>CM056590.1:39625951-40825951 GCA_029721435.1 Gymnothorax reevesii
ATCATTCTATCCAAACTGTGAAAAATGAGTCCCTTGTTCCAGCAGCATTGAGCTCACTGGCAGGTAATTTGGCTGGTTCCATTAATATTGCTTGACCCTATAAATCCTCATTGTTGTCCTGACATACATAATTCATGCACTGGCTCTGGTCTACAGTCTTTAAAATATTAAAATCTGAACTGTAATCACATCTCACAAGAATCTGCGGACTCAGAGAGAGCTGTTCTATCACGTGAAATGACTTAGCTGAGTATTTATCTAGAAAACAAGATTATGTTAAACAATCTACAATGTTACGGTACATAAAATAGACAGTGGACCATATCTGAAATAAAGGCTGGCACAAATGCCTTTCAGAAGTGCTTAACGAATTCACTTTGCTGTAAACACCAACATGGCCTCCTGCTGGTGAGAACATTATTTTAATGAAAGACAACTGGTGTCCTTACCCTCTAACCATTTCATTTGGAGCTCTAATAAGTGGCTTATATTCAGCCCTTAGGATTTAAGAAAGTTTTGCTCCTCTCAGTAATTAATCCAGATGCAGTCCTTCAATGAACTGTAGTTAACCCTGAAGATCGTTTAAGCCACATAATACTGAAGATAATTTCACTCAACGTGAAAGTTTATTCTTAAGCATTATATAAGCAGTCATTCTCAGCAGACAGTCTTCACACAATGTCCACTATTACACTATACTGCACACTCAGTCTGCTACCTAAGTGGTGATATTTTGGAATAATTACTCTAGAATACCTTTCAGCAATATACAGTATGCAGTTTAAATGGATGCTGGAGAAGATCCCACTCAATACAGACTGTTTTAATGGAAAAGTTATTTTCTGTAAAGGTGCTAATACAATCTCAATCCCACTACTTACAATAATGTATAAATATTAACAGAAGATTTATAATCTAACCTGCATATTTATAGCTAAAGTAGCTGAAAACTCTCCTAGCTATGCCGCGATACGCTTATTATTATGTTATGTTGATATGTCACACACTATTCAAAGACTCATGAGTCATAAAAATCTGCGAATTGGTTTCACGTCAATATTGAGTTTTCAGAGTTTCTGTATTGGTAATTTAGATGAATGATTGAAAACGGGTCATGACCAATCATTATTTTTAAGGGATGGTTTCGAGCTTCCCCTATTGCCAGTTCACCAGCCGCCACTGCTCTGAATGTCGAGAGCACAATGAAGCATTCAGACGCCTTGCAGACAGGCCCAGGCTGCATTCAAACCCCAAACCTTTGTGTGTTAGCGCTACCATCGCTCCCCACTGCACCAAAATGCCACCCATCTTAACAGGCACATTCCACAATGTATTGATTGATGTAAATATTTAAATTCAACTGTCTGGCTGTTCCTGATGACTCTTGAAAATATAAGTGTAATTCCACAGTAGTGTCATGATTTCCCACATGTTCGTATTATTTCATTTAAAACGAAAATGCAATGATCCCATTTGCATTTTCATTTCAACATGCTGGTGCGGGCTTTCTATGACCAAAATGAAAATGAAAAAGCTGTTTGACTTCTACTTTTCAAATTTGTACGCCCTTTAAATTTGTACAATATTTAAATTTTAATTCAAATTTCAAAATTAAAATCAATATAAATAAGGTAACCTTATTTTCCATTTATGCAAGCAATATTTAAGTTGCAATTTTGAAAATGAGAATGAAAGCAGCATTTGACATTACATTGTCAAAGACTTAACCTGCTGTACAGTGGGCAATATTCATATGCAAGAAGCAAAATAGCCCCCCAGATTAATTCATGTCTGTATACTTGTCAACATACTCTTATGTACTTCACATGACAATGATGATACAACCTGTCAGTGCTCTTATCAATCTGGGTTTTCGGTAAAGATGTCAGTCATTCTCTGTAGGTGGGACACCATAGGCAGCCAAATTGAACATAAAAATAATGGGATGATGATCATTTCTAAACTGAAAAAAAAGCTTTTGAAAGGTTGACTGTCAGTGATCGAAAGCATGAAATGAATATGAAAGATTAAAACAGATTTTTTTCCATAAAGATTGAAAACTGATTTTTTCAAAAGATCGAAAGACTGCAACCAAGTTTCGAAGGCTTGCAAAATGTTTTCTTAAGCTGAATTGTTTTTTTTTCAAATCTCTGCTAGCACTATATACTTGATAATTTATGAACAGCAAATTAAGTATATTATCTCTTCATCACGACGGGGACAGCGAAATGTACTGACAGCTAAAGTTTGAAAATTGAGGTGTAAGGTTAATGATATGGAGCAAATGACTGGATGGCTGGCTGCATTTGAATTCCAACATATTTCAAAAAGTTAAATTACGAGAGGATTTTTTCACTTGCTGTCACGACCCTTGCGTGAATCCCTTTTGTGTTTTCGTCCCATCCAGCAAGTTGCATGCATTTTAGATATATCGTCTCCTTTGATTGGTTCGACGTCCTCTGAGCCTCCCCTGCCAGGTGTTATGGAATCGTGTTTTCCATTCTGTCACGTGTGTTTGTGTTTATATATATATATGCCCCTTACTTTGTGTGTGCAAGTTGCCAGATTGTCACTTGCTAAATGCCCTTTAGCAACCAGTTAGTATCTTCCAAGTAAAAGTTTATTGTCCTGGAAAATTATTTGTAAGCTTTCATGATAGTTAAATACAGAAGTAGTCTTCCTTGTCTTACTAATAGGAATGAGCTCCCAAGCATTACTCTCGTTCTTCAGGATTGTGACCACATTCCTGTTAATCATTCTTCTGTCCGTCCCTCTGCCCAGTTTATTAGAAACACCTCCCAAACCCTCTGCAGTCATTGGGATTGGGCCTGTGTTCCTGCTTATTTCCCCAGCCTGTCATGTGACAGTTATGCTCGGGCCAGAGTGATCTTAATCTGGTTTCTGCCCCAGCATGCCATTGGCTGGGCGCGGACACGCCCCCAAACTCAAGCCCACTCCATCTGCACTGAACTGTGCCATTCTATTCTGGGCTCCATCCATCACAATCATTATCGTATTACTATCAATAAACCCAAGTATTGGAGTATTCAGTTGCTACATCTGATTCCTTGTCTGGACTGTAACACTTATCAATGTTTCTATCACCGACCAATAATGACTCGAGAAACAAAAATGGAACAGGCTAACTAAAAAATTTTTGCTGTATTCCTCATGCACTTTTAGTTCAACAATTGGTAGTTTAACATACATGTCCCTATCAAACAGAACCAATGGCTCACAGACTTGCACCCATCGCAACAAGGACTATGGGGAGCTAAAGGGTCTCGACATTTCCACTACTTCATTTAAATGGCAATACAATCAGTGAGGATGCATCAGATTCACCCACCAAGTTCCTACAGGTGATCCTTTTGAGGATCTCTGAGGGAATCAGTGCATCTGAGTGCAACTGCAAAACCGTATAAAAGTATCACAATCAAAATACTCTTTAGTGTTGTGAGTTATTACTTATACATTTATGTGTTATGATTCCATGCGTTCATTTCCAGCACAAGCTGTAATGCCACTTTGACTGGTACCAGAGTGCAAAATATGCTCACAGTATTACTGACACCCCATGCTTACTGATTTACAATAACTAGCGAAGAATTCCAAATAATAATAATAATAATCATAATATGAAGAAGAGGAAAACAAAAAAGCAGAGAAAGACTCCCCAGGGGAAAAAAAAATAATTCTACTCAATCCATTCGCTCATACTGAGCAAGCTGTTCAATGATTTTGAAAGCATTTTGAATTGAATTATTTTACATTATATGGTTCATTATTTCCACTACTTGCTCTTTGGTAATTTATTATTTTGACCAAAGCCCTGGAGGACCAAGCCAGCAATAAGTCGTTATATATAAAATACCAGCGGCATGAGTCATTCAAAAATAGGGTTTTATTATAGAAATGGGAAAATCTCAGAATGTAATCATATATTAATGTGTTATATTGGAAGCATTGCTTTATAGATTTAATGAATGGTCAGATGCAATTTTGGGAGGGTGTTTTGTCAGTAGTGAATAGATCTTGACGGTTGTGATTTGCTGTGCTATTAGTCACCTCTGACAGGCAAAGCTTGTTCTTTGTTCATTTCCCAGAAATCAGAACAAAGGAAGAACAATTTTACAGCTTGAATACATCTTTATTTTCTGAAATAGTTATGACCCTTTTCACTCAGAAAAATTCTATTATTTATCTTTGCTACTCATAGACAGCCATGTACTTTGTCCGATGGTGAACTGAAGATGAGCAGTATATTCAGTCACTCGGTACATTTTTTCATTCAGTAGCTTGGAGCTCTTGGCTGATTGTGTAGACTCTGTAGACTGCGGGGGTATCTGCTCTCTGCATTTTGGAGAACATTCTCTCCCACATGCATCCCTGAAACCCATCTCCGTAACCCACTTCAGCATAATCCTCAGCAGAAAGATGAAAATTAGCTTTGTCCACATTAGCATAATCTTCATTAGCATCACAGTGACAAGCGCTGTGCTCCGCTAACGCTAGATTACAGCATTTTGTAGGGGGCTCTACACGGGCACATTCTGATTGCACATTTGCCTGATGTCCTGATATCTCCATGCGTTAGGAATAAACTAAATCAGTACTCAGCATAGCAGAGGGCTTGGCAACAATTGTGCTTTGGGGAGAATGGAGATAATTAATTTACATGAAAGTGAGGGGGACGATATTTCTCTCTATTGCCTTCCAATCCAACGCCAGAGTAACACTGATGCACACTAGCACATGCTGTACTAAAATCAGACGCGACACACATACAGAACAAATTCAATGCGAATATACTAATCGCACTTGAGGCAGTGACACACCGACTAAAGACACTGCCATAGAACAGTGAAGATAAAGACTCTGACTGGTTCTCTGTGAGTCCTGGTGGAATAAGTAAGCTATGTGATCTCGGAGTGAGGGAAATACTGAAATAGGCTTGCGGACAGGGGGGCGGGAGGTGGAACAAATGGAGAATCCAAAGCTGAATTAATGAACTAAAGAGGGTGTGAAAAGGCTTCAAGATAAAATTAAGGGCAGCGGAAAGAACTTGAGAAACATGGTCTTGTAGTTCTTGCAGTTGTAATGCAGATCTAGGGACAGATCGGAGAGCCTTTCAGACCATAGCAGCCTCCTTACATTGCTCATGTACGGCTTTTTCCTGTAAAAATTTCAAGTTTTTTTCTCTTCCTGTTGGATAGAGCTGTGATTCCCCTGTCTGTATTGGGTTTGGTAGTGTTTTATGTAAACTGTGGGTGTAAACACTTTCATGCAGCGTGTCAGTCTTTCCATGAAATGCTTGTATTCTTTCCTTGTTTTCTTTCTTTTTTGGAGTCACTGCAATTCAAAGGAGTTTGAATAAACAAAGTCAAATTCACAGGTCGTTGTTATTAGATGGGCTGCTGCACGCTTGATTTTTTTTTTATTAGCTTGTATCAGAAAGGAGTTGAAAAGTTAATTTCTTGAGTAAATTCCTGTAACTGAACCCTTACTTTGAGTCAGTTGAATGTTTTTGAGCTGTGGTTCTCCAATGTAGGACTCCGACACACGGCGTCTTTCATTGCGGTCAGTCGCTTGATCAGTCTTTGATTTAGCAAATGCGGCAGATCTTCATTTTTCTCACGCTATTGACACAATTCAGATATGACTCATTGGATTTTTTTTTTTTTTAATCTGTGTATTATTTATGTTATATAAATTGTTTCAGTGCCCTGGAATTATAACCCGCACCAATTTTGCAGTCTTGAATCTGGTAATGTAAATGTTCTCTAGAGAAAGCACTCGCCAAAAAAAAAAAAAAAAAAAAAAGACTCATCACTGACCGGTGAACAACCCAGGGACATGAATTAGTTGCATAGATTCTTCAGGGCTAGTATACAGTGCCGGTTTTGCCACACTACCGGACTGGTGAATTTGCGTATCACCAAGAAAACATACAGCTTATTGCTCTTTATTCGCATCGTGGACTCAGAGATTGAGAGAAGTCACGAAATAAGAGCAAAAGGCAGAACAATGAATGAACAGAGTGGCAGCTGAAGCTCACACAGTAACCATGCAGCCAACAGGCTCAGCTGTAAAGGCTTGAGGGCAGGTCATTTTATACAGCCAAATCATTAGGCAATGGGAATCCACTGGCCCAATTTTCGATGACCTACAACTTCTACCTCGATGACCCTGCTCTCACTCTCTTTATCTCTGTCTCCCTCTACCTCTGTCTCTTAATCTCTCTCTTCCTCAGTAGATAGGGTAGATGATGAGTTGGAGATGACAATGGTTTGTCACCGACCTGAGGGACTGGAGCAGTTGGAGGCACAAACAAACTTCACTAAAAGAGAGTTACAAGCGTTATACCGTGGTTTCAAGAATGTAAGTGGGCCTCCTTCAGTCTTTCTCTTTGCTTTTCCCTTCTTTCTCTTGCATATCTTTTCCACTTCTCTAAGAATTCCCACCTCGTCAAGTGAAAATCATAATACAAACATCCTGACAAAATCCACTGACAAAGAACAATCAGTTACTTTAGAGAGCAAGATTAGACGTGACATCATGCTGCGAATGTGGGGTTTACGGGAATCGGAGCGACAGCAGAATTTTTATGCACCACTGTTTCTATGTTCTCTGGTAGTTTGAGTAAAGGCCCATAGCTCTCTGTTTGATCTTTAACAGTGATCTCGACACTGCAGATAATTTAGATATGGCAGTTGATATGGCTGCCAATTACACAGCGTCAAAACAAGCCGGGATGGAATCTGTGTACCTGGGAGTCCCTGGGCTACACTACGCTAACTGATTTACTGACTTAACGCTAAATATTTTATCGTGTATGATACTGAGCACTATCCCTGTTGTCATCACGATACACCTTCCGGACAACTTTATATTGTTCCATTTACCTGAGCAATATACCTCACCTCAGGAGTGTCCGAGTGGAGCTGTTAATGAAGAAACCTTCAAACAGATATACTCTAAGTTCTTCCCCCATGGAGGTAAGTAAAAATTAGTCAAGTGTGTGTGTGTGTGTGTGTGTGTGTGTGTATATGGTTGTGTGTGCTTGCATGCACACTGTACAGTTTGTGTGTGTGTGTCCCCACATACAGCACAATGAAAATAAGCAATAGTAACAATATAAAAAAAATAAAATAATAATACTTGAATACTTGAATGGGAACATGGAATAAGCTTCACGTGAGTCTATTCTCATTAATCTTTAACATTATATTTTATGTTTTGAAAATCAAAAAACTTTATGAAAATGAATCTCGTAAAAACCAAATTTCGGGGTCCGGTTGATCTAAATGACCTTTCAGCTGACCTGCATCCTGTGAAGGCTACCGAGCTGTTGAATTGGAACATACTGTAATTCTGTTACAGAAGGTGATGGTTTTTTGTTTAAGGAGCCACGCTGCCGTGTGATTATGTTTGTGAGTGCATTAATTTACCAGTCTGTTTTTGTCCATTTTTGTGCTGATGTTTGTGTTTTACGTGAACTAGCTTTCCTGTATTTGCATCGGTCCTTCGAGAAATATCCTGTCTCTTTCAAGATGTATTTATGCATTTAAAATACAACCCCAATTCCGAAATAGTTGGGCCAAAGTGTAAATTGTGAATAAAATCAAAACGCAATGACGTTCAAGTCACTCCAGTCAGTATGATATTCATAACAGAACAGAGAATGTTGAAACAACAAATGCTGAAACTGAGAAATTTGACAATTTTATCCCCAAAATGAGCTCATTTCAAATTTTATGGCTGCTACAGGTCTCAAAAAAGTTGGGACAGGGGCCTGTTTACCATGGTGTAGCATCCTTTCTTCTTGTTAACACAGAGTGGAGGCGTCTGGGAATTGAGGAGACAAGTTTCTTGAGTTTAGCCATTGGAATTTGATCCCACTCTTGTTTAATGCTGGCTGCCAGCTGCTGGAGAGTTTTGGGTCTCCTTTGACGGACTTTTCTTTTAATTATGCGCCAAATGTTCTCAATCGGTGAAAGATCAGCACTGCAAGCAGGCCAGTTTAGCACACGGACTCTTCTACTTCAAAGCCATGCTGTTGTAAAAGCTGCAGTATGTGGTTTTGCATTGTCCTGCTGAAATACACAAGACCTTCCCCGGAATAGATGTCGTCTGGAAGGGAGCATATGTTGCTCTAAAACCTTTATATACCTTTTTAAAACATGCAAGTGTCCCACACCATGTGCACTAATGCATCCCCATACCATGCTGACTTTTGAACTGAATGCTGATAACAGGAGGGGTGGTCTCTCTTCTCTTTCGCCCAGAGGACACGACGGCCATGATTTTTAACAAGAATGCTAAATTTGGGCTCATCTGACCACAGGACACTTTGCCACTTTGCTACAGTCCAATATAAATGAGCCTTGGCCCACAGAACATGCTCAACAATCGCTTCCTTTTTTCATGAAAGAGATTTAGGTGGCATCTGTGGATGGCACGGTGGACTGCATTTACAGACAGTGGTTTCTTGAATTATTCCTTGGCCCGCTGAGTAATGTCTATGACAGAATCATGCCAGTGAGTGATACAGTGGCGTCTGAGGGCCCGAAGATCACGTGCATCCAGTAAAGGTCTTCAGCCTTGTCCCTTACGCACAGAGATTTTTCCAGTTTCTCTAAACCGCGGGTTCCCAAACTCGGTCCTGGGGCCTCCCTGTTTGTGCTGTTTTTTGTCCCAACCATAATTGCACTTTAACAAGCTGTTAATTTGTCCAAATTGGGTGCATTTTGTGTTTAAGTACACTATTTACTGTTTTAAGCCAAATTTCAAAAGAAATATTATGCCATGAAGAATAAAAGACCGAATAAAAGACCCTAGCGTATAGTTTTTTTTTTCTGTGTGGCAAGCTATTTCAGGTAATAAAATTTTTAAACAGATCAAATCAGGGACTGAGAAAATCAGTAACCTCCAAATTGGGTTGATGAAGACAGGTGATTAGAATTATTTCAAAATAATTTGCTTGCACTCAACAACAAAAACATAACATAAAACAGGTTTGACTTTGTCATTTGCTTGTTTAGCACTTTTGTAAATTGTTAGTTTTTGCAACCATGTGCCCGCAGTTTCACCAATTAGGAAGCCATTGATTTTTTTTCCCTTTGATTGGGTACATTCTTTCCCTCTTTTTATGCAGTTGTTACTCATATATTGCAATGTGGACGCGGAATTTATTCCTCACTGTTTGTATGCTTATCTGTCAAAATACTGTTTGTCAAGGGAGGATAAATTGCTGCCCTGAACAAAAATGCTCCTAATTAAGACAAATGAACAGCTTATTAAAATCCTTTGATTGCGAACCAGAGTGGAGCAAAAACCTGCATACACTGGGAGGCCCCAGGACTGAGTTTGGGAACCCCTGCTCTAAACCTTTTGATGATGTTATGCACTGTCAGTGATGAGACCTTCAAAGCCTTTGCAATTTGATGTTGAGAAACATTGTTTTTAAAGTATTCCACTATTTTTTTATGCAAGCCTTCACAGGTTGGAGAGCCTCTGGCCATCTTTACGTCAGAGAGACTCAGCCTCTCTAAGACATCCCTTTCATAGCCAATCATGTTACACACCTGATGCCAGTTTGTTAATTACTTGCTAAATGTTCTTTCAGCTGATTTTTTATATATCAATTGCTTACTTCAGCCCTTTATTGCCTGTGTCCCAACTTTTTTAAGACCTGTTGCAACCATAAAATTTGAAATAAGCTCATTTTGTGGATATAAATGTAAAATATCTCAGTTTCAACATTTGAAATGTTATATATGTTCTATTGTAAATAACATATTGGCTCTTGTGATCTAAAAGTCATTGATTTTTGATTTTATTCACAATTTACACTTCATCGTATATTTGTGTTCTGGCACCATCATATATTTGCGCAGGTTGTAATCCATTTGCTCCCAATGTGTAGGTTATGTCTTGTTATTTAAAGGTATACTAAGTAGGATTTGTCCATAGCTGTTTGTAAACACAACATTCAAAGTTGGCTTCTCCTGCGCAGCTCAACTGCATCAGTGGCGCAATTAAGCCCCCTCACCGTAATTTCAGCTGTGCCCTGACTAGCAACACATTATGATCCTTAACAAACATGTAGCTAGTGCTAATGTAATTTTTGCTAGTTCAAGATGACTCTGTATTTTCGCAAAGGATACACCATTACCTTTCCCATCCTTGAAAATACAGTCGACGAAGGCAGCTTTCTTCGGCTGTATTCAAAGGCGCTTTCACTGTAGAAAACCGCTGATGACGTAGCAGCCTAGAAATACAGCCTACATAGGCTACAGCCTGTGGTTTGAGAAGCAGCCTGAGTCCTGCCCTCACACTCTGCACATTGTTATCGGCTCAGGGCTACACACTCTCTGCCCAAAATTTGACATCCAGAGATGTCGTGCATAAGTCCACACATTTTTTTGAGGAAGATCTGACTTAGTATACCTTTAAGCATTAAGTAGCATCCTGAAATGTGAATTAAGTTTATTAAGTATACACCTGGGCAAAAAAAAAAATGTGCCAAATGGGCGTCTCTCGCTCAGACAAGCATGGAGGAACAGATTTTAGGGTCCAGATTTGAACCCTTTTGAAAATATTTTGGCTCACATTAAAGAAATACGCATGGAGAAGCATTTTTAAACTACTCATCAAGTGTTTGAAGCCACCAACATTGAGTGATACAGCATTGACTCCACTGTGAAAAGCAGAAAACAGTTTACCCACAAGGCTGGAACATTTAAAGAAATAAAAAGGGACGTACTATCCCATACTTAGTTACTTAATCAATTTGTTTAATTCTTTTAATTTTATGACCAATGATTTGTTTTTAAGGCCACTAAAAGCATCATATTTAGCAATTTTGTGCTTGGCCCATTGTTTTTTTTTATTTTTTTTGCTCATAAGTTTATTTATTGAAGCGAGCATCCTCATGTTTTCTCCAGATGCCAGCACCTACGCTCACTACCTCTTCACTGCTTTTGATTCAACGCAAACTGGCTCTATCAAGTTTGAGGTAAATTGTCCGTAATAAGCCCATCAACACTACATGAGATAATCAGTATAGTACTTTTTTCTGTTTGCAGGACTAGATGTTAGAAATGGAAGTTAGAAAAAGATTAATTTGATTCAAATATCAGGAAGTTTTTTTTTTTTTCTCCTCATAGAGAGTGTTCAGTCTGGAACAGCCTATGTGGTTATATGACGTGGGGAGATATTACAGGGATTTTCAAGACCAGACTTTGATATGGAATCAGTGACACCAGATGCGGGAAAAGGGAATGAGGATTTATTGATAAACCAAAACAAAACAGGCACGAGGGCCAACAAAAAACTTGGCCCAAAGGGTTGCAAAAAACAAACTAAGGAAGCTACACAGAGCTATAAACAATAAATGCAAAAAGGCAAAAAACAAAAGGCACTGGAAACTCCAGGCAAGAAGCTCAAGAAAAGTAAATAACAAGACTAAATATATATATACACAAAACAAGAGGCTGGGAACAAGACTTGAAACTAGAAATGCTAGGGAACTATGATAACAAGAACTTGGCTAAACTTGCACAAGCAACGAGACGCGAGACACTGTCTGCCAGCCAACTTCCACCGCATCCAGATAAAGGCTTGGAAATCATGACATGAGGGGTAACACCTGGAGAGAGAGAGAAACAAGAGGCATGGCAAGATCAAGACATGGACAGAGATAGGATGACATGACCTGCTCATTAAGAGAATGAGCGTGCTCAGCTTAAGTACCAATTAAGTATGCAGTTTGGAAGCAAGCATGAATGTTAAGAACAGAAAAGCACAGCAAGATCTTGAAATAGCAAAGCAGGAATCATGACAATAAACTCCCTGTCTAAATTAGTAGTATTAGTAATGTGCCTATCTAAGAAAAACACCACCCAGTGAATGTTAGTAAATGTTAGTAACTTAAAAACAGTTAATTGCCAATTAAGCTTAGAGAGCCCCGAATCAGCACAGCATGGAAGGAAGGGGAAATACCAAAGCCAACCATAGCTCAGAAATGTGCAACAACGAAGGCACGGGGCGGAACAGAGACAAGCGGTGGAGTGGCATGGCAGACCTGGCAAAAACAAAAACATGGACAAGGAACATGAATAATGAAATGCAAGAACCTGATACAAGAAACTGTTAAAACTGTGACTGTGAACCTGAACATGAACTATGAACTATGAACTATGAAACTTGGAACATGAAACTGTTAAAACCATAAACAATACTGTTCTGGCCAAAGGCCAGAACCCCGGAACACAACAGACTTGATACAGATACAGTCCAAGATACTGTCTTGTTGTCATCTACTGTATGAACACTAACTACTCTTCAGTTCGTCAGGCTTAATGACCTGTTCTTGCCAGTCTGTTGTTTCGCATGTGTAAATTGCCAGACTTTGGCACAGGCCAACTCATTGCTTACACACTGTTATTACTGTGATCCCTGTCACTAATGAACATTCTCACAATGATACTGCAATGTTTTTGTAATTGTTAAAATCGTAAGACTATTGCAGCGATGCTGTGATAATGCTGAGTGTGTGAAATACTGTGTGAAAGCCTTGAAAAAGTGTTAGAAATTTAAATCAGAGAATTTTTTCTCATCCAAACTTTCTTCCCAAAAGATCCGCATTTCTCTGCCTTCCCACTCTCCAGCCCAATTCTCCTTTTGGCCTTCCATCCCGGTCTGACTCCTTTAGGCATACATTTGCGAATGAGAAGTAAGCAGCCAGGGAGAAATATGCTGAACTCAACTGCAGCTCTAATATTTTATGCATACAGCTATAATTTCATGAAATAATTATTTCAGTGGGTGTTTATTAGTCCTGCTGCTTTGGTTCTTTTCATGTACTCCATGTACTCCATACCTGGCTACGCTACCTGCAGACTAGAGCTGCAGGAACAAAAGCATTTTCATAGCTGTATTGAACTAATGATGCATATAGTTATGTGCGGACATTATATTCATTAATGTCACGTTGACTGTGTCAGTCTCAGGCTCATTTTCTCAGTTGATTTTGGTTATTTTTCTATTGTTTCATTCCTATCCTGTCACACCTGTTTTGCCTCATTGCTGATAGTTGTCTTGTGTATTTAAGTTCCTTGTCTTTGTCTTCCCTTTGATGGATTGTTTTTTGTTTGTTTGTTTGTTTGTGTCCATTCTCCCCTGTCATCGTAAAATCTTTATGGAAAACCTAGTAGTTTATGGTAGCTAGTCTTCATTAGAGGATTCCTCCCGAATCTTTGGTACTGGAAAGTGCCTTCCTCTTTGCTCCTGTGTAAATGCTTGCGCCTGCCGTCAAGTCCCTGGTGGCCTCTGGAATATTCTGCTGAAATCACCCACCACCTTTGAAAGCCCTTTTAATGTTTTTCAGGTTTTTTTTTTTTTTTCTAAAGGCCAGCTTTGGTGTCATTAGTGATCCTGTATTTGGTACCATTTTTGGATGTTTGGGACAATACAGTCTTGTACTTTTCCCAACTTTAATTTCCTCTCTGCCTCTCTCCTTAGGACTTTGTGATGGCTCTCTCCATCCTGCTGAGGGGCTCTGTCAGAGAGAAGCTGGAGTGGACATTCAACCTGTACGACATTAACAAAGATGGACACATCAGTAAAGAGGTGGGCATCTACATGGTGTATTTCGAGGGTTCAGAGCCAGAATGGGCACTATGGGTTAAGTGCAGCTACAAGTTACAAATCATGTACAGTTTGTCTGTAAAAACGGTTAATCTCCATATGCAAATTTGGAGATAAATCATTCTGGCTCTGAACCCTCGATTTGTCCCTGTACTCCATCTCCTAATGAGCACATTAAGATTGAAGCATGAGTGTTGGTAAATTTCAGTGTTTTATGTATAGCTCATGATATTTGTCCAATGTTACAATATTACACAATTGATTTTTCATATGATATGAATTCTATTTTATGTATATGTAAGTGTGTGTCCTGCAATGCTCTTTTCACCTGTCTTCTAGAAAAATCCATTGACAAACTGCAATTAATTCCAAACACTCCTGCCAGGCATTTAACTGTAACAAAATGAGAGAGAGAATCACCGCAGTTTTAGTTAATCTGCCCTGGCTCCCATGTCCTTTAGCATTGATTTCAAAGTTTTTTTCTTCTTCTTTCAAGGCTCTGAACAGTTAGAGACCTCCCTACCTTACTGATCCTCTGCCATTTATAAACCTTCACAGCCACTTAGATCCTCTGCTGCCGATTGTTTTTAAATTCAAACTACGATGTCAATAGAAAAAATTGGCAGCTCATCCTTTTTTTGACTTTGCCCCGAAACAAATCAAATTTGAATTTTATCGAATTCCTCTCCAAAGGCTACGAGAAATGCAAGCTCGAAGAACATTTTTAAAAGACAATTCAAAATTAATTTGCTCTATTACCTTTAACCTCCTACGCTTTTTTCAGAATTCTTATGTCCTGCTTTGTTTAATTTTTCTTTCACATATTTTGATTTTCTTAGCAGGCCTACTTCGTTATTTGCTGTATACATTTGATTGCTTAGCTGTTGACATGTGTAATGACTGCTGGGCACACAGAAGGTCCACAACAGGAATGGAGAGTGGGGTTCAAATGCGAAGGTAGGATTTATCCATTCAATGCCAGAGCAAATGTAGTCTCTGGCCGAACAGAGGTAGACAAACAAATCGCAAGAGGTAAATACAAAAGGAAATATATATCACTATACTTATATATTTATATATATTTGCTAGGTGGGGTATTGGGAAAAGTATTGGGAAAGGCGAGATACAAAGGAGTCTTCGCATGGGACTGAGTGGAGTGGAGTCTGTACAAGGACTGGGCTAATAATATAACAATGAGAAGGTGAGGATAATCAGGACTGCAGGAGCTAGGGCAGGCTGGGGATTAGTGCTCCGGCGATGATGAGCGTTGCAGGCCTTGCGTCACAACATGCAATATCTCCACCTGTTTTAATTTGCCAGTTTATAGTGTATTCTCTTGTCTCTCCATTTTTGGAAAAAGCACTTTAAGCTACACAGCCTGTATAAAAGGTACCACGCCAACTATTATTATTATTAGTAGTAGTAGTAGTAGTAGTAGTAGTTTCATAAGAATTTGTGTGAATTTGAAGTGTGGATGTGTGTTGTATGTGATAGGAGATGACGAATATCGTCAAAGCCATTTACGACATGATGGGGAAGTACACCTATCCTGCCTTGAAAGTAGACGTCCCCAAACAGCACGTGGAGGCCTTCTTCCAGGTTAGCGAATCCGCCTAGCACTCTGGTATCTGAAATTAGAATATTCGCTCAATGTAATGCCTCACTGAGGACAGATCTTTGTGTCATGCAGTGTTACTAAGCTGAAAAAAAAAATTCTCGCATCCTTTTCTTCTACAGAAAATGGACAAGAATAAAGATGGAGTTGTCACTTTGGAAGAATTCATTTTATCGTGCCAGGAAGTATGTTACCGTCCGCCCACCCCCGCCACTTTTGCTGTGCTTGTTTCCTCACTCTGCCTGCATCAGTTTACACCCTCCTGCCCATCCGTCACAAACATCTGGTCATGTTGGGGAAATTCAGCCTTCAATTATGATGCAATAGGCATTTCTGACATTCAAAACACTTTGAATTAATCCTGATGTCAGTCATACTTAAATGAAATAGATACAGAACCTGTCAAAAGTTTGGACACGCCCTCATTTTTCTTACAATTCATGTTAAATAAAGAAAGAAGCACCCTTTATTTTTCAAAAAAATGAAAAAATATAAATCTTAAATCCATCAAACTAACCAGCGTTTGTACTCGTATTTGCTGAGCATACTCGCAATTCCCCCCCCCCCCTCCACAAGCACAGTCATATGCCTAGAATGAGTTTGCAGCTGCATGGCTGTCTAACTTCCCAAAGATGTGCTGCTCTTGGGGTTTGCTTTTCATTGACCTTTTTGTCCAATAAGTCACCAGACAGCTTGACTTTAATTCGGCTGTTGGAAAATGGAAGGAGCGTATTTGTCTGTTTACTTTGCAAAATATGGCTTCCTTGAAGATTCCAAATTTTTGGACACTGTTCATACAAATAAATTATTCTCTTCTAACTTCTAACTGTTAACCTCTCACAAGATTCTATTTGAGATTATGTAGAGAAACTAAGCCATGAAAATTTCTCTAAAAACAGAGTGCTGTGACATTAGCAATGTGTGTCCAAACCTTTGACAGGTACCATACTTGAGCATGGAGACTAAACATGCTGATAACTGTAGAAGGTCCTTGTTGGACTTGAGGTTGCGGCCTTTTATGGCTGAGACCTTAAAGGAAAGAAGAATTACAAAAATACCATCCGACCTCTATGGTTAACTTTCCCAATAGCATTGTGAACCACTGATTTTAGAAGGCCAAATGGAGACAGTCTGTTTTTAGCAGTCAGAGCTTATTTAATTGATTGCATCCTAAGATATTAAAAAAAACAAAGTGCATGAGTGTTTTGCTTTAGGAAGCTGACAGAATATGTGATTTATGAAGTGTGAGCCAATCTATTTTCAATCAGTTTTGAAACACGATCATTAATGAAAGCCTACGCTGGCACTCAAAAATGCAGAAAGTGTTTATTTATTTTTCTACTTCGAGCTCTTTAGCGAGTGCGCACGCCAAACAGATGTGGAATACCCCTGTTTGGACCACAAATGGCTTAGTGAAATGCAACACTGTCCATTTATACTGACCTGTCATCTTACATCGGTGACTGACGCAGTAAAATTTGGCAGAAAACGCTTTTCAAACTAAGCCAGAAGAAACTGAGCTCCCACTATATTTTTATATTGCATCTTTCTTTGGGGCACTGGGAGCTATTACTTGTTCATTTTAATCAGTAAGTGGGTTTCTCTGACAACAAAACACAGTCGCACTCCGTCATTGCCAAGAATGGCTCCTCATATCTTACACGACAGCCTTCAAATCATCGCACCTCAAATCCCGGCACCCCTCCGGCACAAAGAATTTTTCCCTCCCATGTTGAGATACGGAGTAATTCATCATCTGAAAACGCTGCTGAGAAAAGCAAGCCGTTGTTCAGCAAGTGATCCATTAAGAGTTGAAGGTCTCTGGCATTCTGTCCAACCCAATGAGACACAAGGGCATTACTGTCCCATTACAGTGAGCGATGTTAAGTGGATTTAGGCTGATGGTGATAGACTGTTATTCTTTCCTTGTTCTGGGGAGTCTGCTTCTTACCAGTACTTTCACCCACTACTGTTTTGCATTTAAATAACGACACAAAGGTCCCCTGCTTTTAATTACTTCCATATTTCAGAATAGAATTTGCCCGCTGCTAAACATTTACTTAATGCTTGTCATATCACGCACATAGTAACTCGTAATTTACTTATAGAATTATGTTGGCATGTCAGAACAATACACATCCAAAAATTTAAGGAAAAATCTCAATGTTGAAGAGAAATCTTATGAGAAATTTAATGAAGGCCATAGCTACTGCGGTTCAGTGTACCAATGTGAGGGAATTTGCAGTTGAACTTAATGAACTGCCCTGTGAGTATTTTTGTATATCGGATGCTCTGACTTAGCCCAAGTGTTTGCGAGTTCAGCAAGTTGATAATATTTTGAAATATCATAGGATGGAGAAGTTTAACCCTATAATACCCATCATCAACCCATATATGGGTCCGTAAAATGCAGCTGCTGTATTCATGCTTGTGGAACTTCAGGCTCATTTTAACTGCTAGTGGAGATCCCAAGTTTTCCAACAATCCCAAATATATTGTGCTGAATTACAAGGAAATGTGTATAAAATTATGTACAAATACTCGTTCATTTCCATTTGATAATGTTGTGGCCATAAAAAAACATGGTGCCATGAGTTTGAATGTTTCTCAAAAGAAGTGTGATGTAACTTCAGTGAAGAACTACAGCCTGTAGATGAAATATATATATGCATGATATTGTCCTGCAGTATGAAAAAAAGAAATGCTCTTTTAACGGTGGTGCTATTTCAGGGAAATTCTTAGGGATTAATTTTGCTAAAGCTAGAACCCCCTACGTTCTGTACACCACTTCATTTACTTCAGAAAATGTGTTCATTTTTGAAGTTGTGGATGAGTTCCTACAGTGCGCGAAAACTGCTTTAATCACATCAAGTAATTCCATTACTGCACGAAGAAAACGATAAATAAACATTGATTGAATGTCTCAAACTCTGTAAGTGCATATCAGTGGGTTGTATTTTTATGCTGACCTGGTCTCGTATGGCATTTTTCTTTTTCCCCCATTTTATAGAATTATCTTTGTTAAAGGGGACCTATTATGCTGATCCTTATTTTAATACATATAGGTAATGTTATAATGTTGGATGTCCATACTCAACCTCTGAAAAGTTTCTAAACATAAAATACAGGGGTTTTGCCGTAATCTAAGAACGTGATTTCGTGAACGCAATTTCCTCTCTGAACAGCTTCTCCCGAGATCCTCACGAGATCTGGGCAAAACCTGACGTTAGGTTGTGCCGTCCAATTAGTACAGACCTAGCCAAAGCCAATCACGGCACTGGATCTGCCCACACCGGAAGCTATTCTAGCAGCCATGAACAACCACAGATCATACTGCGGTCTATTCTCCCATTAGTGCGAAAGTCCTTTTTTACGCAACTCGAGTTAAGCGCTTCTGAGTTACGCGTATTCTCCCCTACACGCTTCGATCACGCCCACAGCGCTTAACTTCAGAATGTAGGCGGCCTAATGAAAGAGGTGTGACTATTGCAAAAGAGAGGCAGACTCTGTCCCAAGCTCATTGATTATGGCTATCAGGAAAACACGGAAAAAGAATTTTCTTATTAACAATGAAAATGCATTTGTGGTCCATGGAAAATGCAAACCAGACTTTAAATTTGAATATCGTGGGCCTGCTGATAAAACCTTGAATCTCCAAACTGATAAGAAACAAAAACTCGTTTGTCCACAGTTCTTACTTGCAAAATTAAACATTTTTATTTTAAACTGTATTTATCCATTTATATAATTTTATTATTATTTAATTTTCTATTTCTTTTTTATTTTCCTGTGTTGTTTGTCATTTTGAAGATACAAGGTTTTTTCAGCAGGCCGACAATATGCTGCTGTAATAGTAGGGCTATGTATGTCTGTGCCAAAAGCTCATGCGGACATCTTTTTTATTTCTAACTCTAGCCACCGTGGCATTAAAGCTATACAAACAAAGAAATTGCCGCGATAATGAAATAAAAAAAAAGAATTTAGCGCTTCTCAACCAGCGCAACCAGAGCATTGAAAATGTGCCCCTCCTACACCAGCCTGTTTGTTCCGTGGAAGACAGGGAAGAAGACAAAGGGAACATTCTAGTCACACAAAAATGACAATCAAAGACAGTTTATATGATCTCATTTCGAAATTACGCACTTGAAATCTCAAACTACTCCGATGTCAGGTTTGCAACTAAAGGACATGGAAAGGCTTTAACAAGGATTCTTACCCCGCACGCGGTCATTCCCCCGCCCCGTAACCGCCTCAGCAATGATGGAATTCCATATCCATAGCCTATCATATCCTATTTGATTTGAGCGACACATTCACTTGATCTTGTAACTAATACTTTATTATAATCAATTATCCCATGTACTGATAATGATTCTTCCCATGTCAGCTATTCTTTATTGGCTAAAATTGATTAACAAATGGGTAGTGCTTTGGTATTGGCCAGGGTAGGGCTCAATCTAGAGTAGCCTATTTAATAATATCTTTATTCACACATTAAAATATACAGTATTATGAGTGGTAAAACACAAGTTAGTTAATACAGATTTCCTCAATTAGAAAATCAATCTCCACACTCGTGAGAATATCACAACTTTTTAGATTATCACAAACATATAGGGCAGTCGCATTTGTTAATAGAACATGAAGACAATGATGGCGACGTCGAGTCAAAGCCGAAAACCAAATTTCACAGATGTTGGTGTTGTATGGCAAGTGAGCACTGAAGGCTGATCCGAGGAATTAAGCTGCGAATCGTTCTGGATGTGGCTTAGGTGGGGAGATGTAAGCGCAGTATCCCCGATTTAAAGCATAAATGGAGAGATCTGCAGGGCGCTGTAAAAGCCAGGCTCTCTGCACACCGGAGAAGTGTGCACGCAACAGGTATTGTAACTGTCATTCCCGTGCATTTCACTGCACTGGAGGAGGAGATGGCATCCACTCTTTCTGCAGTGGAAGTGCATGGAGAAGAACTTAGAGCGTCAACGAACTGTGTCAGACACCTTGACACAAACGCCTGTGATATGTGTATGACATCACCAGCCACTCTCTGGAACTACCCAGGTGCCAGGAACGACAGCGCAGTTCTGACATTGATGACCACAGGTATGTATTGTGGATAATTGCTGCGGCTGGATAGCTGTTCATCCAGAAGTCGGCAAAGATAGATGATTGCCTCATGCACGGTCCAGACGAAAGCGCTGGATGCACTCGATGTTTGTTAGTCCCAGGATGTCCAAACGAAGCCGATATGTGCGTGTTTGTCTTCAAGCTTGGCGCGCTCCTCTTACGCTTTCCCAATCACGCAAGAGTGCAAGCAAATGCAGGACTGGCATTTTGGTTTTAGATTTTGAGGGCATGGTAGAATGATGGTCTTATGTATACTCGTATTAATTAATTGCTATGCGTTTGTAATTGAACTAATTGGAAAACAGGCTGTTGCGTAATATCGTGTGATGAATTTGTTTAATAATTTATTATGGCTGTGAGAAATGTAGTTTAGAAATAAGGAAAAACAATCGAAAATTGAATGTCGCAACCTTTACCACGTTAAATAAAATAAAATGAATGTTAAAATTCAGCCTATAACCGACATCAAACGCAATGTTCTATTTTGCCTTATGGTGACGCTTGACCTTAATACAGCCCTCAAAAGTGCTTAACAGACAAAGCGCGTAAGCCAGGGGGAGAATATACGCGTAAGTGTTTTTTGCCTGAGAAACGCCCCGATTTTGGCCTTGCTCCGCCCCAAGCGCGTAACTGCCCTCGGGGCGCGTAATGCACAGACTTAAGTCGAGGAGAGTCATTTGAAGCGAACTTTTTATACTTGTTTGTAATTTGGATGCTTGGTACAACAAATGTGTCTGTATGTGGTGGATTCTAGCTTTCCCTGCATCCTAGCTATAGAGTAGAAAAACCGCTGTACTCACCACTGTTGCCGTAGCAAACTGTAGCTGATAACAGCTTGATAATACAAGCTTGAGTTGCCAGACTTTCGCACTGCTTCCTCCACTTTCGTTGCTGCGTTTATTAGAAGTTCATTTCAATACATCTATATTCAAGTATAGCGTAAGATTTAGGAATTTCCCCGCCGATTCTTTATCAGATGGCATCTGTGTCTCACGTTCCACTCTGGGGAGGCAAACCCAGAAAACTGTGTTCTACAGCCTTGTCCCATCCAACTCCGCCCACCACAGAGCTGGCCAGTCAGAAGAAAGTGGGCACACGGGGAGTGGGGGCCACAGCGGAAGAGCCACCCCAATGAGGCGTTTCAGGCAGAGACTATAATGGACTACAAATGGGGTCTTTTTAGGATGGCAGTATGAGCTAAATAAGGACCCTATTTTGGACTTTGAATGATCAGGAGTACTCTAGGGGAGTCCAAGATCAAAATATAACCTTGTAAATATAGCAAAATAGGTCCCCTTTAAAAAAATGGTTGAAATTCTTTCATTCTTCCAAAGAATATGAAAGTATATTACTAAATAAATTTCAGGTTATTGACACATGTTTTTCATGGTGTCACGCCTGCTGTGTGGTCTTTCCAGCGCTCGGACTCCCCTGAATATTGAGACTGGCCTGGTCTTGCTTCCCCTTTAATTTGTCCAAGCTGATGCCCATTTAGTTCATTTATTATGTTTTTAAACCCGTTTTGTTATTTGGCATGAAGCCTTTGTGCAGCCTGCTCTGTTGTATCTCAGAGTCCTGTGCAAGTCTGACTGTTTGTCAGTCTGGTCATCTGTCTGTTTTGATATAATAAGTTTGCATCGTTCCTATTCGCTGAACCATAATTCAGCTTTTTGAAAGCTCACACTCTTCACACTTAAACCCTTTGCTTTATTTCTACCCCTGTGCCTGCTCCATCAGGGCAGCGGTCATTACAAAGGCTATGTTTCTGCCCAAATGTATTCTATAGTGCAATTTCTGCAGACCATCACCGAATGATATCTGCCTGAATTTATCGAAAATTAATTTAATATGACTTGTGTCATTTATAAAAATGGAAAATCATGATTTTTGGTGGTTACACGCTGTCAACCTTGGAACCATTTTACTTTATTTTTATTTTATTCCCATGACTGTTCCTTCTCTTTTACTTTCTATACACAAGCCTATAACACTATGAGTATGTACAATAATGTAGGAATATACAAGTAATTTTCTTTCCTCCCTCCAGGATGGGAACATTATGCAGTCCCTGCAGCTATTTGAGAATGTAATGTGAAGGAAGCAAGAGAAGTGAACCGACAGAAGAGAGGATGGAGGAGACTGAGCTGAATGATGTCAATGGAAATGTTGACACCACCATCAAGGACTCATAAAAAGGGAGTTTTTTCATGCAGTATTTATGTGCATCATTACTGCCCATCTTGTTACCGTACTGGTACAGATGTGCTCTGCTTCTCAATGCCCTCCCCTTCCTGGGTCTACAGGCACTCTTGCCCCCACATATCCCATGGGTGATATAAAGAAAGTGGCAGTAGTGGTATGGTTTGTGTCCTGGGCATGCAGCCCCAAATTTTCCATTTCAAAGGATACCCAGATCGGATACCATTTTACCTGGGGCAACATGGGTACTTCACCTTATTCAACTCAGTACTAGCTGTATTAAAAAGATTCTCTGAAAATGTACTCTTGTGTAAGTTTCTCTCGTTAATTGTGCAAAAGAATGCCTGAGAATTTTAAAACCTATCAAAGACTTGTATACAATATTTTTCCACATGGCATTTATACTTGGAAGTTAGTTAATGATTTTCCGTTCATCTGGAGGTGCTGCAAGAATGCACACCAATCCATGTGCTGCGCTTTTATAATGCAGTTTACTGAATCAATTTTAAGCATTAAGATACAAGGTAATTTGCAAATGACGCGTTTTTCAAAGGAAAATGGTTGTCATTGGCTTCAATGACAAGAAGGGCTACTATTAAAGCTTGTTCATGTGAGTAATATACCATATACGGTATACATATCACAGGAGTACAGTCACAGATTTAGCACCAATCAAGTCCTTTCATTCGCCAATATTTTCTAAAATAAATCAACCTGAAAAACAACTGCGGATTTTGTACAATTTAAGATTGTGTTTAGGTATTTAAATACAAACGTCCCTCTTCTTTAATAGTCATTAAGTTGAACATGACTGCATGCATTGTTACTAGGAATATCGCCAGGGCCATGTTTTGCCTTGATATCATTGGTATGTGAAACATGTTCATTCTGCAATGGCATTTGAGTGTACAGATTGTGTTCTATTCATATTGAAAGACCTACCTGTATAAGTGTGAAGTGCTAATGCCTTCAAACTCTCAGGTGTAAAGTTACTGTAAAGGGCGTGTTCATGTTCTGTGTAAAGCTTTTTTGCAAAAAAAACTTTTGCCTTTTCCGGGCATGCAGTGTTCTATTTGTTGTCTGGTCTAAGATGTCTTTATGAAAATTAATCCAAAATAAATTCTTTTAGTTAATGGTTGCATCTTGAATATTTATCTATTTGTTTATTTAAGCTGATTTATTAACGTGTATCCAGCGCCTCTAGACTTTTTACTCACCAGGGTAATACCTCTAGCCAGTAAAAGTTTCTAGAAAAGACAGCCATGCAGAGGACTCTCTGGTGTTCTGGTTTCAGCTCTTTGGTGAACTTCAGGTACCTAAAGCGCTTGAATTGTTCAACTCAACTTCAGGCCCACACTGTTTGATGCAGTGGCTGTCGGTCCTGTGATGGTCCTGCCCTGCAGGCCCTCCCCCCTCCTGCTGTTTGCACCTCCACCTCAACTATCCACAGCTGCTGCTCGTTGAGGTGGAGGTGCTATTAAGAGTATAAAGGAGCTGCTCAAACTGGGAGTGCAGCTGCATTCTGTTTTTATTCTGGTGTTACTCTTTGATCTTGGAGCCCTGTTATTTGTGTGCTGCTGCTCCCCTCCTGATGTTTATTTAAATTAAAACAGTTTTATATTTTTCTCAGCCTGTGCATTTGGGTCCCTCTGTTTGGTTTGGGTACATGGTCCCAGTGCCCGCCGGCTTCTTTCCCTCTGCCGGCGGGCCCAAACCATGGCAGGACTTGCACCCAAACTTCCACAGACCTCACACCCACTGGGACTGGAAGGATATCGACTCAGATGCTATGATGAGAAAATGTTTAAAAAGCACACTAGCATCCAGATGTGTTGGTGGCAACATACAGTATTTTCAAGAGATTATTCATTTTTTGCTACAATGAATAATCTTTTCTACGAGTTGTTTCTCAAATCCCCATTTCGGAGATATTTGCACCTCATCCCAAGTAAAAGTTTTTTTTTCCTCAAACAATTTGGGACCCCATCCTACCCACATAGTAAAGAAGTCCATAGCACACATTTTTCATATTTCAAATGGATTTTGTTTGTAATGAATACAATGACATAATTTTACACTGAAGCTTGTTTAAGCTACACTGGAATCACGGTAATTTGGTGTATTTTCCTCATTTGAATTCTAATACTCCATCCACATGCACAATAATGTGAAAAAATAAAGGTAAACAGGATTGGGGATCCAAGCTTTAAAAAGACAAAAATGGGGGAAAAAAAAGAAAATTCTCAGATGACTTTGTAAAATAAGGAATTAAGAGGAAAATTGACCCAAACATTTTTCCAGCTCATTCTCTGCTTTCTCTCTCATGCCCTGGTCTCACCTCTACTATTTTTGAATTCTCCCCCATGTTTCCTTGATCCCCATGTTTTAGGCTCCCAGGAGACGTCTGACCATGACTTGGAATAACTACAATTACCACTTGTTTCAAATTCCATTGAATGTCTTGATTTCCTGGCATGTTAAGACTTATTTTATCATGTTCAAATACAACTTTATCTCAAACAGAAATGTGCCTCTCTGTTGCTGAACAAGAGGCAAAAAAGTTTCTTTGTTCAAAGTAACAACAACAGTAATACTATTATTATTCCCACGGTTGCAGGATGTCAAAAATTCATGAAGAGATCCAAAGAGAATGTTGTAGTTTTTCAGGTGTATCAGTTAACATGTTGACCTCGTTCTGCGGTCGTCACTGAATGGGGACAGGATGTTTTTCCTCGGCGCTTCAGAGATGCTTGCTTGATCTCAAGTATGTCTTCATGCAGAGAAGTCTTGGAATCAGAGGCAATCAGTTTTGCCAGACCTATATAGCTGAAGTAGGGGATTTCACGCAACGTTTGAAAAATTACTCATGACCTCAGGCTATGGTGCAGTCAGTTTGCTGGCCCTGAGAATCCACCTCACTCAAATACTTGATCAAGTGATACGTTATCAAGCGTTTCTCCAATAATTTCTAAATATCTTTTTTCTTATAATCTTCATGAAAAATTTGTGGCTTCATAAATGTCTTGGCTCCTCCTATGCAGTCAATCACCAAAGGAATGCATGCTGATAGTCATATGGGATGTATATATGACAGTAACAGGAAAAAGCTTTACTGTATTCCTCAGAAAAACAATAATATAAATAATTTAGTCAGAAAGTGTGCATTACATTCAAATGCAGAAAAAATAGACATCAATAACGTGTCCTCCAAGTAAATATGCAGCCCCTATATCAATGATTGAAATATTCGATAATCAGACTATGTATACAGCAGCACTAATTCAGTTTGCTTACAATTCCTCATGATTGCTTCTCACTCTCGTGTTGTGTCAAACATAAAATATTACCTATAAATTGCATATAACAGGGACAAATGCAATAATTTGATAAAATAAATTGCTCTACAAATGTGCACATTTGCCACCGCTCATTTGAATGTACAACGTGCACGTGCACATAGCATTTTTGAGTGATGCCATGACTGTTTATTTCTTGCCTGGCTTTATTTCAAGCCACATTTCTATTGTCAATGACTATATGTCTTGCGCAGAGGAATGCAGGCTTCCTATTGGTCAGTAAAGTCTGTCATTCCAGAGGCCTGCCTCCCAGGGTGGCTCAAGCCAATTATGCTCTTCATGATTCAAGTAAAAACTGGTTTCCTAAGCATTGGGCCCGGGGTGAAATCACCATTCTAAGTGCTAGTGCTTTTGCTGGATAAGTTCTATGGAAATTGGCAAATAGCAGCATAATTTTCAATCTTTCATTTTATGAACAGTAAACATTTTGGGATTGAAATGACATGTATATTGAACAAATGACATTTTTGGAGCCAAAAATTTATGCTATCTTAAAAAAAAAAAAAAAACAGATTCATCTATGTATAATGTTATTTATTGAAAACACATCTGACACCCAAAACAAAGTCCAGACCATTCAAACTCCCAGTGAATGTCTGAATCCAGAAGACATGGAGATAGAATAAATAAACTCTTTGGCATTAAGACACTTTCTCACATTTTTCCAGGTTGTAAATGTATTATAAAAATAGAATTATTGACTCTGCGTGCCCCAACATCTACACTCAAGTTTACTTAAAAAATAGAAAAATAACCTTTGAAAAATGGGTAATTAGCATGTATCTCAGATTTAACCCCTTGTGGCACAGTGGTAACTAAAGTAATCAAAACCAACCAGAACAAAGGCAAAGGCAAAGACAAAAAGAGTCATGGAACAAAAGGTTAAGTTCCGCTACCAGGTCACCAGGTGCGCAGCCAATTATTCATTACAAGTCATTTCAAAATCTGCCAATTGTGATGTCACAAGGGGAAGAAGACCCCCCTCCCCGAATAATTAAGGAAATGATGAATTGGTTGGGTGAAGCCGATCAAAATTGTTCTTGCTTCTGTGTGATTGCTTCCTCATGTGATGTCAAGAAGGAACAGATTTTGAATTTGCTTTCAATGGAGTCTGTTTCACTTTGAAACTGATGACACAATAGGGGACCATTAATGCTCAGAGATGCATTATCATGCCCACCTATGTTCTTGTAAGACACAGCCATCCGGAGCATTTGAACGCTAGGATTGGCCAATCATCCACGCACTAGGATTAGGCAGCCATTCAGCTCTAGGATTGGAATCCTAGCATTTGTACCGCTGGCAAATCCTGGATCTTGAATGCCCCGGCGAGGCGTGTCTTTGCCAGAACATAGGTGGGTTCCATATTAAGGCCTCAGAGACAGTGTTTGCTCCTTGATCCAAATAAATTCTTGACCGTAAGGTCTTTTGATGGTTTGCGAGCTTTTCTTCATGCCACTTCCTGCGGATTTTCTTTTTTTTAATCACAAACAATATCTTTATTACTATCATTATCATCAGCGTCTTCAAATAAATTGTTTACATTAGGTATTATCTGGTTGGCGGCAGAATTTGTAAAAAAAAAAAAAAAAAACAATTAATGCCACAATAACGCAATTTATAAACAGTGACATTTGCATATAAACATTTATTGACATGAAATAAAACACATTTTTGTCGCCGGAGGGAAACGCACACTTAGTTGGCTAAGCTGCCGCTCCCTTTGCGGTACAACCTCAGATATTCCAGTAGAGGGCGTTAGTCCCACAGGTTAGTCCGTATTTAGCCACAAGCCTTTTGGAATCAAGATTTTCGAAAGAACTATCAGCTCAGCTGCCGGCTGCTTAGAATAAATTTCTCTTAGATATAACCCTGTACCAGCAATGTTAGCCATTAACAGCAGAATGCATGCAGAATATGCAAGCCATTATTC
The DNA here is from genome assembly GCA_029721435.1 of Gymnothorax reevesii. Classification (NCBI taxonomy): domain Eukaryota; kingdom Metazoa; phylum Chordata; class Actinopteri; order Anguilliformes; family Muraenidae; genus Gymnothorax; species Gymnothorax reevesii. Next base: position 39,653,835 of record CM056590.1, read on the forward strand.
TGACAGCTCCCGTTTTGAGTCACTCCAGTTCCAGACGAGCACCAGTATTAGGTCAGTCGAGGTAATTGGCTCTGAGGTCTGTCTGAGGCTTTTCTCACTGATACTGATTGGTCCTGAGGTCTGTCAAAGCTCCTCCCACAGATGTTGACTCAGCTGGTGCGCTTGAAGAGGCAGGGCTTCAGTATCCTAGGAGACAACATTGAAAAAAATGAAAATTTTAACACTGAATCTAGCAGATGAAACTTTCAAAATGGGTCAGTCTACCATGACCTAGCAACACCTCGTCTCTCTGTGCTGAATATTTGGGGCCACAACCTTTTTAAAAAATGCATTACATGCACATAAATTTGCATTGTTTTGGCCAGGCAGCCCGACAGTCCAATGCTCAGATTATCATCACTTCATCATGCTGCGCAGCACGTAATGTGAAGCACAGCATGCATTGTCATGTTTAATTAGACTTAAATTATAGCATCCCTGCTGTAACTGTCAGTTGTTCTATTGTTGGATCGTAGAATTCTGACACTTAAAGGAAGGAACAGAGGCTGTGAAATATACATACACACTTATGCATTAAAAGTTAAGCAAACGTGTGCTTTAGTGCCTCCGTCTTGCCACTTAGCAAACTATACAGCAGTCATTTTCAAGAGAGCAAAGGCAGGAGCGTACTGGCTCAAAAATGCATTGGTTTTAATAATGTCACGAGTCTGAAACTGTGGTCTTTTGGTAGTTCCTTTTCTTAATTTAGGCTATAGAATATTTCTTTTTTTCATGTTATTGTGTCCTAATTCAACCAGGGACCTAATAAAGAACAGCATACAGTGTGTATGTACTTAAGCAAAGGTCAAAAAAGCATATAGTAAAGACACTGATTCTCTACAAAGTACAAGATTTACAGAGCAAGTTCACCAAGAGTTATGTTGCGCATGGAAAGCTGAGAATGCAGCAAAACAGATGAGAAACACCAGCAGGTTGATTTTTTTTTATCCCCCCTCCAGCAAACAAATTGACTGTTTCCTGACTGGTCTGCTCCTAAAAAATGAGGAGTGGTTAACTGAAGTCTATTTATGCGCTGTCTGAGGTGACAAACTGTGGCCATCTAAGCCCCAAAAGAACTTGCCCCGCTGGGCTGTGACAGGGACCAGCTAACGGGATAGAACCATCCCAAGCAGAGATGATCCCACATTTTAGCTGTCAGATTAGATCTGCTAGAGGAGTAGCCAGAGGAATAAACCCCGCGGGAAAGGTAGGGTAAATTATAGGTATCGACTCAGGGAAGAGTATGAACTAGAAATTGAGGCTTTCGGATATGTTATCACAGGGAAATACACTGCCTGGCCAAAAAAAAAGTCAACGTTTGGAAATCAATGAACAAATTCTATAATAGGATCATTATTGCGGTTATTAATATGTTTCAGCAGGCAATAGTCATTTCAACCCCGACTGATGAAGCGCGTCGCAACTCATTTCGTAAAAAATTATGTCGGAAGACACATCCCCTGATGAGGGAAAAGATGTTACAGTATTTCAGAACGGGGAAGTTATTGGCCTGTATTTTAGCAAAGAAAACCATGAATGACAAAAACAAGTATGAGGAATCATTTTCACAAACAAATTTGCCACCACAAAGTCCTGACCTTAAACACATTAAAAGTTATTGGGAGGTGCTCAAGAAAGACCACCAAGTGGTTCAACCATTATGTCGAGAAGACAAGATCTCGGCCAAAAATAAATGTTTTGGCATTGCATATAGTTGTTAAAGCAGTGACAAGACGAATATGCACTGTAATCAAAGCTACAGGGGTTCCAACTAAATATTTGAGTGTGCGACTAATTTTTTTGGCGCGGCAGTGTATAAAGTATTAACCGGATCAGTCCTGGGGAGGCTATATACAGATTTTCATTCATAAATTGAAATGATGTATGACGAGAAATGCTGTGAAATTCTATTCAAAGATAAAAATGGAAATTGTTTATAATGATTGATCAAAAGTTGATGAAAAGCACACATACACACACACACACACACGTCTACACGCATTCGTCTTCCTCAGACTATTTTACAGTATGCACAAGCTTGGCTTGTCAGCCACAACATTATGAAAAATGGCACATGTTCCTGGTCTAAATGATGGTCATCGTATATCTCTTTAAATTAGATTATTTGAGCTATGAGCTATTTGAAATTCAAGATTTAAACAATAATGTATATTTCAGTTGTGGTAAATATTTAAATTCCAAAGACTCTGAGTAAAAAATAAATATATAAATATAATCTATAATCTTTTTTTTTTCTTTGAAAAAAAAAGAATAAACTAAGATTTAAAGTATAGGAAAAAAATCTCTTTTTAGAATATATATATTTTTTGAGACCATTATTGAAGATCTAAATTATAACTTCAATTCAAGAAGAACTGGGACATTGTGTAGCATGTAAATTAAAAAATGAGCAAGTCCTTTTACCATGTTATCAACTGAAAAAGAAAAACACAACATAATCAATGTTTTAATTTATCAACTTCATTGTTATCACTTTATAATAATGGCTATTTCAAAATGTGACGTCTACTGCATGTTTCAATGGAGTTGAGACAGGTGCATGGTCACCTCTGCCTAAAATCACCACTCCCTTTCATAACACCCAGTAATCATTTTGAAACTGATGACAGTAAATGTTGGAGTTTTAAGAGCAGAATGTTGTTCCCAATCATGCCTGATATAGGACCTCAGCTGGCCTACAGTCTGGGGTCTCTCTTGTCTCCATACTCCATGGCATATTTTCAGTGGGAGTCAGGTCCTGCTGCGAGCAAACCAGTCAAATACCCACACTCCATGACACGGAAGCCACACTACTGTAATATGAGCGGAGTGTGGCATGGCGTTTTCTTGCTGGAACAAGCAGGTGTGTCCGACGATGTCTGGAAGCCAGTATATGTTGTTCCAAAATGCGCATGTAGCCCTCTGCATCAATTGTGTCCACAAAGGTGTGCAAGTTTACCATGCCGAGAGCACTGATTCAGCCCAGAACATGGCTTTTGAGCATGTTGCATCAGTCCATTTTGGATGGCCTTGAGCCCAGGGAAGCCGGCAGCGCTTCTGGATGGGTGTTAAAATATGGCTTCCTCTTTATGTCGTTTAGTTTTCAGTCATTTGATGATGGCATGACGAACTGTATTCTGTGATATGGTTCATATGTATTTATGAGCCCATGAGTTTCTATCCACATACAGAAGTATGTCAGTTCTCAATGCTGTCTGAGGGCTCAAAAGTCACACGCAGCCAATAATGGTATTTGGCCTTGTCTTTTACCCACTGAAATTACTTCAGTTTCTCTCGATTCTCTGAATCTTTTCTTGGTGGACTGTCGATGGTGAAATCCCTGAGTTCCATTATCATACCTTGAGAAACATTGTTCATAAACTGTTTGACTTTTTGGTCATGCGGCTTTTGGCAAAAATGGTGAACTTAAAACCATGTTACCATCTATTAACCATGCTTTTTTATGGTTCATTGTATCAACAATCTTAATCCAATCACCTGAAACCTATTCACCAGGGATATTCCAAACGGGAGTTTTTCTGAGGTATCCACAACTTTTCCAGTCTTTCTATTCCCTTGTCTATATTGTTTTGGAACATGTAGCAAACATCAAATTTAGAATTTGCAAATATTTACAAAAAAATTAATGGTTAATGAGGTGAAACCTAGATTTTTTTTCCTTTTGCTGTTTTCACAAAGTCCATAAATTTTAGCTAAGATGAATTCATTCACTACCAACTTTATTTTATTTATTTAGCATGTCTGAGAAAGAAAAACATTGCAGCCTAGTCTTCAGGGAGTACCATATTTCGGCTAAATCTTTGAAAAACACACAGGGAAACTGAGACGCACCTTTTATTTTTCAACTTATGCACCCCATAAACCACAAATTTTTTTTAAGTTGTTGTAACCATAAAGTCATTTAAAAATGGTGGAATGTTGAACGGAGAGGGAGAGTAGGTTTTTGCCAGGACCCTTTATTGTCTGGCAAGGGGATGTGAATTATTATTATTATTTGGAAGTTACAGGAATTAACTTTTTTCCCAAATCTCAGCTCAGCTCATTTACTCCCCCCCCCCCCTCCTCCCCACTCTGGTAAATTTTTCCCACAGTAAACATTCGCCTCCCCCACCATCCAATCTCTACTGAGGTAGTGACGTCAAACACCTCAAACAGCCTGGCAGAACTGGGCTCCAACAAAATGAAGGTCATTCTTAGGGCTGATGTGAAAGTTTAGGTCATCTCTCTTTTATCAAAAGAGTAGAATTTGCTTGTTCTTATCAAATATTAACTTTTCCGCTCAGAGACCACTTTCTGTCTCAAACTGACACACATGCGCACATGCGCGCACGCACACACACACACACACACACACACACACACACACCTGATTTCCTGGCTTGGGCTCTGGACAGAGAAGATTGGCAGGAAATATGTGCAGTCAGACATGCACGGACAGACGTCAAGACGAGGTACTGCCATCTGAAAAGCAATGAAGATGCTTGAGTGCTTTTTAATAACTCCAATGCATCATTAATTCTTGGAGGTCCTGGGTATGTGTCATCCTGTACCTGACTGAATCCTCTTGTCTTGAGACAATTGCCTAGCTCATCATTACAGTTACAGGAATGACACAAAATTATTTGTTGCATGTTAACATGCCACTTTAAATAATTACTGAAAGAAAATATACCTCACAATAAAGCTACCTAACCATATGATACTGTGTCTAACTAACAAAAAATTTCTCGAAGCTGTCTGTCTAACAATTAAAGGGTGATTCCTCAAGAGCAAAGTCATCAGTGTCCCATTGACATTACCTTTTGAAATGGAAAGTCCTTGGAAAAGGACTTTTTACGCCTAACTGTCTATACAACAACTAACATGCAAGTATCAGACAAAGCGCATTTTTGCCTGTCCCAGCCCACTGTAAATCAACTTTGCCACAGAATATAATCATTAAAATCCGTCAAAAATCTTTTTTTTTTTGCATTATTGCGCGAGTCTATTACACATCTCCTGTTCAAAACATAATTTTTTCATATGTAATTCATCATGGGTCATTAATGCTACATTTTATTTGAGTCCCATATTAATCGCTCAACCCTTTTATCTGAACACACTCACCTCAATGGGATATTTTTCATTTTTCATAGGTCAGAAATTTAACAGGATGTTACTTATGAATTTTCTGAAGGTCTTGGGAAGGGGGAAAGTACATTATTTTATTCTTCCCATATTTTTAATTATATTGTGTTATTACCTCAAAGATCGCTCTCAAAGTTCAACCCTCCTACTAAATATATAGCTTAAATGTCATAAATATGTTCTGGGTAAATTATAAAAATGTTATAATTATCACCATGATAATAAATATGTAGACCACTTATCCACTCTTTATCTTAGCAAATTTTGAGACAGAACTCAACCCTCAACCCTTTCCACTTCAGCACTCATCTAGTGGATCTTCAGCCAAGATACCGTGCAAATATACATTTATATTACACAGTAAAGATGTTTTTGAGTGCATGTGTCCTTAAATTCAGCATTAAACAATGATCAAATTAAAGTTACATTTTTAACACTTGCAAAGGCTGTATGGCACCCTAATAGTGAGATCACTATTGAAATTTTACAACAGAGTATTACACACAGCAACAGTAAACCTCAACCAAACTACCTCCCATTTTAATAATTTAGAAAAATTAAAGTTGACACGGAACATCTTGTTGAGTGTTGCGTCTGCAACTTAAGTGTGACAGAGGTCCTAGTATGGTGAGTCAGCCTTACTATCCGTCACTTGCTCAGTGGGTTAAGCATCCTGTTAGCATACATATATTTAGCACGTTACCACTTTCAATGTGCTTTATTACCTGTCTGGGGGACCTGGTTGTTGAAGGCAGTGCCGTTCCTCTCCTGTAGTACCAAGCCAGCCTCTATCGACGGCCTCTCTCTGCAGCCATTGGTGTGGCCGCACAAGAGAACAAATTCCCCCGGGTTGGGTGCGCATAAATTGTTGAGCGGCACTGGGCATACTTTCCTGCACAGCAACTGGCCGTAGGCCCTTCGAAAGTCCCGGTTTAAGACGACGTATAGGATGGGGTTAAGGGTGGAGTTAGCATAGCCTAGCCACAGTACCACGTTGTAGACAGTGATGGAGAAACCCTCCATGTCCCACCAGCCGATGTAGGTGAAGTACGTGAAGTAGGGAACCCAGCAGACGATGAAAGCGCCCAAAACGGCCGCCAGGGTCACTGTGGCTTTGTGCTCCCGGACCGAGGCCGCGAGGCTAACGGAGGAGGGCCGGGTGTTGATGCGTCTGGCCTGGTCCCGTGCAATCCGAAAGATCCGGTAGTAGGTCACGCACATGAACAGCAGGGGGACGTAGAACGTGGCGAGGGCGTCCACCGCAACATAGCCACGGTTCCACTCGAAGGTGCAGTTGCTCTGGGAGTCGTTCTGACGCTGGTTCTGCACTCTCAGGTCCGGCGTATTCCAGCCAAGCTGGATGGGCATGAAGGAGAACAGCAGAGAGATGACCCAGATGATTACCATAACCATGACGACCCGTGAGGGCGTGACCAGCCCTGGGTAGCGCAGGGGCAAGGTGACGGCGAAATAGCGGTCAACGCTGATGGCAAACAAGTTGAGGATGGAAGCTGTACACAGCATGACATCCAAACTGATATAGATGTTGCAGAAGGTGGGTCCTAGGAGCCACGAATCTGTCAGCAGCTGCATTGCGGACAGAGGTAACACCAGCACGCCCAGCAGAAGGTCGGTCACCGCCAGCGACACGATGAAGCAGTTGGTGACACATTGCAGCCTCCGGTTGGCTCCTACAGCCAGGCACACCACCATATTCCCAAATACCGTCAGGACGATTATGAGTCCCAGTACAATTCCCAGGAGCACATTCATAAATGTGACATCCATGCTCTCTCACTCTCAACACCCTCCTAATTTGGCCTCAATTCTGTCGACGAGTCAGGACAGACACGCTGATGGTGTCAATACGTCAAGCAAAGAAGAGGTACATTTCTCAACTGTTTGTCAACTCATCTCTACACGGGTTCAGCCCAATTACTCATCTGTAAATTGGAACAGAATGTCCTCCCTTTAACTGTTGGTTCATGCAACACCAGCGAAATAACAGTTGAAGGCTTTCTCTGCGTGATGTGTGACAAGATACAGTCAAAAAGCTGCATTAATCAGATACAGCTGTAGGTCCGCAGATGTATTAGTCAGATATCATTATCTTTTGCGAAAAAAAAGAAAAAAAAAAAGAAATGAAAATCCTTTTGGGTCCGATGGTTTCCATCCAAACTTCCTTCCTAGTAAATAACAAGAAAATGTCATGATATGGACAGGTTCCTGTCAAGTGCACATGATTGCTCAGAGAAAAACATAATTCAGCACAATTAAATGTTAAATGCCGGAAGTATAGACCAGCAGTGGTTAAATGTATAAACTGTTATGGGGGACTCACTTATTCTCATGCAATACAGACATAGTTCATCTTGTTCCACTGACCCTTTAATTTTCTGAGATAAAGTTTTGTTTTGGAAACCTGGTATCCAGTCCATGCTTGCATTAATTAGGACCTTGTGATTTAACTTGTCGATCTGTGAATTTTGAACATTAAAGCAGTAGTCCCTTTTGCGAAAATAAAACTAAATATACTGATGAGCATTAAAAAAGCACCACCTTATGTTTATGATGTGCATTATAAAAAACAAAATCAGAAGGATGTAACTAATGATCAAACTAGACACAGACCAAATGAATTAGGTTTTAGATTTCTTGCCTTTGGAGTAATCCTTGCTTCTGAACTGTACAAAAGTGGTGTCTTTTGTGAAATGGGCTGAAGTGGGGGCTTACCAAGCCATTTTTGTAGCTGTAAGGAGACTTGTGACTGTGGATTTGAACACTCGGCCCCTTTGACATCACATTGGTGAGCTACTCAAGTCAATTTCAATGATCTCAATCTTAATGGTTAATCTTTCCAGTGACAGAATAAAAACAATGCTGCCATATAGCAAGAGCATAGCAACATTCAACAACATAGCAACGCGCTAGCAACATTCTGTGTGTTTCTACTCATTTTCATCAAATTCTCGCCTCATTACCTGCCAAATGCAGATGTTTATCAACTGACTCAGGGTGGCTTTTGCCTTGCCCCCTTTGGAAAGACCAGATTTCGTGATCAGACCCAGAAAGACGTTATTGCATTTTGCCCTTGTGACAAAAATCTTGATTTTAGCTTTTTTAGCCTGAAATGGCTTTAAAACGTGGCTAAGACCTAATTTTGCATTTTGCCTTCTTGTCAGGGGGCTAAAACTTTGATAACAATAACACATCACAAACATACATAATTTTTATTTAGTATTTTTATTAGAGTGGTGTGTTTTTAATGCTGGACAGTGCATGGTGGATTGAAAATCCCTTAGAGGAGAATATTAAACATTTATTCATAGTGCATATAGCTCTTCCTGACATAATGTGACCTTATCATATTGAAAAATATTTCAAAAGACACTCCCTGTTAATATTAACAGCTATATATAATTCATTGGTTGAAAATGTGTTAGGAACAAGGATCAGCGTATAGAGTGGGCCCCCACATTCAAGACTAACACCCCTAAGCTGCAGAGTACGTTAACTCTATACACCACCAAAAACATAAACCTCAGCAACTATATCAACAAACATGATGCCATTCAACAGTGAGCTCGGCTTAAAATGGATGAAAGTGTTTCCATTTCACATGAAATCTTATTTCTGCACATTCTTGTGCGCATGTCTAAATGCCTGTTCTGTGACATGCTAGTAAAAAATGGGGGATGGAGTTTAACCCTTTGATGCATGAGACCCTTCCCATTGGTCAATAGGGGGTGTTCATCCATCCAGGGTTGGATGTTCTGTGAAAGCTTGGAGAGGGGGACTAAAAAACCCTCACGTATGTGAGGCATAGGCATCAAAGGGTTAAGAATAAATGTCAATAAAAGGCTATTACCTCATAAAAGCAATCTTCTATTTCCCCTCTCTCAGCTCCAACCAGGGCATTGATAGCATGTCTGACAGTGGAAAAAAATTCCCCCTCCTGATTTAGTCAATTTTTGTATATTTTAGACATTACATGGTTAAAGATCTTAAGACATGGAGAACATGGGAAACAAAATAATCTTTAAATAATAATTTCATTTATGGACGGGAAAGGTCACCCATATCACCAATATCACCCATATCACCGATGTGAGAAAGTAGTGCCCCCCTCAGCTTAGTGACTGGATAACACCTTCAGCTACCTTAATAACACCTTAACACTTTAACTACTACAACTAATCACTTCCAATACTGGACTTCAGTGTTTCACAATGCTGTTGAGAAATTTTTGCCACTCTTCCTTGCAGAATTGCTTTCATTCAACCACATTTGAGTGTTGAATATAATCTGCAAGTCTGTGTGCTAGCCATGACATCTCTATGGGGTTCATTCAAGGCGAATGAGAAATAAGCCGTGATACGGCTCCCGGTTCCGTGCAAACATGAACGCAGACCTTGCGTGAGGCCAACAAAACCAGAAGTTGCTATGACGGTATTCTGGGTTGATTTGTAACTTCCTAGATGAGTTTTTGAAGGGCTATTTGTAGGCATTCCCAAGACCAGAATGGCCACAAAATTACAGTGCAGCCTTTGTGTTCTTGGGCAAGGTCCTTAATCCAACGCTGGTGTGAAGTTAAATCAATCAAACATCCCCCCCAGAGGACATTGGCTGCAAATTCTAAATAAATGTAGTAATAGTACTAGATGTGATTTTCATACATGAATTTACCCCTAACAATTTTAAACTAACTATTTTATAAGCAGTTTTGGGGTTGAAGTGGACCTCCAGGTCCCTACAACAGCATATTTACATAATGATTGCTGCCACCAAGGGCCTGGCTGTCACACAATCAGTCTTATCGGGTCAGACCAGGCAATCTGCATGACGTGTGAAATATTCCACACTGTTATAAGCACAGGGCTACGACAAAGCAAAGCGCTTATTAACCTGTGTGAAGCAGCACAATAAACAATTTGAAGCCACTCTCCAGTGGAAACTTGGCTTGGATGCTTCCTGTGTGAAACTGCACGGTGGCCAACTTTTTGCTGAAAAGAAGCTCTTAAAGTGTTTGACTGTTGAGCAATGATTGACTCTGGGTCACGGTGGGGCCATGTTTGGGTCGCAGTAAGAGCTTGATTTGGGGTCAGTACTTGGGACGGGGTGTGACACGCTGCTGGATATGGGCCGAGGTATTTTTTGAGGCCGAGTGGCTCCCTGTGTTTGGGTCAGCAAAGGGACTGTGTTTATATCAGGAATGGCATTATGTCCTCTCAGACAAGCCTCAGTCATTTGTCTTGCTGGCGCTTAGCAACATTGCCAATGGAAAAAAAAAGCTCTGTAACAGACATTTGGGGAATGTGGCTTTTAATACATCGGGAAAAGATTGTCATCACAGCCTGAATTACGTTATGTGAAGGACAGGGCTCTCTATGCCCACAAGTGTCTACAAAGGTCTTTGGGAAACAGCAGTTTCTTTGCAGCAAGGAAAGATCAACCTCACTGAGGTCAAAGTTTGGCCAAAAGATCTTTGGTTGACGAAGGAGGAGGAATAGTTAATCCTTTAGCACAATTGACTTTGCCACACATCACAACACCTGGTAAAACTATTAAATTTCTTGTTTAAATAGGATTTCATAACCAGATTAAAATAATATGGTAATATAGTACACAGAAGGGTTTAATTTTATTGCCATCCTTACATCCTTACTCTCAACTATAAGCTAATACAGTATGCTGAAACTTGATTGTATCTCCAGACTGAAATGATCCTTCCTGTCAACAATATGCTGACATTGACGCGAATACATTTAATTTTATGGCCGCACTAAAATGAGGCTTATTGTCATGAAAGTGCTGGGGTAATATCTATACGCAGAAACTATCTCCCGGTAAACATGCATTCTACCTCAATGACAATTAGCTGTCAAGCAAGCCACCATTTACATGCACAGTACTTAAAGCACAGGTACTGGAGGAGGAAGCTGTAAGTGTATGTACGTGCATCTGTGGTCACATGACCCACATGTCAGTGCTATTCTGAGGGTCAGAGACAGCTCCACTTTGCATGCACTTTAGTGCCAATTGGTGTATGTGTGTGTGCGCACCTGTGCTTGTGTGTGTGTGCGCGTGTGTTTATTATGTGTGTCCATTTTTATCTTTATTCACGGGGACCATAAAATGCCTTGTGAGGACTTAAAGACCCCAGGGGTACAGTAAAGTAAAAAAAAATAGCGACATGAGGACAATTTTTTTTTCAGGTTCCCATGGAAAAAAGGAGCTTAATTCTGGGCCAAGGAATAGGATTTTGTCAACGGTGACAATGAAGCTTATGGTCCGGGTGAGGTCTACGTTTTAGTTAAGCTTAGGTATTACAATTATGCTCTTGGCTAAGGTGAGGTGTTAAGGCTCAAAATTGGGCGACTTTGATAATCTGATGGTATGGGCAGAGGTCAGGGCAAAGATTAGATTTAGGGTATTAATAAATAACATTTTGATCCCCATGGGTAAAGAAAAACTTCACTGCGTGTACATATGTATATGCGTATGTGCATGTGCGTGTGCGTGTGTGTGTGTGTGTGTGTGTGTGTGTGTGTGTGTGTATGTGTGCGTGTGCGCATCTGTGTACATGTGTATGCGTGTATGTATATGCGTGTTCATGCATGTGTGTGTTTCTGTGAGTATGTGTGTGCGCGTATTTATGTGTGCACAACCAAGAGGGTCTTGCAGGGCTCCACAAAGCGAAACTTTCATTCCAGTATGTAAGTAAAATTTGCTGCATGAGACTGAAGATTAAATTTTAGTCGCACGCAATGCAAGTGACTTCTGACATGAGTTAAAACTCACAAATTACATTTCACTGTGTGACTGATACCACGAAAATAAAAACTACAACTCCCACGTCTGCTAGCAATACATCTGAGTAGGAATGCAGTAATAGTTTTACGTCAGATGAAATGGGACCCATATCTTCCAAAACGTTCCACCTTAGACTCATATGTCCACAGAATACAATCTCGAGTCTTAGGGCTCATCAAGATGTTTTTGCCAAGTGTGTGAGGAGCCCTTGTGAACTTTTTTGTCAGCTGTGGTTTTCACCTTGTAGCTCTCCCCTGGATGCCATTTCTGCCTCGTCTCTTTCTTATTGTGGCTTTGAGAACACTGACCTTAACTGTGGTGAGTCCTGCAGTTCAATACATGTTAGTCTGGGTTGTTTATGACCTCGATGAGTCGTCCATGCTCAGTTGGAAAAAATTAGGTGAGCCAGCCACTCCTGAGAAGGTTTACCACTGTTCCAAGTTCTTTCCTGTTTTTAGATAATGGCTCTCACCATGGTTCACTTGAGTCCCAGAGCCTTAGAAATTGCTTTGTAACCCTCTCCAGACTGATAGACATAAACAACTTTGTTTCTCATCTGTTATTCAATTTTTTTTTTAGATTGGAGCATCATGTGTTACTTTTTGCCAACTATATATTGCCAGACAGGTTCTATTTAAGTGTTGTTTAGATTCACCAAGGCTGGCAGTAATCATGCATTGATATGTATCTTGTGAACGTGAACCCAATTAACAATTGGTTGATGTAGTACCTATAGAGGCGATTACCTTTTCATATCGGGTCAGGTAGGGTAGGATAACTTCTTTCCTTCAATAGATATAATCATCATTTAAAAAGAACATTTTGTGTTTAGTCGAGTTTTCATTGTCCATTTTAAAATGAGTTTGATGACCTGAAACACTTGTGAGTGACAAATTAGCAATAAAGAAGAAATCAGGAAGTGGGCAAAAACATTTTTATAGCATTGCATATGCAATGTGCTCCTAAATTTCTTTGCGTGTGCACCTAAATTTCTTTATGTGCTTTTAATTTTTTTCACCTCGGGAACACATGGACAGAATGTTAGACCAGACCCCAACCTTACTACAATACACCCAATCTGATTCGGTGTCCCTTTGTTTGCGCTGTACATACAACTATATGCACACACATACATGCTCACATGCGCACACACATACATACACAAACACAACACATGTAGACACATACATGTACTCTGTCATAAGCACACACATACACACGTGCACAGACTCACACACACACTCATGAACACACACACACACACACACACACACAAATAGATACACATGTACAAACACATAAAAAAACAGAATGCAATATGCACACACAGACATACACACGCACACATACACAAGCACACGCGCACGCATTGTGAGATGCACCGCACTGAAAAGCTCTCACGGAGATAAAAAACCACATTCTGGTGCACGTGCCCTTTTGAACTCATCCTCTCATATTTGCCTGGAACAAATTTTACAAAGTGTCATGAAAACTAAAGAGGAAGAATTCAGAGCTGAACAAGAAGTCTCATTATCAAAATCAACTTAGCAATAAGAATACATCTACGTAAAGTCAAATCCTCAGTGTGTCATGGGACGTGACACAGAGAAAATCCTGTTTGTACCATTCTGCTCATTAAAACACAACTTAAACGCTATAGCAATAGCAAAACGTAAAGAGTGTGCAATGTTGCCAAGATCAGAGATCAGAAAAATGAGTCTTGCATACACATTATGTCAATTCTCCCCAATAGGGGCAAAATGACTTGAGAGTGGCATTCTGGAGGAGGAATACAAATAGCTTGCCTCAAGACGACAGCGAAAGCTTTCCACAGTCCCATTATATGAGCCTGTGGAGAGCCGTTAAGCAGGCGATGGTGATTTAACTTCATATCAGGATCTCTGCCATTCTCTTTCCACCTCACACACACTCCCATACTTGGTTGCTAACACAAGTACGGAATTTTTGCGAACCGCTGCCCTGCTAAGGAAGCAGAAGTGAAAGGTGGCGGCTGTTCGCTTTTTTTCTGCAGGACGCCGATCAAGGGCAGATAGGAGTATACGGTGATTTCATCGCTATGGAAGGGGGGGGGAGCAGAAGCAAGCTCAGGGGGACAATTAGTGTGTTTCAGTCTCCATAATTTTGGGCCATGTTTCTGCATCATGTATCTCTGAATATAATTACTCTTTCTGGCCATCAACAGTCGTTAGTACAGTTGACCTTTGGCCAGCTTCACAACTCCAGTATATGCCGATTACGTTGTACATCACAAATGTATTGACCTCATGACACTAGAATATCTGAGATGAAGGGAGCACTAACATACTAAGTGACTTGTCCAATAAAATGCAGCTGAATACAAATATAATCAGTTGGATATACAGCGGGTGTCACATGGGGTTACGCACTCTTGCTTTAAGTTATAAATCACAATTTAAAGGAAAGCAAATACTCAAAATATGTACTCAAGACACGCTTTATCAATTACCTATTGTTTCTGTTACATTATTTATTTAGTTAGTCATTCAATTTTTTGAAATCATGTGGGAATATGCCACAGGTAAACATTATTATTTTCGACTTTGTCAGCTTGACAATAATTGGGCTGTCTCAGCAGTCATGGTAACACTACATAACTATATTCCCAAGCCTTTATCATTTGCTCTTCATCTCTTGCAGAATAAGAGTGACTGCAATATGATATGTGTTCCAGTAAATTAATACTGAAATAAATACTAAAAATTAGCTACCACTCCATCTGAATCGCCTTTGGGTCGCCTTTATTTTCAACATATTTGTGGATGGCAATTCTGAGGCAGCCTAAATGGTTGATACATTCTACGCTAGCTCACGTAAAAATGTGCCTGTAGTCCGGTGTTCATTACTGCTCATTGCAGCTGTACTGCAGAAGATCGGTGTGATAACGGTGCAGGGAGGACGGAGAGCCCACAATTTTGCAAATAATTTTCAAAAATGCCAGCCTTCGCACTCCATCACATCACTGCAAGCCCCAGCACAATACCCACTTCCCAGCTTCTGACTCACATTCAGACTAACCACAGGGAAACACTGTGTCTGAGTTATGTCGCATGCAGCAAAAATGAGCCGATTTATACGAGTTCAGTATGAAGGCAAACCTGCGCTTTTTATTTCAATTCACAGATTTTTGCAATTCGCTTGAGAATATTGCATTCCATGTCTGAAAATGCCTGTCCCTTGGATATGTTGAAGTCCAATTTGAAGATTTTACACATGGCTTAATATCATTTTTTGTGTTGAGATGCATGAAAATGCCGTTCATGTGAAAAAAGCCACTCGTATGTGAACACGTGTAATTCACATTCCAGTCGACAAGCCCTCCAATCATCTGCATCCGCAGCTGTGAAAGCATGACACTGGGATGCAGCCTAAAAAAGGACTATAAAGACAGTGGCTCAGAGATGCCCCGTCTCATGTGTAGATGCTGATGTTTGCCGTATATTGTTCAATGACCCATCAGCTGCTTAACGAGGAGCTGTGAGGCATCTGTTTTTTAAACGTCAGACTCTGATGTTACTTGTTCTCTTAAGCAATATTGCATCTTGATGTTCTCCTTCTCTCCCTATCAGTGGTCAAATGCAGACCAACTGCACAATTACTTAACAACAAAGTCATACAGCGCATTTTAAATGAACTCGATCAGTGGCAGCTGTAACTGAGGCTATGCAATATTCTATATTGAAAATGACATTTCCGACAGTAATTTTAAGTTGCAACATGATGAATTTCTCTTTTGACAAATGTACATGTGACCCAGGTGAATTAAAGAATCAACTTCTGTCAAATAAAAAGTCTCGGCGTTTCCAAACCTTTGAATTACGCAAAGTAAATTCAAATTCCACAAGTTAACTATATTATCATTTCACGTTTTTCCATCTGAATAAACAAACAATGTTAAATTTCTCGGTAATTGCACAGTGGGTATCATGATTGTGGCAAATTCAAGTATGTACAGAAGTAAGTACAGGCTAAAAACATCAGGTTAAACATTAGTTAAAACATTAAACTAATAAGCCTCTCTAAAATACAGTTATGCAGGAGGAGTGCACTATAAAACAGTGAACTCTAGATAGCAAATTCATACACAAACAAGACCAGTGTCACATTCTGCAGTATTCCAGCCAAATGTGTTTCTTTATATAGGGAAATCTATCAGTCACTGAGTTACTTAGTAAGACTAAAACTGTATGCATACAGTTGCAGTGTATGCAGTCAATGAGCTACTGTAAGACCTGTGTAGGCAATTAGACCTGAGAGTTTAATATTTCTAGTCTCATTCACGTGTATGTAAATCTTTTTTTGCATTGATGTTCAATATAATGGTTTAGAAAGCATTCCCCGGGAGAGACTGTATATATTACAAGATGTATACGTCCTTTAAACCCACTTCATAAACAAATAGGTAGTACCCATATTGAAAATCATACACATAGATTTACAGTGCTCTCATATCTGTAGCATTTTGAAGAATCTAATATCTGTAGCATTTTTAAGAACACTCTGTAGGAATGAAGGCGGACAATCCAAAAAAAGTACTTCACGAACCACAGAAAGCTTTCCAATGTTCTCATGTTGTCAGCTTTGCACCAAGAAGGTGGTGAATTAGCTTTGCATTAAATATGTAATTTGTATCTTAATTTCCTCCTTAAAGTTACACTTAAGGATTATAGGTTGGAGGATTGAACACCATGCGGCCAAAAGACGTTGAAGTAATGCTCTATGCCATTAGCATTCAGTGGCAGTCTGAACACCATTAGTCTGAGTAAAATCAGTCCTAAGAAAAAGTTGTTTGCCAGCATATCAAGATGAAAGAAGTGATTAATAAACAAAGACAAGACGCCATGAACAAAATAAGTCTTTGCCAACAAACTCGTGCACTCGCTGCATGTCAGCCATACAAAGACTATAAATGTGCTCACCTCCCGCTGTCCTGCGGAGCGTCAGCTCAACCTTCTGCTTGAAGTGGCTCCACAGCGATTCGGTCGTCTCAGGATGCGAGCCAAGGAGGAGGTGGGCGTGCATGTGAGTGGTTTAGAGGCCATGTGAGAGCGTGCACGATCATACTCAGAGCCCGGGTCCGTAAAGAGGCGGAGCCTTAAATAGATGTCCAGTTTCCCTTCTCATTCAGCCTCTACCCGAGCTCACTATAGCTCTCTCTCATTTCACTTCCACTGTAAAGTTCTTCAGAAGTGACAATTTCAATGGGCTTCCCCACTCTAATGCTCTCCCTCTAATTTTGTCTTCCACTCTTAGTTCCCCTGTGTGTTTCTGTGGTCACTTTTAGGAATTTTTTGCCATTGTGAAAACTGCAATTCTTGAAATACATGAAGGGTGATACAAGGTTAATGAAAGATGAGCGATTTTATACTCATGGGTTTCATACTAAGGGTAGAGGAGTGTAATAAAGATGAGGATTTTTAATTTAGTTTAAAGCTGATAATAATCTATTAACGCTGAAACTGGTTTTATATATTCTGGCAAGGTGCTAAAATGTCACATTAAGTATTGAAGAAATTCTTGAGATATTGATCTTTCCTGCTCCTCTTGGTGTCAGTGAATGTGTTATAGTATGTGCGTTAGAGCCTGTATAATTAAATCTAAAAATTTGACATGCAGTAATTGAAAACACAGTGCATCTCCAAAGGAATGTTACCATTCTTGTTTAAAGGATTCCACAAAATAATTTATTTTGATGGTGATCGCTATATATAGCATTTTGACAGGCGACTGTGCAATTATTAGGGTCAAAGCAATCTCAATTGCAAATCGTAGATGGACTACAAGCCATTCCTTATAGGTCATGGAAGTAGCCGGCAATATTTTCAGACTAAGTTTTGAAAGTCTCAACTTGGCTGCTTGCCTTACATTAACTTCATTAATTCTGTTCGTTACATACCTCTGCGCTCACAATCATTTCCCCTTGAGAAAACAACATGGTTCTTTCACTCTGTTATCAGCTCACAGGTTTCGCTGATTATTACGGCCCTTTGTATAAATACATCTGCCAAGTACGGCATGAACAGTAGATACAGTGAGTCATGAGGGCTAATGGTCACTCACATAAAAGAACCCATTATCTTTTCAATGAATTGACTGGAATTAATGTGCCAAAACAGTGCAGGTTGAGACATGCCATTATAACATGTAGGACAAACAATAACATTGCTCAATACGAGGTGCTCTCCCGTTCCTCCACCCTGCTCCTGGATCCTTGTTCTGTGTAATTCCTGCTACAGAGGCCCCCCACCGCCAAATCTCTTCACAGTGTATCACATCGCCTTCTTCCCGAATAACTCCCAAATCTCTGCCTCCTGTTCTTATTTGCATATTTTGTACATCTGCGAAAACACCTCAACAAAGAATTGCACAGAGCAGGTGCTGCAAGGGTGAAGAAATTTGCATCTACAGTTAAGCACTTTACTGAAGAGGTACTGAGGACTGAAAACTTACAAGCATTACCCTGCCCTCTTATGCTATGAATTGACACTGACATGACATCCTAGCGATGAGCTGACACTGACGTGACATCCTAATAATGATCACATAAAAAGAAAAACACAATCGCTTTGTGCAATTTCAATGTACACATGAATTTTCTGTAATATCTGTCCATCACAGTACGGAAAACAGTGCCCACATCTCCATAATCATAGGCCCGCCGTGACTACTGCCAGACTCCGCTGGCAGGCTGACATAATATTCTTTCGCTAAAGAAACAGCAGCCTCTGGTGGATAAATTATATGGCTCCACCGTCAGTGATAGTTCTGAGTGAATGCATAATAATTAAGTTACAACTATCTGAGATGACATTTTGACACATTTTGAATTTTTTTTAAACCTCTAATCTAAGTAAACTTAGGTGTTGATGTATATCAGTTCATGAGACATGTCATAGTGCCAAAACCTAGACAACTTGTCATGATTGGTGGTAAGAGAAGGTAAGATGTCCGCCCAGACAGAAGAGGAAGGAAGGCAGGGGGAGGCGGCCTGTTCAGTGAGAAACACAGAAGTGAGAGGTATACCGGAAGCTGTCAGCCAGGCACACAGAGTAGAGGCATAATCACTGACAGAGTGAAAAAGGGAGGGAAGGAGAGAAGGACAGTGACAGACATTGAGCGAATAAAGAAACGAGGACTAATACTTCGTCCACCATGGCTCCATGGATGAAGACCACCACAGAGAGATATGGCGTAGGTAAGGAGCCCTCCTCTCACCTTACACAGGCTTATAGGGATGAGTGGATCCTGATTGCTCGCTCAGATGCTGTTATGGACCACACTTCCTGTTAAACAGGATATGGGTGGGTGTAGGCCAACAGACATGATAAAAGTACATATCAATGCACATGCATCTTATCAATATGCAGAAAATTTAGCCTCCCCAAATGTCCCCAATTTAGCCTCCAATCCACAGTTGGAGTAGTCTGTTGAAGATTAATGAGACAGATATAATGTGGTCGATAGTACCAGTTTAGGATCAGGAAAAGGTGATGGTGTAAATTTATCCAGTAGACCGGTTCTAAGGCCTTCCGCTGCTGCAAATAATTTGTCTGCAGGTTCAGGTGCATGTATTTTTTAATAATGTCAGTTGTTATGTAATTATTATATTATTTAAGGGAGGACATGACAAATTAAAGCATTCAATTAAAAAAAAAAAAATGCAAGAAATAGTGTGTTACCTTAACTGCTCCGCAAGCTGCATTTACTTAGTGCATGATTATGACGGGAACATTCCCAGTGTTTTAAAGGATTAGAAGATATTCTGTTGCTAATTTACCATTCAGTTCCCCCTTTCTGAGTTAAATTTTAGTCAAACTTGATAGAAACCGATAGAGTTAAAGTTCAGCATCAAGTCAGCTTAGTGTATTCTAATACTTTTAAGTAATCTTTTCCCTACCGGATGCATAGGGGAACATTTTAGACACAGCTATCTCCTACAAATGGAAGTCGTTGTGATCAGACAATATCATACTTTCAGTCAGCCCTCCACAAATAAGGGTCTCTGGGAGAGAGACAATCAAGCTTGACAGTTAAACAAACCTTTTAAAAAGAGCAGGTTGAGAAATATTTTTTTTTGTAAAAAATTTGTATTGTAGCTTTTCTCAACTCCTGCAAATAAAACCACTGAGAGTATTCAAACTAATAAGCAAATGTATACTCCTTACAATTGAAATAAAAGCTTTTATTGCACTCAGAAATCACCAACAGGCTTACAAGTTTGACATTGTCAATGCTTAACTACTCCCAAAAATGAAGCGGCCTAACTAAAGATCACAGTGATAAAAAAAATCCTGCACACTTCATGACGCTGATCATTTCAACTTTGTGACTTTATCTGTCAAATTTGTCCCACTGTCCAAATTATATGGTTGAAATGTTTATTATTTGTTGTTCCCCATGCTATCAGATAAAATAACTGTCTGCTATGAAGCTTTGCATTCGCCTTTGAACCTTTTTTTTTATTGTTCTTTCGAGCTAAACATTGGTTATTGTCATTCCTTACACTTTCAGTTATTTATTGATATTGTACTGCAAACTGTCTGAAATCAAATGCTTCATTTATGCGCATAGACAATATGGCTGCTGACAAACAGTAGATAATACTTTGATACTGGCTTGTCAGAAATGATTCGGTTCAGCCAGCACTGCAAAATCTTTGTAAAAATATCACTGATGGAGTGCTTTTAATGTTGTCAACATCTCATCACTCAGACACAACAAGCATTGATTTAATACTATCACAGTTCATTTACCATGCAGCAGTAATTTTGTTGCGCCTGCCTGGAGAAATTACCGCAATGCATTGTTTCCATGGCTTACTTTCCTAACTTTCACGGTGCTCACATTTTTTGACAGGCTTTTTTGTTTTTAATGTTTTGCTCACAAATGATTTTGGATCAATTCACTTTAAAATGACACAAGATACTCAAGGTAATCAAGATGTGGTGTCGAAATTTTCCTGCAAAGCCTTTGACTTATGTGCTTTTACATTTTGTGAAGAAATTGATTGTTTCTGAAATGCTACGTGTGGTAAATGGCAGGAAGTGACCGAGAGAGGAAGTAGCAGTGTTTTGTGGCTAAAAAAATAGAGCTGTAATACCAATTTAAAATACTTTGCCATTAAAGGTACAGTTAACACATGCTCCAAGTCCACTTTTCCGGCAATTGCATGTGGTATTTACATTTTACCTGTAACTAAATATGCTATGTACAGTATAATCTATTAGCACTCAAGAGAAAAAAAACAACAACAAAAAGTAAATGCAATTTTTCCACTGGATGCAAACTCACAGTAAAATGCTACAGGGCCACTGAGGTGCATGATAATGTGTTTGGACTGTCTGAGAACTCTTGACTCAAAAAAATCACTTCAATACCCAGAGTTCAAGGGTGTAACCAGGGCAATGAAACCAAAATTTGGTTGTTTGAACCTTCCTGTTCCTTCCTTGTTCACAGTTGTATCTCAGGTTTTATACAGTACATTATTTGTATACGGTACTAGATATTGTACTTATGGGCATTTGAAAATTCCTTCACAGCTGTTCACACCAAAAAAGGAAATGGGATTTGTATGGACATCCTTACTTACCTTCTCTGAAGGAATTTCAAAAAGCGTATAGCTTAACAGCCCTTCAAGGTTGTGGCGATAACATAGTCTGCTAACTTGAGAGGAAACTGCAGAGCAAGAAATTCACTTTGTTCATTTAAGCTTGAATAATTATATTTTTATAGCTATTAGTTGTACTGGCACAACAAAAAAATTCAAAGTTCAAATAATTAACCTCATGAAAAAGAACAGGCTGCCAATGGGAGGAGGAGAGATGAGGGAAAGGCCATGAAAGCTGCTCAAACAGGTCAGCGTCAGTATTGCAGTGATATCAGAGGTCACACCATGCAGATCAACTCCTCATGTCACTAGTCTCATCATTTCACAAGTAAACTGTAATACAGTAAGGGAATGAAGAATGAGGTTTGGATAACTGCTCTCTCAAGTGCATGACATTCTTTCCTCTGCATTACATACAGGCCATACATTTACTGCACAAGCAAATGGCCTCAGGAACTCACAGACAAATATTTTGACCCATTCTCCAAATGACTGTAAAAAACTGGGCATTATTACAGGTACATGTCAACCATACCCAACATGAGGTGACCTGCTAGATAACCACCTGTAGAATATCAGTAGTGGAATTTCCATCTCACGATTCTTATGTACATTTTTAAAATTCGCAATGGAAAAAGCAGATGGAAACGGCAAAATGCGAATCAACTTCCTTTAAGACGCATAGAAGTTTATATGCTCGATTGAAGTGGTTTTTGCCTGATGCGAATAAGAGTTAATGCGCGAAATGTGGGATGGGAACAGCGTAACGCCTCAGCCGACGTAGTTCTGATGTAGTTGACTTGCTGCCACAGCGTGAATTTGCATTTGACTCCATCTTCATCTCTGGACAGCGTCAAATATTGCATTCATTAATTGAAAGAAAAGCTATTTGCTAAATTGCAGGCAACTCCTTCTAGACCTCTCTCCATTTTTACTGCGTCTCGTTTCTCTTCCAGTTGTTTTGTTGCAGTTCTTTCCCATTTTGCAACCTCTTCTTCTTCTGCAGTTCTGTACATCTTGCCAGTGTCCTTTACCACCATCTTGTGGTCAAACTGGTTTAACTTATTGGAGTTTATTCACTCCAAGCCAGTTGATGGAAAGCGGGTGATTCAAATTTTCTTTTCAGAGAATTTTCAAAAACTCCTTAAAATTCGCTTCATGTGAGATGGAAACTCGACTCGTGCATCATAAAACACCTCTTTCCAAAGTAAATGCTGCAGTAGAAGCACCAGGTAAAAACTGGGAGAAGAATTAAGGTTAGTAATCGGTCTAATTTACAGGCAGGAATGACATGTAAACACAATCCACTCACAAATGACATGCTTTGAAAGCAGAGGTTCTCACTTCACATCTCGTTTACACCAGGCTTACGACCGAGTTGCGACCGAAAAATGGCCTCTGCTCGCCCTCACTCACACTGACTCCCACTAGGGGTGCAAGCTGATCTCTATGTGGTCTCCAAAACCATCTCTCTTGATCTCCATCACTCTCCATCGGTCTCATAGAGGTTTGTGAGTGTATGTAACTGCTCAAAACACTTGCGAAGGTTGAGCAATCAGTGAAAAACACAATAGGGTATCATAATCAGTCGTAATAAGCTCACTCAAGTCTCAACTCACTCTCAACTCGGTATCACAGGTTGTAATAGACCATAGCGATACATAATAGAACCAGAGAGAACGAGGAAGTACCTTTGCTTCAGCCAATTAGCATGTTAGCTTCCTGCTTCTGCGTTTCCCAAGGATGCAATTTTGTGGCAAAAGATGTGGCAGCTCCATAGACACCAATTGAAAAGTCCAATTTTAATAATCTTGGTATCATAATAAAGGTAAACCCATTTGGGATTTTGTCCCTGGTGTAAAATCACTGTATATATATATATATATATATATATATATATATATATATATATATATATATATATATATATGTGTGTGTGTCACTGAGTCAGAATAAATGGAGATGGAACACAGTATAAATGAAAGATTTTGCACCTAACAAAGTTTTACTTCTATCCCTAGTGAATTTGTTGAGTTGCAGTCTGAAACCTCTAAAAAATTACAGCACAGAATCTCATTATTATCTGTGCCAAAGTTTATTCTGATCAGGTAAATCAGAGAGGAATGTTTTGGTGGCTTCTCCAATTTGGCAAATACCAAACTGTAAAACTCATTTAATTTCACTTATGTCACTACAGGCATATATTCTATCCAAATACAACACTTTTTCATTGTTAGAATGAAAAAAATGTTTTCTTATTTCTGCCAGTTTTTTTGCCTATACAATTTCCGATTAAAAGATAATACATACAATGGAAATGAAGTTTGACTCCATTGGAGCAGATTTATTAAAAAACAAAACAAATAAATACAATTATAAATACAAAAGCAATGTGAAGAATGTTAAAGAAAAGTAAGAATAACAAAAACCCTAGTGATTATTTGTACAATTTCCCAAAAAAATGTGCCTAAATTGGGAATCAAACCCTAATTTGATTCCCAACAACAAACAAACCCCTACATTGTAGCACCGCATTTTGGCAATTGGGCTACGCTAAATGACTGTGATACCATGGTCAATTTGCCCATCTAAGGTATGGGTAAAGGAAATACGTACTGTACAGTTGTAGTCTCAGTATTTGTACGGAATAGCACAAATATTCTGTCAGAAAACGACTTTGAAAATGAATGTTGAATATTTAGCGGATAATTATTCGGACAATACGTCAAACAAACTAGTTATGCGTTTATATTGTTGCGTTATTCAAGTACATGCAAATGGCCCATGGACTCAGTTTGATGCACAGGGAACGCAAGGCTGTAGCTCAGGCTAGGTTTCTGCGATTAAGGTGGTTTAGAGTTCGTTGGAAACATCAGAACCCATAAAATCAAATGGCAACCGGCATAGTCTTACTGACAGCATCACACGCCGATCACAGGGAGGAAAATACATTGCAAGCAAGCTGATTGCTGAGGAGCTGAGATCTTTGAAGCAATGCCCAGGAAAAGAACATGCTAGGATACTGACAGATCTAGTTTTCTTATAATACGAACACATTGGGCTAACAATAGCAAGTGCAGATTTACCTTCGAGCAGTTTTTTATTACAAAATATCAAAGATAAGAATTTTTTTTGATCATCTCTGTAGGCTGTAATGTGCATGCTTGCTGTTTGAATGTGGTGTCGGTTTAAAATGACAGGGCTCATATCCTTGGATTCTGTGGACTTTCCTCTTTCATTTGAGGTATAGTTTGCATGCATAGCACAAATTCAGGAGAAATTCTGGCGATTCAGCGCTGATATGATTTTATACTATGTTTTGCTACATGCTTATTCACTTGCTTGGTGCTTGAATTGTGTTCGGTTGAGGTAAAAATGGTCTACATGAGCTTTTGGCCGAGATTCTTCGCGAAATGTGGATATGCCGCATGACAATGTTGCGATTTGGAAACATGCTGTATTTATTATGCATAACCACCGCCCCCCCTGGTACCAGGGCGTAGGGCTTAAGGGGTTAAAGGGATCGAAATCTGACCAATGGCGAGGCTTCCCGCGATTGATGGCGACGCGACTTACGACCACATGTTGTGCATATAAACACAGGGCCACCGCTCTCTCCAGCACTCACCAACACGCTTTCTATGAGTACACGCGCCAAGAACGAATATTGCAACCGCATCATGGTTCGAGATGTAAAGAAAGTAACGATTCGGTCTCAATTGAGGCTCGATGTAACCGCAAATAAGCGATCAAGTAGGGAATGGCCGTGACTTGCGCGAGTGACCAAAAGTTCACGATCACGCTGGTCGTATTGGGGTCGTATCAGAGTCGCAGTTTGGTGTAAACAGGCCATAAGCTATCTTCTGACACACCCTTAGGCAGTCTATAACCTAGTAATGAAGGTCTTTCTCTGAAACTCAGAGGGTTGGTGGTTTAATCCCTGTTGTAACCTCATTAAGATTAGTTTAAAGCTCCATACCTTAATCCCGTGTTGCTCATAGGAAATTGGCTCCACCATAAATCTGGATGAAAGCATCAACAAAACAACTACAAAGAATGAATGAAAAAAATTTGATAGCTAATGCATTATTCATGTTGTCGAGACAAATTACATAGACAAACTACAGTATAGCTAGAAATTCAGATCTACCTAGAAGAATAATGGTATGGGATTTTCCTTTCACGAACACCAGCCCGAGTGCACATACTTATGCATGCACACTCATACACCCACACACACACACACACACACACACACTTGCACATGCACACAATTTTGATGTTGATGTAAAAAGGTTCACAATCTCCTTCTGATAAATTAATTCAAATGACTTGCCATTGTATGACATAGTGCCACAACAACTGTCATTTCCAATGAAGCACACTGATATATCATTCATGTCAGGCACCCTGAGGACCTGCTCTTACTTTACCTGTGGGGAGGCAGATTATGGTTGTCAAACTGATGGAATCTCATAGAGTGGTATGACTTCTCATTTAAGTTAACAAATTCTCTCCATCTTCTCCTTCATCATGGCTTCCACCCCCCCATGGCTCAGTTAAATGGAATTTCAAAGGCATCGCGGAGAATCACCTGACACTGGAGGTGGGAGACACAGTCCACATACAGGAGTCGTGTGAAGGTAACGGTTTCAGTCCCCTCTCACAGCACTGTGGCCCAAAGCAGGGATCCAAAGTTAAGAGACATTTACAACCCTAAATGAAAACAAAAAGACACGGGGAAGCAATATATATAGGTTACGGTGCAAGTGTTTATGACGGATTGGAATTTCGGAACGAGTGGGGCCACGGAGGGATTTGGTAAACATCCCCCCCTGGCCCAAGGAGTTCCAAAATTTCCCAGATGCTACAAACACGAGCACAGTAAACTTTGTATACTGAGTACAAATGAAAACGCACCACTCACAAACTCTGGAATAGCTCCACGGATTGATATGCGAAGTATATACGTATGATGCATTTGAGATAATAAATGATTTAAGAAGACACGTAAACATCATTCAATTTCATTCACGATAATGTTAATGCGCGAGAGAGGTTTAACTGGTGTAGTCAAACAGGAAAGTCAATAACGGGTGTGACCGCCATTTGCATTGACACATGCGGTGCATTGTAGTCGCATGGAGTTGATCAGTCTCAGGATAGTGTTCTGAGGGATAGCATTCCACTCCTGAACAAGGGCAACCTGAAGTTCTCGGATGTTGTCCATCTGGCGTCGACGTGAAAGACGTCGTCCAATTTCATCCCATAAGTGCTCGATAGGGGAGAGGTCGGGTGACAGAGCTGACCACTGATGCACGGGGATGCTCTGCTGTGCAAGGTACTGCATTGACACCCTTGCAGTGTGACCCTAGCGTTGTCCTGTTGGAACGTGTGGACATCGTGGTGTTGGTTGAAGAACGGCACAACATGGTTCTGCAGCACCTGGTCCCGGTAGTAGACGCCGTTCACCCTTCCTCTGCAGATATGGAGAGGGGTTCTGTGACGGTAGCTCCCTTGCGGGAGCTCTTTTAAACAAGTTGCCGCAAGATAGGTTTTCAACAGCATCTGACATTGATATCTGACATTATTGGGCAATTATAGTTGCCCACGGTGCTGAAAGGGTTAAGCTAACTCAAAATACTTTGTAGCTGGTTGCCTCACTTTTTTTAAATTGAGTCAATATGTAAGGAAAAAAAAAAGAATTTTCCACATGCTCATCACTTCAGGATTTGTGTATGTTTTCACCATTAAATACGTTGGCGATCAGCAGGTTCAGCACATTAAGTCTCTTATTTGTGTTTTCAGGATGGTATAAGGGTTACCTGACCAGGAACAAAGCATGCCAGGTAAGACTAAAAACACAAACATGGACGCTGTTCATAAGTAATTAACTTGCTCATTGTTTGTACTAAGAAAATATCCAGTATTGCTGAATCAGAGCAATTCAGAAAAGAAGAAAGGGTCAGTGCTTCCCGACAGCAACGAGATATACTGATCCCCTGTTTTTGGTGGCTTTTGTTCACAGTAGTTGCTGCTAATTAAGAGTTAATAGCAAAACTAAATACTTAAAGGAGCTAAAATAAATTCTCATGTCGGTGATTAAGCATCAGATAACCTTATCCTTCAGTGAATGAAGTGATCATTTAAAACTGGATTTTGTGTTTGCCCCTGCTCTGCTTGTCCTATAATGCATTCTTGCACAAAGATCTTGACTCATTTCATGTGATAAATATGCAGCAATAGAGGAAATCAGAAGGGTGGCAAATTCTGTTTTTACAAGGCATGAAGAGTCGGAAACATACATCTGCAGTCTGAGGATAAGCAAGCAGATTTGGCTATGTTTTTGGGAGATATCTGTGTATGAAATTCCACTTCTTGAATTGGATGCAGGCAAGGTATTGGAAGAAGCATGTAAAGAGTTACAGCATCTTATTCGCAAAAAATACAAAGTTTACCATCATTCATTTGTGACAGGAATGGTAATGTGATGACAATGACAATTCACTCACACAATTATAGAACAGATGGCATCATTAAAATCCCATAAGTTACTGAACAAGTGCTCACAACCTTTTCCATGATAGCCAGCAAAAAGCACAGTATAAAACATATAGAATACTTGCTTTACAATCTCAGCCTACAACACACATCCATCAGAGATACATTTTTGGTCTTTTTTTTTTTTTTTTGCTGTTGAGTCTCATTTAAAGACCTAGACTCTTCAGACAGTAACTGCTATCTCCTGAATGTAATAAATTAATTCAAAATAAGAAAACACTTGCCTTAAAGGTCTCCTTAGACAGAAACACATCCAATGTAATGTACCTATTTACGTGAACCTGGCAATTCATTTGCCATATTAAAGTTTTTTTTTAAATCTCCCAATAGCTTAATTCATGTAACAACTCTTAACATCATTCAGAGGGAGCAGGCCGATGCTCATTATCTTCTTCTGTAGTCAGGAATATTTACTATAATTCCCAGCTAGTGCAATAAAAACATAGATATCAGAAAAATAAAAACAGAAACCACCAGACCAGAGGTACTCAATGTCTGTCCTGAGGGCCCAGTGTGTATACTGGTTTTTGTTCCAATCACAATTGCAATTGTATTTCATGCAGTCACTTTATGTTTTAGATCAGTTATGTATCCTCTTAAGCCACAAGTCACCAATATACATATGTTTCATGAAGAATACCAATTCCATATTATTCTCATTTTGATATATTGGAAACCACAGCAAAAAGGGGGGTGGGTGTAAAATCATTGTGAAAACTTCCCCGATATCCATTTATTTTGCTAGCAAATGATAGAGTGTCTTAAGTAATTAATTTAAAGGAAACTATTCTGAGGGAACTTAAAACACTTCTGTTGAGCGACCTAATTTGAAACTTACTGAGTTTTCTCAGTTTCTGAGATGACCTGTTTATCTTACCTGAAATTACAAGCAATAAAAGACAAAAAAACCTCAATTTGTCATTTATGACATTTTATTCTGCATGGATATTTGTGGCTTAGGAGTGAAAATATTCCTCTTAACAGGAAATGCACCAAATAAAGACAAATTAACAGCTTGTTGAAATCTTACAATTACAATTGACTCCTTGAGTTTTTAAAGGGCTCAACTCCAAGGAAAATTGATTTATTTTTTGCCCATATGTTATGCCCCATATATTTTTAGTTTCTTTCTTTACATGTGAGTATCATTGGGATACTTTTGGCTGAAATTACAAGAAAGTTCCCCTTTTTGTTATGAGAAATGCAGACCTCTAATTCATTGGGCCCTTTAGAAACTCAATGATTCAATTGTGGTTAAAACAGCAACCTGCAAGAACAATGAGTCCTGAGAGTAGACACAGGGGACCACTGCACTAGTCATTCTTGTTCAGTCAAATGAGATAAATGAATGCAGCATTATATTTTACATGCAAACTGTCCATTGTCAAAAACCATATTCTTTCCAGAAACGCCCTCCTATCTCCGAATTAAATTCACTCTGGAAAGTAATGTTCTGCAATCAGAAGTAATAATATTCAGCTGGAACATCAACACAATTAAATGGCAGCCAAATTAAACATCCATCTCTATTTTCAAGCAAACCAACGACTGTACACTACACAATGAAATCATAAGTGAGAACCACCCTTGGATAGATATTGATTCAATTAAGAATAACAAAGGTTTCTAAATTGCGACAATATTGCCAAGACAATTTTTGAAAATCGATACAGACTTCAGCCGACTTGGCACTAGAAAAGTCCCCTTGGGTTTTATCTAAAGTCTAAACTCTTTTGCAGCAATAAAGCCATCCCTTTAAAATTATGTACACACAAAGGGAACACACATTCAGGACAATATGGAAAAAAAGAAAGAAAACAGCAAGTACAGCACTTGACTGCAGAATGCACTGCTCTTTTTGTCCCCAAAGCTGACAAAATCCCCATTGTATGAATAAAAAGCTGAAAGGGAATTTGTGTGGTGTCAGCCTGGCAGAGGACTATTGATCTTCCAAAATTGTGCATTCAGTTCACATGCAAGGTGATGTCCAGTAGATTTTGTTCTGCTCATATGCATTTTTACAGCTTTCAAGCAGTAAGGACTCAGAGATTTGCCAATGGAAAGTTTCAGCAATCTGTTCAATTTAATACTACTTAATTAACTCTGGACCACTCCCAAAGTGGAGGAGAATATTAAGTGGAATGATGTACAGGGGTTCGAGGCGAAGGTGATGTTGTATGGACTTGGTCTGTGATTGTGCGAACACTGGGAGCCCGAGGTGGCGAGACTCAGGGTGGGGCTTGCGTCTCTTGTCGGAGTCAGTGTGGCTCCTAAACCCCCCAGGGTCCCAGGTGGTGGCTGTTTCTTGCTTCCGTCTTGGAGAGGGGAAGGGAGGAAGGGACGTAGAATCGAGAAGAGCGGGGATTGATGGAACGAAGGCGGTATATATAAGCGTGTGGACGAATAGGAAGGTGCATTGGGAGTGGTCTTGCGCATTAACCCTTGATATTGGGAACATCCTGTAATAAGAATTAACCAGAACGGGGCATTGTGGATGAAGGCTTTCATTTCAACCAATTAGTTACCCTCTTGATTCAACAAATCAAGGCTTTTCACAAAGATTCCAAGGGTTTATTAGTATAACCTCAATTTCAGGAGAGTTGGGAGAATATGTTAAATGCAAATAAAGAAGCCTACCAGCTGCTTGCAAAACCTTTACCAGTATTCAGTTGAAAAAATAAGAGGACAAAGTAAGCAATGTTCCATCTCAACAATTTTACTGTTTTTTAAGAATAATAGCTCTTTGAAAATATGATGCTTACAACATGTTCGAATGAAGTTGGGAAGAGGTGCATGTTCACTACTGCGTAACATCACCTCCCCTTCAAACCCTTCCATATGGAATAAGTGACATCGCTGAAAAATACAGCTTCCTTAATTCTATGTCAAAATAAGAATGCACCCTTTCCTCTTCAATTTTGCCTTGCGCAAGTTTCCCAGCTTCAAAGCACTAGTGCAGACCCAGACTATGGCAGATACCGGCCCCCAAACATGTTGCTGATAACAGTCAGGATGGTCCTTTTCTTCGGTCTGACAACAAAATGACCATCATTTCCAAAGAAAATCTGTATGATGCACTAAACCAGACCGCAGCAGTACTTTTCATTTAACTCGAGTCTTAGATGAGCTCGAGGCCAGAGAAGTCGGTGTTGCTTTTGGATGGTGCTGATACATGACTTCCTCTTCATTTAGTAGAGTCCTAATGTGAATTTGAAGCCACAACAAACCGTGTTAACTGACACAGGTCTTCTGAAATATATACTAGATATGGCTATATCCATTGCAAGGATGCAGTCGATTCTCAATGCAGAATCATCTGAGGGCTCAACGGTCACGTCCCTCCATAATAGTTATATGGCCTCATATTGTATGCATGAAGATTGTCTCAGTTTCTCTAAATTCCCTGAATCCTTTAATTATGTAATTGACTGTTAATGGTGAAATTTCTAAATTGCATGTTGAAAAAAATATGTTCCTCAACTGCATGGTAACTGTACATGCAGTTTTTTTTTTGGAAAAAAAACCATCTGTAATGGCCGGTGGAATATGGAGGCCAGGTGCAACGACCAGAGAGAAAGAGAGTAGCACGGACACAGTGCAAACACAGAGAATAATACAGACCAAACGAAAGTACTCACGCTTCCAAAGGACGTATAATAGTCCGAACCACTGAAGTAAAGTGAGATATAAAAAGGGAGACGAAACTCCAATAATTAGAAGATAGAAAGTCAAACAAAACCTGACTACAGATATTTTTGGCTATAGCGCTTTGATATAAACAGACACTCTTGCAAAGAGGCGTGGCGAAAATCCGGCTTATATAGAGTCCGGGGAAGCGCTGCCCCAGTTCAATCAGCCACCTGGGTGAAGAATTTAATTGAACAAGAATATGATACCGTCTCGGGACGAGAGCCACAAAGAAAAGTCCAAAATACGCGCAGAAGCGTCCAGAACTATGACACCATCTTGCGAAAAACAACCATGCCTTTTGCGACTGCTTATTTTATACCCAGTTACAAGTCAATCAACTACTACCCATTGACCTTTTTACCTGTGGAATGTTCCATTTCAGTGTGTTTGAGAAGATTCAATGAGATTTCCAGCCTTTTGATTCCCCTGTCCCAATCGTTTTGGAACGGGTGGCTGGCATCAAATTTGGCATACGCAAGTATTTACAAAAATCAATACAGTTAATTTGGAGAAACTTTAAGTATTTGTCCTAAGTGCTTTATGTACATTTTGTACATGGTCCCTTTTGTTTAATCAGACATGCACTTGTATGGTTTGAACAAAAGACTGCAACCTCACTGGTCAATGCTGGATAAGGTTCAGAACTCCAGCTATAATCACTAGATTAACTGAATTAGACTTGAGCACATCAACAGGCAAGGATCTTTTCAACATTTTTACTATTGACTGGAGCAGACCTGGGCTATTGATAAAGTGTCCTTTGTGAAGGACATTTTTTTTTATTTTTATCAAGGGTGACCACATTTTCACACTGAGTTTTAATCAGAAATGCCTGAAGCAGATGGTTTTCACTGATCTCATCATTTTCACAGAGTCTGTGTGAAACAATAGCAGAAGGTTAACTCAGCACATTCTCACATTGGACCTGAAAGTGAAAGGTCCTCAACTACTGCTTAATCAGTCTTACAAAAACATAATAATAACCACCAGTTTTTATTCATGATAATTTTGAGATCTGCAGTGTTCTCTGTTGTTTCTCTAGATGTCTTTTATGAGTAAATTGTAAATATTATTATTATTATTATTATTATTAATATAATAATAATAATAATAATAATAATAATAATCTGTGGCCTGGGGCCTTTCTGTGTAGAGTTTGCATGTTTCCGTGTTCGGACGGGTTCCCTCCGGGTACTCCGGTTTCTTCCCGCAGTCCGAAGACATGAACATCAGCCGAATTGAATATACTAAATTGCCCACAGGTATGAGAGTGAGAGTCAATAGGTCCGTTTCCATCGAAGAAGTTCCTGGTAGTCTTTGGGGGGCAGGAACTACTACAGGAACGTCCTCTCACTCTTCCCTCTCAACTGCCGTGTCTCCACCGAGAGGGCGAAGTAGGAGGAAGGTTCCTATAAAGTTGTGTGGTCCTTTTAAAAATGCGACCCCTCGTCATCTGCTGAGTTTTAAAAATGCCAGCTATTTTGTAGCTTTCTGTAGATGTTACATCCCGCCCTAAGTAAATCCAATCAGCTTTCAGAGTACCTACTCCGAGGCAGGGACTTTTTTAGACCCTGTAAAAGTTCCGGTACTCTGTCCTTCAGGGTTGGTTCCAGTGGTGAAGACACGCAACAACGGCCCCAACCCCGTAAAATTACCCTGAAGTTCCTGTGGTGGAAACGGGCCTATTGATACATGACTGTTGGGTATGCCCTGCAATAGATTGGAGAGCTGTCCGGGCTAGTACCTGCCTTTCGCCTGTAGTCACCTGGGATAGGCTCCAGCTCACCTGCGACCGTAGTGAGATATAAGTGGGCATAGAGAATGTATGGATGGATGGACGCATGGATGGATAACAGAATAGATGGATAATCTATTCAATTTTTCAATTTTAAATGTGTAAGATTTTTCAATTTTACATGTGTAAGTGTAAGATGAAATAAAACTAATGAAAATGAGTCAGTATATATATAACAGAAATCTCAGAACAGAAGCAGACAGTATATGAATATTAATGGATATTGAAAGGGGAGAGCTTTGCTTGTCGGTTCAGCAGAATGCTTTACAAACAATTCTGGCAGAGAAATAAATCTAAATTGCTGCAATGTCAGACTTGTTTGTGGGCATGTAACTGTACCATTCTCAATTTAATGAATATTAACGATGGAAAGAACAGATTTAAAATATGATGTGAGAAATTACGAGGTCTGTCTCACGCAATGACTCCAATGTTTGTTGTGAAGACTTGAAGACCTTTGTTGGGAAATATGTGATGGCAGTCATAAATATGTATTGTCACGGCTACCAATGTCATCAGCCAAAGAAAAATAAAAAATTTTAAGTGTTTTTGGCACCATTAACGCAAAGAGCCTGTCTATAGTGCTAGGATTTTTGTCATGGTTAAAAATGACTTCAAAAGTAATGTATTCTGATATTACCTCTATTTAAATTATTTTTTTTTCTTGACTGGCTCACTTCAATAGCAAGAGTGGAATTCAAGCAAGCAAATGCCACCTCACTTCAGAAGATGCCATTTCATTGATAATACAAATAAAATCAAAAGATGCTGATATCAATAGTCCATTCACCCTGTGTTATATTGAAAGAAATACAACACAATATTTTGCGTTCAAACATATTAATGTCATTGGTTATCAAAAACATACAGTGCCATGACTGAAACAGAGTCAAAAAAGTTGGCACAGTCAACTGTTTTAACATCACCATGCCAATCTATCACACTCGTTAAGCAGTTGCGCATGGAAGAAACCAGCGGGTGATCGGTAGTCAGCTGAATTTTACCCTATTCCTCCATTATGCTGGTCTTCAGCCGTGCAATTGTATGAGGCCTGTGCTGTCGGATAGTTTGATACGCAAAATGCCACACGTTCTGAATCAAATACAAATCGGGACTGCAGGGTCCCATCAAACACCCGTATTCTCTGATTAAGTGCACTTGTAATCCATGCAGAATATGGTTCGGCATTGTCTTGTTGGAAAATGCAGGGGTGTCTCTCAAACATGCAATGTTTGCACTATGCAGCACTATGTTGCTCCAAAAGTCATAAATATCTTTCGGCATCAATGGTGCCTTCGCAAATGTGCAAGTGACACATCCCACGAGTGCCGTCTCAACCCCATTCCATGAAATACGTGACTTTTGAACGTGACGCAAATAACAGCTTGCCTAATCCTTGTCATCTTTGGTCTGCAGAACATGGCAGCTATTTTTTTATTTTTTTTTGAAAAACCACGTACAACATTGACATGTCACACCACAAAACATGCTCCCTTGGTGCCACTGTCAATCTCAGATGGCCCCAAGCCAGAGAAGTTGGCAGCACTTTTTGTGTTGATGCAAGATTTCAGCTTTGCTGACTAGAGATTTAACTTGCATCTGTGGAAGCAGTTGTAAATTATATTGATGGACAAAGGTTTAGCTGCCAATTTTTCTTTTGGAAATGTTCTAAAAGTGATAGATTATTATCTATCAGCAAATCTATCTATCATCCGTCGGCAAATTGGTGAACGTTGACCCATCTTTATGGTCGGAGGACTGGGATGTATTGGAGCCTCCCCTTATATTATAACATGGCAAGCTCACCTGGCAAGTTGTCCCATTATTCAGTCCTAAATTGTCTCTGCGCAATCTTTTTTTAGAGTCTGTTGAGCCAATCAGATTTCTGTATTTTCAATAACAATAAAAGCACTCTTCTCCAATTTTCTGCCTTGTCTCCATCTGTCCGCGTTAAGGATATAGTGTGAAAAATGCATGCAGTTTTTGTCCATTTTCTGGGTATCTCTGGAAACCAGCCGCAGAATCGCTGTACTTCATCCTCCAGGGTTGTCTTTTCACGCGAACTGTGTAGTTGGAGGTAAGAAAAAACAGCAAGTAGCAAATTTTAAGCTGGGGTTTCTGGACTGAGCCAAAGGACGGGCTGTAGCTCTTTGCTAGTATTGTAAATTAGCTAGCTATGTTCCAACAACAGAAATGGGACCCAAAATCAGAGTCCAGGGGACGTTATGGACGCGGAAACATTTTTCA
Source organism: Gymnothorax reevesii (assembly GCA_029721435.1). Lineage (NCBI taxonomy): Eukaryota > Metazoa > Chordata > Actinopteri > Anguilliformes > Muraenidae > Gymnothorax > Gymnothorax reevesii. Next base: position 39,689,774 of record CM056590.1, read on the forward strand.
GATAGCTAGCTCTATAAAGTGCCCCCATACCATTTCCTTTCTATCAGCTATTCAAGGTTTTCCTCAGCTCATGGTTGTAGTGGACTGAAGCAAGCGTGCATGTCTCATTTCAGTCAATTAATGTTACCTTTAGCTTATGGTTGTAATAAGAGATGGCTACAGCTGGCTCGCAATTGGAAAATTTCACCAGCCCACCCTTTTGTGATCATTACGTTGAGTTGTTAGAAGACTGCTACCTGGCTAGTTCCTTTAGGGAGGATGACTGACAGTTGCAGCTATGTCGGTCATCCTCTCTTCTCACTTTTGAGAGCGAATGTGAGTCTTCATTCATGTCAGTTGCTAGGGTCTAGCAACGGAAAAATAAATGCTGTGACTGAGTCCTTATAAGAATACGCTTCAGAGGACAGCCCAGTCACTTGAATTGGCGATCTCTTTTAAGGTACTTCATGCGAAAATGCTCTCTGCCGATTCATAGTCGACGCAAAGGCACGCAAACGCGAACGCATCGAGACGCATCGCGACGCTTTGGCCGCCATGATGCGTTCGATTGTGTAGTCTGATTTTTCAATACGTGACGCAGCAACGCATGTAATACCATCCGTCGCCAACGGCGGCTGTAATGTATATAATGTACTAACACTTTCAAGCCGACATAATAGAAGAAGACTGTACCGGAAAAACAAAAACTGATACTGTTGCGTATTAGTGATAGTGCCACTTCAGCAGTTATACATTTCCACTGGAAACTTAGCAAAATTAGATTCATATCTGATTTTTGGGCGATAGGATGGGGTTCGTGTCGTTTGTGCTGGTTAAAATTAGCCTCGATGATTTAACCAGTGACTGCCTAACGTTAGCCTAGCGTCCGGGCATCTGTCAGCCAATGGACCGGTCGTGCTTTCTAAACATTCACGATCATACGCAAAACAGGCGAAGTATTGGTATCAACCTGTAGCTAGCTATGTGGAAAATGCAATCCATGTATGGCGTAAGTTCGCTATTTTTTCAGCTTGTTTTTTTTCTCTCCCTTTTGCTTGAAAACAGTCCGGGACGTCCAATGGTACACGTACCCTCAGCTCTCACCTCCGTGGAAGTTTAGCTTTCCATAAATGATCCAATTACCCCATCTACTGCCCAAATTTTGTCCAACAGCATTTGCAAGCTCATTCTATTATAAAACAGCGTTGTGTATCAATGATGCTGGCTTAAAAAAAGTAATGGTATGACATGGGTCTCATTGATAACGTCAGATGCAGTCGTGAAATCTTGAGTATAAATTAGGCTAACGCAAAGGGTTACTAATTTGAAGTGGGCTATATTCTGGAGACGACCACCTTGACTAGTTGATTATAGCTGGCTAAGGTGTCATGTTAAGGTAAACTGATAATAGCCATTTAACGTTCACTTATTATTCACGATACATCCATCGCAACGACAGTTGATGAATTTTCTTGCCAAATAACTTGCTAATTGTTTGCTGCGCTGGAAAGAGACTCGGGGTCAGTCAGCTATCCAGTCATGCTATAGAGATCAGTGAATGTCACCAGTGACGCTGCTACCCCTATTGTGTGAGTGGTGTACTGCATTTCACGTAGTTCCCGTGCGGCTTGCGTACACGGTGTAGCCTACACTATGAAAGGGAGTGCGTTACTTGCGTCGCTCGTGTCCCTTGCTTGCGTGACTCTCGCATGTCTACTTCAAAAGCCGTGCTTGCAATGGCTCATTGCCATTCATTCTTTCACTCATACTTTTTTGCATGTGAAGTGTAAAACATTACGCCTCAAGCTGTGGTCTGTTAATAGCCGTGTACCTGGGCGCAAATCAAACTGTAGGCATTACCATCATAACTAGTGCTCGTCACAGCACGACAATTATTCTCCTTGATGCTGAATAACACCTGTATCTCACAGCTCTTCATGGGATTGTTAGGGTGTCTGGAGTAGAAAGTTATGGTAAAGCATTGTGGTAGCTGTTGACTTTACAGCTAATGCAGAGGGATGCCTTGAAGATGATAAACACATGAGCATCTTGAGCTGCTGAGGGAAAATGTGTTTTGTTTATGGTGAACTGATATATACATAGCCTATGCATTGAAACTATGTATGGTTTAATTATCAAACAAATGCCTCTTTATTTCACAAGTTAAGCCATCAAATTATATTTTGCTTTGGTGTTTTCAACAAAGTTGAGTGTGAATGGAGAATTCATTTGGCTTATTTTTTTTAACTTATTTGCATTTTTCATAATGAGCTAACAGTTTCTGAACTGGGGTTGTAAAGAATGTTTTTTGCTGTACTTACTTTGAACTAAAATACTAGAGACTTGAGCTGTCGGTTTGATCTTCTCTCATAACTTTTAAATCCTCCCCTTTCCTTGAAATGTGAAGTAAACTTTGTTTTATCATTTCAATGAAAGCTCTGCTATGATCTTCTCTACAGGGTGCATTTCCAGCCAGCTTTATCCACTTGAAGGAGGTTATCATCGAGAAAAGGGGGTAAGAATCCTAGCAAAATCGTAAAGCTCCTGTAATCACTGTAATATCATTTAGGAGCACTGACACTACAGTCCTGGCACTTACAGCACCCACGCTCTAAAACCATACATTGCACAACTGACATTAGCATCTTTTATTCACACCAAAAATATATTGCAATACTTGTGGTTGTCTTCAGGGGTCAAGAGGTGGTGACCTCAGCAGAGATGCCCCTTGTGAAGGAGGTGACCACCACATTGCGGGAATGGGGAACTATATGGAAAAACCTGTATGTGGTAAGGCCATGCTCTGTAGCTCCTGAAATTATTGAGATTGACTTGTTGCTCATAATTTATCATAACTATGTTGTTATATATTTATTTCATACATCATTACCTCTGCCAACGAAGTTGGGGCGGAGCTTATGTTTTCGCCCGTCTGTCTGTCTGTCTGTCTGATTGTGAACAACATAATTCAAAAAGTAATGCACGGATTAGAGTGAAATTTTATGGGTGCATTGCTATTACATCAAGGATGGACCCTATTGATTTTCATTGCGATTAGTGAAACTTTTGGCACATTTAAGGCACCTTTGCCTTAAATTTGACTTTGATGCCTAGGTGATTACGAGCACTCAGTGTAATATCGGAGAATATCAGTCTAATTGGCTTATCACAGTCATGCCCACTACTCCCTCCTTAAGCCATTTCATTTCAGTTTTCATGAAGATGGAGTTGCATTAAGACTATATCAAAGCTCAAAATTAAATGACTGTTTTAAACCTGGCCTAATGAATTTTGCTGTGATTAATGATCAATTTTAAGGATATTGCACGCACCTGAAGCATAACTGACACTATTTAGTGGGATTGAAATGGTCGGTGAAATGATGGCAGACATTACTAAATCTCTTCACTCTTAATTTAAACTATCAAGCGTAGTTTTGGCACACCAAGGTTTTTTTGGAGACATTTAGATAGGTGGTATTTACATTATATTTCTGATTATTTGGCATCTGTTGAAAAAAAAATCACTTGAAGTAATATTCTAGAATGGCAAAAATTATCATCAGAAATATTTTGTGAATTTTCAGTAATCAGTAATCATAAATGGAATTCCTGTTTTTTTTTTTTTTTTCATAAAATGAAGCCCACCTCGTGTTTTTTTTTAAATTTTTTTTTAATTTCATGGGAATAAGTAAACTTTTCTCTCTCTGTAGTTGAATAAAAAGGATCGCGTGCAGCAGGTGCAGAGGCTAATGTGGGATCTAATGGAGTGGCGTTCCCAGCTCCTGTCTGGCACCCTGCCCAGCGACGAGTTTAAAGAGCTGAAACAGAAGGTCACCTCAAAGATCGACTATGGAAACAAGTAGGCTGCCTCCACCTCGGTGACTCCACCTCCCAGTGCCTTTTGTTCGGCTTCAGCTACTCAACTACCATTAGCTATTGTTATTGTGGTAGACAGCTGACCCAACATGCTGCAAACTGCACATCTGCTCGGTGTCCCTTAACCGCCGAAATAATGAGTTTCTTGTCGTTTTTATTGCCAGCAATAATTCTTATATCTGCACACTGTAAGAAAAACTGCGACTTTTCGACGGTGGATCGGTGTAAACATCTACTTTCCTTAAAGTAACAATATTTAACACTTAAAGGAAGCTTTCATGGGTACTGCGATCCAAATTCTAAATATTGGAGATATTCGTCCCCCCACCCCCTTTTCCTCGGACTTCATAATCACAGGGGTTGCCGGGTTGAGCATAATTGAATAGGACTGAGCACAAGAGGAGCACAACATTAGTCTTTGACTGAGGCAAGTGGCAGGGGCTCTTACACTGCAAACTGATCAGCTAACATATGCATTTGCAGTGTTTAAATTGTTTGCAAATTACAAACAAGCTCATGGATTTTTTTTATAACTCTGTCAATGTTAGCTAAATACATGACTGCCTATGTATGTGAGCCAAAGCTGATTAAGCCTGTTATGCCTAAAACACTCACTTGGAGTTAATACTTCCCAGACCCCTATAACATACTGCTCACTTAGACTCAATAGGCTCTAAGTTCGTTGACCAGGCGCAGCCGTGCCAACGGGGTGTATCCAGGCATATTTTACAATTTCGTGCTCGGCGCAGCCCGGTGCAAGTACTCCTCTGTCCCACCTCTGTCCCTCCTGCTGGTCCAAGTGGCAAAGAGGAGAGAGGAAAGGAGAGAAGGCCTGAGTGGGTTTAGCACAACTGAGTCAAATCTTCACCAATCAAATGAGCTCCTCTCCTCACCTTTAATGTGTTGGAATAAAGTCTCTGTCCTATATCTGCATGATGCGTTAATGTTGCATTTTACTTTGCTGCTTCGGGCATGTTTTCTGCACCGCTTACATCTATATTAAACATTACGAATATGAGTTAGATGGTTAGCTAAGGCGTTCGCGAATTATTACCATTAGCGAACTTGTATGGAATTTCAAAACGAAACTACGTCAGATCATTCAAACTTTGTAGTTTGAAGTTTGTAATGAAATTCAACGGTTGCTCATTTATTTCTTTTGCCTGCATCATTGGGAAGAGAAATGATGGATAGCACGTTCCAATTACTACACCCTGTCACTGCTTAAAATTTTGGGATTAACATGCATGGACAACAAGGCAAGATACGTTACACATTTATTTTCGATATGTCATCTTAACTCAGTGTGAGATCATAGCAATCACGCTGTATTCATTTCCCCCACTAAAAACGATAAAACCTAAGTGAGAACTAGAGCACTCGGCAACCGAGTACACGTATCCCCCGAAGGCCCCCCAGTTGGGCCCAGATGGTCCCAGAGTACCCAAAATCAATATGTGTCGTGAACTTACCATAATACATGTCCCTGCAAAATTTGAAAAGAATCGGTGCTCTTATGTGGGCTGTAGAGCGTTCACAAGAAAATCTCTGCGGACGCGGCAGACACGGACGCGTGACGAGGCCAAATCCATAGTATCTTTCGAACTCGTTCGGGGGATACAATAATATTAAGCCGCTTACACACTGGGCGTGAAACAAATTTTTCGCACAACAGATTAGATTCAAAGTCAATGCAAAGACGCGAATATACGTGTGTATTCGCGTCTTTGCATTGAGTTTGAATGAAAAATTTGTTTCGTGTCCGGTGTGAAAGTAGCTGAAGGGCACACATAGCCACATAGCCTACACACGCACTCACACGCCCACATGCACACATCTCTCTCTCTCTCTCTCTCTCTCTCTTTTATCTGATATCAGGACAATCGATATATTCTATAATTTATGTACTGATGCAGATAGTTACATTAAATAGTGGTTGCTGTAATTATATATTGCATTGAAATGTGCCTGACATTCTGGAAACCTGCCTGTGAGGTTTAGGTGATGTGTCAGCCAAATTACCACTGCACAGTAAGTAAACCTGGTTGTAGCTGGCGAGCTCTCTGCTCACTTTCAGGGGTGCCTTAATCCGCGAAATTGTCACTGCGTCATGATGAATATGTGACTCCTCCCCCTACTATGCCGTCACACTCATCTCGGCGCACGTCCATCTTCTAAATTGCCAAAGTGGCTGCGCAGTGTTGACCAGCACAAAATTACCACTGCGCGGGCTGCACCGGACGAAATTACCACTATGTGGGCTACGCCACGCTGCGCCACCCTGTGCTGCGCCAAGAAATTAGAGCCCAATAAGTTAAGGTTAGCCAACATTTGTTTAAATTCAACACTTGCCTGCTCAGGAGAAAATTAGCCAACTCGGTGTCCGTTTGGAAATCCCTCTGGGCTCCAAGCTGTCACCATCGTTCAAATGCATCGCCAGTATTTACCTGAGTTTTATTACATCTCCGTTCATGGAGCTTTTTGGAAGGATGTCAAGGCTTTTTAGGTCAAATGATATCCCTGTGGTTGCAGTTCTTGCTTCCGCGGCTGCAGCAGGCTATGTCAGCCCGCTAATTTGTTTCATATCCATATCGAAATGAGCAGTGAGCAGGATCATACTGGCCAAAATGAAACAGCTACATTCTGGTTCAGAATTGTTGTAGGAGGAGCCAGCATTTCAAGATAGCAGGTTTTCTTAATCTCTATCAACATGTCCTGGTCATTTAAATATTCAGTAAAGTAAATTCATGAGACATCGTTCCTTTAAATGACCATAACATGAAATTTTGAGGTAACCCAAACTTTTTTATGCTTAAAAGTTTCATTTTGTAAAATGCAGTGTAATGTTTGGAAAAGAATATTCTGGTCAAATGAAAGGTTAAAGTAGGCACAGTAGGCCACATTTATAATTTACATTCTCACAAATGAGCAAGAAGTTTCTATTGCAGGATCCTTGAGCTGGACCTGGTGGTCCGGGACGAGAATGGGAACATCATGGACCCAGAGAATACCAGCGTCATCAGTCTATTCAGAGCTCATGAAGATGCTACTGCCAAGATCACAGAGCGCATCAAAGAGGAACAGGTGCGGGAAAGAGTGAAGGACAGGGTGGAGGAGTGGGATAAGAGGCTGGGGAAGTAGAGTGAGACATGAAAAACTAATTTACGAAACGGCACAGACAAAATGATGCTGCTTCATATCAAGGGCTGACTGCAGGAAACAGTTATGTCCAGATGTTATATATTGAGACATAATTGTTTATTGCAGTCAGCCCTCGATATGATATAGAGGAATGAGTGCTACCATCAAACATACATTTGTAGAAACATACAGAAATTAGAGGGAGCGCACATCATTAGAAAAAATTACAAACTACTTAATTGTCTGTTCTGTGGATTAATTCCTGTCTTGGACATTTTTAGAGTGACAGTCCTGTGGTTATTAGTAACTGTCCTACCAAGTTTCCTTTGATGGTGGTTTATGCTCTCATAATTTTGTATACAGTTCTCCTTGTCATTGAGAATAATTTTGTCTTTTTGTGACCAATGCACCTCCGATTTGAACACCAACTTTTCAGCCTCTTTGGAGACATTTTGGTGCACAGTGGTGTTTGAGCAAACAGACTGTTCAATATGAAAAAAAATTCTCTTCTTAGAGACAAAAATTTGGGAACTTAGAGACAAGTGGGAGAAGGAGGGTTGAAAATCCGTCATTTTCTGTGCGCTGTCAGATACAGTGGAGACCCCTGTAGTGGTGGATTTAACTGGGAAAAACTACTATTCATAACATGGGTGTTGTATGGAAAACCTTTGGTAATTTTTCTTGTTGACATGATAGGAAACATCTGAATGACTAACCCGTAAATATCACTCTAATTGGCCGCTGAGAATTTATTTATATAAATGTTGCTGTTAGTGAGTCATAACGTACATACACTGCCCGGCCAAAAAAAAAGTCACCATTTGGAAATGAATGAACAAATTCTATAATTGGATCATTCTTGCGGTTATTAATATGTTTCAGCTGGCAATAATCTTTTTTACCCTGACTGATGAAGCGCGTCGCTACTCATCTCTTAAAAAATCATGTCAGAAGACACATCCCTTGATAGTGGAAAACATGTTACAGTATTTCAGAACAGGCAAGTTATTGGCCTGTATTTAGCAAAGAAAACCATGAATGACAAAAACAAGTACGAGGAATCATTTGCACAAACAAATTTGCCACCACAAAGTCCTGACCTTAAAGACATTATAAGTTATTGGGACGTGCTCAAGAAGGACTACCGATTGGTTCAACCATTATGTCGAGAAGACAAGATCTCGGCCAAAAATTTTGGCATTTCTGATCGAAAATAAATGTTCTGGCATTGCATATAGTTGTAAAAACAATGACGAGACGAATATGCACTGTATCAAAGCTACAGGGGTTCCAACTAAATAATTGAGTGTGCGACTATTTTTTTGGCCGGGCAGTGTATAATACACGCATTACTATATGGGGTATATTACACAATTTTGGATTTGGAGTTGTACAATTCATGTAAAGCATTAAAATCAAGAAAAAAATGTCTGTCCCAAATATTAGACCTCTGTCTCGCTCCCTTTTTCAGTGCAATGTCCAGGCAGATCACTCAGGAATCTCGGCACGGATCCAGTCATCCCCCACTCACAGTCTCTACGTCTTCGTCCGTAACTTCGTGTGTCGCATTGGAGAGGACGCAGAGCTTTTCATGTCCCTCTATGACCCCAACAAACAGGCTGTCATCAGGTCAGGACGAAAAAAACACGTCCACTCTTCCTCCATTGCCCGATCCTCTCTTATGGCCTCCGCAGGATTGGAAGTATGATAAACTGTTCTACAGATGCATTCCGGGCCCAGTCTCATCCCGACTCGTCTTATAATGAGGCTACCTAATCAAGTGTTGTTAAAAAATGAAAAAGAAGGCCTTTGGTGTCCTTATTTGATGCCAGTTTACAACGAACGCTTCCTCCTAACCCCTTAACCCAAATCCTAACCCTTTAACCTCAAAAAAGAATGCCTCAAGCATCCTTTTTTGTCGTATAATGACGCTTGGTCATTATATGACGTATCAGGATGAGAATGTGTTGGCATTTCCAAAGCTTATTAAATTACTTGAGGTAGAAAAATCAGGGGCACCCATTTTTCTGGGAATGTGTCTGCCTCCTGTACTTTTTCTGTACTCCCTTCCTTTATTTTTATTCTTCCTCACCACACGCTTTCTCGATCGCTATATCTCATTCTCACACTCACACTGGGTGTCAGTAAGGCCTGACAGTATACCATTGTGCTGTCTATTTGATGAAGGCTGTCATTTTCAACTCTGGGCTCAGTCCCCTGACAATATTATCACAACCCAGTGGTGTGCTGTCCGAGTTATCAAACGCCTACGGTGACCTCGCCTTTCGACGCTTCATTACGCTTCATTACTTTTTTGTTTGCCTGCTTTACATTCAAACAATTTATCTGCTGAATAATCAATGTATAATCAATAATCAAAGTCAATGTGAAGCCTATCGTTATGACTTGAAAATCACAACAAAGAAAACCAGCAATGAAAACTTAAATAAATTTATTCTTCACTGATTAGGTCCAAAAATCTCTCTAAATAATCCACTATGCAATCTTACAATAACACTCTAATGCCACTATGTAACTCTGATTCAAAAACAAAAACTCTCTTCCTCAACTGAACAAAATTTCAGCATTTATGTAGACTTGGAACATTCTGGAAAGATTTACAGGAGTCCTGGGTGATCCGGCCCCCTCCAGGCAAGAAGAAGCCAGAAACTTCTAGAAAGCACTAGTCTATTTCATCACAAACAAGTGGTATTGCATCAGTTCATGTTTTTCGACAGACATACAACCAGAGGGTGCTAAATGATGAAAAAAATAAACAAATAGCTTACCAGCAAGGCAGCACAAATAGTATGTGACAAATCTCCATTTACAAATGATATACAGTGCTGTACATAAAACACTCATACATAACACTATTATGATTAAGAAATTATAATGACAAAGTTATTGCCTATTGGCAAGATTTATATTATAGATATGACTTTGTGATGATGGCAATAATCCGAATAAGTGCAAAAAATACAAAACGTTTTCTTACTTCATCTTCCAATTTTTCTCGGCAGTATAATTAATCATAAAATGCTGCTTGAGATCTTCAGATGTTATAAGGATTCAAAAAAATACGTCTTAAGAGGAAGTTCTTAGGTGTTTCAAACCATACCAAACTTTTGGGTACAAGGCTTCAGTTTTAATAAGCCTTGCAGAAAAATTTCCTCACATCTGTTCCGTTTCATGAGCTGCATGAGTTCAGAATCTTCAAAAAACGGATCAACGTTTTATGTCATCGTGTACTCTATGTGCAAAGGAAAATGCCTTGAAACTTGATGATGCAATGTGCAATTATGCTATCAGAAATTAAGTAGGCCAGTCAATCTATCAATCAGAGTTGACATTTGTTTGTTAGTCAGGCGAAGTAACCTGTGACAGGTTTAGAGTAGCAAAGCATTGAGAGGTGAGGTTATCAGCCGCAATCTTTGTTTTGGTGATGTGAGAAGCAGGAAAGCTCGATCAGAAAGCGCTTATCCAATTTTCCCCTCCTCTTTTCACCTTCCCTCACAGTGAAAACTATCTGGTCCGGTGGGGAAGTAAAGGTTTTCCTAAGGAAATTGACATGCTGAACAACCTGAAAGTTGTCTTCACAGTAAGTAACCACTAGAGGGGAACCTCACATTTCCTGCCATAGTAAACACAAGATGAATTATTCATTCGCGCCGCCTAATATAAATAGAAGTTGCGTGCGCTATGATTGGGAACGTCTTTTAATTAGATGTTCCCTGGCTTGTTAGATGTTCTCAGATTGTTACAGCCTGAAGCTTAAGCACAACATGTCCTTGCTGGCTAAGCAGGCTTCAGTCTCGGCTCTGTACAAATGTGATTTTTCATTCTGGCTACAATTTGTATGTGATTAATATCTGTAAGGATAGACAGGCAATTTCCTGGTGACATTTTGGATAATTGGGAGCGAAATTCACGGAGTGGTGTTTTAGGGTGGGTACGTGGAGGGACATAATTACACCTGCATAATAATATGCAATGGTGGCATATAACTGCTCCCATGCTGGTATTAACTGCTAGTTTGTTTGCTGCAAAACAGGGTTATTTTATTTGTCACATTTTTTCCCAGGACTTGGGAAACAAGGACCTGAACAGAGAGAAGATCTATCTTATCTGTCAGATTGTACGGGCGGGACGTATGGACCTGAAGGAGACGAACACAAAGAAGTGCACTCAGGGTCTTCGGCGGCCGTTTGGAGTCGCAGGTACAGCTGCGGCCCCATCCATTCCCTCCGACATGCCAACAGCTGTCGTGCTCGAGGGGATATTAAATGCCACAATGTTAGCACGCATCTCAATGTGCCATTACATTAGTTTAGATTTGCTAGACCGCACTGCGAAAAACCTGGAAACCTACCCAATCTGTTATGTTCTGAAATAAAAAGAGCTGCTCTAGGTTGTGCTCAGTATGTTATGATAGTAGACTTTATTATAGACTCGAGATCCATTTAAAGTATATGGTTTACGCCATGTATTATATAGAAAATTATCTGGCTAACTTGGGAATCGTGCTTTGCGAAATACCCTATGATTATGCCTGGACAAACCGAGATCAGATTCTCGATTTCTGTTTCCCTTCATACAGAATTATATCAAATAAACCATTCTGCTGAGTTGAGTATCACAGTGTTCCAGGAAGTTCTATCTGTCTACACCTATCCTGCTTTTCTGAGCAAAGTCCCTCTCAAATCCATTAAGTTGCTGTTTTTTATGGTGTATATTTCATGCTACTGTGCTGTGCTGTATTCTCTGTCTGACCCTCTCTGCTCCACACCCAGTAATGGACATCAGTGACATTATCAAAGGGAAGACAGAGTGCGATGAGGAGAAGCAGTACTTCATTCCCTTCTTCCCGTAAGACTGTCTGTCGCCCACCTCATCCTCCCTCGTGTCCTTTACTTCCATCTTCATGTTTTAATTAAAGCAGTTTGTCTATTTTTGCTTGAAACTATGATTCTCTATCGGTGTTGCACATGGTGTGGCTTGCGCATGTGTGCTATGGTTCGGCTTTTGCATGTTGTGTGTGTGTATGTGTGTGTGTGTGTAGGCGTGAGCAAGTGAGTGTGCATGGTGTTTTTATGTGAGTATGGATGTGTGCATGTGTGTGTGTGTAAGTGAGTGAGTGTGCGCATGTGTGTGTGTGTGTGTGTAGGCGTGAGCAAGTGAGTGTGCGAGTGTGTTTTTATGTGAGTATGGATGTGTGCTTGTGTGTGTGAGTGAGTGAGTGAGTGTGTGAGTGAGTGTGTGTTTAAGTGAGTGAGTGTGCGCATGTGTTTGTGTGTGTTTGTGTCTGTGTTTGCGCGCGCGTGTGTGTGAGCGAGTGAGTCACTTACATTACTGCAGAGCTCAGGGCCTCTCCAAGGATCATGGGTAATTTGTCTCATCTGGTCTCTGACCAATAGGATGGGGAATTGTGGATGGATTTTCTGTTATTTTGGGGAAGTTAGTAAGAGCCTCTTACAACCCTTCTTCCTGACATTCAGTGATAAAGTGCAACCCTCCCCCACAGGCTATACTGTAAACACAGCCTCTTCGGCTGCACACGGTAAAACGAAATATAATTGAATAATAATAATAAAAAAAGAGACTTGAAAGAAGTTTAAAACTCTGTCTACTTGGGTACTCTTTATTAATTTCACTGTCGATTCAAAATTACAACACTTTTCATGTGAATAAAGATATTTTATCCGTCTCACATATCTCAACGACATTGTTTTTAATTGAGATGAACAGGAGCAATATTGAGACTTGCTGAACATGTTTATACACCACACATTTTGCTGTTGGAGATCGTCAGGTTTTTGTGTAGAATCTGACAACATTTTTCTTTATTTGATATTGCCTGCATTTGAGGCAGAAAGTTTGTTTTGTTATTCTGCTCTCTGTGTGATTCTCTCACTCCCTTCTCCGCCTCCCTCTCAGTCTCTCTTTTTCTGTCAATAATCAGAAATCTCTACTCAGTGTTTATATCTTGGGGGGGGTCAATACGTAATTAATATTTATAACAAAGTAATTCATGATTAGCATGTCTGGGAGGCTGTTCCTGTCACACAAATATTTCTGTGCCTGTGTGTATCTACTGTATGAGTTTGTGGATGTATACGTGTGTTTATGTGCGTCTATGTGCATTTTCTTTGTAGGGTTGTGGCCGAAAATGACTTCCTACACACACTACTCAACAAAGTGACAGCATCTCGAGGGGACAGTGGAGGACAAGGTGATTCCCTCTCTCAGCATGATTAGTGTGTCACTCACTGTTCTGTAATTATCATGTCTGCAGTTCAAATGCACAGAAAGACTGAGCCGCTCTCTGCTTTCCAGGCCTCTGGGTGACGATGAAGGCTCTGGTGGGGGACATTCTGCACATTCGGAAGGAGTACCCGCACCTTGTGGACCGCAGCACAGTGGTGGCCCGTAAACTGGGCTTCCCAGAGATAATCATGCCTGGCGACGTGCGTAACGACATCTACCTGACGCTGGTGGCCGGCGACTTTGACAAGTACAACAAAACCACGCAGAAGAACGTGGAGGTCATCATGTGGGTGTGCGACGAGGAGGGCAAGGTGGTGCCGGTGAGACTTCCATTCTGCTTTTTTCTGCGTTGTGATTTGGTTGGAGTCCAGAGCGGCTGGGTCCGTTTGTGTGTGTGTGTATGCGTGTGTATGGGAATGTGTGTGTTTCTTAGTGTGAGCTTGGAGTGGGTCTGCCCCTGAAAAGGTGTCGTTTAATGAGAGTTAACAAAGCCTGGGTGTCTCCAAGAGCTGGCTGTGTGCCCCCTGCTGGCATTTTGCTGCAATGCAGGTTCAGATTCCATGAGTCTCACAGCCTACAGTCAGAGTTCCCATGGGTAAACTCTATATATTACATAATGTCAATAGAATGTAAGTGGTACTGATCAAACACAGACTCTGTTGCCATAGGGGCTCATCAGTGCCTGTCCCTGGGGGAAAGTGCATTATGACTTAGAGGGGTTAAGAGGGAGGTAGTGGGAGCTGTGCCTAATGGACAGACGGGCAGAATGAAGGAGTGAGAGAGAGAGTAACGTGGGGGAGATAATTTGAGAGGTGGGTGAAGATCATTGACAGAGGGTCAGATATTGTGATGATAGGGGCTGGAGAGAGTGGTATGGTGAGGACGGCGAGGTTTGTTCAATGGTCACCTACCTTGTTCCTGGAGATCTGTACTGTATATTGTCTCTTGAACCCAATTAAAACATAACTTATTCATCAGCGACAGACCCGCATTCAGTTGCTGATTAGAAGATTCAGGGGTGAGTAATCAGGATTAAATTGAATACCTATAGGACGGTAGCTCTCCAGGAATAGGGTTGTTGACAACTGGGTAAGAAGGAGGTGGGATGAGCTGGAATTTTCCTGATGTGGTCATAAAAGTTGCACCTCCGACCCAGTGCATGCTGGGATAGGCCCCAGCCCAGAACCTGACCAAGAACTTGTTGAAATAAGGTGCAATGATGGATGGACGAAGGGAGGGCCAGAGCTAATTTTGGCTGCCTCTGGCCTATTGTGTGGGAGAATAGGAGGAACTCTGCATGCGTTGATGGCTAACATGCTATCTTGTGCAATTATTTCCTCACTCCAGAACTCTATCTGTCTGGGAGCTGGAGATAAGCCCATGAACGAGTACAGATCTGTCATCTACTACCAGGTGAAGCAGCCGCGCTGGATGGAGACTTTCAAGGTGAGATCTTCGCCAAAAATTAATGAAAACACAAATTTCACTGTTGTCTTTGCCATGCATTGAGGGGAAGAGGAAGTGATCGAGAGAGCAAAAGCACGGAGGTAATGGAGGGTCCACCGAAACACTCTCCCTCTGTGAAACATTTTCTGGTCGAGCACAACGGTCCTCTTGAGCTGGAAAATCGCTTCCGTTCAGGGACACGGTAAGTCGTAAAATGTCTACTCTCGGATGCACCAGCTGTCTCCGCCCGAAATTTACGGCTAACTTCATCCTCTGAAGAGGCTCAGAGCAGCTCAGTACATTTACGTGCTCGGTCACAGGTCCCGGCTGGGATTTTATTCAGGTAAACATTTGAAAGTAAGCCATCAATACCTGGCTCAGGTACAGTGCCTCATTATCTTTCAAGTCCATATCTGTAAACATCCCTTCAAGCAAATAAACAAGTACTGGCTTCTATTCCGGTGAGAGGACTTAATGGATTTAATGCAAAATGGGCTTTGGTTGATGGATAATTTGTTTATCATTTGCTGTTGTTAACTTCATAGAAGATCCTGAGGAGCTTTATATTCATCACTGTGTATGTGCCTACGTTTTTTTGTTTTATGTAGATTTGGTCTTTGCCTCTAGCGATGAAATAATGCCTTTCGTCCTTTTAGATTTATTTTTAGAACTTAAATTAATATTTATGAAGGAAACCCATGCCAGAAAAGTGCAAAGGAAAAAAACTTTTGGAACATCTCTAATTACCTGTTGTTTGGCTCGAAAGTAGAAAGGCAGACTTGCCCTCAGTAATTTGCTCTTGTATTATTTCTGGAGTTGTGTCTGCGCTTAGTTGTGTATGCTGCGTCAACAAGGTCTTCCCTCCACTAGGTGGCAATCCCACTGGAGGAGATGCAACGGATTCATCTGCGCTTCATGTTCCGACACCGCTCTTCTCAGGAGTGTGAGTGCTTCCCTGTGGTTTTAATACAAGTACCTTTGGATGGAAAACTGTGGCCTGGAACAAAGCCAACTTCAGCTAATAACTCTCTCATGTGCTTATTTCAATCTGCACTCAATCGCAATTCTCCATTCAAATGGCTTTATTGAAAAGGCAATTATGGAAATGTCTTTACAAATGAATTACTTTCAAGTAGACTGTTTGAAAATGGGAATGTAAACATTTTCAACCTTCATAAACTGCCATCCCTTTAGTTTCCTTATTGCTTTTTCTTTTCATTGACTTTACTTTTTACAAACTCTTTTCATTTTCTGTCAGCCAAGGACAAGAGTGAGAAGAATTTTGCAATGGCCTTCGTGCGTTTAATGAAGGAAGATGGTACAGTTCTGCAGGACGGGATTCATGACCTTGTGGTCTTCAAGGTCAGCAACCACCTCTCTGTTTACCTATATTTTCATTGCATTTATATTAAAAAGGTATCAAAACCGTACCATAAAATGAAACCGAATTACGACCCAAATGACATTTTAAAGCCTAAGAAGCTGTTGTGGTTTACAGCAGCCTGGCCAATTCGATCTATTATGTCGAGCGCCATATGAAAAGTCGTTCTTATTGACTAGTCTTTGCCATCTGCCACTGCATCTCATTAAGATGCTGAAAATTGACTGCACCCTGACGCCGCACTGGATTAGTCTGGGAAGGGTTGTTGTGGGGTACGTGAATTCAATATGCCCTTAAAATGACTGTGTATTAGATTTAATTGGTGATCCTTTCCCTCACCTGCACTTTTATAAATGAGGTCACTGCGTCATGGACTATGTTGTGGACATTTAAATAGGGAGCGTCCTTCGTCTTTGCATTTATTGGCATAAAATCTCCCTCAAGGCTAATGTCCCATCAAAGGTTGGTCTCACTGACAGCTTGCTTTAGTTTTCCCGCTACTAAACTGATTAGGTTCTTGATGAGCTGTTATTTTGTAAAAGACCACTACATTGAGTTGATGGGCTGACCGGTCAGACAGAACTCCCCAAGGGAAGACCGCGTCCACTATAGCCTCCGTTCCGCAGGTGACAGCACGAAAAGATTACTCTAACATAGCAAGAATTTAATTGCCTTGTCATTTAGCCTGGGCCCGGGGGCTGCGGACCGGGTCTCGCTGGAACACGACTCACTGGAGCAGACGCTGAAGTGCACTTGGACTGCGGCCATTTTCACTACACTCCCCATGATTGAACAATTCCGAATTGCTCCTGTTAGGAGGCTGTGCCCGCTCTCTGCATGTATATATTATTTTTATGATGCCGTAGATATTACCCCTCTTTCAAAGTATTTTACGGAGCACTCCCTTACGCCAAATGGGCTGTAATATTTCGCACGGAAACAAAAGAGTGAGCCAATGTTTTCTTCTTAATTTGTTTGATGTACTTGTTTGTTTATCGCACAATAATGTATTTGGTGCTAATATAGTCGGTGACGTGAGAATTTGGAAAACAGAGCATTTGACTCTTTTCCAAAAAATAAATAAGGCATGCTAGTACTGAGCATTAAATTCTTTTCTTACTTCATAAGTCTTCGTTATATGGTGGCTCCTCATACAGGTGCCCTATTAATTAAATGCAATCTCATTTTTCCACTTGTAAATATAAGCATGATTAGGCCTCAGTTCAGCTCGCAGGGAGCCACTCACTCGGCGCTAAGAGGAGGGTTGGGTTGCTTTGTACTCTTGTGATTGAGGTTTTCTGTGGCGCATGATAAGGCTTACGCTGTCCCTCCTTAATCTTTTCCGGTCAGAAAGTTCTGTATTCTTATTATTATTATTTATTATGGAGGGGTTGTGGTAGCCAACACATTCTCATCCGGATTCGTCATATATTGATGCAACCTGACCGAGCCTCGATATACGACACAGAAGGAAGCTTTTGACGTCTATATTTGACGGTTAGGATTAGGGTTCGGGTTAAGAGTTAGGGATTAGGGGTTAGGGTTCGTTTTAAACTGGCTTCAAATGAGGACGCTAAAAGGGACCTTTTGCATCATATATCGAAGCTCGGTCAGGTATCGTCAATATATGATGCATCGGAATGAGACTGCGCACTGGTGGCTGAATTTCTCAAAAATGTTTCATTTGGAGAAAAAGTTTATTTTTTTCCTTTTTATTTTGACATTTTCTCTCTTGCTCTTTCTCATACATTTGATGGACTTGTGGTGCATCATGGGTGGGGGGAGGGGTTGCTGCACTTTATATCTCTTTTTAATTTTCTTTTGGTTTTATGTTTTCTTTTTTGGGTTTTTTGAGTAACACAATGTTTTTGTGTTGGGTTTTTTTGCCTCGGCCAACAAAGTTGGGGCGGAGGTTATGTTTTCGGTTATGTTTTTTGTCTGTCTGTCTGTTTGTGAACTCTCTCTCTCTCTCTCTCTTTTTCTTTTCAGGGATTGGGGGAGGGTTTTTCCCTTGAACTTTATATTTGTGGTCTACTATTGGTAGCAAAGGAAAAAACTTTGCTGACATTGATTAATTTTACTTCAGGGGCGGCAAAATTAGCCATTTGCCATTTGGAAAACCTAAAAAAATGAGATTAGAGGACCGGGTTCAATAGGCCTGGGTACAAGTGCTCAAGGGTCTAATAAATGGTTGGCCCAGAGTGGAGCATGCCTATTATACACTGGTTGGAAATTTGCTGGGGCTAATACAAACACAGCATCTTGGAGAGCTGCTGTGTTCAGTTCTAGAAAGTGGCAAAAAGTCCCTTGGTTTTTTAAGCATAAGTTTAAGTTCTTTTGTTATTTCTTTCTTTTTGTATTTTTGTTATCGTTCTGGTTTTCTGGGTGTTTATTTGGGTTTGTTGATCTTTGTGTTGTGTCAGAATTAAAGTGGGTTAAAAAACTGTCAAACTCAGAATACTTTGACAAATATTTATACTCCTTCCGTCAAAGCATGGTGTAAAGCAATATCACAAAGTAATAATTCTAATGGTACAAAATAGTAATAGAACTTGTCGAAGATGTGTGCCTCCATGGAGCCGGAGTAAGTGTGTCAATATGTGTGTGTGTATGTGTGTGTGTATTTGTGTTTATATGTGTGCATGTGCATGACAGGGTCACTCGCTGTTCCTCAGACTGTGGCAGAGGAAGACAAATTGTGCTGCTTGGATGCAGCAATCTTCATTTTCCCCAAATAAAAAGGGCAATTTGTCAATATCAGGAGTGTGTTTGAATTTGACACATTTTTGGATTATTTTTGGATAGAATTCTTTATTCTCTCTCTCTCTCTCTCTCTCTCTCTCAGGGGGAGAGTAAGCGGATGGAGGATGTGGGCTCATACCTCTCCCTGCCCTCCACCCGTCAGCATGGGGATCCCCACAAGGGGGCGGGACTGATGCGGAGCAGCAGCAGTGTGGGGGCTCTGTCCATGAGCTCCAGAGACAGCTTCACCATCTCCACGCTGGTCTGCTCCACCAAACTCACGCAAAACGGTGTGTGTCTGTCCGCGTGTCTGTCCTTTTGGCTGTCTGTGTGTGCATGTGTGTATTTATGTCAACTATACATGTATGTGAGGTCATGTGAGCATTAAGGCAGGATTCCAAAATATGTTATCTTCCTGGTAAACACCCTCAAACGATCAACTATGCAATATTTGCTGTATATTGGGGGGTTAACGTTTGCTTCACCATGTAATGCATGCGTCCTTTTTTTTGTCTGTGTGTAACAGTGGGTTTACTGGGCCTGCTGAAGTGGCGGACACGTCCTGAGATGCTGAAGGAGAATCTGGAAAAGTTAAGGTTGATTGATGGAGAGGAGGTGGTGAAGGTGTGTATGTGTCTTTCTCTGGGTCAACCTGGTCTTGTTCTCTGTCCCATTCTTCCTCTCTATTGCTCTCTCTGACTGCTGTAATGGCCAGTTCAGTCTCATACTAAATAAATAGTTTTCTGGCAGCCGGGCCATCTGTTGTCCGTCCGCTAAGGTACTTAGTGCTGCCTGTTATTTTGGTGGTTGAAGCCTCAATGTTACTTCCACAAGATTGTATTCTTCCACTAAAATTAAAGTGTTGTCTTAAAGTACACGAAGGTGTGTGTAGTCATACAGCTGATGTCTGTTTATGATCTAATTGCATTATTTTTTGTCTTTTTTCTCTCCTCTTGACATCCATCTACCTTCAGTTCTTGCAGGACACTCTGGATGCCTTGTTCAACATAATGATGGAGCACTCCCAGACTGATGACTACGATATCCTGGTGTTTGATGCATTGGTGCGTATTTGTATGCTTATGTGTGTGTGTGTGTGTGTGTGTGCGTGTGTGCACGTGTGTGTGAGTGTGTGTGTGTGTATGTGTCTATATATCAATGTGTGTATGGGAGTGTGTGTATGTCTGTGTGTAACGTGTGTGTGTGTGTGTGTGTTTGTTTCCATGTGTGTCTGTTTATGTGTCTTCAAGTGTGTGTGTATATGTGTGTGGATGTATGTGTGTGTGTGTGTGTGTTTGTGTGTGTGTGTGTGTGTGCAAGTGCATTTGCGTTGACCAGTATTTCCTCAAATCGCTTGTTTGCACAAGAAAGCCTGTGAGTATATGTGCTCATGGTACACTGCCCAGCTTCATCAGAGGAATTTAACTTTACCTTTTTTCTCTCAGATTTACATTATAGGTCTGATTGCTGACAGGAAGTTTCAGCACTTCAACACAGTGCTGGAGGCCTACATTAAGCAGCATTTCAGTGCCACGCTTGCTTACAAGTACGTTTTTCTCTCCCTCTCTCACCAATGTCTCTCTCTCAATCTCCAAATGTGCCCCCCTGTATCTTTTATATCCCTGCTGTGTGCCTGATGTTTAACTGTGAGCACTGGTTCAGACATATGTTTACCCTCACAATCTTGCACTTCCTCATATAACCAGCGGGTGGCAGTATGTGTGCATCTCTGGGTAGTAAATCACCATTAAGTCAGCGTGTAGGCCTGTGACAGTTTTTGGAGCGGATTCCGTCAATGGAGGGCTCTTAAGAATAATCATGTTTTGTCTCTGAGGCTTAATCCCCTGTTTACATTAGGGAGACACAGCAGCCTGTCCCTTGTGCTGACTGTTCGCCAGAGATTTTGCTCTGAATCACAAGGTCATCTCAGTTTAGCTAAAGTCCTGAATTACGCTCTCTGTATTGAGAACAGCAGGCTGTTGAACAAACTGTGATGTATATTTAAAGCTGCTATGCTATCGGAAACCATTTTTAAACCAAGAGCAAGCCCGTCGGAGGGCTCTCATATTAATAGTTCCTGCCAAGCTGATTAAATTGTTCTGCTTTTATCTAGTACAACTTCCAAATACCCTCCTCCCTCATTGCTACATTACTGTTATTGTTTAATACAGTTAGCAGATCATCCTCTGCGATCAAAGCAGTTTTTTTGATCCGAATACTTAAATACAGCCCTGCACTAAATTCCCCTTTGCGCCCTCTGTAAGAGGGATGGATGGCCTTGCTCTGTTATTGTAACGGTCATTACCTGGGATACACATTACAGACCTTTTAATCTTTGGTGAACAAAGTTTGGGAAAGCAGACAGCATGCCTGTGGGTGCACATGTCTATGGGTGGGTTTCACGAAAAGAAACATGTTAGTGCACAGATGCTCGCACATGTAAACACACACACACACACACACACACACACACACACAAACTATGCCTGCCCTAACTGGGCCCTTCATGTCCAGAGTTCTGCTGCGACATACTCACATAAATGAAATTTACTTCATACACTGAGTTTTGGAGAACAGCTCAACCCACTGGCGGAGATATTGGCCTGTGAATTGCATGGATTCCCAGAAGCACAGTACACCGTGTCCATAAATACTATCCTGGCTCTACTCCTTCTCACCTCTCTGCTATTTTTCTTCCTCTCAGGAAGTTGATGTCAGTGCTGAAAACTTATTTGGACGTATCAAGTCGCGGGGAACAGTGCGAACCCATACTGCGGACCCTGAAGGCCCTGGAGTACATCTTCAAGTTCATCGTTCGTTCGCGTATGCTCTACTCGCAGTGAGTGTCCGTCTTCCCAGCAGGCCTAGGGATAAATAATATATGGCATCCAAAATACGTGCAACCAAATGGAAACTGCATATTAATGTGCACACAAGCACATGCGCGCATGCTGACTGCCAAACGGGAGCTGCAGATGTGATCGTATTACACCGCGGCAGCAACGGGGATTGTAATTGGGGTTAAAATGGAGGATGTTTTCTGTCACCGAGGCAGTGCCTCGCAAGGTGCTCTAAGTTGCGATTTTCAGAGTATGAGTTTTAAAGGATGCCATTTGGTTTCAAGAGTGGGTCCTTGTGCTTTAAAGTGAGCTCGCACAGCACCTCGTACGTGTGTGTGCACGTGCGGGTCTGTCACTCAGTGACCTCATACCTGATTTTACCCCGGGTGCTGTCGTGAGTCGTCCTTTGTGTCCAAACAGATTGAGTCCCCGCACCTCCACATAGTCTGGCCGCCCGTACATTCCTGCTATAACCTGCCATATTTGCTGACCTCAATCAGGCTGATTACACAGCTTACGCTGCTAATGAGCAGTGATCGCACAGTATGGTGTTAATTTAGAGGACTAATTATCACCGTTATTTTGCACAGCTGTGGCATAACAAACACTTTGAATTGGGGAGCAGAATTTGATTAAGACCGATTTGGCATTGTGCTTTTTTCTTTTTCGAGAACATCGTGTGTACGTTGTAAAACAGAGGTGACTATCTGCACCAGAATGCGTGAAGTTCACTCGCTGCACTGAAAGAATTGCTGAATGCTCATATAGTTTGTATTGAAGTTTGCAGAGAAACTTAATAACACCCAGTTCTGTCTCAAAGCCCATAAGTGTTCTTGACAAAGTCCCAGAACAACACAAATAAGTTATTCAGTTTTTTTTATTTTTTTTTTATTCTCATTATACTCACTGCCCCAGGCAAATGCAGTACACAGAGGTGAGAGGATTGAAGTGACAGAAATATTCCTCTTTTGAGGGAAGAGCCTACTTTGTTAGTCGATCTGCAGGGTACCATTTTGTGCGAATCAGTGACTGAGTATTGCTGTGGATCAGTGATTGAATGTTATATATGGATCATTGGTTGAAAATTGTTTTGAGGATCAGTGGTTGTGAGGGTTTATGAAGGCCTGTTTCAGATCCTGGGGCCTCCGGACTTTGTTGTAATTATTTATATTTTGGCTTGTTTGCTGAAAATGGATGTCGGACAGTTAGTTACTGTCGTAGAATTAGCTTAATAGCGATTTCTAGTCCATAGTCCCTTGACACGCAAAATGTGGGTGCATTTACAATGAGTGCTATCGAGCAAAAATTCAAAATTGATTTCATGCTGTACTCGCATTTTCTTCTACGGCATTTTTGTCTCTTGCTTATCTTCTCCTGTGGGTCGTGCCTCAGCGAGGTGCAAATTACATATCTGGATCCTTATGTGATAAAACCGTTTCCTGACCAAGAAAATGTGCTTACGGAGCTTTACTGATGGAAAATTTGATTGGATACACTTGAGCTGGATCTTTGCGCAGGATAGTGCGTGGTCAGAAAGAAGCAGGTGCTGATGGGTCCTCACAGATATCTCCGACTATCTGACGTAGAAAGCTGATGGAAATGAGATTTAAAGAGATACTGGAAACACCTTGCATGTGAGGAACAGGGTTCATAGCCTGTGAAGTGCAGTAGTGTTGACAAGTGAAGTTAATATCTGAGCACTGTCTGCACTGGTCCTCTCTTCTGAATCTCGCTTCCACAGTCTAATAGTTTCAATATTAGAACATTGCTCTCCTTCTCAAACATCTGTTTTGCTCTTTATAACCAAATCTGATGCCGCATTGGCAAAAATGAACGACATGGTTCATATTACGCAATAATACATGCATCGTGTGTGCCAGTAAATCAGATGAGACAGACTTGTTTATATGTGAGGAAAGTAGTTCAAATCATTTCCATAACCCCAGGAGAAAAGCAGCAACAGCTATGAACACTGTGTTAGATTCAGGAATGCTTTTGGATATCTTGTTCGATGAATTTCTGTTATAGGTTGATTTTATTATTTGTGAGAGGAGTTAAATAAAGAGTTTATGTCTTTAGCGGGGGGTAATCAATGTGGTGCCAGGCCCACATGGCAGAATATTGAAATGTAGATAAAAGTCAAATGCAGCAATTCGGTTATAATATGAAGTTATTTTTGAAGCTTGCCTTCTCAAGTTCTTTTTAAATCTTTCTTGATGTTCTCAGTCTCCTCTTGCTTTTTGTCTTATTTTACAAATTAAGAACAAATTATGGGGTTGTGACTGATAAGGAAGAAGAAGTGTCTTCATTTTGAGATGCACCCGCTTATGTGAATTCATCAGGGGATTGATTATAACATTAATCCGATGCATCTGGTGCATATTTTCACATTAATTTCTCCAGATCCAGATAAAAGCCAGTAATCCTAACACTTAAGAGAGTTGTGTGCGTGCAGCGCGCGCTTGTGTGTGTGTGTGTGTGTGTGTACGTTCTGAAGTACATGCAAGTGCATGCTTGTTTGGCTCTGTGCACACACACACACACACACACACGTGTGTGCGGTTGCTGGCTTACGTGTGAATGAATGTGTGTTTGCACGGGGTTGGAGGGGTGTGATAATACAGAGGCGGGAGATTAGTGATGACAATACCTACATTAATCATGTGGGGCTCATCGGTCCTCAGCTTTACGGAACATTCTACCGCATATCCCATCGTAATCTCCATCCTGCGCAGAATCCCCGCTGCAGTTCTAATCAACATCTGCACATGGTTACTATGTGTCAGCGAGGGACAGAGAGAGAGAGCAGGAGAGAGAGAGAGGGAGAGAGAGAGAGGGAGAGAGAGAGAGATTGTATGTAGTAACACAGGGGAAAGAAAGGAACTGCAGAAAGTCCAGGAAGAGAAGTGAAATGAATGAAAGAATCAGTGAGGCCCCATAAAGAAAATGTCAGCTTATCATCCCTTTAATCTGAAAAATGTGATGTGGTTGTGCAGATTATTTATTTATTTATTTTTTGTAAATATGTATTTATATAGAGATTAATCATGCATTTGGACATGTTTTTTCTAGGTTTCTAGACTTGTTTATTTTCCGGTACTTGACTGAGGACAACAGAGGAATTTAACTTTTAACAATTGAACAGTTTAAGTATTTGTGTATGGGTATATTTGGGCTACTCAGGCTACTCTCATTACTCGAATTACACTAATTACCCTTTTTTGATACTAAAAATAATAAAAAAAATATATATTTCAGCCAAGAAGTCTGATGTGGGCAGGGATGATAAACTATTTTTTTTTTTTTTTTTGCTGTTATAGGGCCTGACAGATGTAATTTCTGTGTGGAGTTTGCATGTTCTCCCCGTGTTCCCGTGGGTTTCCTCCGGGTACCCCGGTTTCCCCCACCCAAAAAAACATGCCTCATAGGAACACTCCAACCAGTACCCCTGACCAAGGAACTGGCTTTAGAACTGGAGTTGGTCCCCGGGCGCTGCTCTGTGGCTGCCCACTGCTCCTAACTATAGGATGGGTCAAATGCAGAGGAAAAATTACCCCACGGGATTCAATAAAGTGTATCTCGTATCGAAGTCTAACACTGCCAGGTTTTTTTTTTTCTTTGATGGCAGGCTAAAACATGGTAAAATTTAGTTGAACCTGACGCCATCCTCCAAGATCCAACCTCTTGAGCCTGGTTATGCTTTACAAACTGGCATTAATGTTCACCGCAAGAAGCACTTTCAGTGCTGCGCCCGAGCAATAATTGAGAAACTATCACTAAATTAGTTCTCTCCCTCAAGGTGATACTCCTGAATATATGAGCTTATCAAATATTGACGCTATTTTTCATATGGAAATACATACAGTCCACATATACAGCCCATAAACAGGGCAGTGAGGGATCAGAATGAGAGCAGCAGTGTGGTAGTATTGTGGTTGGGGATTAACGCTGCTTTATTGCCCCTTAAATAAGTTGCCATCCAAGAATTGCTCCAATAAATTTGTTTCCCTTTCTGGCTGCCATGAGGAAAACTATTCATTTGTCCTCCCTCTTTCTATCTCTCTCTCCCTCATGCTCTTCCCCCTCATCTCACAGACTGTATGAAGGGAAAGAGCAGAGTGAATTTGAAGAGTCTCTGAGAAGATTGTTTGAGTCCATCAACAACCTGATGAAGAGTGACTACACCACTACGGTTTTGTTACAGGTGTGTATTCACCGATGCGTTTGCACGTACACACGGATCAGTACACGCGCTCTCGCACATGGCAACACAGACACGCACACGTGTACGCATTAGTAAATAAATCACACGCACACTTACGGGTATGCATGCGCAGTGTGAGCTCACATACAGACACACGCACGTTCACCTTCTAACACACCCAGACATTTGCATGCTCGCTTGCACACACGCACAACATACGTGACCGCACAGTTACAACTATGCACATAGTCACGCACACCGGCACGCACACTCGCACACCAATATGCAATCATGCACACGCACAGACGCACATGCACTTGTAAACACAGGCACATACATGCTTGCATGCACACATGCAATCAGCATACATGACTGTATGGCTACACTCGTGCGTGAACACACACACACACAGACACACACACACAAACGCACACACACAAGCACACCCCTCTGCACTGTGTGACTCAGGGTTAAAGGTGATGTGGTAATTCAGCAGTGTGAAGAGTGAGCGTGGCTGAGGGCACAATGGCCTCAGTAATCCCGGGCGATGCTGTGAGAGACACAGCAGTACTGTAAACAGAGTTCTGTAATCTGCGGCTCTCCCTGCAGCTGTATCTCCTCTTATCTCTCTCTCCCCACTCAGAGAAGCACACACAAACACATCTGCTAATAACCACACATTAGTATTCAATCATCTCTCCCACTTCTCAGCTCCACTCAAACGGCGTTCTCTATCGACAGGGCAATGGCCACTTCACTTCATGTAAACACCCTCCTGCCATCAGCCGCGTTAGACTTAATCCATCAATTAGAGTCATTTGCATGTCTTGTACTCTGTCATCAATAAATGCAACCTCATTAAGTGCCACTAAAATGCATCCCAGATGCACCCACGTGCAAAAATGTGACCCGTCATAGCGAAATGAGTCTTCAAGGCCAAAAAATTCAAAAGTTAGTTCTCTACACCATTGTATGTCATCAGCGAAGTTGGACCAATCACCTGCCAGGATGCAGGGGTCACAACCTCTAATGTGGCAAAAAAAGCTATTTGTTTACAACTTTCAATGGTTCTTGTTGGCTGCTTGTGTAGTGTAATATAATAATGAATTCCATTTATGGAAAGCGGGAGTTCCGCACATTATTTTTCTTTATGGATGATGGGGATTACTCACCAAAGATGTGGACGAATTTATCAGTGATATTGGTGACTTTACGGCTTTGATTCAGATAATTTTTCCATCATGAAGTGAACTCCTATTTACAAATATCCCATTTTCTACCCTTTATTGATGTTTTCTCACCAGGAAAGTGTGCAGAATTTTAATGCTGTAAAGCGGCTGAAAAATGGACAAAACAGTTTTTAAAAAATTTATGCCCGCGGCCACAGATTTGGTGTTTACTGGACATGCATAGGCACAACATAAGACTGGTTTTGCTATCAGTGGTCATATATAGTTCATATCATAGATACATTCAACAATGAAACAGCATAAGCTATGGAAATGCCGACGCCATTCCTGAACACAAATATATTTGTACATCAAACACACCAACTACACATTGCAAAGTGCTATGCTGAATCAATCTAAATGATAATTGTCTGCTGAGTTGTTTTTTGACCTTTGACATCACATCGGCCCATCATCCTAATGAATGTCTTGTGAGTCTTGATGATGATTAAGGATCATTTTGGAAGCTGCAGACATTGTGAGTGTTCGCTTTGCAGTAATCTGTAACCAGCAGTCATCAATCAGGCAATCATCCTCACTTTCAGTTTTCAGTTTATTTTTAATGGCATATTCATATTTTCAGGAAATTAGCTGTCATTGAAATTGCCTCTAGACTGCAAAATTTTCAAACACGACTTACTTTGACTGAATGCTTTTGATTATTTCATGCGTAAACACTTGCACACATGAATAAATATATTATACGCAATATTTGTGTATGCATGCCTTTGTATGTGCAGAATTTCTGTGACTGTGTTTGTATGTACAGTTGTGAATTCATGAACACTTGTTGATTCGTGTGCCTCCTCTGGTTTGTGTTTTTTGTGTAGGTTGCTGCTCTGAAGTACCTGCCAACTGTGCTGCATGATGTGGAGACTGTGTTTGACGCCAGTCTGCTTAGGTGAGTCACTATCGCCTAACTATAAAAACAAAGCAAGGACCACAGCACAGGGGCAGAGACTTCTAAACTGATCCAGAGGCAAAGACCTCAATATCAACTAGCAAGGACTACAGACTGCAACTAGAGCAGGGACTATGAAATGAGTCAGTGGCAGGGACCACAAAAGGAATCATGGGCAGGGACTACAAAAGGAATCAGGGGCAGGGACCACAAAAGAAATCAGGGGCAGGGACTACAAAAGGAATCAGGGGCAGGGACTACAAAAGGAATCAGGGGCAGGGACCATAAAAGGAATCAGGGGAAGGGACAACAAAAGGAATCAGGGGAAGGGACTACAAAAGGAATCAGGGGCAGGGACCATAAAAGGAATCATGGGAAGGGACTACAAAAGGAATCAGGGGCAGGGACCACAAAAGGAATCAGGGGAAGGGACAACAAAAGGAATCAGGGGAAGGGACTACAAAAGGAATCAGGGGCAGGGACTACAAAAGGAATCAGGGGCAGGGACTACAAAAGGAATCAGGGGAAGGGACTACAAAAGGAATCAGGGGCAGGGACTACAAAAGGAATCAGGGGAAGGGACAACAAAAGGAATCAGGGGAAGGGACTACAAAAGGAATCAGGGGAAGGGACTACAAAAGGAATCAGGGGCAGGGACTACAAAAGGAATCAGGGGAAGGGACTACAAAAGGAATCAGGGGCAGGGACTACAAAAGGAATCAGGGGCAGGGACTACAAAAGGAATCAGGGGCAGGGACTACAAAAGGAATCAGGGGCAGGGACTACCAAAAGGAATCAGGGGCAGGGACTACCAAATAAACCTAGGGAATGGACTACAAAATGAGCCAGGGTCAAGGACTACATATTAACACTTTACCCTCCTATTAACGAGATTTTCCTTAAATCTGCGTTTTCACTGTTATATGGTGGGGGGCCCTGCCGTGGATCTTCTGGCGAAAATAGGTCAAACAAACAAGAAAATGATACTTTTTGGTGTGCCTCTGAAACAAGTAAAGACAGAAATTCAGCTTTTTTTTCCTCGAGGAAGGTCCATGAACATTAGCTTTTTTACGAGCTGCAATGAATATTTTGAATTTGAAAACAAAACAGCAGGTCAATTGTAGATAACATCCATATGTTTTTTTCAGCTTTTAGTCCCAAATGTAGATTAGTATAATTGATAATGGCCAAAGTTCAAGTGTTTGTAAAAAAGAATGGATTCAGCTGGAATGAAATGATATCTTGCATCAAAAACTAGAAGCTCTGTTCTTTCTGTTCACCTGTTAATAAAACTGAATGTTGTGGGGGTGTTGAGGGATCAGTGAATATTATCAAAAATGCTGGTGGTGGCTAGCAACATGAAACAAGTACTCTGGCGGGGAAAGTGTTAACCAGGGGCGGGCTCACTGCAGACCCAGCATCTGTCACCAGACCACCCTGCCAGAAGACTCAGCCTTTCTGCAGCAATGCAGTATATTTGTAGCATCTGACCTTGAGTTGAATTAGCATCTTGAAAAAGGACAAGTCAATGCAAGGGCAAAGCAAAGAGCAAATCCCTATTGTGGACTCCTCTCAGTTTAGACCACACGCTGTACCTCCTGTGACCTTCCTGTTGTTACCATTTAGCTTACTGCGCTATCCCTCCACTGCCATTATAGTGCACTGCGAGACACACCATGCCCTCCATTTGAAACGACGACTAAATAATTTATGGGAGTCTGGGCAAAGGTCACACTAAAAAGGCCGGGGTTTGATTGCGGATTATGACGTATGTCGCTACAACAGGTACTTGAAATTTAGCGGTGCGCTCTCCGCCACGCCACAAGGAAAAGCCTCCTCTTCTTATGTCACTCTATAAATAAGACTGTGACAGCAGCAACGCTGCACATCTCTTTCCCAAAAAGCACTCTAACTCAACAAATGAGAACTAACAGAGAAATCGACTTCCCTGCAAGATCAGATAGCGCACCGTAAATAATTTATGGCACTTTTCAGATTTTGCAAGCTTTAGCGAGTTCGCAAGCGTTCTTGATCTCTCTCTGCTTGTCTCTGCAGATGACATTGTGATGACATTATTAAAATCTGTGATATCGGTTGGTCGTAGCTGCGTCCCACGAGGTTTGGTAAATCAAGATTATTTCAATTTATGGTGCTGCACCTATTAGTGGTCCATTATGCTGCAGCATGAGTACTCAGAAATGATCTATTGAATTTTATGGCCAACCTGTAGCACACAGTGATGCAGTGCAGAGTTGTGTACTTGCACTTTATCACGCTTGTATACTGTAGCAAGTGGTAGTATAAGGTGAGGCGGCTTGAGTGAACTACTAAAAATGGAGCGCACTAGTTCTTTTTTCACTTGCCAGTGTACAGTAATTTAGGAAATTATGAAGTAGGTTAGAGAAAACGCGGGGAGATAATGATAGCATGAAGACTTTACTGCAAACAATCAAGGAATGTACTTTGTCAGAGAGTCAGAATGGTTTCGAACTAATTACAGACCTATGAATTGCATGCTTTTATCACATACTTAGTAAATTTGGTATTGTATAGTGATTTCGGGAGCCCTCTTCCTTATTGGAGGACAAAGTAAATGCGCAAATGTAATTTATTTGAGAGCTTTTCGCAGTGTCATACTGTGATGTAGCCTAATTTCTGTTTTTCATAACCCAGTGGGGCTCTTTCTCTCTGAATGCAAAGTGAGTAGTTTTGTTGAGCCGAAATTGCATTTCCCGCATTAATGATCGTGAAATGTTCTGAGCATAAAACGCTTGTCTGTCCGCACACTGTTTACTCTGTCCAGGAAATTCAATTTGGTGCACACGCCGCACCGTTTTATGCAAAAAAAAATGTGTTACAATTATTGCCACCTTAATGACTGATCTTGTACAAATTGATTTTTTCAGCTGATTTTATGATGTATGAATAATTAAAACAGTTTTTGGTATGAGTATCCCGCAGTGATTGTTCCCCGTCACGTCATCCCCTTGTTCAAAAAATGTATGAAAGTAATGTATTTTTATGTAAAAGGCAAACATCATCATTCCACTGCGCTCTCAAGATGGAATTTCCAAAGCCCCCCAGGACATTCAAAAACACACTCATTTGAACAGACTCATGAATGATTTCTTGGTTTGATGGACTTGGAGACCATGAGTTGCACGCTGTTGGGCAATGAACTGTTGGCATGGGGCTTTTGGCCCCCTGCTAGGAAATTTTGTGCGGTGGTCTAGTCGCTCTTCCAAACAACTCAACTGTTCCTGAATAATGAGTGCAGATACTGTATGAGAAAGATGAGCACGAACACTTAACCTCCTTTTTATTAAAAATTTGAGCTGATTAGTTTCATCTACCCACATTGATATACCGCATTGCATTCATGGACTGTGCTCTGGGACTTTATGGTTCTACTTTTCAAAAGCCATGTGCCAAACTTTCCCAGGGATTATTAACCCTTCGAGTGCTAAATAGAGCTGCTGTTGCTCAAGGATGTAAGATATCAGAATCAAAGCTGTTGAAAACCTATCATGTATCGACTTAACCTATCTTGTGGCAACTTGATTTCAACGGTACAAGATTATTAAAGTCACATTTTTAAAAAAATTATTTCAGCGCGCTAAGGGTTAAAGGAACCTCCAGCATTAAATGTGAGCTGCATGAAACCCCTTGTAAATTATTGGAAGATAATCAGATATTATGCATTTAGATTTTGAAAAACACAATATTTTAAAATATCCCCAAACTGTATCTATATGAGCAAGGTAGCACTTCAGTGCTGCAGAAATGATGGTAAGTGAGCCGCAAATGGAGATGGCCAAGATCTTATTGCCGGTAAGCTAACAATGAGCCCTGTTCTGAGATTCTGTAGAGCTGCTTCATAGACAGCATGATATGGATTCACACTGGGCAATGTGAAGGAAATCAGTTGTGAAACTGTTAACTTTGAAATACTATTGCGAAAGGGAGTGAGCCTGTGCATGAGTCAGTGGGCATGTAAATGATCTATTACGCACCATCTTAGAAATGATATTCTGAATATTTTGAGACGCGTAAGGGACAAGTCAGGAAATGGGGCTCTCTCGCATCAGTATTATCTGTATGCAAAATAGCTGGCTGCTGGTCTGTGTACAAAAGCGACTGAAACATCTGAGTGCTTCTTCAATATTTCTGAAATATTCAAGTGAAAGATGAGAAAGAAATAGGATCTTAGATTTACCATCTCTATATGGTCACCAGACCGTTTGAGCTACGACATCACAATTACCCGACTCAACTGGATGAAACGCCATGACCCTGATCTGAAGAGTTGAAGGCTAGATGAAAATCATATCAGGAAAAATTTAACTGAGCCACTCAGCTATATTTACTCAAGACAATTTCTCCCTTGGCATTGGTCTCAAACCAGACAATTGCACTTCTGTGGTCAAATAATCAACCTCCTTTCGGGATTTGCTCTTGAGTGCATGTGAAATTTCCTTGAGTATACCAGCATTTCTCATAGCATGTGACCTCACCAATTACTTCTGTCTAAAGGGCTGTGGTGTAATCAACTGCGTGTTGTAAATATTGGAGCTCTGCACTGGCATTATACAGATACTTCTGCATAGATCTTTACCTCCTCTATATAGATCAAAATTAAAAATTTTCTATTCAAAATTGTAATACTTTACTAAGGGCACAGCTTGTGAGTGGTCCATAGCAGAATAAAACACACGTACAAATTTAAATATATAAAATAAAAAAATAAAAAACACATAAGCCATTTCACAATCCGTGATTATGCATTGACATACAGGCTAAAGCACCAGTGCTCCCACATTCTAGATAAAAACCTAGCTGAACTTCGCTCAGGATTGTTAGGGCTACAGTCATACAGTTTGCAGAAATGATTAACCTACACATACATCTGTTCATAAAGTTTCGTATTACAGAAGATCAAGTGAATACGCCAAAATTTACTAAAGTCTGGCTTACACTGCAGCTTCTTGGAGCTTCATATGCCACTGTGAGTCTGCGCATGCTGCCTCTTTTTGTAGGAGTGCTACAGGTGTGCGGAATAAAATGGAGTACAAAATGCTTTTAAAAGAGAGATCTTCACAGTTACTGAGCACACATTACATTTGTGAGCTAGCACGTTTGCTTGTGCGTACAACGTTCAAAATTGTCTGTAAATGTCCTTGTCATCTGATCGGTCATCAGTAATGTAATGGCCTGAATATTTAACCTCATTACACACTTTAAGGGCAATACCAGACAGGAAGAATTCAGGAAACACTGATTTTCTGTCCTCTTCTAACAATAATAATATTGCTCTTATTTGCATTATTATTTGTAAATGCTGTATTCACATTTAATACTTTTGTAAACAGAGAAACTCTCACAGAACTGGGCACAGAACAAGCACCCATTTCTCCCACGGAACCACTTGTACACCCTCTTTAGCACTCCTCTGTTAGTGAACCAGCCCAGTCCTCGAACACCCCTCTCTAGGTGAAACAACCCATCCTAACACCATCTCTTTCATAAAAACAGGTCTAATTCTCACAACTGTCCCTCCCTGAACCTGACCAACCCAAACGCCATCTCTTTTGCAGAAACAGGGCTAACTCTAAAAAAAAAATCACTGTGTCATAGAGCAAGGTCCAATCCTAACACCACCTGCATCACAAAGCCAGTGCCAGACTAACACCCTGTCTCACACAGAACCAGGTCCAATCCTAATGCCACCTCTCTTACAAAATCAGTGTCAGACTAACACGCTCTCTCTTCCAGAACGAGGCCGTTCTAACACCCTTTCTCTCATAGAACCTGGTCCAATTCTAACACCATCCTCTCACTGAACCAGACTAATCCTGACACCATTTTTTTCATAGAAATAGCGCCAATTCTAGCACACTCTCTCTGACAGAAACCTCGGAGTACAGTGACAGTGCCAGGACTGGAAATTGATAGGGCACAGAACATCCCTTTAAAACAAATATTAGTCCTGACTTGTTCTCTATCATTTTCTGAATTAAACATACATTCACTCCAAAAACACTGCACACTATCAGTTGTTGTTGGAAGGCGTTTCAAACGGTCTTTAATTTCATTTCAACGTTTAACGATCATGAAGTGCAGGTTAGCTCACCTGAAGTGCCAACAAGGTAGCGTGGAAGTTCCAGAGCAGTTTGTCTTTTGTAAATTCTAGGCCTATTTATGAATAAATTATTTTTCTGTACGCAATTTAGCTCATAATTTTGTCACTGTCAGATCACATGGGAAGAGAATCTGTGTCTTCAATCGCCAGTGGATAATTACTATAATTAGAAAATGTGCCAATAAAGGAAAATGATTGAAAAATAGGCAGGATTAAATGTTTTTCAAAAGAGATGTTCTGTGCCACCCCCCCCCCCCCCCCCCCGCCACACACACACACACACACACACACACACACACACACACACACTTTCCAGTTCTGGTGCTGCCACTGATCCTATACTAGCACCACCTTTCTCACTTTGCTAGGTCTAGTATTAGCAGCTGCTAGATAACCGAAAACAACCGAATCTTAGCATCCTTTCTCTCAGAACCAATCTGCAAACCTTTTTAATGCAAACCTTCGCATCCAGAGTTAGTCATTACAATTTATTTTCATCAAATCAAACTGAATTATTCATTTTTCATGTCCATTCACTATTTATATGTGCTGTGCTCATCATATCCTTTCTAGCGAATTAAACCTTTTTTTTCTTTGGAATTTCTTCTTTTTTGAAAACTTATCCATAGTGTCACAGCACTCAGAGAAATTCTGTTTGTTTTCTACTGACAAAACGTGTTTACCACAGCAGTGTGGCAAATCAGATTGAATCAGCTAGGGACTGTAGCCCTTGGTTGTATTGTTTGGCAATTTTACCCTCAGCGGAAAGTAATCAGACTGGACTGTTGTTTTCTGTCAGATGTCAGTTGTTTACTAACCTTCAATATTTTTTCTTTTTCTGTGAAGTACTGATGGACCCAATGTATTCTCTCAAATTTGAGCAGTAATCCCAAGTTGACTTTTATATGGACTTTCTATATTTGCTTTATTCCTTCTCTATTTTCTTTTTCTAAAATGGAAATATTACCATGGTGCATTCATTTGCCAAATTTTACAACATGATAAGCATGTTCCGTCAGTTTAATGGCAGATTTCGGAAATTTCCAGAAGGTAAACTGGTAGAAAATGCAATACGATGTCTGCTGGCTTAGCAGAGGGTAAGAGACAAATTGAGTACAAAACTGACAATTCTGTCAACACATGCAGTTTATAAGGGCCGCATGGTGGTGCATGTGTTGCACCTGAGGTCTGGCACTGGGTCTTTCGGTGCATTGTAAAAAGTTAGCTCAACCTTAGGTCTCAGTGCTTGCTCAAACTCACTGTTGAAAGAACTTGGGACTTCATGTTGAGCCAACTCAGAAATGCTTTGCCCCTGCTTGTCTTACTTTTTTAAGCTGAGCCAACTTTTTAAAATTTTTTAAAGTGAGTGGAGTTTGACATGTATTGCAGCTAAATGGAGAATCAAAATGTCCCATAGATTGGAGCGCGCGAGTGAATTTTATGTGATGCACTCAGCTGATTGCAGACTGTTAAGGGTGTGGTCTTTCCCTGTGTATGTTGGGATAGATTCTACATCCCACCACCCACCCATGACCATGACCAAGTATGAGATGGATAGATGGTATACGCATTGTGTACAACGTTGTACAGAACATGCCTATGCATATAATGTATATTTACTCTGTAATATGCATGATATCATTGCTTCATGGACTGAATAATCTATCTTTATCTGTTTTTTTTATCAAGAGTCATGGAGATTATAAAACAAGTTCCAGTGAAGGCCAATAGGGATCATGAGCCATTCAGCTCTAACTTACCCCCAGCATGAGGCGCAACGCAAGTGTCTTTGACCGTTTCAGACCAAAGCAGTTGTCATTTTCCTATCCAATGCCCAAGTTGTTTAAATAGCTAATATACTTCAGCCCATCTGAGCACCCATGGACATGATTGTATTAAAATGAGGTGTGGTCAGGTGCATTGTTGGTGGATTGTTATCTTGAGGCAGTGGAAAGCTATTGTGGCATTTGCCAGCAGAAAACTGGTTTTAAGTCACTGGTGCTTTTTTTTTTACAGTTATTTTAAGGGCACTTTATTAAAAGATGGTTATTTGTGCCAAAATAGACAGGTTTGCAACATGATTTCAAAGATAAAAATTGACAGGTTACTATGCAACAGATTATTGTGTCAATGAAGATATAAAAATACATTTCCTATGGTTGACCATAATATTTATCAAAATGGGATAATCTCAATAATGATGAATGAAATTGGCTTACTATCTGACTAAACGTGGGAGTATACAGTAAATAGGTATTTAAAGAGACGTGTCAGGTTGAAGATGTCTGTCTAGGGTATTGACAACGGATAAGACACAGATCAAATTTTCTGCGACATCAATTGAGCATGTCCAAATCCGTTTCCCCTGCAGAGAACCATTCTTTCCTACAACGGTGTATATATTTATTATGATAGCAATCCGCCAAGGTAAGAGAGCTTGTAAAGGTAATGGACGATGATGCCTGATTGGTTTATTTCATGATGCTCCTAAGTAACGCCAGAAATTAATTTTTGTAGTTTTGTAGTTGAACTATGCACCTCATCCACCTTTTATGATTAGCTACACAAAATAGTAGTATTACCTGGAGTAGTTACCTGGAAACATTGTGAAAGGCATGAGGAACCAGGCGTCAGTAACCCATTAGTTCACTTGTAGTTCTTGAATCAATTCTAAACAAATTTTATAGAGTGGCTAATGATTAGTTAATTAAGGAACAAGTGAGGGATGAATGAGGAACTAAATACCGGTAAACCATTAGTTAATGGACAGTTCTTGAGTGACCCCTAATTAAATTGTATTTTTTAGCCCAAACCCCCCCCCCCTTTCTTCCCACCCTGAACACAGCCAAACTGTGTAGTTCACCACAAAGCAAACTGCTCCCATCCATGCAGGACAAAGATGCTGTGGCACCTGATTCCTCCAACTCAAGTGCTTTACACTGTGCAGTTGCACCACCAATTTCACACTGTGTACTCTGTCGGAGGATCCTATAGTGCACAATTTAGCTTGTACATGTGCCTGGCTTCCCAAGAATGGTCGCTAGAGAGCAATGAACTGACAAGTTTTGAGCTGCTTAACCCTGACTATCCGTGGGGAGACTGGGCCAATTGTTGCCTCGCCCATGTCGACCGCTCGCTACAGCCAGTAATGTCATAGTTTGAATTTGGACACCCAATCATGGGACTGAGCCCTAGTCAAGTTGTTTAAAGTAGCTAATGATTGATTAATTAATTAAGGAGGAAATGAGTTAGAAATGAGGAACTCACTGCTAGTAAACCAACTCTGGTAATAGCTGTAACGTAAGGTAGATGCACTAAAAAAAGGTAATACATACGACAAGGATACATTAGTTAATGCAGTAATGTACCCTTGTCGTAAAGTATTACCTTTACCTATTACCTAGCATCAGAGAGCTAAATATGCATTAGGTATCCTTACCATTTATTAATGCTCTTTGACACCCTTATTTTTAAGTTGAAAACATCCCTTAAGTAATACCTCAAACTATCAAAGTGTTCTTTATTGTATAAATTAATACGTTAGATAACATGTACACCATTATTAAATTATTAGTAGACCCATTAGTTTACTGTTAATTAACTGATAGTTAATGCTTCTTACTGCATTGGCTAATGTTAATTAATGTACCCTTATTGTAAAGTATTACCGTAGAAATTGTTCCTAATTTGTGCCCTGGTAACTTCTCAAATTTATTGTTCCGCATTGCAAAGCGTTACCTCTGAAATGAATTTCTAATGCGTGTAATTGATCAGGCTGAATATTTTCCCTCCTTCCTGTGATCCATGTGCACATTAAAGCAGTGCAGATGTTGGAGTTTAAATGAGAGTAATGGATTCATAGAGGCACAGTATCTGTGAGCCAGACCGAAGACGTCTGTGAATGAAGTGTTTGATGTTGGAGATCAGAGGCTCCATTACCTGTTCAGCTGTCTGACTCTTGAGCAAAGACTAGTCTTAGTAGTTTTTTTAATGCATCCGAGGCGTTCTCTAGCATTTTGATTATAATGATGTATAAATAACTGTATTTATAACTTGAACCGAGTATATTTCTAGTTAAGTGTACCTCTTAACATTTTACTGAGTGTACTTTAAACTACTTAATGAGTGAAGCATTCAAAAAGAATATTTGTATGGATTCACGTGCCACATGGGACATTTCAGCCAATCATATTGAATCGTCTTCTGTCTTCAGATAGCAATATTACTGCCCCTCCTGTTCTCTGATGTACTTGTTAATGCTAATATATTACCATTGCTGTATCACGTGAATTGAATCTGATGGCTCTTCTGTGGAGAATTACATTTCCAGATGAAAGCCAGACCTATTTCAAACAGCGTGGCTCAATGGGGCTTCTGTACATCTGAAGCGCCTGAATTAACCCTTTAAGGTGCAGTATCACGAATATGCAATTGAAGAGCCCAGTGCAAAGAATACTGAAGTCACATTTTCACACACTGTGGGGAAAGGATGGGAAAATGTCTTTTCTGATTACCTAAGTCCGCTGCCTCGATTTTAACAAAATGGACATTTTATGACTCACTCACTTTGAGCACTGGGAACTTCCATTATAATATACTCAAAATAAATTAAACTGGAAATGAAACGAATGAAAATGGTAAAGCTGATATAACAATCACTTCTACTTAATTGAAAGCAATATTCTGGAACGGCAACTTTACAGACAAATTTATAATCCAGCTCTTCGAGGTGTCAAACTGTGACTTCTCGCTTTCCGAGTACACATTTATATTGGGTTATGCATTTTTTTTTTGCTGTATATCTTTTTTTTTGGAGAGCAGTATATTTCTCTATCTATTGCTTAAGGACAAGTAGTTAGTGAAAGGTTAGTCTGACAGGCGTCTCTGCCTGTGCCAACAAGTACCCTGGCACAGTGCCACGCGGGTGTAATAGATATCTACCTGCAGATGTTTTTGAAGATATGCCTCATTCACAGATCATGAACACTACTCAGATTTGTCATCTCTCTTTACTCATCTCTCTCTCTTTCTCTCCTCCCTCCCTCTCTTCCCTTTAACAGTCAGCTGTTGTTTGACTTTTATACCTGCATCCCTCCCGAGAAACTGCAGAAACAGAAGATAGCATCCATGACAGAGATCGTGGGCAGCAAACTCTTCCGGAAACAAGGTATATATAAAAAAAAACACCCTGGCGGACTTTGTTCCTGCCTGTCCAGTCCCCTGTCTTACTGAGGCACAGTATATCACACACAGCAAAACTCCAAGTGTTAATTCAGGTCCAGTAGAGTTGATATGAGACATCTAGGACTCAAATAAACTCTATAGGAGTTGAATTAACACTGAGATTTTTACTGTGCAGGTCCCTCAAAGCTACATTTTGGGTCATTGCTGATAACTCTGCTGCCTCTTTGTGAGGCTGCAGTGACTGATAGACGAGCTACAGGCTGCAGCAGACAGTTTGGGCTGTGGGGAACAGGTCCCTCTCTTATTAATAGAAAGTGCTGCTAAAACAAGGTGAGAGGAACCTGCGCGCGTTTGTCTCGTGTCTCGGCGTGACCCTCATCAGGTGCTGTCACGTCATCGTGCTATCGTTCAGCGGTTAACGGTGTATTTTCTCCCTGCGAAACTTTCGGTCTCTGTCTGGAGCACGGTGTTTATACAGAACTTGAACAAAGTAGCAGAAGCACCCCTGAAAAATTAGCCATAACTTTTTTTGTCGCTAAACTAAGATTTCGAAAGCTTCCGCACCAGCAATTCCTATTAATTTGGATGCTAAATGGATACATACTGTTTGAAAGAAATTTAACCACTGGCACATTGCTCGGTACTGCAAGAGTCCAAAGCACGATGAGGATACTAACAGAGTTTCCAAGGGACCAAATGGCCGGTGGCCAAATTGCAGGGGCGTTGGTCACAATGGCAATGAGAGCTGTATGAAAAATTTTCATACAAGCATATTGTAGACTGCAAAAAAACCCCCAAAAAACACAGAAACAGTGAAAGAGAACTGCGGCTGCAAGTCAAAACACTCTGGAAGAGACAGACAAACAGTAGGATGATGGCTTATAACCACCCCACTGCAGCTATAAACATCACCACAGAAATGAATCGGTCCATATCTGAACTTGTTTGTCAGGAGTTTCCCAAAGCCGGTATTTTTCGCATTGTTTCTGATGATTTGACCTCCCTCGCTTCACACATTAAGGAGAGTACATTACGCAGAGGATCACTCTGGCGTTATGCTTCTACACTGTTATTTCCATTTCCAGAATCTCTGCTCTGTCCTATCATTCCCCTCTTTGATTCCATTTCTATGATGTTACCGGAGGGGATGCGCCCCTAAAGGGAGCGTAATGGCACTTCTGATGCACGCTGAGAGCTCATGTTTCCTTCTGATGCAACTGCAGCTTCTCTGAGCACCTTTCAGATTTCTCACTGTAAAGCCTCTCATAGCTGCACAGGAGATGACCTGCATGCATCACACTGTCAGAACCTATTTGTTCTAATGAAGAAGAGTTGACTCGTTGAGGCTTCCTGTTGGAAATGTCAATGTGCCCTCGAATTACAGCTTCAAACATTGGGATAT
Source organism: Gymnothorax reevesii (assembly GCA_029721435.1). NCBI lineage: Eukaryota > Metazoa > Chordata > Actinopteri > Anguilliformes > Muraenidae > Gymnothorax > Gymnothorax reevesii. The sequence continues at coordinate 39,730,507 of CM056590.1, forward strand.
CCATGCACGACTGAGACCTTAAAAAAATAAACGCTTGATCCAATAGGGCTTTGTCTAGTCAGAGTGGGGTTTGGCATATACAGTATTAGTTGTATTTTTTCCAACGTTGATTTTAAGCTCCGGCATACGGTGAAAGTGGAGTTATGTATTTTTTTTTTTAAAGATTAGAAACAGAGGTTAATGAGCATTTAATGCAGTGTTTAAATTTTGGTACAGAGTGCATTGAGAATATTGCAAGTAACGCTTAAGAATTGAGGCTTTGAAGTAAAGCATGCATTGAAACAAATGTAAAGGGAATTAATATGGTGATATTAAAATGTATCAGAGAGACTAGCGGAAAGGGCGTTCAAAATGTCATCAGGCATTTAGGAATGAGGGATATGTACCTGTAGGTTTCAGCTTGGCTATCCGCTGTGCTCTTTCAAAGGTGAACGACGAGGCAAATTCAGGACAGTGACTGGCATGCTGAAGGGGCAGCAAATCACCGCGATGGATAAATTATTCATGCCCCGTGGCCTGGTTGCAGTATTTCAGTGAACATTTTTGTCAGTATTTGCCTTTAATGACTTAAGCGCTGGATTTGTGTGCTAGCGGGGGCGCCGCGGTGGCTAAGGCCGGCAGACAGACAGTAATAGTGCCTTCGGGAATACGTGACAGTGTGACGGACGGCGTTAGTTTTTGGGGTTGGCGTGAAGAGAGGTGGGTCTTGAGCAGCTGATTATTATCGATGTTGTTTTTTTGGGGACCGTTGCGACCGGGCGGCGCATTCATCAAACGCTCGCCGCGAGCGCAGCTCGGGGCGGCATCTTCTATTGATCATATGGAGCTGATTGATTCCTCCGGGCTTCAGTAAAGTCCTTATCAGTGCTCACTCTCCCGTGGACTGCGCGCACTGGTGTGCATTAATAATGCGCCAAACCAGACCTCCTGCCCCTGTGCAGCGCGACAGCGAGACGCCACAAAAGGGAGCCCGTGTCCCATTGATATTTTAATGCTGATTTCTTTGCCTCCTCGCTTCATTTGCCATTTCCGAATTTGTTTTGGCAGCACAACAGCACCCCCGTCACGCATGCCAATAAAGGCACTTAAAATGAGAGAGACGGTGAGAGAGAAAACAAGAGAGAGTGAGGAAAATCAGCAAGAGAGGGCAAAAATGAGACCGGGGAGAGGGCAAGAGACACATTAGTCTAGCAGGTCCACTCCCTGTTTTAATAGTGGTGGAGCGGGAGAGGGCGAAAGGCTGGATACTCTAACCTTACGGCATAAATGATAAATCGAGCTGTTAAATGGAAGCAAACAAACAGACACAGCATAGCGCACCAGCACCGCATCTGTGGGAAAATTACCGCAGGTCTCCCGATGCTCTTACACCAGCCGGGGTAGGTAAACTGCATTGTTAGAGAGCTCTGTCATCCACGACAGTGGAGCTGATTACGGTAAGGCTTCGTTCTAAAGTGCGCCCCTGTGTAACGCCAACCGTCAGTCACATTTTCAAATCTCCCACCTGCATTAGAACAGAGGATTCTACTTAATTCTGATTAGAGGAACTGTCTTTTAGTCAATGACAGTTGCCCAGCGGCAGTATAGTACACGATGGCTTTTTTACCGACATACTTTTGCTAGAGGATATCTGCAGCAGAAACTATATCCACCATTGGGAGTATGGCTTTGATATGCTCTCATTGTTGTTGGTGTCCCCTGAAACCAGTTAGCGCTTTGAGACCACTGCTCACAAGGTCCTCCAGTTCTTCTGGCCGTTTCAGTAAAGTCTGTTTCTGAAATCTCTCTAAGCATTGGGAGAACTAGACGGGCACCACCAGAAGTCCCCACCTCACGTGCTGGCATGTTGAAGTCTTCTGGCAACATTTCATAGCTGTTAGGGAGGGCCATTGCATTTTTTTGATCCATGTAAAAATGCTAATGTTTGAGCCATTTGGGGATTTTGGCCCCTTTTAAATGATTCCTCATTTTGCCCCACCACCATGGAAAATCCAATGTTCTCGTATCTTTTCAGACCACCTGTCTGTCAAGGCTCTTGCACTCATCTAAACACCCATTTATTTTTCCTCTAGCTGAGAGCTTAGCAAGCTGCCTGCACACATTGGATGGAGGTAAGGGCCGTGCCCGTCGGCTTCAGTTACAGGAAGTGCTTCAGCCGTCAGGCTGGTACAGTAATCCTGTGAGGGGTGCAGTGAGACTGATTTGCAAGTCAGCCGTGTCACATTCTTGCACTCTGCCTATTTTTAAAGTCCGTCGATACAAAAACAGAGAGGGGAGAGAAAGGAAGGGAGTCTTTAATCTCAAATTAGTCTGCCACTCACCATGGACAAAATACAGAGTTAAGTAGATGTTTCCTTAATAAAGTAGCTTTGGCGAAATGCGGGCAGTTGAGGTTTAGATGTTGATGAAGTACAGCTGATTGTGTGACTCCCGACAACACAAATCTCCTGCGAAGCTCGAGAGATACTTTGTCTCGACTCATAGACTTATTGATTAAAACTATTTATTCATATATATTCCTGCACTGCAAAAAAAAATCTTAACAAACATTTTTTTTTCTCACAGGGAGGCAAGAAATCTAATTTGTTCCCTTGAGAAAATATTAGCTTGTTTCAAGTAGCTATTTGCTTTACAAGTGAAATTTTCCTAATTCATTGGCCTATCTTGAAGGTAGACGGACTTCTTTCACTTCATCGGCGACATTCTTACGAAGCAAAAAAGTAATGGAAATGAGATTGCTGGTCTTAATACGAGACTAAAAGTCTTTTTATGACTGCCTATCATTCTATATTTGCTGGCTTTCATGAGCCAGGAAAAATGCATTAAGAAATTAATATGTGTCGGACCCTGGCTACAGTCCAGCTACGTTACTATTGAAGTTTGAAAACATTGTGAATTCACTGTCATACCAGCATCATTGTGATGTGTTTGATCTCATTTTAGCAAATCTATTGGCTTTCCCATCAGCTCCTGGACTCTAATGGGCTGTATGGATTAACCGAGCACAAGTTTTGTCTTAGGTGATTTGTAGTTATATATAAGGAATGACATGGTTCAACAGTGAGCTTAACCGCTAGGTTCATGGTATTGACAGTGAGTGATATGATGAACTCCAGTGAGCTCCGAGACTCTCTTGGATATATCTCCCCTCACATCTCTTAATAATGAATGACCTGTTCGGGGATCGGTGTTGTGGTTTAGCGATCAATAACCGGATGTGTAAAGCTGCTGTGCCCACAAAATGTGCTGTGGTGAAGCATGAGCTGATTACGCGCTGCCTGTCATTACTGAGATGGGCCGGGCATGTTGTGTTCACCATAATTCTGATCGATAACTACGGCAGATGGATGTCCTTTGATCCCCTTACTGAGACTGTCCGCTCCTGTGCCGCTCCCTCTCTTCCGCCCTCTCTTCTACGCTCTTCTCCATTCTAGAATACTCCCTCACTTCCTTTCCTCTGTCCTCGACTGGCTTTTCCCCCCTCTTCCTTTAAAGCACCCAGTGATGGCTGCTTGGCTGAAATTAGAGGAAGATAGAAAAGTCCCTTTTAACTACTAAGTAGTCTGGCCTGTTTTCAACCATTTTCTTTGAGAAATAAGTTTTTTCAACGATAAGAGTAATACGTTGGCAGTTAAATGGACAGATTCCATCTTAATGCATGGCTGCTGTAATAACAAAGTAAATTCAAATTCAGTCTCGAAAAAAAATTTAATGCTCTGATATGATCCGGACCAGGAACCAAATGCAGAATCAGAATGCAATTTAACAGATGGGTTTATTGATAGTTGTTTACTGCAATGGTAGGGGGATGGAGCCCAGAGCAGAATGGTTCAGTTTAGTTCAGATGATACAGGCGGGTGCAGCGGCATACAGGCACACACACGTAAGGAAATGGGAAACATAAATGCATATCACCTGGTGAGGGAGCCAGAAGGGATGTAAACCAATCAAAGGAGACAATGTATCTAAAAGACACGCAAGCTGATCGATGGAAGGAAACACAAAAGGCGATTCCCACGAGGGTTGCGACGATTCTCATTACAAAGAAAGATAAACTGCTCTGTCAGCGTTTGATGTTAAACTTCAACAAATTAAAGTTTAGCAACAAGTATCCACAACTGAGTAACGTTGATTGCAATGAAATTTTGCGTCGAAATGGTGCGTTTCACTTTATTTTCTTATCGTAATAAGGAGAACTGGTCACGTCTGATTGTGTTCAGTGTTTTCTGAGATCGCGTGATGCTATAATGAATAAACTATTGAACACAAGTCAAGAGCAATCGTTCGTTTAAAGGTACATTCTGTCCTGCCCCAATTTTCAGCTCACTGGCTGTCACTGGATACTGCATTGTTCACGACCGCACACACTGTTCCTGGATATGCGCTATCATGTACGCTTCAAATTAGTGTGCCTTTTGTTATACCAGTTGTCTTATCCACTTAAAATGGTAGTTTTCTCAAAAAAGGAGGATTTGAATTTAATTTGACTAGATTTTTGTTGACTCAACAACTTAAACATAAAAAAAGGCAGAACCATTGAAAAACAGCTTTTCATTTCAACCCTTGTTTGGCATGCCTGATGTAAGCTATTTGCACAACAATGAGATCTCTAGCTGGTGAATGAGGAGTGCTTTATTTTAGTAAAAAAATCACAGGACGGTCGATCTCCAGAGCCTGGGTGGACAGCACTGACGACTGTCTTTTTGTTTGCTTTGCGCAGCGCCTCTGATTCTGGAATTCTCCACAACAGAAAAGGTCATATTCGGATGGTTGTGTACCATATCTGTTCTAGACATGCATCGATATATGACTGAATTCTTTTGTTCATGCGATGTTCACTGTGTAAAAGCCGAAGACAGAGATGCGGCATGAAAGAATTCTGATGGTACAGATGGTGTTTTTTTATGTGACAAGGTCAGCTGATACTGTTAGTGCTGAAGTTGAGATATCATTTCATCCAGATTAAAGCTATAGTTCATGCTTTTCATACAAACCTATAAAAGGATTTGAGCTGTTACAGTGAACTGTGTGATGCACTGATGACAGTTCGATCAAACTGAGGAGAACTGGCTTTTGAGTTTTCACTTTAATCTCAACTTTCTCTTGTCTTCTGTTTGCTGTCATGTCCTCCTTGTCTTCTCTGTGATACTCTGCCATCTTCTTCTCCTCCCTTGTCCCCCCCCCCACACGTCCACACTTTCGCAAATGGTTCCTTCTTTCCAGTGGTGTTGATTGAATCCCTGACTGTTTGAATGATTTTATTTGATATTTTTTAAAATGCACACCGTATTAGTGCTTAGTTGACAGCCTTGTTCATAGTGAAATTATTGTGTGATTAAACTGGGCTCCATTACGTCAAACTGACTTTCCATTACGAGCCTTGTCGTTGTTGGCCGTGGTCACTGTGACTGATAAGCTGATGCTAAAGTGCTGCAGGTGCCATATTATACACATTCACGCACACACACACACATAAGCATGCGCAGACACACACACATGCACACACACACACAGGGTAGACACACAACCCAGCACCCCCTGCTGGGCAGCTTCTGTGGCAGGAAGGAAGTTTCATCACTTCCTCTGCAATGGAGCCGGCAGCCTTTGAAATTAAATATTGAAAACATTTATTCAAAGGCAAATACAAGCTGTTTGCTTTCTCTGGGAAATATACAGGAGTGATAAATGGGAAACGGAAGGATCTATCGACAAACCTACGGCAGCAAATACACGAATGAATATTTAATGGCGCCCAACTGAATGAGTCACTTCGGCTAGTAGATTATATGTGTGTGTGTGTGTGTGTGTGTGTTTGTTTGTGTATCCCTCCTTTTTCTATTTGGTTTTGGCTGTTTAAATATGCTGTACAAGTGCAGTGCACTTTTATAGGTTTGCTTCAGTACGATACAGTTTGTGTCACCCAGGCCAGGTACAGCTATTACTGGCTCTTGTGCAGAGGGATATAAACAATACAATAAGTATGTGGGTTTTTTTTTTTCTTTTACAGCAGTGCAGTAAATGCCTTTAAAACAACATTCTTGAACATTACTGGAGGCTCTTGTATCAGGACTATGATGTATGAATTCATAACTTCCCAGTTATTAACACGCAATCATAAACTTGCCTGGGATGCCTAATGTAAGTTAATACTGGTAGAGAACAGTCCACTCAGTCAATATAGTACCTGACTAAGATTCAGTATATCTCATCTGTCGCATCTGACCCTGAAAATTGCTTTTTACCAACTGATTATTTCTTGCCTAAGTATTACCTGTATTTAAAGATTAATTATTGCTTATAAGTTACTTCCAGTATCAAATTGAAACCAATTAATTGTCATGGTTTTTGGAGGCTGGCGAGCTTTCTTTGTTACTCTCGCCCGGGATGATATCGTTTTGCCCGCAATTGGATTCTTTGGCCAGCTGGCATCAACTGTGGGGGGCGCCTGGACTCTATTTAAACCCAAGTCCCTCCTCGCCCTGTTTGCTAGAGTATCAGTGTTGCCATTGCACTGTAGCCTGCAAGATCTCTGGCTAGAGAAGTGTTGAGGAATTAGTTGCAAAAAAGCAAAGTGTTAGTTAGTAAAGGGAACCCCTCTCTTTCCTTTTCTCTTTGTGCTCCGTCTGGTGCTTTGTCTTTTTATCTCCATTCCGTAGGTTTTTCCTCTGTTTCGTACTGTCTAACTCGCTCTGCTTCCTTGTTTTCTCTGACTAGATTAATGTCCGTTGGATGCGCGAGTTTCTCTCTTCTATTTTGTCTGTGTTCTGGCCACTGTGTTTGCCGTCTCGAAACACCAGCCATCACATTAATGATAGATGAGGATGCAGTTTTGAAGTATTTAACATAGTGGTTATGGTGTTTGACTCGGGCTTAGAACAGTGAGCAATCAATCACCAGTGCTGCCGCATCAGTTCTGCTGTTGGGCCCTTGAGCAAGGCCCTTAACACCACCTTTGCCCCAGGAGCTTTGACCCTTAGTTGCTAGAGTCAAAAACTGCGTTGGATAAAGATGTCAGCTAAATGAAAGTAATGTTATGCAGATGAGTATATTATGTAGGGGTTAATGACCTGCTAATGCCTGATTATGCAGTTTCCGCATCATTATGGGATTACCTGCAGCCCCCTCCAAATATTCATACGACATAATCTTTAGGTGTTCAGGGCAGGATTAACTTATCTTTCACCCGTCTCAAATGAAATTGGCCTCCATATCCCATGTCCCCTCTCTGGGACAATACATGCACCCGCCCACTCCTCCTCCACACACCCACACACACACACACACACACACACACACACACACTCACGCACACACATCCCTGACTGGGAATAAGGGGGTGTTATAATGACAGTATGAGTGGATGGTTGGAGTATTTTGAAACATTCCTCAGAATCCCAGAACCCAGCTCTAAAGATATTCATTTTATAGCCCATTGCTGCATATAGAGTCCTGAAATGGTAAAAATCCCAGTATGTATACAGGGACAGTATATGTTGCTTCAGATTGACGGGGTTGCAGTGGGTTTGAGGACATCCTTCTATTTTACTATTCAATGGAGGGAAGCAGGTCAGTGCTGTTCTGAACTATTTCCGAAACAACAATTAACCTCTCTTGCCCTGCAATCTCATGGGAGTTTTTCAAATGCAGCTGCTTTCTTTCAACTTGTTGAATTTCAGGCCTATTTTAATGGAGATCCAAGCTCTCCAAATATCCCAAATATGTCCTGCTGAATTACCGGTAAATGTGTATACAATGACGTGCAATGCCTAGATAGTTTCTATTTGATATACTGCTGCGTTCATAAAAACATGGCGTCCTGGGTTTCAATATTTTACTCTGTGTAAGTGTGATGTAGCATCAATAAATTGCTTGAACTAGCAGATAAAGCATACTGTGTATATGGGAAAAAAAAGATTTTTCTAGCTTTGAACTTAAAGGGCATCTAAAGGCAGGTGCGGCTCACTGACTGGCCGATAAACAAAAACAATGGGAATCGACTTTAGGTGCCCTTTAAGGGAAGATTAAAGTGAAATCAGGGTTTAAGGGGTTAAATTTGACAATATTTGACAGTTTAGCCATTGAGACTCCTTCCCTTGGCCAGTGTGTGCTGCTCTCTCTGTAGCAGCCTTTCAGTAAGCCCTGCCACTTAGTGATGCATTACACCTTTTAGATCGAATACATGCCATCCAAACGCTTTCTCTGGCCCATCTAATTTAATCTACTCAGGACGAGTGAGGGAGGGCCTGATTTAGATGGCCCCAGTAATTGAAATAGCATCTTATTACCATGTGAAATAGTTTATGGTATCCACTGTGACTTACCACACGGAGTTGAATGATGGGTGGTGCGGTTTTTGGGGACCTGGTGATTTGCGATTGCAGGTGTAAGTTTGACCTGGGCATTTGGTCATAACTTTAACAATTAGGCTGTCATAAATCCTCCTCCCTCTTCCACGTCATTAGCGGACTGTCCATCGCACATAAACTGCAAGTTTATAATGCATATTAATAACTGTCTATCGGTCGGTGAAGTTTCTGGGTGATCTATTATGTTAGTTTTAACCATTCATCAAGCCTGATGTGTCACCCAAGTTGCATTATGATAGGAAGTACTGCAGTCACTTTTTGATGTATATTTATAAGTGGATAAATTTCTGGACCTGGCTGTTTGGAACAATAAATGCCTCTCATTAAGCTTGTGAGAAGGCACACACACTCATACGCGCACACACACACACACACACACACACACAAACACACACACGCAGGGTGCATTATCAATGCCTGCTGGCAGAGTTATATATTCACAGAGAGGTGGCCTTAAAACCATTCAGTTGATAACTCCCCTGTGCCCTGTGCCCCAGGCATCGCTGCTGAAACCTGCTCTGTGCTGAATCACATTTCCAATAAGGACTGCAGTACACCAAACTGCAGATGAAACACCCAGAAACATAAATTGAGACGTATTCTCTCCAGTGTTCCCATCCGTCTGGATCTCTTGTCTGTCTTACCTGTCCTGCTAATCAATTCCATTGTGTGTTTCCCCGTTTGCCTTGGTGCTGAGTGGCAAAAGTGATAATGTTGCACTTACTCGAACTGGAAGCTCATATTTCTCTTTGAAAAAGCGCGTCCTGGTATCTGAATGAAGCTTTTGGCAGCCAGTCTTTTAGAACAGGAAAATACAGGCTCTGGAAGTATAAGTCAGTCTCAGTATTTTGTTCTAATGACCTGGATTTCTTAATTAGTGCGATTTTTCAGTCTGCAGGTAGTGTCACAGTTATCTCTAACGACCGCTGGATGGGTCTTTGGGTGAAATAGACACGAGGCAGGGCTTTGACCTACTGACCTCTGGGCTTCTTCCTTCTGCTGTCCTCTCCTGAGCTTCTGCTTTGGGGCTTTAATGGGTCTTTTACATCGGCCCAAAATTCAGTGATTAACTTCAGATACTGGCTTCAACAACGGCGCTTCCAAATCAGTCCGGTCTTTATGAGTGCTAATGCAGCTGCTGTCAAGTGGATGTAATGTCTCTGTAATGGGTTGAAGGGGTGCCAGAGGTATGAGCACGCTCTGTTGAACTGGTATGTTTCCGCAATCTCTTCATCGGAGCAGGTCCAACACGCGCCCCTTTTTGCATGTTACACTGCCACTACTGGCTTCACAAGTGACTTGCCCTAATGAACGGTCACACTCAGGAGATGAAAGCGATAAAACATCTAGTTGAGTGAGATTTGAAAAAAATGAATAACTTCAGCAAATGACCTTTATCTGCAATTAGGAATAAATTAGCCTGAACACTTGAACAGTGATTTAGCGCGTAATTAGTATGCCTTTAGTATCATATTAGTTACATTTTAAGTGTTTCTGCAAATTAATTCCTAATTAAAGATAAAGGTTTCCTCGCTGTCGTTTTACGGAAAATCCTGTCATTAGAGTGTAATCGCCCCATTGTCAGACAAAATGAAAAAGGGTTGGCAATATTCATTCCACTATTTTTGGAAGATCTTAAATCATATTTAGGGACTGTGATGTGCTCTACAATCCGTCTAAATTGACTGGCTTCAAAATGAAAGCCTCAGCCTCACTCCTTGTAAACACTTGGGTGAAACTGGCAATATTGGCTCGCTGTCATATTTTGCTCATGAACTTGAAAATATTGATATCTGAATGCATTTGCATTTATTCATCGCTCTGTGCTATTAAATATGATCTATGAAATTTTCTGCAGAAGAAATAAGAGAGATAAATGGAATGGTTTGTTTGTTTCTATTATTTATACGATCCCTTTTTTAATCATTGTGTGGAATTTATGTCACATCTACATTCCCTGTTTCAGTAAGGCTTTTAGTCATGCCAATGAAGCTGACTTGAATTTGATGTTGTCTTTGTGGCAGAGATTGTAAGCCCATTCTTCTTATTTAAGAATCGCATCAGCTAACGCTGAGTGAGCCTAGCCTGTCAGAGCCGAGTGTTCATATGTCAATGAAGCGGGAGATTGTTTTGTAGCAGGGTCACTTGGGTTTCGATAACTGAGAGAGGCCAGTTATTTTGGGGGCAAAGGTGTTGAATAAATTGACTCTTACAATTTGAAAATCACGATCGCTGTTCCTGTCTTTAGCTGAGTATGTGCTGCCTTTGCGGTAACTATTTTGTATGCAGTATGTATGGTTAGTGTTTTGCGTGTTCTGGCTATTTGTACACTAGGTTTGTTGTACCTGATACATTATGCTATTGCTGCTGTGTTCGGTGTTTATATGGTTTTGTGTTCAATGTGTTGGGGGTAGTATATGGTGTAGTGTATGTTGGATTCTGTGTTTTTGGTATGGTTCAATGTTCTCAATGTATAAAGGTTTACAGTGTTTGGTATGATGTCGTATTTGTTTAATTTGGAGATTATAATTGGTCGATGTGTTTGTTGAGTTCACGGCCCATGAAATGGCCCATGTGTTTGGTTTGGTATGGTGTGGTCTATGTTTGGTCGAATTTTGTTGGATGGTCTATATTTAGGGTTCATGTAGTTTGGCATGGTCTGTGTGCTCCGTTTTGTGTGTATGATCGATATTGGGGTCACTGTTTGTTGTATGGTCAACAGGTTGGGTTTACTCTGTGTGGTATGAGCCATGTTTGGAGTTCAGTGTGTGTGGTATGCCTCCTGTATTGATTTCATTGTTTGGTTTATGAATTTGCCTTGATGTTTGTGGTATGATATGTTATATTCATTGTTCAAGGAAAGCTCCATGTGTTGGGTTCAGAGCGTGTGGAATGATCCATGATTAATGATTGTGGTATGCTCTTTGTTTCACACAGTGTGTATGGCATTGTCTGTGTGATGGGTTTGGTGTGTGTGTGTGTGTGTGTGGTGTTTTCTGATCAGCGTTCATCGTAGTCTGTGCATCGTGTATGCATTGCGCACATTGTGTTTCATGACCTCTCTCTGTTGCAGAGTGTCGCGACATCCTCCTTCCCATGATGCTGCGGGAGCTGAGAGTTGCGCTGAATGAGGTGGGGGCCAAATCACCTGACGAGGGCAGGAACAGCGTGGAGCTTCTCAACAACATCCTGGAGGTTCTGAGCCGGAAGGACGTGGTAAGAGAGTGAACTGCATGGAGTCCATTCTTTCATATGTACCTGCACATTTCACCGGCAATTAAACCCCCCCCACCCCTCGCCAAAAGCCCAGTAACTCCTATGTTGCTTCTCCAATACTGACTTACATACACACAGGTCATCCCACATACTTTTCTCCACATTGCTGCCTCCCCAGTACAAACATAGGCATGCATAACCTCCCCTGTGACAACCCCCTACAAAGTTATCTCCTCTCACCTGAATTACATTGACACCCTGGACCCCACACAGTTTTGACTGCCCAGTACATTGTCACTGGGAGGGTTATGCACGCCAACCCACGTATCTCTCAAGAAAAACATGGCTACAGTGGCGGAGCCCATCTGGCTGATGGGCTGGAATATATCAGTCTCGTGAGAAATCCAGGTAATTACATGAGTAGCTCCAAGATATGCGGCGTGGCATGGGAGTGTATCAGGGGTAGGACAGCATCAGGACTGCAGCTGCCACCGGCTACATGAGGAGGGACAGGACTGAATTAGTTTGTGGACTCAGTTCTAATCATTCAGCGTGCCCTGACAGCACGGAGAGGCCAACTCATATTATTATTGAAAGATATGAGTGTATGAAGAGTTTGGTTCCAAAATGCAATATATCCATTTCACTCATTTTGAGTAAATCAGCTTTTTCTGTGTTGGTGCCAATTGCATAATATAGAAAAACACAAACTTTGACCATGAAAAAATACTCCATATAGGGTGCATTTCTAATGACGGGTTTTTGAACCATGTGTAAGAAGAGCAGGGCTATCGCTCTGTGCTACTATTTCAATTTTTGTATGTGTGTGTGTATGTATGTATGTATGTATATATCTGTAATATATTTGAGGTCGATGTCTGTCTGTCTGTGTGTATGTACACGTTTTTCTCCTACATTTCTCAACCGATTGTCACCAAATTTGGTGTGAATATCTTCTTGGACACCAGGAAGGACATGATGTCACCCAATTTTTGAAAAACGGTCATGCACGCAAAAAAATGGCAATTTCGCTCCGGGTAGCCGGTAGCAGCTAGTCTATATATATACACACACACACGAGCCCGTCCCTTGATGTGTGTGTGTGTGTGTGTGTGTGTGCGCGCGCGTGTGTGTGTGTGTGTGTGTGTGTGTGTGGCATGTGTGAGTGCCTAAGTGTATGTGTTCGGAGTTATAGCTGGAAATCTGAAGCCAGAAATGGAAAATAAATAAATGAAATGCCAATGCGCTACGAAACCAGCTGATAAATTTTAATCTCCCTCTCTGTCATTCATTCCCCCCTCTACATATTGGATTGATTTTGATAGCAGGAGGATTCCTGTCTTGGCTCATCAGTGTCACCCCTCTGTCCCTCACACCAGCCTCACTGCAACACTGCTCTGGCACGGGGAAAGGAACACTCTTCAGAGTGTATTTCAGATGTCCAGTGTATTACCGTAGCATGCACACTTACATACTTACACTCGCACACCCAGTCCTTGTGCAAGCCTGCACAAACACACTCGTACACACACATAGTTTCTATCCAGTCTGTCTGATTTTCGCTTCCCTATGAAAAACACAACTGCCTCTCTGTCACCTATCAACAGCCGGGGATGCGCACACAGGAATACTGATTCATCTCACGCACAGTCCTGCACGCTCATAAAAGCGCACATCATTCTCAGTTCTCGATCAAAGTGGTGTCACGTAACGGTGAAGTGGTGTTCAGACATTTTGTTATTTCCTGCTTGACAGGTACTGTGAATAGCATCATATTCTCATTGATAGGGATCAGTCTCGGGCAGGTTGACAAATTACGTGAATGTAGCTACGAAATACAAACTAATAGGTTGGTAACAATTGCAAAAAAAAAATTGATCGGTTGAATTTCTCTTTGCTTAGATAAATTTTGTCCTCTTTCAGTGTTTTTTTTAGGGTCATCCATGTTTCAAATTGACAGTGGTTGTTATATTATTACTGCAACTCAGAAAAAGTTTGGACTGTATGGAAAATGCGCAAAAAAAAATCATAAACCGCTGATTTCTAATTTTACTTTGACTTGTATTTCATTGAAAATGGTATGAAGACAAAACCAACCTAATTTTATTTGTAAAAATATTCCATTCCTAAAATATATCCATTCCTGCAGGCCTGCAACACATTCCAAAAACTGTTGGGATAGGGGCAATTTAGTAGTAATGAGGCATAAAATTTGAGTGATGATGTGAGTCAAAACAGCAAATTGCAGCAGGTGATTTTAATGATGGTTTGGCATAAAAGCGGCATCCAAGAATAACCTAGTCCATCAGGAGCAAAGCTGAGCCGGTGATCCATTACAAAGGCATGGCTATAATATCATGGGGATGTGGGTGCTGGACTAGCCTGCCTGCGGTACTGACTTGTCCCCATTAGAGAACATGAACCATTTTTATTGCCAAAAATGCATGAGAAAATCTTTGAAAAGTTCAAAAATAATGTGCCTCAAGGAAAGTCCCAACTTTTTCTAGTTTGATTTGATTAATCCTGGTTATCATGGTATGAGCAACGCAGTGGCCCTGTGGGTAGCACTACCACCTCACCGCAAGTAGGTCATGAGTTTGAATCTGGCCTGGGGCCTTTCTGTGTGGAGTTTGCATGTTTTCTATACTGCCCATGGGTGTGAAAGGTGTGTGCGCCCTGTGGTGAGTTGGCGAGCTCCTGCCTTTAGCCCACAGTCCGCTGGGATAGGCTCCAGCTCCCCTGCAACCCTTATGAGGAATAAGCAGTACAGATGGATGGACGATATTGGTACACTGTACCAAGTGAATAATGAAGTATAGTGTGCATGTTTAGTAAAGGAATCGTCACTCCATTAACATCCTTTCTTTTGTGTCTCACAACTTACAGGGCAACACGTTCAAGCACATTCAGGATATTGTGGTTTCCCTTTTAGGGACCATAGACCGTACAGTCATCATCATGGGACGAGAGCACGCCCTCATTGTGAGTAACCCAGCATTCATTTCACACTCCCTGTCCTCAAAAACCTCACACTGGTAATGTGGCCGAGAAGGTATTCTAACTGACTCCAGGGATGACGTTCCTCAGTGCTTCTTCCACCGGTTTGTAAGTGCTCATGCTCATAAGTGTCACTGCTAGCCATCTTACTCTATGGTTCTCAACAGCACTCGATTGTACCCTCATTCTAGTACTCAGTGGTACTCTGTGGTGCTCTGCGTGACTCTATTGAATGTTTTGATACTCAGTGGGAATTTGCGCTTTCCGGCGCTCTGTGACTATTGAGGTACCGTCTGTTGCCTCCCTGGTCTGAGCTCTGTTTTAAAGCAGGGGCAGGAGTCGCTTAGTCTGACTCACTAGCAGCAACCAGAGGATGATGTCTGTCACATTAAATTAGTTTCATCATGTCATTTCAAATGTTTCATTTTAGAATCGAAAAGACCATCTAAGGTCTGGGCCACGGTCACTAAACAGCAGGGAGGCTCTCTGTTGACAGTGGCAGGAACTTCGTGTGCATATACTGTAGTCTGTGGACGTGTATTGGAGAGTGACACCAAAACGATAGACAACAGTCCACAATGTACATATGAAGATATAAGAATATCATACCACATACATGCTGTCTGTCACACACACACACTCACACATGTACACACAGACACACAGACACACAGAGGCACACACACACTCACGCACGCACACATGTACACACAGACACACAGAGGCACACACACACACACTCACGCACGCACACATGTACACACACACACACACACACACTCACACATGTACACACAGACACACACAGGCGCACACACACACACACACTCACGCACGCACACACGTACACACACACACGCACACACACACATGTACACACACACACACAAGCAAACACTCATGCGCACGCACACATGCAGACAGATCACAGCTCTTAAAAATATTAACTTTATTTGATTCCAGTATATCTTTTACAAACAACTGAAAAATGGCATGACAAGCCCAAAAGCCCTTTCTATAAAAACATGTGGAGCTCTCCGTCTGACTGCATGTGAGGACAGGTAATGAAAGACTAGGGGACTGACATTTCATGGAGAGTATAGATGTGCTTTTTTGTATTTTGTCTGCATCTACTGTGTTAGTGTACTTACTCTACTAGCTCGGTAAATGTACTTAAGCATGCTATTCACTGGGTATCTTCTTCATTTATTTGATTGGAGGGATAGTTGCTCGGAGAGCAAGTCTCCTGGCTGGCGTTAGGAATGATGTCAGCTTGTTTCCAGAACAAAACCAGTCAGATACACCGATAGCCTGAATGTCAGGCAATGTGTATGTGATTTGTTAGCCATAGTCCCAATTTAGCACTCCAGTGAAGCAAAGCTGCTTTTTATGTGCCCGTGACTTTTGAGCGAGGCAGTCTTATTGCAATATGCGCTGCCGGAAAAGAGGTGTACATGATTTAAATGTGGTTACAGAGTGTGCAGTCTGCGACATCCAGTTTCTCAGCACGTGGAAGAGTCCAATCATTATCTTTGCCTCTAGTACCATTTACAAAATGGCGGCCTTCGCATTCCACTGCATACAAGAGGAGGGGCAATGCTTCCAAAAGAACGAAGAAAAATATCCATGTCTCTCTCCCTCTCCGCGCTGCCGCTATGCTGGCTGATAAGTTCTGATAAATTATTCGAGCCTCGGAACATTTTGAAAAACGCAGCACAGTTACAAACAGGAAGATGCGGGGAGGGGGGGGTTTGTGCCTGTCGTCTTTCCCCTGAGACCTCGAGACTGCCTTGTGATCTTCGCACAATCCCTACCATACGCGGGGCTTCATCTCTGACAATCATATACTCTTTCAGCAGCCTCTAAGGCCCCACGCTTGTGTATTTCAGTGCGACGGTATCAGATGGCAGAAGATATTGACAAGACTGTCATAGTCTGACAGTTGCTGTCTCTCGAGCTTCTTTGGTGAGCTTGGGTTCTTGCGCCTCCTTGCTAACTTCGTGCTTTCATATGTCCTTGGCGACAGCTGGTTGCAGTGTCTCCTTAGGTGCGCTGCGTATCCTTAGTCACAACTGTCTATTGTGTCTCCGAGGTGACGGTTGGCTGCGGTGTCTTCTTGGCCACACCTGGCCATAACTATCCCCGGCGACTTCAGGTTTCGGTGTCTATTATGGTGATGGCACATGGTAATGTGCTTGTGTTGACAGTTGCCCGGACAATGCATTTAAAGGTGCATTTATAACCACCAGAAACACTTCTTGCGTATTTTCTTAACTTTGTTCTTGGTGCTGGAGGATGGGCGTGAGGGCGGAGGGGGCTGGACGGGTGGAGGCGGGTCATTCTCTCCCTCTAGAGTTTCCAGAACCCCCAGGAAGCGTCCCTCCTGCTGTCGAAAGTCATGCTCCACGCTGGGAGAGAAAGAAAGACAGAGAGAGACTGTCAGATGCTCAGCCATCCTGTCATTTTGTGTTGGCCCAGCACTGTATCAGCAGTATCTCAGGCCCTGCCTCTTGCATTAGATTAATGTTTTACAGGAATACTGAGCAGCAATAGCATCTCAACGAGAGCTTATACTCTAATACTAACTTACACTGCAGTACTTTCAGCTCGGCTTAAACTACTGGTCTGAATCCGGAACACAACACCGCACTAACCCGAGGCCCAATACCCAATATCTCTACATTACTCTCACTTACGGTGTGACACTCTAAACATGACATTATACTTTAATAGAACCAAAAACTCAAATCACAGCTCATCTCCTGTAGCCCAACATTCTAATCGTCACGCCACACTAATCTACAGCAAAACAGTCTACTTAAGCTGTGTTTCCAACACTTTTAGTATACTATCCTTAGAACCAGTGCCGTACCTGTGTGGACCTTTGCAGTTCCTCCACTGACAGTACTCTTAGGCTGCATTCCAAAACTTAGGGTTGTTCACTTCAAAGTGTGCATAGTAAGGGCCACGGACACCGTAGCCATTTTGAAGGGCATCCCAATCAGAAGTGTGCTAAACTTATCCCTTCAAAGGGCCCTACAAAACGGCCGTTTCCGAAGTGAGCAGGCGAAGGTCACTTTGCTCCCACACTGCCGTGTGACGACCCGAGCCTGGTGATGTGTCTGATTCAATGTCATTCAAGAAAATGACACTAACAGTGGCTAATAGTTAACTAGCGCTAAGAAAGCTGACGAACCTCGCTTCATGGTTTACTACAGTCGACTGGCTATCGCTAGTTATGTAGTTTTTTATTTTGACCCATGGCTATTTGTGTTTTATGAAAGCAATGCAGTTGCTTATAAAGCCACTGCGAAACCGATAAATGGCCAGTGAAAACAGTTCTCCTATGAACTGGCTGTGTTTGTTTACACTTTCTTAAGCTGGAAGCGGCAGCCGCGAATCATGTCGAAGGACATTCCAAACGACCGTTACTTGAAAACGCTACTCCCTGCTGCCCTTCAGAGTTTTCACTATGAAGGGAAGTGACTTTGCAGGTTGTAGGGCAGGGGTGTCCAATCTTATCCAGAAAGGGCCGGTGTGGGTGCTGGTTTTTGTTTGAGCCCAACACTATCACAACTGATTCTAGCCACGAAGGTCCTGATTGAAACCCCTGATTAGCTAATTAGTGGAATCAGGTGCAGTAGCACTGCTGGCTAGGACAAAAACCTGCACCCACATCGGCCCTTTACTGATTAGATTGGACACCCCTGGTGTAGGGTGTAGGGATTAACCCTACGGAATGAAATACAATGCCTTATATATAAGTGGGGGTTGTTACCGGACGTTAATAGCCACATGAACCCCATCCTTAGTCAAACAATTTTGTCCCGGCCAATAAACAGTCTGCAGTGTCTCTAGCTACACCTTTTAGTATCTAATTAGAATGCTACCTGCCTCAACTAACGGGTAACAAAAAAATGGGCATGGATTGTAATGGTTCATTTGGCATCATCCAAGACTTTAAACAATGGAAATGCAAAAGCACTGCTCTTATATGAAACTAACTGAACTGAACTGCTGAATTGAACTGGACTTCTTGGTGGGTGCAAGGCTTTATGGAACCACACTAACCTACAGCCCTACTCTAACCACAACTCCACACTGACCTTCAGCCCGACAAACTAAGCAAAACTTAACGTAAAACTACTGCTCAACACCCTAAGCACTGGACCTCACTCATCTTTAGCCCATCACTTATTCTCAACTCGACCCCAGCTTACAACCCAAAGCCCAATCCTGCTTTAACAGACAATAAAAAGGTTATTTCAAACTCTCTTGATCTAACAGGTATTTAACCAGCTTCTGACCAGCTGCAGAACAGTGATGAACAGCAATAGACTGGTCAAGAAACTGGAAATGTTGAAAACACAGCTTGGACCATCTTAAATTCCCAGCTGGCCTTTGCTCAGTTTTCAGTAGGCTAATCACAATGATAAACATGATCTCATAGTAATCCATAGGAATTTCAGTAACAGGTTTGTTCTGTTTGTTCTGTAGTGGTAATGGCTACAAAATAACGACCCACACTGTTAAGATGAGTTCTGATTCCATCGTGCTGGTTTGAAAGCTCGTTTTTTTTTTTTGGGTGCCTTCATGCCACCGCTGAAGAATTGAATGCTCTTAATTGGCTCCACTGGCAGCATATTCAGCCAGAGTGGAGAGAGACGGCCCAAGATTTTGCGTTCATTTGCTTATGTGTCATTCTGGATGCCAGCAGTAGTCTCGAGGGTTTTCGCTCGAGGGTTGAAAGCTGTTTACCAAGCCGTATTGAACTCTTTTGTGCTTTTTTGGCCGTGGGCTCCACCCTGAAGACTCTCTCTTGTGTTATGTTGCATTATGTTTCGCACTGTTTGTGTGCATTGTCAGTTAGATCAGTTTGATGAGTTATCTATCTGGGGAAACAATTTAGCAGAGGTCATTATTCTATCTCCGCTGAAAAGAAAATGAAGGGAGCTGCAGTTTCACCGCGATGCCCTGATGAGACAGAAATATTTATGCAGTGAAAGCATCATAATGGACTGAAGATTTGCTGAAAATTACTCTTGCATGATAGAGAAGTCTGTGAGTTGTACATATAAACTGAAGAGTGCAAATTTTTTACTCTCATCAGCTTGGTCTCTTCGGTGGTCTTAGTAAATCGTTTTTCTCACTGTGCTTTCTCATGCTTTCCCTCACTGGTAGAAACTTTTCCAATTAGCCATCATGCTGCTAGGTTAATAAAATGGCGACTGCACTGCTGGACCAAGTACAACAAAGGTGGCATCATATTGCCTGATAAGTTCATCCATGTACGGTCATTCCATTGTGATATATAACCAGTTGGCCTTGCAAAGCCTGTGCAGAAGTTAAGAGTTTCAGCCCTGCTTATTTCTTTTGAGTTTGAATTCCAACAGAGCGAGGAGGGCTACCATTACCCTAGGAGAAACTACTCATCGGTTGGTCCAACAGTCATTACATTCCTCTTCAGTACAGCACTGGGTGGAAGTACAGCTTGTGAATTGGGAAGTAATATGTTTAGAGGGGTCAAGATTGATGTTTAAAGACATTTTATTTTAACTTACAATCCCAATTTGGAAGAAGTTGGAATGGTATGGAAAATGCCCATTAAACAGTGAGTGCAGTGATTTTAAAATTTACTTTCATTTGTATTTGCAGACAGTATGAAGATTAGATATTAATTTTTTTGTCTGCTCAACTTTGATTTTTCACCCTCTGTTTTTGCATATTTTAACTTGGATCTTTCACCTTCTATGGCGCATAACATAAATGATTCAAGGAAAAATTGAACAAAGGGCAAGGGCACCAGCCTAAGCTGAATACTGGTGATTACTTGTGTCTCAGATTTCTCTGAATCATGAGCTGTCATTTATCTGCGTATAAGTGATGTAACCAAATGGGCCTAGGATTACTTTGGCAAACCTTTGTCAAACACACAAATATGTAGATACATCCGGAAATGCTGATTAAAACCTTATTGTGAAAAAAGGGAGCCTTATATTAACGGTGACTGTAGGCAGCATTGAGTTTCATGGCTCGGAAACCATCTACAATGGACTATTGCACGGTTGATATGTGTACTGTGGTTAGACAAATCAATATTTCAAGTCCTTTTTTGTAAGAAATTAATACCATGTGCGCCGGCCCTAAAATGAAAAGAACCATTCAGACTACTACAACATGACCAAAAGCCATGCACTGCCACAGTATGAGGTTGAGTCAATACCCTTAGGAGGGAAACTTTAAGGCATTTTTAGGGCTGGAAGTACACTGAGATATTGGAGCTGCATTATGAAGGTAAATTTGGTGCAAAACTACAGAGCACCTGTGAACTTTCAAATTTACCTTCATATACTATGGTATGACTGAGTGAGAGGATGTGGGTGCTGGACTGGCCTGCCTGCTGTCCTTGCTCATCCCCTATAGAGAACATGTAGTGCTTTTTGAAATAATCTGACAATGAAGACAATACACTGTTCCACACCTTAAGACTTGCTTGAAGGATGAATGGGACAAAATTACACCTGATACACTTAATTACTTGATGTCTTCAGTCCCCAAACATTTAATGAATGTCCTGAAAAGGATTTGCAACATTACAGATGGGTAAATCCTATGCCAACTTTCTTTGAAATGTGTTCAAATTGAGATAAATTGGCCTATTTATTTGAAAAAATCTAAATGAATGTAGCGAAGAAATAAATAATGTAGAGTTGTTTTTTCCCCCAATTTAATACGGGTCAATGATCATTTACGAGTCACTGCATTGTTTTTCTTTTTTCAGTTAAGGGAATTGTCAATGGGCTTGGTGCAGGGCAGTGAAAAAATATTTGCCTCGTTTATTTTAGCATAGTTTGTATGCTGAAAAGGTTCAGATCTTCATAGATTAATGCAAGACAAGACCAGGAAAATAACACAAAACTCGTGATAAAAGCGTGATACCACACCTGTACTACTAATGTGAAAAAGTATTACCTGCTGGACTTAGTACTGCTACCTTTAACAGTGACAACTGTTTAATAGTACTTTAACAGTAACAGTGGCAACTACAAAAGCCTCTGGTGACTCAAAATCGGTTTTTACATCACTGTGGAGGAGTTTTGGTCTTCTCTTCATCACAGAATTGCTCTAAATCTGCCACACTTGTCATTAAGATTTAAATTTTGTTTCTACTGAGTCCTTCAGAGGTAGACTGTAGTGCCAGGATTTGTTGTCTTGCGGCATAATCAAACTGCGCTTTAACTTCAGACCACAGACCGATGACTGGACATTCTTCCTCGGGATTTTCTGGTAGGGAGCTGGATTCATGGTTCAGTCACCCAGGCCGAGGAGAAGTCATCCCGACAATTCAGTGTCCATCAATTGGCACAGCATAATACCTCTAGGAAAGGGGTCATCAGATTTTTTTTGGCAGATGGTCCTCCTGGTTAGCAGGGGTTTTAATCTTGCTGCTCTATGGGTACCATTTTTGGCCGGTCTCTTTCTAATGGACAGAAGCTGAATACTGATCTTATCTGAGGTGACAGAGGCCTGCAGAGCAGAAGATGTTTGTCTGGGTTTGTTTGTGACTCACAGATGAATTGCGATTCACTTTTGGAGGAATTTTGATGGGCTGGCTACTCTTGTGTTTCGAGTTTCCTCCAGTTGGAGATAAATGGCTCTCTCTGTGGTTCCGTAGTGTACCAAATCCTTAGAAATAGGAGATGTGTGTGCCTCAGTGTGTCTTGTCTATTTCAACCTGATTATCAAATAAATTTGGTTAATTGTCTGACTTCTTTTTCACAGTCTACCAGTTGGTGTTATATTGCTTTTTTCTTTCAATAAATGAAGATTCCTCTCTTATAATGTCCTTGACTTTATGACATCGATATCTGCTGTAATAATATCTTGTTATTTTGAATTATTCTCATGACAATTGCTTTCTGCGCTTTGAATTTAACATCTCTGTCTATCTTAATTGTCTGTTGCCTTCTCCCACATATTGGCTGTGTCAAAATGACAAAAAAAAAAAAACCTAGTCACAAAGTAAATGAAATGACTATTTAAAAAATCATTTTCTCTGGTTGTGTTTCCTTACATTAAATTTTGTTGAAAAAGATGTGGAACAGTGGATTGCAACAAACATGCAGAAGAAATCAGGAAGCAGGTACTTTTCCAAGCCTCTGTACCCTCCAATATTGATCACATTCACCCAGGCCTAACTGGCAACATTGAACTGCAGCATTGTTCTGCATGACTTACTCAATTTTAGCGTGTGTGTGTGTGTGTGTGTGTGTGTGTGTGTGTGTGTGTGTGTGCGTTTGCACACAAAGAGCAGAAAATATTTAAAGCATAGCAGTCAGCCTCTTTCAATCTTTCTCATGCAGATTAATTCAGTTTGACAGTCAAAAATGTCTTCAGGCTGCAACATCAGAACTCTCATTTTCTGAGTCAAATAATTAAAGGAAAGGATCCCCAGACTCCTTTGTCCTCCCACACGTATGCATTAATAGAATATTGTGTCATTGTCTCTGCATTGTTTTCACTCCCAAGGGCTATGGTAGAAAATTTCACAGCGGTGAGTTCTTCGTTTTGATTGGCTGTTATGAAACATGTACCATGGATACTGTATATACAATGCTGTGGAAAAATATTTGCCACCCTCTCGATTTCTTCTACTTTCTGCTTAGTTGTCACGATTAAATGTTTCAGATCATCAAGTTGATATTAATATGAGGAATAGATTACCCGAGTGAACACAAAATTCATTTTCAAAATGAGGATTTCATTTATTGAAGGAAAAAAAAATTCAATCCATCCCACCTGGCCCAATATGAAAGAGTAAATGCCCCTTAAATTAATAAATCAACTAATGAAACCAATTTTAGGTTCAGTTTCACTGGTGACACCCGGGCATGATTACTGACAGCCCTGCTTAACCTAAATATCGCTTGAATAGTACCTGTGTGGCAGTGTGCAGGAGAGAAATAGCAGCACATGATGCCACGATCTAAAGCAGTGTTAGTTAACCCTGGTCCTAGTGAGCTGCTGGTTTTTGACGTTACTCAGCGCTTAATTGAGGAATTAAAGCTGTTGATTACACACTTAACTCATATCAACTTCAACTGGTGTCTTCGGTTTAAATATGGGGGAGGAAACCAAGCTCAGCTCACCCTGTGTCTCTGCAGGACCAGCGCTTGCTACCCCTGTCCTATAAACTTTTACCTTTGCTTTGTACTTCTACTTTGCATTACAACTTTGCTGAATGTCCAACTGCATTGACAAATCTTGGTTTCCACGTAGACTGCTGTCACAACCTGCATGTCTGTTTAATTGGCGCTTGGAGTCTCGTGTGTAGTTCTTGGTAATTGATTAGCTTATTATTCCCTTAGTGCAGGAGTATAGCGAACAGCACAAGGTGTGCCAAGTTTGGTTTTCTCCACCCTATTTAAACCGAGGACACCAGTTGAAGTTGATATGACTTAAGTGTGTAATCAACTGCTTTCATTCATCAATGAAGTGCTGAGTAACGTCAAAAACCAGCAGACACTGCGGCTCACCAGGACCAGGGTTAACTACCGCTGATCTAAAGAAATTCAAGAACTTATGAGAAACAAAATTATTGACATCTATCACCGCTGAAAAGATTAAAAAAGCCATTTCCAAGGCACTGGGACTCCAGCAAATCTTGGTGAGAGCCATTATCTACAAATGGAGAAAACTTGGAACAGTGGTGAACCTTGCCAGGAGTGGACATCCGACCAAAAGTCCTGCAAGAGCACATCGACGACTCATCCAGGAGGTCACAAAAAAAGCCTCATTTGCCCAAATTAAGATCCATTTTAACGATTCCACAATAAGACAGAGACTGCACAAAAATGGCATCCATGGGAGAGCTGCAAGGCAAAAATCGCTACCCACCAAACAAACAAAAAAACCAAAAGGCTTATCTTACATTTGCAAAAAAAAAAAAAACATCTTTACAATATGCAAGACTTTGGCAATAATATTCTGTGGATTGATGACTCAATACTGGAACTTTTTGGAGGAAAATGTGTTCTGTATCATCTGGTGTAATGCAAAAGCCAAATGCCGACCAGAGGCGTGAGATGCGCATGAAAAAATAGGTTCCATTCATTTCAATGGAGCAACGCCCACTGGCGGCGTGTGACGCGTGTCGACGCATGTCAGATTTTTACTTTGCCACTGCTCAATTTCTTAAGCGTCAACACAATAAAAATGCATTTATCTTTTAGGTTATTTAACTATTTCGCCATGTCATGGTTAGTGGCACACATTTCGCGGCAACCTCACATGCAGCTGTCGAAACCAATATACCTGCTTTTTAACCAAGTCGCAGTTCTGAAAGGAAATCAGTTATTTTGTGGGTATTTAAGTTATCAAGTGATCTACAGTTAGGCAGTACCGAACTCAAGGTACACTGGTATGAACTTAATACTGCTAAGTTAGCTAGCTAGCTAATTCCCTGCTGGGTGAAGTAAAGTGAATCATAATCTTAATTTACTAGACAGCTACATTTAGGAGGAAAATTATGCCTGTATTGGGGAGACCAGGGTTACCTCGTCATGATGTTGTATTCGACGTCATAACTCTTTGTTGCTAAAACGTAGAGAAATACCTTTATGGTCTATGTGTAGTGCAGAATGTAGCCTACCAAAGTTGTATTGATACAATCTCAATATAACGTTTATTTTCTTCACAATATTCAATTTTCGATATGTCACAAACATGCCGATGTAACCCCATACCCGGGGTTACTTTGTCAGATGGGTGGGGTAAAATTGTCATAGTTGGCAATCAGCTGAAGCTGAAAAAGACAGTCCAGTATTCTCATAACAGAAACGGTGAGAACTGTTTTATTTTTACAACGAACCAACACAAGCTATGATTTATGCATAATCACCATCAGAGTAGCAGTTATGACATTTGTAGGCGAGCACACTGACATTGGCACAGTCCTCATATGCCCACCCTTTGCATGAGAAGCTGTGGACCCACTCCTCTCCACCTTTGGATGATGAGTAAGGATCACGGCACCAAAGAGGAGCAGCAAACATTCCCACTGACAAAGGAATGGAATGAAGTGCAGAGGCCCCAGGGCTGGCACCTGCCAACCCCAAATACGCTGCCAACACCTCCACTTTAATGGGCCCCACCTGGACCATTGCGACTTACCATAATAGATGGAACCATGAATTCTCCTCATACAAGAAAATCCTGAAGGATAGTGACTTGCTATTTGTTCATGCCGTTTAGTGGTGTAGCAGGACAATGATCCGGAGCTTACAAGCTAGTCCACCTCTGAATGGCTCAAAAGAAACAAAATGGAGGTTTTGGAGTGGCCAGGTTAAATCCTAACATGAAACTGATTTGAATACTCTAGCATGACCTTAAATTGGCAGTTTATGCTAGATAACTCTCCTATATAGCTGAAATAAAACAAACACACACACACACACACACACACACACACACACACACACACACACACACACACACACACACAAAAACACAAGACCAGGCCAGAATTCTTCCACAGTGATGGAAAAGACTCAATGCCAGTCATCACAAACCAGTTTTTAGGTTTAGGGAGGCAAGTATTTTTTTCGCAAGAGTTTTGACCTTCTCTTCACCTTCAATAAATGTCTGATGGAAAAATGTTTTTCTTCTTATAGAAAAATTAGTCGGATAATCTGAAACATTAAAATATACCACATAAGCAAAAATACAGGAAATCAGGAGGTGGGCAGATACCTCTTCACAGCACTGCACAAACCCAGAAAAAGAAAAAGAAAAAAAAACGCACTGATTGCAAATACATGCAATCTGTCTCATGGTCAGAGTTAGTCCTTCACTTTATTTCTGACGTTCAGTCTTTACTTTGTTTTATGTGAGTTTTCTAGGTTGGGTGTGTGTGTTTGTGTTTGTTTCTTTTTTCATGTGGACAGGCAAGGATGTGACAGCCTGTTTATGATTGGTGGATTCAGAGCATCTGAAATGGTTGTGTCGGCGAGAATATGTTTTTTTATGTCATTGGTGTTACATTTATCACATCGCATAATTGGAGGAACTCCTCCTCTCATCCCTCCCTTGTATTACGCCCTTGTGCATGGGTCATTTGGTCACTTGTGCGTTATTGTGCGTTAAATCGCATTAGCTGTTAAGTTGACAATTGATTAATCTATTGGTCAATGGCTGGCTCACGATTAATTAAGGACTGAGATAGCGATGTGTGAAGGGTGTTTGTGTAGTCGGGAGACATTACTATCCACTTGTTTAGTACTAGTCAATGGCTACTAGTTTGTGTTCATTGTCTGTCTGCTTGGTACTTTTGGATTGTATAATAGTGCGCTTGTCTGTCTGCCTGTCTCGTGCTGCGTTGTTGTCTGAAGGTGTATTTACCTATAGATGATACAGGCTGTCTTCTGGCAGGTGGTACAGTTGTTTAGATCCTGTCCTGTCCTGTAGGATCGGCGTCTGCAATAAAACAAAATCATATTGCTTGACCTTTTAAGGAGTAGGTTTCTGGAATGTTTTTTCAGTGTTTATATAATCAGTGTTTTAGGACTGCAGATACCAGTGCTGACTGCTACCTCATTACTCTAATGTTCAGTTGAGACCAGGCCCAATCACAGTCATGATCTCACACGCTACTGGGTGAATATGATGGCACAATACACTTACATAGACATATACCCACAGGTACACATCAACAAACACATGCACGCACACACACAGGCAGACACCCACGTGCACACACACTTGAACACACTCACTTGCATACTTAAACATTCATTTTTGTATAGCTATACTTGTGAGCACTTACATTCTTTCTGACAGCCTTTCCTGGACCGTAACCACAACCAAATGATGCCGAACCCCAACCCTGACCCTAACCTTTACACAACCCTAACTGCCACCTTAACCCTAACTTCAACCAATAATTCTATTTTATCCTCTGTTAGGACCACCCATAATGTCCTCACAACCCCAAATGACCTCACAACATCTGTGGTGTCTGAAAAGTTGGTTCTAACTAGTGTAGCTGTACAAGCCGAAACACACACACACACACGTACACACACACAGACACACACACACACTGGAGCAGACAGTGCCTGCTTTTTTGAGTAAGGCAGAACACTCGCAGCAGAAGGGAGAATCACAGGAACATTAATTACACATCTGATATGGTAATCTCCGCAGGATTAATTCTGTCTGACAGACAGCCGGTGGGTCTGCCAGCCGTGGGGACGGTGCAGAGATGGGAGGGGAGGGAGAGGCACCGGAGCCGGTGAGATGGAGGAAGATCAGGTTAATGAGGGGATGAATATCCTCCTGATGGGGAGAATGCGGTTGCCATGGGGACCTGGCGAGCCCATCCTGCAAGTTCATTCGGAGAGCGAAGGGGTGACACTGTCATCAGTGAGAATGACCAGCCTCAGCGCAGGGGCCTGATTACAGTCACTCCCTCCTGCTCTGTCTCTCACTCACACACACACGCGCGCTCGCGCATGCGGGCACAAACACACACACGCACACACACAGACATAAGCTGGATCATCACATACGGGGTGGTTGACCATTACAATTCTTGCAGCTCCACTGTCAGGGGGAGCATAAAAATTCTAGTAATGTTGGGGACCGAGTGCAGGATTTTTTAGGTCCCAAAATTTCTTTGCGCACACACACACACAGACACACACACACACACACTCACACAAACACTCTCACACGCACACACAGACACACACACGTACTCCCTCTCTCTCTTACCCCTCGCTCATAGCCCTGCTCCTCTCCAGGTCCTGGATGACGTTCAGCAGGACTTTAATCTTCTCCTGGTTGGACTGCAGGCTCTCCTCCACCGTCAGCAGCCGGTCCTGCAGGCCCCTGGGTGCCCCGTTGCATTTTGGAGAGGGAGGCAGGGCCCGTGCTGTGTGGTACGGGTGGCAGTTTGGGGTACAGGGTTTGTCACAGGGTGTGTGTGGGCATTCTGACTGTGAGGAGGAATGCTTGTGGCAGGGCGTCTGCGCGTCAGGTGGTATTGGGGTTTGAGAACGCGCAGGGTCTTTGTTTGTGTTGCAGTCAGCTGAAGCTGGTTTGACTTCAGCATAAGTCACCTGGTCAAATAAAGCAGATTCAGGCCCTGTATACGTGGAGTTTTCAGCAGGGGCATATTTAGGCTGTGTGCATGTGGAAAGGCCAGGGAGGGTGGGTTTCGGTTCTGTATTTGTCGAGCAGTTATGAGGCACGGCTTTGGGCAAGGTGTGTGTAGGAGCTATCGGGGGAATCCTGTCATCCTCAGGGTGGGGGGAATTTTTGGAGCTAGGGGCTGGGAGAGTCATGCTGCCCTTCAGCTGGGCGGCCCTCCTGCGGCAGGCCGGGGCCATACAGGGCGGGGTCTGCGATTGTTTCCGCCCACAGTGGGGGCAGGTCCGCAGTGTGGTTCGACATGTCCGGGGGCTGGGGTGGGTCTCTGTACTCCCTAAACGCCCGCCCACCTGCTCTCTTTGGCTTATCATCTTCTCCGAAATGGAGCCTCTCCCCCCTGGCTCTGCCCCCTCTGTGCCTTCAGTGCAAACCCCTCCCACCACCTCAGGAGCAACCACGCTGCCATTGGTGTACCGAAGGTTCCGTTTCCCAGTTGGCTTTGTGCTAGCCCCGCCTCCTGATTGGTTTGAAGTGGTCTTCGTTGCTGTAACATGGCAGTAAATCCCACTCCCTACATCCTCCTGGTTCAAGCTCTGTGAAATGCTATTGGCTGCGTTCTCAGAGATGTCCTTTGTGATGGCACTTTCTGCATCATAAAACTTTCTCCGCCCAGCTTGCGCTGATCTTGTAACCTCCGGATTCACACTCCCGTAAACTGCCTTTGTCCTGGGCAGACTACTGCTGTGTTCTAATTGGCCAGGCTGCTTCCTTCTCCTGAGTGAGACCAGGGCTCGGAGTTGAGGGGAAGTCTGCACCCCCACATTACACAAGGGGCCCCATTTGCGCGACGAAAGCCCACCCGCTCTTCCGCTCTCTCCCACCTTCCAGCCCCGCCCCCCTGTCAGTGGGATGCCCAGTTCCGGCACTCGATTCGCTGTATCGGCCGCCCGTCTCCCCATGGCCAGTCCGATTGGCTCAGCCCCCAGAGGAGCTGGGAGGGACGGGGCCACACTGTGCCATGACAGGCTTGGGGTGGCTTGGGCGAAGCGGCAATATTACATCTGAAGCCAAACACAAAAACTATTTTGTCTCTGTTTTTTTCGTGGGTATACGTGTGCAAAGGTGCCTGTGTCCGTGAAAATCTGTGTGCGCATTGGCTAATTAGACCTTGTGAATCTGGTGGTGGTACACGTCCAGTTCCTCCTCCTGCAGAACAGAGAGAATAAAGAATAATGAGAGGGCACAGACACTGTTACAGTTTCACTGAGATTTTTTGTCTGCTAAACTCAGTTCTTTAGTGTTTACACACCATCAATGCCTGCCAGCCATTTGGACTTCAAAAGTCCGGGGAACAAAGGTCTGAATAGAAAATTTTGTTGACTGCAAAGAATTCAGGCAGACAGAAAGCTTGTCTCTACACTGCCAATAATAACTGCACTCTTATTACATTAATTCAATAGTTTCAGCTTAAAACTTAATGAATTCAAATTGTATAATTCCAAACGAGTAAGAAAGAGCAACTTAATTCCTTTAAACTCTGATTTTTTTTGCTTAGGTTTTCCCTTAAGTAGCTTCAAAGGTTGAAAAATAATTTTTTTCTTGTTGTTGAACAGCGTCACATACATTTTCTGTATCTGCTGTCTGCAGCACTTCACTGAAACTACGTCACACTTAGATTGAGCGTAATATTCGAACCCAGAAGCCATGCTTTCATAGCCAGAGCATTACATCAAATGGAAAATATCTGGATGTTTTACATCATTTAACACGTCCTTCCTTGTAATTCAGCAAGAGGTTTATGGGATTGTTGGAATCCTTGAGATCTCCACTAATATTTAAAATAGGCTTGAAGTTCCACAGGTTTGAATACAGCAGCTGCATTTGACAGACTCATATATGGCTGAATATGTTTCATTTAAGCAGAATCAAACTTAAACTTTAAAGTCAATCGGATTCCTCAAACCGCTTTGGAAAAAGAAATTGATCTGTTTTCAACTTCATCCAGCTGGCCAGTAAACAGCTTAATAAAATGATCTGTTTCCTGGCTGGTTTGACTTCCTGTGACCTATCTGGGTGGCCCCTCTATCCCCTGTATTGACTAGTGTTTCTCTGTGTTCTCGCTGGAGGATGTTCTACCTGATTTATTTGCTCATCTGTAAGAGAGGAAGAAGACTTAACAGGTCCATTTTGCTGAGAGGTAGCCTATTTAGCACTCCCAGAATCTCAGAGCAGGGACCTGATCTAACCGGTATTTGAAGAGCTCAGTGCATTATTTTGTGGATGCCATCAGAGAGCTTTAATATTGCAAGGCGCAGGGTGATTTTTATGCATAGAGGCTTCAGCCTTACAGGGAAAAGATAGCGATCCTGACAAATAACTACCAGTTTGGTCACCACAGTTTAATAAAAGTCCAAAAGATCGGTTTCCTCCCTAATTTGCTTCACCTTTGAGATGCACGCTGGTGATTATGATGGCGGTCTGTTAACGACTTCATTATTTCCTGACAGAGGAAAATGAATTATTTGTTTACTGTCAGGCTCATTAATGCTCGTTGAGAACTGAGGAACAGAGGTGTCTGGACATTAGAGACTGTACCAGTGTGCTCTCTCTCTCTCTCTCTCTCTCTCTCTCTCTCTCTGTGGGAGGGGGGGGGGGGGGGAAGCGTGATGCACAGACGCACACACTCAATGTGTGTATATGCATTTAGTTAACCCATTTGCGCAGATATAGATGCCGGCGTCTGTAAATTGTGAAATTGCATTCGTAAATAATTCTGAAATTGAATTTCCAAAAGTTTTGCTTCACTGAAATAATTTTCCTGAGTCTCTGTGACACAAATACTGAGTTATAAAGCCTAATTAGGCTCATGCATAACAGGAAAAAATTGGCAATATTTGCATAATTTGCGACGGTAAAGAACAAGGAACTGATCTTTCTGTCCTATGAGCTCATTACTTTCTACGCAGGGAAGGTAACTATTTCTTGTTGCTTTCAGCAGATGACCTCTATTTATTCATCTGTTTATTAATTTGTCAGGTAGCATTATGGGGGCTTTTGAAAAGGCCTCAGCTAAATAAAGGGTTTAATGACCTTCTTGAGACTCCACAACGCATCTCGTAGAATGTGTCACTGGCTCCTTTCTACTTATTTTAGAATATTAAAGTATGACAGGATGTCTTGATCCTCAGTCTTCAGATCAGAAGTCCGTCTGTGTGGGTTAAGAAATAGATACTGACCCTCATTCGACGTGTTAATGTGTCTTTCACACGTTCAGTTCACTGTTAATTTTCTGTTTTTCCAGTATTCTATCTTCATTTCCCATAATCCTTTACTCCCTCTCGCATTTTCCACATTATCTTGTCCACTGTGTTTTCATTACTTTGTGCTTGCTCACTTAAAACGTACACTCCACCCACACACATGCAGTAGCTAGCACCACTAACTTCCTTAAGCGTTTATAAGCTCTGCAAGTCTGTGGTGCTCCTCAGAATGATCTACGCGCAGCCCTGCTGGACCCTCTGATCTGTAGTGTACGCTTCACTACACTCTTCCCTGAACGCCGTGCAGTGCCCTCCCCTCGATGGTAGATGTGACTCCCTGTCGTCCTCATTTTGAAAGGACAAGTGGGAGGAGCTGCGGCAAGTGGTCTTTGATTGGATGTTGATGCGCGCCAGCGATCGATAGCGAGTGCTGAAGATTAAGCATCTACCCCCATATTTCTGAAAGACTAAGCCGAACGGTTTTCCGAAGCTGAGAACGAGTATTCTATAGCAGCAGGATACCGAACTAGCATCCTAACGATCCCTTGTTTTCAGTGCTAATTAACAAATGGCTCGCCAGGGTTTCCGAATCAGCCCTATTTAGTTGACTAAATAAGCCATTTTTAATGATTAATAATTATGCCACTGATCACTGATCGACAGCGTGGTGCTTATAGCCATCAGCAAATATTTGTCTATTCTATAACTATTAGGCATTCAGCAAAACAGTGCTCTCCTGAGTGACATGCACTGCATGCCTGTATAAGTGCACTGGCTGGGAAACTAACATGGATCATTTGCTTAAGAGCTACTCGGGCCACTGAAGCAACAATGCATTAGCTCATTCCGCAAGATTGAGCTCACAGCACAGTAGTATGCCAGTAATGCATCTTTCTCACCACTCACAAATTTGTCTCCTGGTGTCTCAGTGCCCTTTCTTTATGGGAAATGAGCATTACAGAATCAGAAATGTCAACTGGCTCCAGTAAACTGTTATTAAAAGCTCCCTGTTATTGCAGATGAATAACGAAACGTCTTGATGCATGAGCAAATCAGTTGTCAAATTTGAAATATTTGACTGGACACTCCAATTGTCCTTTAAAATAAAATCTCTGTATTTTTCACAGCGACTGTTGCACACATTCAAATTCAAATTCAGCTGGTCCAGATAGACTATAATAATGACGCAGTCTATTCATAACTAGTGACAGTAATGTAATTGCAGATGCGTATCATTTTAGAATATATCTTCGGTTCTTTTCTCACATGCATTTTTTAAATATATATTCATGATCATTTTATGAACAACACAGAAATAATCTGTGGTCCCTGCGCATATTTTAAAAATTGAATAAGATAACAGCAAAGTACATTATATTCACTCCTCACATAACCTACTTACAGTTCACCAGGCTTGTGAACATTTTAAGGCATTTAAGGAAATACTTTTGTCCAGATAATCTGGACAGCTGGATATATTTTCTTTAAGAAACTCATGTTAAGGATCTTTATCAAGCTTACGAAAGTCATGACCTTCTAGTTAAGGGTCAAAATCGATAAAGTTGGTTTGCACACGGGGCGACGATTGGATCTAACGCACATCTGTGTGCCTACGCTCTGCTCTGTCCCCCTAGTGGTTGAATGAGGAAGAGCATCCAGTTGCATCAAGCACAGGAGAGGCATTGTGAGTCAATTCAATTAAATTGAAAGTGGGCTTTGTTGGCCCGACAAAGTGCACCTTTCATTTTTCCACAGCATAAACATGTATAAGAGAACATAGAGATCTATTGTTATTAGAGTCCTCTACCGCATACTGTTGTCAAACCTGTTCAAACTACAGACTGACTCAACCAAACTGTGACTCTTAAACTATGAGAGCTTGGTCAAAATGTAGCACATAATATGCTACTCTAATACTATTGTAATATAGTATATGCATGTATCCTCTATATTCATATACGTATTATAATTGAGAGGATACCTGTTATGACATTGCATGCTGCTTTGGATAACAGTATCTCCTAATGAGTTGTATGCAAGAGCAATATCAAGCTTTTAGTGTCATTCCTGGTTCTTCTCTTGTCATGGACTGGTGATGCGCATGAAATAAATTTTATTTTTGTCACACGTTTTACAGAAAACTGGAACAGAGAAGCTTTACAGGATAACTATTCACGGTAAACCCCAGCATTTTGTTGGAAATATGTCAGATTGATCTCAATGCAGTCTGCAATGTGGTCCATGTTTACTCTGGAAGATGCCTTTTGATGGAATAGCTGTAATTATCTTGTGTAATCGATTTAAGGTACACGATAACTTTTTAGAGAACATCAGATTCATAATGACTGGGGCTGTGCCTAACGAATGACTGACTAATCAAAGCCAGCTGTTGTGCTCCAAACTTAACGCGGTGAGGGCGAAATCGAACTGAATTACAGGAGGCAAAGTCTGATTACTGGAAACTCTGAGCACTTGTGTTGCAGTACGCTTGGCTCCACTGAGCTTCCCAGCAGTAAATCTCAATTTTATTTCCATCTCTCCCAAAGATGCTCGCACGTACTCCTGCAGACACACACACACACACACACACACACACACAGAGCGCTGGCATAGAACTTGTGAGTGAATGTGACGTTAGACGCTTTCTCTCTGTCAGCCTGCATGTTTCGTTCGCTATCTTCTCCTTTTCTCCCTCATCTTTTTTCATTGTCTGTTTCCTCTTAATTTGCAGTCATTATCTCTCCCCACTGGCTATGCTGTGTCTTTATCTCTTTTCTTGGCACCCCTTTTCTCTTATTCTCCCTTCATCAGACTCCTCGGATTCCGTGTCGTTTTTCTCACCCTGTCATTGTACCCGTGCTTTATCGCTCCCTCTCTGTCCCCTTCTTTCTTTTTCGTTCTGTCGCTCCTCAGGGCGCCAAATCAAACTCAATTTCGGTTCCGAACTGGAACCCACTTTCTGTTCAATTTCTATTCATTTTACTTCCTCCACACTTTGCTTTTAATTCTCTTCTCTCTCTTTCTCTGTCTCTGTTACAAAATCAGTCCCACATTATCTGCCATCCCTGCTTCACCCCGTCCTCTGTGTGTTGGCGTTATTGCTGCTGTTTTTGTTGTGGTGTGTGTACGTGCGCTAGTGTTTTTGCTTTTTTTTTTCTTTTCTAAAACATAAATTACCATACTTTTCAAGTGTCCCTATCTAATACCACAGGCCTGACGAGCAGTGGTGTACTGGTCCCTGGAGAAGTGGGTACAGTCTGTCAGGTATACGGGAAGATCAGTACGGAGAAAGTGGGCATACTCTCCTAATGTATTTCAATGGCTTTTTGGCTGATAGGTGGGTATAGTGTCAACTGACAATAGAAGAGGTGGGTACACTTTGTGTACTTGCGCATACCCTCCACTACGCCACTGCTGAAGATCGGTCAGATTTCTGACATTGATTTCAGCGTCCGTCACCCGAGAGAGTGCTGGAGATTAGGTGGCGGTTCTGTACTGGGCTGTGCACAGCACAGCTATAGGCCACTGTGGTCACAGGTCAGACACATGTCAGTAAAGCTACAGGTCAGTAAATATTCAGGTCAGTAGAGCTGCAGGTCAGTGCAGGGCTGGGGAAGAACAGATGCTGTTCAGTTTGGCGGCGGGTATTCGAACGGTGGCGTATGCTGAACGCTTCCGAGAATCATTCCTGTATGATTGTGCGGCAATATAAGATCATAAAGAGCTCTGGAGAGCGTCACTGTAAAGAAAACCACTGTTTAATATTGCAGTAGTTAGAAGATGGTGGGAACACTGTGAGCTTGTAGATCGTAGGCCATTGAGAGGGATGAGTGATGCGCACATAAGCACTAAGTGTATACAGATGTACATGAGGAGGATCTGGGGAATTGTGTAAGGCACCAGGCTGCAGTAATATTAAGGCTGTTTGTGTTTTCATAAACCAATGGGGACAGTAGCCACAGGTAAATATAGCCATCTGTTAGTCCTGAGGTAATTGTCATATGGACGCACACAGGTGAACCAGAAATATATCCTCTCTCGCTCTCTCTCTCTCTCTCTCTCTCTCTCTCTCTCTCTGCTGATCTCTCACTCTTTCTTTTACTTGTCCTCCCCCTCTCTCTCTTTCTCTCTCAATCTCTATATCTATCTCAATCTCTCACTCTCTCCCCCACCCCAAATCATTTTCAATTAATCAGAGTGCCAGACAAATACGCAAGTGATCTGGGTACATAGCCTTCCATCTCTCTCTCTCTCTCTCTCACACACACACACACACTCTCTCTCTCTCTCTCTCTCACACATATGCAGACATGGTCTCTCTCTCTTTCTCCGTACATTAGGCAAATACAGGTGGTCCTCTTAAGTTCTATATCCACTTTCTTACCCGAATCGCAGTCTTAAGGGACAACGCTTTCACCTCAGTGTTGTTTCTGAGAACCTGTCTCTGGCGTGTGACCCAGCTGTGAAGCCTGTTAGGACCGAGCGCCCTGATGACTTACCGATGCTGCTGTGCTGTTGGGCTCTGTGCGCTGTCAGTACCCTCCAGCTCCCTCCTGTCCTCTCCGTGTGGAGTCTAATCCCATCAGTCCTGTCCGCACACAGCCTTTCTAATCCCAGTGTGTTTTGCGTTTCCCCAATTTCGGTCCAGGGCAGCACGTACAGATGTATCAGGTGGGAGAGTCCGGAATTTTCACTCCTAGAAAGTCTTTTCAAATGTAAACTCCGCGTTCACAGTTGTCCTTCATTGCTCTGTGTCCCACTTTGTCCTCTTCTGTCTGTCCATCACTTTTTCTCCTGACAGGATGCACTGCGCTCCGTAATCTGATCTTCTGACTTCTATCTGTCCCTGTCTCTCTCTCTCTCTCTCTCTCTGGCTTTCCCTCTGTTTTCTCGCGCTCCCTCTCGCTCTCTCACATACAAACGCACTCGCGCTCCCGCTCACACGCGCACCCAGCTCCGCTGCTGAGTTGAAAAATATTTCTGAAATCAGCTGGAGGGGGGAAAAGAGAGAGAGAATGCGAAAGACGGAGAGAGAGAGAGCGAGAGAGGTGACTTAGACTCACGGTGAAGGGACCGTGTGAAAAGTATGAACAGCTGTTTAAAAGAATGCGCCGTCCGACGCCCTGGCAGAGATTTGCCACAGGAGCTGGCAGGCTGGGGATTTGCCCCTGGTCCCTGAGCGCAGGATAGAGAAGCTTTGGGTCTGATAGAGATAGAAGGGGCAGAGAGAGAGAGAGAGATGGAGAGACAGATGGAGGGAGAGATGGATTGGGGGTGAAGAGTGGATGAAGGACCTGTGCTGTGTTTGCTGTGCCATTTCTTTCCTCTTTTCTATGTTTTGAATGATTTTCTTTCAGATGACTTGTGTGAAAGGATGGAGTGTCTTTGTGTATATTTATTTAGATCTGTGGTTAATGTGTCTGTGTGACCTTCATGCTAGGAGGATGTGTGATGAGTTTGTATCATACTATTTATCAATTTGTTCACTTACCTTGCGTGCATGTGTGTGTGTGTGTGTGTGTGTGAGTGTGTGAAAGAGAGTGTGTCTCTGTACGTGTGTTTGTGGAGCATGGTGTGTATTCATAGCATGTAGGACGTCTGAAACCATGCTTATGTTTTTGCATGAGAATGTGTGTCCGACCAAGCCAGAGTGTGTGTGTGTGTGTGTGTGTGTGTGTGTGTGTGCGTGCGTGCGCGCGTGTGTGAGTGTGTGTTTGAATGAATAAGCATATTTAAAGACATGAGAAAAACCAGTATGGAGTTTTGTCTGTATTAGTATGAGGTCAACAGCATGTATATTCTATGATGTGCAGTTGATTTTTTTACATGGATGAGTGTGCTTGTCTTTATTACTATGCAGATCTGTGTACTAATTACTTTTTATGCATGCGTATTACATCCGTGTAGAGGTCTGAGTGTGCCTCTGGTTTGTGATGGCGTATGTGTTAACTAAAGGGATAATCAATAGGTATTACGATAGTTAAACCTCAGGGAGGTCGGTTTCCCACTGACATTGTCATGGTAACTGGTGTATTTGTTGATCAACGCAAAAATAGACATGAATATACAGTCGGACCGCCGTGTGCAATAATACCACCCCTCTCTCAGGACCGTACACTCCCAGTACTGGGCCTTTTCATTCTCTATTAGGACAAAAAAACCCAGCATTCAAGGAAGTGTGACTGCATTCTCCAGAATAAGTGCATTCTGTCTGAATCTACCCTTCCTTCCGTCTGCAGTTCCTTGGCTATTCTTTTATGAGCAAACACTAGATTTTCTTCAAAAGTGTATGTTGTACTGAGATTTAAAAAAGTCTGGGACATAAAATTGCTTTGATAAAACAACAAAACTCTGAGGTGAATACGCTTTTTTATTAGCGAGTAAGTCTGAAGATGATGGACAAATTGTTGATTTATGGTCGCATCGTGAAAACGCTTTCCTGTGGAAGACTATTCATCAATATTTAAAAACAGTGTGACCACACACAGGTGAAACGAATGAAGTTGATTATGTTGCAACAACAGCTCATGTGAAGGTCTGCAGACATGCGTTAGATAATGAGCAAACAGTCAGTTCTTGTAGTTGACGCGTTGGATGTGGGAGAAATGGGACCTGAGGGAGTTTTGAAAAGGCCAAATCGTTATTGCCTGAAAACTGGGCGGGAACATCTCTGAAGCAGCAGACTTGTGCAGTGCTCCCAGTCGGCAGTGGTGAGTGCCTATGAACAGTGCTGTCAGGCGGGACAAACAGCGAACCAGAGCCAGGGCTGGGCGCCCAAGGCTCATCAACATGTGTTGGCAGCAAAGCTATCCCGTCTAGTCCAAACTGACAAAAGGGCCATTGTGGCACAAGTCATTGAAGACTGTATTCATGGAGGATTTTGTCCCAACACACAATGCATCGCACCCTATTGTGTATGGGGCTTATGGCTAAAGACTGGGAAAAATACCCGTTCTTACCCCTGTCTGTAGTTGAGCGCACCTACAAGGGGCGCACAAGCATTAAAATTGAATGTTTGAGCAACGGTAGAAGGTCGTCTCGTCAGATAAGTCCCGGTTTCTTTTGTGTAATTTGGATCGGCTGGGTACGTGGGTGCCCTTTGCTGATAGAAGAGAAGGCACCTGGATGCTCTGTGGGAAGAGGACCTGTTGGTAGGAAGAAAGCGATGATCTGGGATATGTTCTGCTGGAAAACCCTGTGTTCTAGCATTCATATTGACAGAGCTGTTTTTGTGGCACGCGGAAGACCAACGGCGTATTAGACTGTAGTTACAATGTTTTGGCTCATCGGTTATGTCCCATCAGAATGTATTTGCTAAATACAGTATTTGAAAAAAAATGTCTCTAAAGTGGCAAAAAACACAGTTATAACGCACTTGTTTATGATAGCCTTACTAAAGTATAATGTTGTGCACCATGGGTGCGGAACAAATACTATATGTGAAAAATGTAATTTAGTATAGATTTGTTTTTATGTTTAAGGAAGAGTATTGAATTAATGTTATGCCGTTCTTATATTGCAGTAGTACTCATTTTGTCTTTATTGGTGATTGTTTGTGAAAGAATAACAATAATTTGTGGAAGTGTGTTCTGCAAACAAGGTCAGTGCATTTCCCTATTTTTAAAGAAAGACTGATGCATGTTGTTCTGCCAGATCATCACATCTTTTTTTACTGTCAAGGAAAATTGTTTATGTCTCGCAGTGCGTCTTTTTTTTTTTGTTATGAGTTTCTTGACGGCTGTGTATATTTGCTACTCTGTGATCAGATGAGGCTCTCTTACATATCCCAGCGGTTAGCGGTATGATAATTTCCGGCCCCTTAGAGAACTAGGTCTGCCTCCTAATTTAATTCCATTCAATTCAATTCAGCTGGATTTAATGAGATGACAAAGATTCATTTATAATGACCACAGTGAAAAAATGAATAAATCTGGGGGCAGCTAGAAAGATAATGGATAAACTGTGTATTATAAATCAGCTCATAATGAACGGCCAAATTATCAGAATAATTAATCAAGTTAACCCTTTATAGCTCCTCTGGTTGTTACTATCTTCTATGCTTTTTGTTTCCGTAACAAGTTTCTTCCCGGTGAGAAATTGTCATTGTTTGGAGTTCATATATGGAACTAATCATTTGATTGAATTGAAATGCTTTTTATGTGACTCCTGATCTCTGCTCTGGCTATTTTGGGCCACCGAGTGAGTCAAACACAGATTTTATGCTCTCTGTTCAATGGTCTCAGTCACTATGCTGGTGAATCTCTAACATTTTTACAGAGCTTAATGTGAAAAATAAATTTAGTTATTCATTTTTTTTCTTTTTATTAGTCAACAATCAGTCAATGTAGTGCCCTGTTGTTTGGGACCAGGTAGTGCACACAATTATGGTGTATCTTAAGATTTCAGTCACTATGCCTGATATATTTCAATATCTTTTGTTATAACTTGGTATGGAGCAAAACACTTTCGTTCGCTGTGTGAGTTATTTTTTATTCCGTTTGGTTCGATGAAATTCTATATCTCTCCGAGCTCTTAAACTCATAACAGGCTTACAGTCTGCGTGGGACATTGTCTCTTGCTGAGATGATCGCACACAACACTGCAGAACTGCCACTGTACCTCCCTTCTCTCCTGGTCAACAATAAACACCATATTCTCTGCAGAACACAAAGCTTCTCTGTGCACTGCTTCGTTACATACTTCTCCTACGCTTATTACCTCTCAGATTCACACCTCAGTACAAGCTCTGCCCCGGGTTACTGTTTGCTGAAGTGCTGTGATCTCTCAGTTTCACCACTTTCTATGAAAAGAATAGAATCGCAGTTATCAGGCGCAAGTGATAATTCGCACATCTGTGTTCTGTGAGCATGTGCGCGGGCGCAAGTGTGTTTGTGGGTGTGTTGTTGTGCTTGCGACACAGTCGGGATAAGAAAATGTGTCTTTTCCCTCAGTGCGTGGACATTATTGGGAAATGAGGACTTTTTTGCCCTTCCTCAAAACAACTAAGATAAATTGTGACTTATTATTTAAGGTTTGGGGTAAGGTTAGAATTAGAGAATAGTTAAGGTTAGGGGAACGATTTGAGTTAGGCATACGTTGCTGGTTGTTAAGATTAGGGAAAGGCTATAGGGGCACACAAAGAATGAATTATAGACTGTGTACTGTCCTTGCAAGGATAGAAGTCTAAGGATGTGTGCATGTCTGTTTGGTTGTTGCATTTTCATCTTAAGATAGGTAGAGGGAGGTGAAAGTCACATATATGCACTTGTGTCCTACTTTGCCCATAATGTATAAAGACTGTGTGCTGCATTGGTTACACAAGGTATGGTCGGCGGGGCACAGTATTAATGGAGTGGGGTCATGCGCCGGGGGGCCTTCAGTGATTGAGCATGATGTTAATTCCTTAGAGGGGACTAATTATGGGAAAGTAGGGTGATGAACTGGGCCCCTAAACTCAAGGCAGACAGGCCTATCAGTCTGTCCTGACGTGTTTGCTGCTCTGTGCTAAGTGCTCGGTCTTCTGTAAAATGTGCAGTGTGCAGTCACATATGCTGTTCTGTGTGGATTCTTCTGTCCTGTGCTGAGTGTCCTATGTGTGTTGAGCTATGGGTCCTGTGTCTGTCCTGTGTCCTGTGCTAGCCACTGTACTTGGTATTCTGCTTCAACTCCACTTAGTATGCTCTTACATATGATACTAGTGCAGTGCCCATAGGAAGTATGTATTTCTTTCGAAAAAATGGGAGCTTAAGTAGCTTTTTCATGGATGGCCAAATGTGGCTGTGTTAGCTTCTGAGACCAGCATTTATTTGTCAGAGGAAGATAGGGACAAAATAAACCGCTAACGCAGCATTTCGAATGGTATCCACCAATAGGTCGAGAGTGCGACAGGCTAGATAGGTTACACAGGTGTATGGGATTGTAACTTAAAAAAAAAAAAATTTATCGAAAAAGCTTCAAAATGAAGGATGCACACCATCGTGCCATGTGCAAGCCATATCCGGAAGCTAAGGCCGATCTGACAAATAGTCAGACAGATATGCGAGCCACCGGCAGATACACAGACAGACAGACACACAGACAGACACTTCTTGCTTTATAGATAGATGCTAAGTGCTCTGTATTAGTTGTAGCGCTAACTATGGTGTTGTATATGCTCTGCCAACCATTCTGTTTATTTTTAAAGCTAAATGTGCTGTTTTATTAGCTGTGTTAACTGTGCAGTTTTATTTGGTGTAATAGTTGTGATCTTTTATGTGCTAAGCTAACTGCTCTTTTTCATTTGCTATGCTAACAGTTCTGTTTTTTTTTATGGTTTGCGAATCTGTTTTATATTTTGTTCGGTGTTTTTTTTCAACGTGTTGAGCTACAGGATGTGCTGTTTTACTGAGTGTTCTGCGTTGTGTTCTTCTCTGTCTCCTGTACCCTGATTTTCACGCAGTTGTCAGCTTTTAGGCTCTCGCTTTCAGGCTTTGTCTCAAGCTATCACTCCGCAACTTTATCACAGACGGCAATGCATCTCACGCTTGAAACGCAATTCATTTTGGCCACCTCACGTCAAGACAGCTTCCAAAGCTGACAACGTTGTCTGTCTGCTGCAAAAAATTGCAGATATGAAAGACAGTCTAGCAGTTAACAGCACCTGTCTCCATTACACAACCCCACTCGCTGTTCACATACTGCCTAAACAGAGCCCAGATGTTTACAATCCGCATGACCAATACACGCTGACACAGGCACTATTTGAGATCACACGCCAAGACCCAACATGCTCCTCAAGTCACTAACACAGTCTATTCATGCTGCCAGCAACTTATACTCTTGGCCACAAGACTTAGGGTTCAAATGGAGGCGTCAAAAGTGTTTGCTTTGGTCTGCAGTTTTAAGGGGACTCAGAGATTACTGCATTCGCCTTCGGCCTGTAATTTTGTGTTAAATTCCTGTCCTCTTCCACATCTAATATAGGCTACTCCTTTGATTTAGTAAGTGGCAGATTCACAGAATTCAAGACATACCAGCAGAATTGTACAGAGACAAATCATAAGTATAGCGATTGATATACTATATGAAAATAAATTGAAGTGAGGACTAATTTATATTTTATGACATCAACAGTCGAGAGAGTGATAGCTCCAATCTGGACTTGTCTTGTATTTCAGGCAAATGAGACAGGATTTAGCTGTGAGTTCTTTATGGATTTTTTTTTTTTTTGTATATATTCCGTCTCTAAGACTGCTAACCGCCTTCGATGTTTGGGATCAAAAATAATGTGATTCTGTTGCATTGAGGCGATATTGTTCTGCTTGTCATGGGAAGTGACAGATCTTGTTTCTCCACGCCCATCGACAGATCTGAGTCTTAAATGAAAAAATATGCCCGACAAATCCTTTGTTTCTTTGATGTGGGGACAAGTCCTTGGTGGCTTTATCACAATTACCCGCGAAGACAGGGGAGAGAGCGATTGCATCCTCTGGAGACGTAACAGTTCCGGTTGATAAATATAGATTTTGAAATTGTGGCTGTTTGTGCTGAGAGCAGCAGTTGAGTGCTGGTGCAGAGCCGGATCTTGGCTCGTGGCTCTGCACACTGGAAAGCGAAATACTTGGGAAACATCCAGCTGCAAAAATAAGCCACAAGTCAAGTGCAACTCACCTCCAAATTAATAAATATCATTATAAAGTAATTAAAACACTCAAACGGCTGCACTCTGGGTGGTTATTTCATTATATTCACATCAGGGTGCTTATATTAATGTCTGAATCCACTTATTGAGTGCTCTGGTTGATTAAGACTTGAGAAATGGCTAAGAATTAGTTCACAGAGCGTTGACCTGGCAGTGGAACTGCACAATGAGCCATTAAAGGTTTAGAACGGCCTCCAGTATCTGTGGAATCTCTTCACGAGAGGGAGGGGGGAGACACAT
Organism: Gymnothorax reevesii; assembly: GCA_029721435.1. Lineage (NCBI taxonomy): Eukaryota > Metazoa > Chordata > Actinopteri > Anguilliformes > Muraenidae > Gymnothorax > Gymnothorax reevesii. Next base: position 39,774,417 of record CM056590.1, read on the forward strand.
TGTTTTAGGCTCGGTTCTCATTCGCGTCCGCATCGGCGTCGGCGTTCCTACTTCGTTCCCGGAGTGTAACCCCAAAGCCGTTTGTATGACCTTAACAAAACTGCGTATTTCCTACTCGGGTCCTTAAATGGTGCCTTTTGGTATGTGCCTGCCTGTCCGTCCGTCTGTCCATCCGTCCAAATGTGATCAATTCCTGTCCGGAGCCTAACGCCTAAACCGTTTGCATGACCTGAACGAAAATTTGCATACTTACTACTCAGGTCCTGCAGGGGAGACTTCTGCTATGTGTCCGTCTGTCTGTCCACCCGCAGGTTTCGGCAGGGAAGGGGGGCCGGGAGGGGGGAGACGTATGTTTTTATGAGTAAAAACACATTCTAGTTTTTTCTTTTCGTTTACCGTTGACTCCTCTCGATCTCTACGTGTCTGAGTGGAGACGGGGGAGCAAAGCGAACATTAGACACTCCTCTCTGCTTTTATTATTCCAATAAATTATTAAGCACCTCTTCAGACTCAAGTTTTTTTTTTTTTTCCTGAGCCAATAGTCTTTTTGCAATATTATCCATTTATACAACTAGATATTTACTGTCGCAATTTAGGTTAAGTGTTTCACGAAAGAATAGAGCGGACCCCATACTGAACCTGCCTTTAAGATCTGCGCCCGTACAGCATGAGTTGTGAGCTCATTTTCTGAACCGCGGCTCCCTTTCGCTGTCCCCCGCACTTTCCCCGACTCTAATGTTTCTTCCTCTTTTGTTATCTCAATATCGGGAGGATCTGATGGGATTGAGTGTAACTTGCAGGCCGTTTAAAAAGCTTTATGGCTTGAGAATCGATATGTATCAGTGCGCACCTCCACCTGCTCTCTGAGGTGGCTCATTATCCTCCCGCTGTTTTCCCTCTCTCTATCTTCTCTCTCTCTCTCTCTCTCTCTCTGTCTCTCTCTTTCTCTCTTTCAGTCTCGAGTGGTCGCCTGCATGACAGCCATTCTCAGCCAGATGGACGATCGACATTACTCCAGCTACATTGAAACTTTCGATGGAAGTGCTGACCTGATGGTGAGTTAGTGGCCCACAAGGATCCGTCCCTGTGCTCAAACTTACACATTCACACTTACATACATGCACCTATACGTGCATAAAGTATATGCATACATACACATTCATTCATACACACACTCTCTCACACACATACGTACATGCATATATCCATACATACATACGCACATGCATACACATATACATACACACATGCATACACACATACATACATACCTACATACATACAAACATACATAGACCCATACATACATGCACACACACACACACACACACACATGCATACACATTTACATCCGTACATATTGTACATACAGACGTATACACACATACAGACAGAGGTACATACATACATGCACACACACACACACACATGCAGACAGGCATGCATACATCCATACACACATGCATGCAGACATACATATGTACAACCCCAATTCCTAAATAGTTGGGACGAAGTGTAAATTGTGAATAAAATCAAAATGCAATGACTTTCAGATTACAAGAGCCGATATGTTATTTACAATAGAACATAGATAACATTTCAAATGTTGAAACTGAGACGTTTTACATTTTTATCCACAAAATTGGCTTATTTTAAATTTTGTAGCTGCAACAGATCTCAAAAAAGTTGGGACACAGGCAAAAAAGGTCTGAAAAAGCAATTAATATATAAGAGAATCAGCTGAAAGAACATTTAGCAAGTAATTAAGTTAACTGGCATCAGGCGTGTAACATGATTGGTTATAAAAGGGATGTCTTAGAGAGGCTGAGTCTCTCAGAAGTAAAGGCTTGTGAAGAACCAACCTGTGAAGGCTTGTGTGAAAAAATTGTGGAATACTTTAAAAACAATGTTCCTCAACGTCAAATTGCAAAGGATTTGAAGGTGTCATCATCGACAGTGCATAACATCATCAAAAGATTCAGAGAAACTGGAAAAATCTCTGTGCTTAAGGGACAAGGCCGAAGACCTTTACTGGATGCCCGTGATCTTCAGGCCCTCAGACGCCACTGCATCACTCACTGGCATGATTCTGTCATTGACATTACTAAATGGGCCCAGGAATACTTCAGCCATCAAATTTGAAATGAGCTCATTTTATGGATAAGATCGTAAAATTTCTCAGTTTCAACATTTGCTATGTTATCTCTCTTCTATTGTGAATAAAATGCAGGCTGGCGTGATTTGAAAGTCATTGCGTTTTGATTTTATTCACAATTTACACATTATCCCAACTATTTCGATATTGGGGTTGTACATAAATACACTCATACATACACTCAAACATACATACAAATATACATATATACAGTCATTACACGAGCCCTCAAAAACACACATAAGCACAGTAATGCACATGTTGTTACACATCAGCTGGCATTTCCTGTCATTTGGAACTTGCTCAACTCCTCCCGACTCTGTATTTTGCTTTCTTGCATTTCTGGGTGGGTTCCTCCTTCTGTAGTTGGGTTCCTCTTGGGATTTCTTCCCTGAGGGAGAAGTTCTCTATTGTCCCTGCTGTTTTGGCAGTCAGGCCTAGGTTTAGCCCGGTCTGACCCCTATACCTCTCCGTAAATTGTCTTGGCGACAGTTTTCTATAAATAGCTCTCCAATTAAATGCATTGTCAGAGAGTAGCTTTGTCTTTACAGGATTTCCTTATGGAGACCTTCCTGCTGTTTAAGGATCTAATCGGGAAACACGTCTACCCGTCCGATTGGATGGCCATGATTATGGTGCAAAACAGGTGAGAGATTGATGAGGATTAGGATGGAGAGATGGAGGAATGAAAAGAGAGAATAGCTTCAGGGCAGAGGAGGAGAGGAGGGAAACGCTGAGAAAGGAGGGCGGAAGGACGAGATGACAGGTGTTACAGGGGCTTCATACCACAAACATGACATTATAATTCACATACGGTGGATAAGAAGCTTACAAATTGAAAAGAAGCCTTGAAAATACTCTAATGATTTTAAATATATCCTTGAATTCCCTCTTATGTTTCCATGTGCAGTATATTCTTAAATATGCAGAAATACTACCCAACCTAAATTACGAAAAAGAAATACTAAGCTAAAATTACGGTAAGAATTGTTTAAACATGAGGTCTGTGCCGCCTCCTTTAGACATTAAGACAAAACAAATGTGTTTCAAATATGGAAATGGAAATTTGAAACAATACACAACATTTTAATCATTCTGAAGAGGAAACAGATGAATACATTAGAATCTGTTCTGCTCACAGAATAATTTAAGCATGTGATACCCACAGCTTATCACATCACGGGTGTAGGTATGTAGAAACGGTAATGATTATAAATCACATGAACGGCCGGGATCAGAAAGAAAACATAAAAATGAGGTATTTGAATCAGGCATTAGAGATAAAACTCACAGCCCGATTTTTATTGCAAACGACAACATAAAAGATCTTTGAAATCAGGCAATGCTCCTGGCCCTGACTGTATTCGGATTGAGACACTTGAAAGATTGCTGAAAGCTGAGTTTAAATTATTCAACCTTGCGCTTCACTACGGCTTCCTCCCCAACGAATAGAACCAATGTTTTATGTCCCAGAGTCCGTGAAAGCGGGAGATAAATTCAGCCCAAACAATTACCAAGGCAACCATTTAAGCACTGACCCGTGAAGGCTTCTTAATAGTACAGTTAGCATGAGATGACCAGCCTTCCTTCGCTAACACATCCTTCAGTCCGTCAGTTAATGTCGATATTGCATTATCATGCTTCATGCACTGATTAATACATTTCATCAGTTAAAAAAAAAGGGAAAAAAAAGCCTTGCTGCATAAAAGAAGCATTTCATTTCATTTGCTTGCATGATTTACCACCCAAACTCATTCAAGGTGAGAGGGAAGGTGAGAAGAGTCTTGTGTTGTATTTACATCAGTAAGTTTGCAGTTGTTTGCTGCTGCTCGGTTTGGCTTGATCTACAGTGTCTATCCTGTCCCTTTACTTGCAGATATAATTAAAAACCTAAAACTGAAGGCAGCACTCTCATTTTTTGACACTGGCATTAACAAAACACCACCTTAGACAACGTCATCTCCTAGCACATCCTCACTTATATTTAGTGTTGTCTGCTAATTAGCTCCTTGGTGAACTCCAACATGCAAAAGCATTATAATTAAGGGCTTGCCAAGCACCAATTAAAAATTGGTCTAAAGCTAATGATAATACTTTCCAGTCCAGTGCATTATGTGTTAGTGAGGTTTGATGAACTCTGACAATACTGTCTTGACAAATGAAAAATCCACTGAACTCTGACCGGCACAGCTACCGAATTTCTTCTGTTCTTAGCTAAAAAAAAAAAAAGTTAGAAGTTTAATAAACACACCGTGAAGTTAGTTGCTGATGAGTCTGTACTTGTGAAGATTTACAGAAATATTTTATCATTAAAGATTAATAAAAAAAAAAAGCAGTGACAGATCCTGATTGCGCAGTTGCTGTAGTTTCGCCATTGAGTAAGGATGGCAGACGAGGTATCCTGGGAAAGATGAAAAGATTGTTTAGCCACTAGGGACAGGCGAGGCTGTGAGAGGAATATGTGCTCTCAATCAAAGATCAATCAGGGGAAACTTCAGTAAAGCAAGTGAATAATACTAATCAGGATAAAATTAATGAAAAAATTCTTAGAACCCATTCCCTGGGGATTTGTTTTATTAAATTATTTGTAACTGGGTTTAAGAAGATTGCTTTTTTATGCTAGGGGTAACTTTATTAAAGAATAACAAACTCAGAAATAATGCACATTTGATTAATTATTCAATCATATTTTATTACGAGCTAGCTTGCTTTCGCAATATTTCACAAAGTGCGGTCGCCAAGTGTATCAATAAAGCATTAAGTGGAATTGGATTTAATCATATCCTCTTTCACTCTCTCATTTGTTCCTTTCAGAGTCTTTCTAAGGGCCATCAATACCTTCGCTGACACCATGAACCGAAAATTCTTGGACAACAACAGCTTTGAAGTGCAGGTCAATGGGCTTTCTGTCCAATGTCAATTATGTTTGAGTCAGTCTGTCACTTTATGTGAAGTTCTTTATAAAAACCCCTCTCTCTGTCTCCATCCCCCTTTTCCCTCATTCTCATCTTCTCGTTATTTCCCTCCATCTGTCTATGCATTTCTCTACAGCTGTGGAATAATTATTTCCATTTGGCTGTGGCGTTCATTACCCAGGAGTCACTGCAGCTTCAACACTTCTCTCCCACTAAGCGAAACAAGATTCTAGCGAAGTGAGTGTGTTTGAGGCCATTGCTTCATATTGTTTTCCTTTTGTGATATTTCAGGGAACTGACTATTTCCTCCTCTAAACCTCTCAGATACGTCATTAGTATAACTTTAACTACTGAAAATGGTTGTACTTGTATTGTTATTACTCAAACAGAGTAATGGTGCTCTTATGCCGCTTTTCCATTACACAGTTTTAGCACTACTCGCCTCTACTCGACTCGACTATACTCAATTTTGGTTGTTTTCCACTACAATTGAGTACCACCTCAACGTGGGTGGGGTCATCATAGCAAGCATCACTCCCTGGCCAATCAGTGGCCTGGAGTCTGTTGACCTCACATTTTCTGCTCGACTCAGCTCGCTTGGAACCCCGGCCGAGTAGGTACTAAAACAGTACCTGGTACCAGGTACTATCACCTAATGCAAAACCCTAAAAACCAGGTAGAGACGAGTCGAGTGGAGCCGAGTAGATGCTAGTGGAAAAGCCCTATTAGGCTATCTACTGATGTGAGCCAAGACTGAGCGTATTGCTTTGTGATAACAGGAAACAGGACTATGACTTTTAAATGAGGGAAGATTGAAGCCCATCACTTACAGTAACTATATTCATGTTCCATCTCCTAATAGTATCAGGCGCTTCCATGATATTGCAAGTGTGCCTCATAGGATTACTGTTAGACCCCAGCCGTACCTGGATACCGAATTGCTTCTTTGCCGGCTGCCAGGATAATTCATGTGTTATCAGCCTCTGGACCTCCATTTTCTCTCCCGCAGATATGGGGACATGAGAAGGTTGATCGGCTTTGCTATTCGGGACATGTGGTACAAGTTGGGTGAGTCTGTTCAGTGCAAGCAGCCAATGCAACATGCGATTACCCCTCTGCATACCATGTGTGTTTGCTCATTTGTGATGTATATCTGTGTGATTCTCATTCCACTTGGACTCTTTTCTCCTTAATGTTTGATATGGCTTTAACCTTCAGGCTCTTTTCCATAAAGATGCCCTGACTACAGAGGTTGTTCCAGCTACAAGCTGTTCTTTTCACACTTTTCTGATCAGATCAAGGCTGGCATGGCTCGATCGGTAAATCCCTCAGCCTTGTCACAGGACCCCACACAGCCACACGCACACACATATACACCCGCACACACAAATTTCCCCCAACACCATACTATCCTCGCATTACTAACCAGACCACGCACGGCTATTTGTCTTTTTTAAACCCACAAATGTGAGCATTGTCTGAGGCATGAGGCTTTTTGTAATGACATTTCCAGCTGGATGAATAGGTGGAATCTCAAAGTTAATCCCGCCAAACCTGACTTCTCACTCTACTAACCGTCTGCATCTCTGTCCCTCCCCCATACATCAACCATTTATCCTGAGAACTCTGGGACAGCCATCTTCAACCATCATTTTGTCCTCCTCAAGCACCCACAAAATCTGTCGAAACTCTTTCCTGTGATAAAGTGCGGTCTGTTGGTATGCGGACAGTGAAACTTTTTAAAGGGTTGATTCTGACACCGTTTGTGCCGTGTGGATGAAAATACCCTTGAATTGAAGAGCAGACTGTCAGCATTAATTTGAGGCTATCAGCAACCACATGGTGACAGCTGTGGGAATTGCAGGCCTTTAAAATTGTTTCACCGTCAAGATGTTTACGTACATCGCTCTGTGTGCCGATCAGCGTGCTCTTCTGGCCCTTGGTCTGTCCCCCATTGACCAATGGCAGCTGGTGAGATAAAAATGACGAGGCACAGAACATCCCTTTAAGATAATGATTGGTTTTGACCTGTTTTCAATCATCCATTTGAATGAACCATACGCATACTCCGAAAACACTCCAAAGACTATCAGGTGCAGTTTTCCTCAACATTATTGAATTGAGGATACTTGTGGCTGATCTTAATTTTTGATGCGATTAAACAGTCATGTAGTGCCGGTTAGCCTCCAGGATAAGCTAAAAAATAAACAAGGAAGTTAACATAGTAGTTTACCTTTTTTTCTGTCAAGAAAGAACATGAGACATTTTTCTTACTTAAATTTTCAATATAATCTCTGCAGCACTGCATTAAGAATGAAGCTGTCTGTTCGACTGGCAATAGCTGACTCCAGCTACTGAAAAATTTGTCAACCCTTAGAGCCTGATTTACTGAGACCTTCAGCACATGCAAAATCTTTTTGCCCGTGCAAAACCAGTAACCTTGCCACTGATTGGTGCAAGGCAAGTACCCTGGCGAATCATGGGCAATGTCATTGGTTTTGCACGGGCAAAAAGATTTTGCGTGTGCTAAAGGTCTTGGTAAACAGGCACTTAGAGAGCTAAATGCGGCTATTGTTCAATGATGTAAGTTATCAAAATCAAAGCTGTTTAAAACCTATCATGTGGCAACTTGTTGAAGATATGTTTTCAACAGCACAAGCTGATTAAATTAATATTTAAAAAAAAATTCTTTCAGGGCTCTAAGGCTTCAACAAGGACAATTATTGAAAACAGGTCAAGACCAATCATTAGTTTAAAGGGATGTTCTGTGCCTCCTCAGTTTTCAGTTCACTGGCTGCCACTGACATTGACTACAGCAACTCTGGTCTGCCTGCATATGTCTCCTGGCCCTTCTGCTTACTGAACACTGCTGCTCGTTGTGTCTACAGTCAGCAAAGCGAGGGCACAGCTTATGGTGCAGAAAGACGATCTGCACCTATAAAGAGCAATCTGTTAGCAGGCATTATGCTTGTCTGGAGCACCATGGTGCGCGTCCTACCCTTCACCCTGCCTTTCGTTTCCAATTCATTCGCTCCTGTTAGTCTCCTCACTCTCTCATGCCGATGGTAAACTTTTATACATCAAATGCTCGACGCCTTAATGTGATTGACAGGCACTTGTCTACATAAAGCTGCGCAGGCTCAGAGACAAAGATTCTTTGGAAGTGCATTTTTGTCCATCAGTGAAGTGAATTCCCAAATGTACCTTGGCTGAACAAGACAATGTGCAAGACAGTGCCTTGCTTTGAACTGGTTTCAATTTAATACTGGTCAAGGATGATTTAAATCTCACTGCTTTCTGTTTTGAATTCATGTTTTCTGTAGCATCCCAACTTTTTCAGAAATGAGGTTGGTATGAGACTGTTCTTCAGAGAGTAAAAAGTATGCTTTGTGAGCAGGATTGGAACAAACAGTTAAATTTTCGGGCAGGGGGCAGTTTGATGTGCTCTCAGTGTACTACCTCACTGAGGAGTGCTGTGCTTCCTCGTACATTTTGTCCTGAGAGTGTGTGTGCGCCTCTGTGTGTTTCGCAGGGGTGAATAAGATCTGTTTTATTCCTGGGATGGTGGGGCCAATACTGGAGATGACCTTGATTCCGGAGGAGGAGCTACGAAGGGCCACCATCCCCATCTTCTTCGACATGATCCAGTGCGAACACAGCCACGGCGGACACTTCCGGAAGGTACCGCCCCCTCTGCTCACCAAACACTATGTGTTCCCCTTTATGGCATCCATTACATGATCCACTGAGCTCTATGTAAACACCTTACAGAGGAGGCATAAACCTGGTTGCATCTTGCAGTTACGCCTCATTTAGCACCTCATTGTTATGGATGCTAAAATGAGAAACTCTGCAATGTTGCAGTGCTATGAATGCTATCAAAATCAAACAAATAGGCTGGACTTAGCATAATCACTGAATAATATTCTAATCTAGGCCAGTTAAAAGCAGTGAATAGAAGAAAAACAAAGTCAAGCAGATTTCTACACAAATGCTAACATCAAAAGATTTCATGGTGATTTATCTTTCCGAGAGGCGACTGTTACAGCGAGAAAGCCAGGGTTAAAAATGAGGTCACTAGCATATGAATCTAGGCAGTGAAATATGTAAATTGTTAAAATTTTAGCCTTGCTTTCAAAGTAATACTTTACAGTTCACGTTTCATTTAATTTTGGCTCTGCTTCACACCTGAACATTTACACCAGTGTTTCTCTAATTCTTGTTAATAAGTGCTATTATTTCTGTTCATTTGGATTTGTAATTGCTATTGATTTTGGGCTTGAAGTAATTTACCATTATTGCTTCATGCCCCTAATTGTATTTTGTAATTGTTCATTTATCACAAATGACAACCAAATGGAAAAGTAATTATACTTAAACTAAATGGGATAAATGATACATATTTTATGAATTTGGTGACAACTTTAATAAACCCAAAATGGAAACTGGGACCTATCTCCACTTTTGAACACTGAATTTGGCTCACATGAAGAATCCATTTGGATTGCTAATTTATGCCATATGCTAACTTTGATGGGTTTTATTCACTATTCCATATGCAGTCTATGGTTTAGTCTGTACACTGTGAATTGTTACATTCTATTATAACCCATGCATACTCTTTTTCATGCTTTTACACAGAACAGAATTCCCAGCAAAGATTATTTACTGCATACTGAATACAATTCGCACACAGGATTTGCGACAAAGTGCACACATGATCAGTTTGTACCCAGTTCTGACACTGGTTAAACTTCCATGGCTGGCAGAAAAATTTTGAAGCCAGTGTTAACAGACCGTGCTCCTTATTGCACTGAAGGGAAGTCAGTTAACACTGAGAGATGTATGCTCCGAGAGCCGTCCCACTGAGAATCTGTATAATTCACGTCATCGCTTTGATTTTTATCACCCGCATTAGCTACTAATCAATTATGTCTCACTGGTCTTCCAGATAAGGTTAATAAGATTAAATTTATTGCTTTTAAGAGAGAGCTTTCAAAAAAAAATCCCTTGCCAATTCACAGCTCTCTCGTCCAAATGTCACTTATTATATTAGTTAACTTGAGTACAGCACATGTACATATACATACAGAAGTCATCCACACAACTTAAGTCCAGCATACTGCACCGTGGGCACACAATAGTGGAGAACATGGTAAACATACTGAACACATTTAGCTAACATGACGCATATTGTACATGCTACATGCTATTTCCTGCAGTTTGAGGATGAGATCATTCTGAAGCTGGATCACGAGGTCGAGGGCGGTGGAGGAGATGAGCGATACATGGAGCTGCTTCAGACAATGTGAGTCCCCCCCGGCAACTGTCAATCAATCACAGAGCCCCCTGTGGTGCCGCAGTTGTGCAGTGGTTAGCAATGTTGCCTTGCAAAAAGAAGAATTTGGGTCTGGGACCAGGCTGGCCCAATCCTCTCTACATTGAGTTGGCATGCTATTGCAGTGATATTGTGTGTTCTCACTGGATATTCTGGAATGTTCTTGCCCTGAGAGACATGTATCATCAGTATACCCCTGCCCCTGGCCTTCACTAAGCTTTGGCCTCAGGACTGCATTTCGTTGCCAGGAGCTGCACTGCGGTGAAGTAACTAGAATGGGTAAAATGCAGAGGACAAATTACCCTGCTGGATTCAATAAAGTATATCTTGTCTTCTTGAAAATCACCTGTGGGCATCTGGGCCTTATTTACTATGCACATACAAAACTAATAGCACTACCAATGATAAAGGCAAAACAAAGACCATGTCCAGTCATTAAGTTTCTGGTATTGACTCATTCATCCAAAGCAATTTACCAGTTGATTATTCTTAGTCATGGCCAATCCCATCTTGCTTAAGGATCCAAAATTGGCCATTATCTAAGGCCCCATAAAAAATACTCGTTCATCATACTTTTAATTTGAAAAATGTGATGTGGGCAGTTAGTTTTTTTAATTGAATGTACTTTTATATAGAGCCTTTGTTTTCCATAGATAAAGCATATTTAGTCAATAAAATGCACAGTAGACTCACAAATGCATTCTTGACATATTTTTCTAGGTTTCCAGACCCGTTTATTCTCCAGCTCTCAACTGAGAACAACTCGTTAAGAGCATTACGCCGATTGCTCTTAACTTTGCGGTACTAAAAATACTAAAAAATAAAAATTAATGCGGCCACAAATTCCAGTGGGGGCGGGGATGATAAACTAATATTTTTTTTATAGGCCCTTATTATGGCTATGCTGGGGCTTGAACCAACAACCTCTGAGTCCTTGTTAAATCCCTCAGCCAACAGGCTACAGAACAGTAACAAGGCATGTGTTTGGTTGTGTTATTTGCCTTACTGCAATCACGGTCGTGTTATTGGTTTAGTTAGTAAACGAGACCCTTGCTCTGCCTTTCAGCTTGCTGGAGTGTGCAGCCCAGTGCCCCCTGCTGGTCCCACAGGTGCAGCACTTTGTGACTTTGGTGAGAGGGCTTTTGGAGAGGCTGCTGGACTACAGGGCTGTCATGAGCGACGAGAGCCGCAACAACCGCATGAGTTGCACTGTCAATCTCCTGGTGAGGCCCCGCCCAATGCACTGTCTGGATAATTAGAGTGCAACCAAACCCCCAGTTTTCAACCAAACTCCTCCCACTGCATAAGTCTGAAAAGTGCAAAATTGCACCAGCAGCTGAAGTAGGAGCTGCGGTGGGGTGTGGGAGTGAAGGCTGGTGTACGTAATCATTAGATGAATTAAAACTATGGCTGCTATTATAGCCAAGAAGTTGTGATAAATTTCAGCTGAAAAATCAATTGTGCTGATTAAAAAATAAACATTCAGGTGACCTTAGATGTTTCTTTCACCTCTGCTGCTTTGAGCTCTGGATTCAATTGAGCTGAAACATCTTGAGTGGTCTGTGCACTAGCCAGTAATAATCTAGGTAAATTACGTTGTAGGCTATATTTTTATATTTTCTCGATTCAGCTGAAGCAATCCAACTTTTGCCATGTTGACTACCAAAATGGAAAACAATGACTGAACATTGCTGAGATTGGTACAGTGATACTCTGAAAATTGACGCCAGCTGACTATCAGGTTAAAGATAACAGAATATTTTCCCGTCATCAAACACATGCAGTTGTAGCTGCTACTGTATGATAACCAGCTAACAAATGAAACTATTAGAGCAAGTAGCCTACGTTTAGTTGCTAACCCGCTGCGATTGATATACAACCAACTGGACAATTATAAAGCTAACGTTTACCTTAATGTGGTACCAGTATAACCATAATCAATGAATATGCTAAGTGGTTGTCTGAAAACTAATGCTTTTAGCCTACTTACTAGACACTCTCTTAAGGTTACACCTAAATTCTTTATGAATGTGAGACGGGCCACAAATGTAAATGTGAAAGTATCGTGTGTTGGTCATAATGTTCAAGCATTATTAAGGAGTCATTCCTAATTGTTTTAGAGAAGAAGAAGTGATCTTAATTTTTTCACCGTAAATAGCCGATAAATAGCTAATATTATTTTCTGAGTTATTCAATTCAATGGTGCATGGACTAGGTGTCAAAGCCAATCAGAGGTATTTTGGGGGAAAAAAAGAGGAGAAGTGCTTAAGGCAGGATTTAAAGTGGGCTGTGAGGGGTTGGCGGTTGATTGTTGAAGAAAGCCTGCACCATCTACGTCATCTTGCACCAGATAAGCTAATTGCAAAATTCAATTGCAATAGCCAGGTTAGGGAAGGCATTATACACATTTTTAACAGAAAGCATAAAATTCTAATGAAGACCACAATGGAAAAATGATCAGAGTGAGTCACATTTTCACTTTGTGAAGAAATGAAGAATTAAAAATTCAAAAGGATCTTAGACACAAAGCACAGAAAAAAATATGCAAAAAAATAATATTTAAATAATATATAATATGATTATATATTACAATAAATTTTATTATAATTTATAATATATAAATTATACAAAAATGAAAAATTTGGACTCTGATCGTTTTTCCTTTGTGGTCTTCAAATACTTTGCACGAAACTGTCAAGAACTGGAGCTGAATCCGTTAACAACACAACTATATACCCAGATACGGTGGCTGTGTGCTGCATGGAAAAAGTGATTTACGGGTTCAGTTGCTCTTTGGCCTCTTTACCTGCCCCCTCCTCCTTTCTCTGTTTTATATACGCTTTTATTTGTCCTGTGTGTTTAATTACTGAGATACTGTACTAATATCTTTTTCACACATCTTAAACTTTTACTTATGTTGTTTTTTTCAAGAATTTCTACAAGGACATCAACCGTGAAGGGATGTACATCAGGTAATTATTCTTATACTGTTCTGAATTTGACAATAATTATTAAATATCATCATGTGTGCCCCTACTTTAAAATTGTATCATATCTCATATTACAGTTAGTTAATGTTTGTGATAAAAACAGGTTGAATATATTTGCTTCATAACAACCCATGCTGTCCATTTTGTCTTTAGTGAGACTACCAATAAAAATATAAAAATATTTTATTTGACATTATGAAAAACTCAGATAGTAGCGCACACAATGGTACTCTGTCAGTGGTTGCGCGTGCATGTGTGTGTTTGGGAGAACGCACTTTCACAAATCTTATGCATGGTTATAATGACAGCACTCGTATGGTGAGTGAATGCATTGGTGTAAAAAATCCAAATGCACCTTTCTGGTTTTGTGCCACATTGTGTGTATATGTGTGTGTGTGTGTGTGTGTTTGTGCGGAAGAGTACGTGGTGTGTGTCCCAGTATAATCTGAGCGGAGATTATCCCAGTCATACTGAATTAATGTTAAAACTCGCAGGATCTACTGATCTTCTCTAAGCAGTGTGTGCACTCATCTCTGGAGAGAGAAGGGGAGGAAAAGGGTGGCAGAGACTGAAAGAGAAAAAAGGGAGGTTAGAGGGAAGAGAGAGTGATGGAAGGGAAGAGAGCCTGGAGAGAGGTTTGCGGCAGGACAGGAAGATAGTCATAAAGTAGCGCATGTTTAATTTATGCCCAGGAAAGGGATATATAATAAACAGTGAGTGAAAGAGCTCAGAGATGGGGGTCAGTCCTGCTCAGCCCTGCCGTCTGTGGGAGGACAAAGGTAAACTGAGGCCTGAGAAAAATGCCCAACCAACAGATAAACACTAGAGACCTGGCTGGCTCAACGTCCAATTATTTTAGCTTTGAAATGGCAGCCTTTATTTCATTTATTTGTGCCGAAATGGATTCATCACATTAGATACCTTTGATATTTCTCTGACTTTGTTTATTCTGACATCTCATCCATCCTTCCATTGTGTGCATTGCTGATTTCTCTTGAAAGGATTATACTACTATTTGTGATGTTGATGTAGCAGCATCTTACCATGTATAGATTTACTAATTAGTAATGGAATACACCTTTCAGCATCTCCTCAGGCTATTATTTAGACTAGCATCTAGTCGGTTTATAAAAAGTGAAAAAAGAGTAGAAAAGAGGAAACAAGATTGAATAGTTTAGAGGCGAATAAACCTTGAGTTTGGAGCTGCTCTCTGCAGTGTGAGTGCAAATATTATTTAATATTTTTGCTCTGGTCACACAGGGATGAAATTCATATCGATCTCCTGACTGTGGGTAAAATATCCAAAAAGCAGATTTCCCAAAAGGTTGGCTTATCCCTTTAAGTATTGAGCTGTTGACATGTTTGTCCGATGTGCAATACCGCTAAATTGATTTGTGTTTACATCAAGCCTGACAGCGAGCGGACAACGCAGATCACAAAGGCTTAGCAAAGTCGGTAAATGTAGAGGGACATCTACTGGACATGTTTGCATATTACAACAGCCGTGTCCTTGAGTTTGTCTCGCAAATGGATAGGAAAAAAAAACGTGGTTTCTGTTTGTTCTACTGTCCCCACTAAAGGCCGCTTGTTTGTGTTTCTGTGAACGTGTGTGTTTGTGTGTGTGTGTGTGTGTTTGTGTTTGTGTGGTGGGTCTTTTACAGGTATCTGTACAAACTGAGAGATCTTCACCTGGACACTGAGAACTTCACTGAGGCTGCATACACTCTGCTACTGCACTCTCGCCTGCTCAAGGTATGTGGTGTATCTGCCTCCACAACACCAGACAGAACAGTGTGATACACTGCAAACACACACACGCAAACACAACCACGCATATGTTTGCTATATATGTGGGGACATTGTATTGACTTACATTTGTTCTCTACAGCCTTTCCGGAACCCTAACCATAACGAAATTATGACTCACCGTGACCTGTTACTGCAACCCTAACTTTATCGAATTAGCCATAAGTCTCGGTGATCCTCTGTGAGGACCATTCAAAATGTCCTCACAGCTCCAAACGTCTACACAACACGCCTCGTTTCTCATGAATCAGTATAATCACAAGTATGGCTGCACAACCCCTCACACATACATGAGCGCATCAAGTAAAAATTGACATTTCATGTCACTATGTGACTATGAGACAAAGGCTGTTAAAGTTGGGCATGCTTTACTTGATCTGCGGTAGCGTTTTACTCCTTACATGAGTCCATCCAAACTAATAGGCGAATCACTCTAATGTTTTGTACTTTGTTGGTACAAACAACAGACTATAATGAAAAGTTTAAAAAAAGTCCATGTGTCATGATATGTCAGTTTGTACTTGATGCACTGGCATGTGCACACACGTACACACGCATTGGATAAGGTGCAGAGGGGGGTAGGGTGTGGGTGCCGGGGGGGTAACAGAGCTTGGCTGGTGTTTATCGGTCGCTGGCAGCACTCACAGAGAAATGTGCGAGCGGTAGGGCTGCCAGGTCTGCTTGCTTGTTTTACGATCTGGACTGAAGCTATCAGGCCAGCGCAGTAGCGAGAATTACAGTCTCTGAGGACTGCTGTGTGTATTGCATTAACCCCCTTCCCTAATTCAACTTCCAATTCACCTTATAGCTCGCTGTCGGGACAGCGTGAGCCATTAGCCGCTTATAGACTGACACCCAGAACACCCGGGGTACAGGCCGAGCGAATTTACTCTCACCCCTGTCTCCTTCTCTCTCCTTACCTTCCCTCACACACTTTGTCTTGCAGTGACATGTCAGTGATGAAGGTTAGTTGGGTTTCCTCTGAGGAGAAATCTGTTGCTTGAATTGGCACCAGAAGTGGAGGGCTTTTAGAAGTCAATCTCTCCCCCCCTCTGTTTCCTCCTCTCTCTATTCTCCTTTCCCTCCTCATCGCTCCTCCTCCTCTCTCCTTCCTCTCTCTCTCTCTCCATCCCTTCACTCTATCCCTCTTTCTTACTTCCTCCTCCCATCTCCCCCGCTTGATCCCTTCTTCTCTATCCCTCTCCTTGTTCTCTGCTCTTTTCTATTTCCTCCGTCCTCCCTCTCTCCCCCTCACTTTCTTTCCTTCCCTCTCCCTCCCTCTCTTCCTCTCTCTCCCCATCCATCCCTTCTCTCTATGCCCTTTCTTCTCTCCTTCTATTTCCTCCTTCCTCTCTCTCTTTCCCTCTCCTTCCCTTCCTTTCTCTCTCCCTGCCCTCTCTCGCTGCCTCTCTTTGTCCCTCTCTCCCTCTTTTCCTCTGCCATCATCTCTCTCTCTCTCTCTCTCTCTCTCTCTCTCTCTCAGTGGTCAGAGGACCAATGCAGCCCACAGATGGATTTCTCCAGCTCTCAGACACAGCGACAGCTGAAGGAGACTCTGTACAACACCATCATCGGATACTTCGACAAGGGCAAGGTCAGCGCAGCCCCTCCCCCTGCGACAGTGCGCCGGACTGCCCCCAAAAAATCTGGGACACGGTGTCTTAATCCTTCGGGTCCTCTGGATATTTTTGGAATTTTTTCACACCTCTGTTTAGTCATATTGGCCCTGAAAGGCAAATGTATGCAAATTGGCTGGTGAATCACCATTTTACACTTTTACGATAGGATCTGCATTCACTCTGCAGGCTGTACCAGGATCAGCACTATAAAAAATGCCTCCTGAAAAAAAATAGTGTGTTTTCTTGCCAATTGGAAAAGCCTATTTTGTGCAATGTATGGTTATAATTAAAGGAGCCAGATGGACGAGGAAATAGGATTGCATTTATGACCAACCAGCTGTCTTTCTGCACAGACTGTCTACACATATTATTAAAGATCTGCGTAGGTCACGGTCAATCACATTTAACTTTTTAAACATGGACCATTAGGCCTGCCATTGTAAATTACTACTAATAATAGTAATAATAATGATGATAACAATAATAATAATAATAAGAAGAAGAAGAAGTAGAAAAACAAGAGGAAGAAGAAAGAAGAAAATAGAATCAGCATCATGATAGATAGATAGATAGATAGATAGATAGATAGATAGACAGATAGATAGATAGATAGATAGATAGATAGATAGTTATCTAATCATAGGTGGATAATAATTAATTCTGAGCTGAATTATACATCACAGATTACAATGGATCTGTTATGTGAAATAGTTTCAGTGCAGAGGTACACATTGTATTCTGTTCCATTTACAGGTCCAGATTTTTTTGTACAATGTTGTTTTTTTTTTTTGTTGTTGTTGTTTTTTTTTGAAGAAACAGTTTGTGTATCTCCGCATTAGGTCCTTTCTATTCGCTCTACATCTATAGCAATGTCCACTTCAGTACCCTCTCTTCTCCCTTATATTTTCAAGGCCATTGCAGAGTCATTTCTGCAAAACTGAACAAAACCTGCAATTCTGAAATACTCAAGGTGAAACCAACTCTGATATGGCGTCTGTCTATAAAAATTGACCATGGAGCTCAAATTGTCACTGTCTGCCTTCCAAGTGCACTGACTGTGGAATTCACTATGACATTATGTGATTCAGTCTTTAACTGCATACAACACTGTGACTCCATTTAGCTGACTATGACACTGACTCTCTGGAGCTGACTGTGATACTGTCTCTCCAGTACTGACTTTGACTCTGGCTGCCTCTGGAGCTGACTGTGACACTGTGACGTTCTCCAGAGCTGACTATAGCACTGACTCACTTAACAAGTAAACATGACACTGTGACTGTCTTTAGCTGACCATGACATGGTGACATTCTTCAGAGCTGACTATTACACTGACTTACTTTAGAACTGACCACAACACTATAACTCTCTCAAGTGAACCATGGCACTGACTCTCTGGAGCTGACTATGACATTGTGACTCACTCTAGAACTGATCATGACACTGTGACTCTCTTTAGTTGACTATGATATTGACTCTCTGTAGCCGACTTCAACAGCGTGACTCACTTTAGAACTGATAATGACACTGTGACTGTCTTTAGAAGAGACCGTGACACTGTGACTCTCTTTAGTTGACTATGATACTGACTCTCTGGAGCCGACTTCGAGAGTGTGATTCACTTTCGAACTGATAATGACAGTGTAACCCTCTTTAGAAAAGACCGTGACACTGTGACTCTCTTTAGCTGGCTATGACACTGACTCTCTTCAGCTGGCTTCGAGAGCGTAACTCACTTTAGAACTGATAATGACACTGTGACTCTCTTTAGAAGAGACCATGACACTGTGACTCTCTTTAGCTGACTATGACACTGATTCTCTTGAGCCGGCTTCGAGAGCGTCACTTTAGAACTGATAATGACACCGTGACTCTCTTTGGTAGAAACCATGACACTGTGACTCTCTTTAGCTGACTATGACACTGACTCTCTTGAGCCGACTTTGAGAGTGTGACTCACTTTAGAACTGATAATGACACTGTGACTCTCTTTAGAAGAGACCATGACACTCTGACTCTCTTTAGCTGACTATGACACTGACTCTCTTGAGCCGACTTCGAGAGAGTGACTCACTTTAGAACTGTTAATGACACTCTGACTCTCTTTAGCTGACTATGACTCTGATTCTCTGGAACTGACTATGATATTGACTCACTTTAGAGCTACCCATGACACTGTGACTCTCTTTAGCTGACTGTGACACTGACTCTCTTCAGCAGCAGGCCTGACTCAGTTTCTTTGTGTACCATCTGCAACTCTTGCCTTCGGAAATCTTAAAAGTAACAGTTACATGGGTACTTTTTCCAACTTCACCGCTAAGTGGAAAAGTTCCAAAAGAGACCCAAATATTGACTGTGTTTTTGTGTGGATATTCAATCTGATCCTGTCTGCAGCTGACCATCACTCTGTTTGGAGCCCTTGCTGATTCTTCTGAGCTATTTCACAGGAGCTGGCTGTTAGTGCAGTTATGTTCTCTATGGTATGACCTGCCATTACTCATCACGGCCAGGCAGTGTGTGCATAGTGTACACAGAGCAGTGCTGATTGGCCACACATTCTCCCAAAAATGGAATGTGCCCGCCTTTAATTAACTCTACATTATTTTTGTGTAGATAATTGTCTGGTTAATGATACTGTGATTTTCATAGTTATTTTGTGACATCATGAATTGTGGGAGGACATTAAGCTATTGGCTGTGCTTAAAGTGAAAATTTTAGATGTGGTAGGAAAATAACATGTGGTTTTCAAGAGGCAGAGTGGATGGGCAGCAGGAAAGCCTTGGGGTGGATTGTTTGACTGACAGCTGTGGAGTTTTTGGTTAAAGCCCCTTGTCGGGCTTCAGAATTTGACTTGAAGTTGGAGAGATCAAGTCGGGATGAATTCTGCCATTGGGAGGTGAACAAGGCCCTTAACCCCAAAACTCACTTCAGGGATTCGACTCCTCCTTCTCTCTATTGCTTCCTGCATGCAGCTGTTCTATCTGGTTCTGCTGTTCGGCATCCTTGAAAGAGAGAAATGTTCTCAATGGACCTTTGCTGGTTAAATAAAAGCTAAAATACTGTGATGAAAATAGTATTGACCACAATACCCCTCATATATTATTAGGCATTTATCTATATTTGTTTCAGCTGTTAGCAGGAGTTGTGCAATTCCACGTCAGATTCCCCAGTGTCGAAATATTTGGATTTGTATTTCAGTGCAACATGTCACTGCCAGGTACGGCTGTTCTTACAACATATTAGATTAGCAGTACTTGGCAGACACTGCTATCCAAGTCAGTTTAAAATAAGTGCAAACCCAGGGTCATTGGTTTACTGAACCTGTGTTGCTCCTACTCTGTGAAACTGAAACTGAAATAAACTGTCCTCTGTACCTGAGGAAGTGAGCATTATTTCCAGCAGTGACCTGATTAATGAAATAGTGATTTGGTCTTTGTGTCTCTGTTCTGGTTTCCAGATGTGGGAGGAGGCTATCGCTCTCTGTAAGGAGCTGGCTGAGCAGTATGAGATGGAGGTGTTCGACTACGAGCTTTTGAGCCAGAGTCTGGTAATGAGACTGTTTATTTCTGTCTCTACCACTACGAATACTGTGCTGACTCCACCCTCCACTTCTGCCACACTGACTCCACCCTCAACATCCACAGCTCTGAGTCCTCTCTACACAACATCAACAGCACTGAGTCCTCTCTCCACTTTTGCCACACTGACTCCACCCACATTTCCCACCCTGACTCCACCCAATGCATCTTCAGCACTGACTCCTCCCAACACATCTGCTGTACTGACTCCACCCATTGCATATAAAAGCATAACTCTACCCAGTGCGTCTGCAGCAGAAACTATACCAGCCATAATTGCTACATCGACTCCATCCGTCGTATCTGCTGCACTGACTCCATCCACAACACCTGCCTGTGACCCCTTCCGCTGCATCTTCAGCACTGACTTAAGCACCCGCATCTGCAACACTGACTGCACCCACTGCCTCTACAGCACTGACTCCACCCTTCACACCTGCTACACCGACTCCGTTCACTGTGTCTGCAACCCTGACTCAACTCACCACATCCGCAACACAGACTCCATCCTTCATATCTGTAACACTGACTCCACCCACCATACTTGCCACAGTGGCCCCTCCCACCACATCTGCTAGACTGACTCCAGCCACCACGTCCTCGACGCTGCTTGAAAAATGCCCCGGCCGCAGAAACCTGTCTGAAATATGTGTAACTGAGTCGGCTGACAGTAGCGGCCATCTGTGCTACATTTGTCACGGTGCCGCTCTCTCTAATGCAGTGGGCTGGGTTACTCGGGCTAATCTGTTGCAGCAGATCCTGGCACAGCTGCGGCTTCCTACAGGATGCTCTCATTATCATTTCAATTAGAGGAAGCTGGAGTACAGATCAGCCAGCCGCCATAAAGCAGAGGATCATTTTTTTTCTGCCTGTGAGGCTGGATGACTCCAGTTGGGAGAAATCCCTCTGGGCTTTTATAGAAGCCCATGTGTGAGAGTGTGTGTGTGAGAGAGAGTGTGTGTGCGCGCAGGGAATTATGCCCAAGTGGACAAACACATATTAAATATTTTTTCTCTGCTCTCTTTTCCAGACGCAGCAGGCAAAGTTTTATGAAAACATCATGAAAATCCTGCGGCCAAAACCAGACTATTTTGCTGTGGGATACTATGGATGCGGCTACCCCCCATTTCTGAGGGTGTGTGTGTGTGTGTGTGTGTGTGTGTGTGTGCATATATGAGTGTGTGTGTGTGTGTGTGTGTGTGTGAGTGTGTGTATTAGAGGTAATTGTACTAGTAGTGGTAATTTTGTGTGTTACGCCCAGAAGTAGTCATTGCATTGGCAGTAGCAATTTTGATAACCATAACAGGTATTACATATACTCATAAACAATAACAGTTTTTCGATTTGCTAGTCTGCGAGTGCTTGATACCTCATATTCTTCAGGAAAAATTGGTTGTGATAATGCCGTTTGGGTTCAGGGTCCTTGCAGTTTCTCATTTTAACAAACCTGAACTCTGTGGCCTAATCCCAGGCTAGTATTTGTTTCCCATCTCCCCTTCAATCATGACAAGGAAACCCTGTGGCAATTAAAGCCACACAGAGGCCCTTGCACACAAAAAAATGCAGGCTTTACTGGTTTCCACTGCTGCTGAACGGGTTTATTAGTTCTTTGATGGAATACCACAGCACAAACCAATTTTGATTATGTGAGCCCAGCAGGAGTACCTGAGGGGGGCTGCTAATATTGCCAATTTGCAGCTCCCCAGTTTGAATAGCAGGAGCTCATTCAGCAAATAAAGACCAATGTTTTTGTTTTGTCCTCTCTCTCTCTCTCTCTCTCTCTCTCTCTCCATCTGTTATTTATTTGTGGTTGTACTGAGGAATGTTATCAGTTATACAGGGATAATTTATACTAAACTACAGTGCCCTCCATAATTATTGGGACCCCTGGTTAAGATGTGTGAAAAGCCTTAAAATAAATTCCATTTTTATTGCAGAAGCGTACTCTCACACTGAAAATTGACGAAAAATGTAACCTTCAACTCAAGTGAATTTTAAGGCGAAAAAAAAATCCCTGACTAAGAAATAATCATTTTTCATAAAATCATCTGTTCCACAATTAAATGTAATTGAAGTATTTCTGACATTTCTACAGTAGTTTACAAAGTTGATCAGAGTATCTAGGAACATTTATTTAGTAAATTATCACTTCCTGTTTCCCTGGGGCATAAATATGATGTGACACAGAGACCATTTGTCTTATCCACCCTTCAACATGGGAAAGACAAAGGAACACACCATTCAAGTAAGGCAGATGTGTGTCGACCTTCACAAGTCAGGGAATGGCGACAAGAAAATAGCCCCTCGCCTGCACCTGCCCATATCTACTGTCAGAGGAATCATTAAGAAGTTTAAAACGACTGGAACAGTGGTAAACAAGCCTGGACATGGACGCAAGGTTATTTTGCCACCGCAAACAGTGAGGAGGATGGTAAGAGAAATAAAAAGTTCTCCAAAGCTCACTGTTAAAGAATTGCAACAAATGGTAGCATCTTCGGGTCACAAAGTCTCCAAAACAACCATCAGGGGCTATCTAAATGCCAACAAGCTGTTTGGGAGGCATGCACAGAAAAAACCTTTTCTCACTCACAGTCATAAACACAAACATCTGGAGTTTACTAAGTGGTACTGGGACTTCAACTGGGACCGTGTGCTTTGGTCAGATGAGACCAAGACAGAGCTTTTTGGCAACAAACACTCTAAGTGGATCTGGCGGAACACAAAAGATGAGTATGCAGAAAAGCACCTCATGCCCACTGTGAAGTATGGGGGAGGATTGGTGATGCTGTGGGCCTGTTTCTCTTCCAGAGGCCCCGGGAACCTTGTTAGGGTCCATGGCGTCATGAACGCTTTGAAATACCTGGACTTTTTAAATCAAAATCTGGTGGCCTCTGTCCGAAAGCTGAAGATGGATTGTCACTGGGTCTTTCAGCAGTATAATGACCCTAAGCATGTGGCCAAATCTACACAGAAATGGTTCACCAGACACAGAATCAAGCTCCTCCCATGGCCACCTCAGTCCCCAGACCTCAACCCCATTGAAAACCTGTGGAGTGAGCTGAAAAGGAGAGTGCAGACGAGAGGACCCAGGTCGCTGGAAGATTTAGAGAGGTTGTCCAAAGAGGAATGGTCGAAGATCCCTCTTTCTGTATTATCCCATCTTGTGAAACATTATTGGAGAAGATTAGATACTGTTTTGTTGGCAAAAGGGGGTTGTACAAAGTATTAACATCAGGGGTGCTAATAATTGTGGCACACATGATTTGATGTAAAAGAATAATTTCTTAATGTGGGATTTCTTTCCCACTGAATAAATGCACTTGAATTAAAAGTTGGATTTTCCTCTTTTTTTCATTGTGGTCCTATATTATTTTGAAAAAAATTGAATTTATTAGAAGCTAATGAACACATCTTAACCAGGGGTGCCAATTATTATGGAGGGTGCAGTATATCTGGTATGATTAGCATTATGTAAAGCATTGTCAATAGATGATTGTATTTCTGTATGCACATTTTTGTGTTCATTCCTCGGGGAAAATGTCCAGATGTGTTCACAGCATGCACTACGGGGAGTACACACATTACAGTCTGTGAGTACATACTGCCATGTATGAGTATGAGTGTGCGGTACATTCTCTGTACTGCAGAACAAGGTGTTTATTCACCGAGGGAAGGAGTACGAGCGTAGAGAGGACTTCCAGAGTCAGCTGATGAGCCAGTTCCCCAGCGCCGTGCGGCTGAACACCACCAGCCTTCCCGGAGAGGACATCAGGAACTCTTCACTACAGTGTATCCTTTACTGGAGGTGGCCATGGCAGTGTAGGGTCGCGGTTAGAAGAGATTGACGCTGCTCCAAATAGAATGAGACAGCGTTAAAAGTTGCGAGGCAGTCAAGATGCTCTGAGATGCTAAAGATGCTATGAGCTCTCTCGGTGATGGTTATCGCCCTTGCACTGCCGAGAAATGGGAGATGCAGCGGCTAAGTGTGCTTGACTTGGAATCAAAAGGTCCTGAGTTCGAGTTCTTGCCACAGCTTTCGCAGCGTGCTCTACGGCAAAACACTTCAATCCGACAGTGCCTTACTCCACCCAGGTGTATAATTGGGTCCCGGCAAATTGCCAGGGAAACCTGACTAAGAGCTGGAGGAGTACCTGCGATGGACTAGCATCCCATCCAGGGGGAGTAGCAATACTCCTTGGCTCTGTCCAAATAGTCTTTTTTTCCTAGGAGAGTTCTTAACTCCTAAAAAATGATCCAGAATTAATTATGCGGCAGCCATGATAAGTGGATTCTAATTCATTAAATGTTAAGGAAAGGTGTCTCAGTGCCTAATTTGCCTCTTTTAGCATGAGGTACCCAGAAGCATCTTTTTCCAGAGAAAGGAGATAACTATATCCCACTATTCCGCTATTTAAAGCAACGACAATTCATCTGGCCAATCGCAAAAAGAAACTGATATGACGTCAGGGGACACGTGATTATGTTGCCTCGTGTAAGTGCATTTGGATTCTCTTTGCAGCGTGGTTGTCTTTGCAAGCCGTATCGAAATCCCTTTTATACCATTCCTTTAGCATTTGACGTGTTCCACAAAGATGAAAGAAAAGTGGTCAGGAATTAGTATGTAGGATGTTGTTTTTTGACAATTCAGATGCAGCCCTACAGTAGTCACTTAATGGGACTGAAAACATGGGCAAGCACCAGGTCTGATGAGGCCTTTGGTTCAGGACAGACTTACTGCTGAGAGAAGTGCGCTTTTCTTGACCCAGTTGCAATAGATATCCAGTGTTTCACGGTACAGCCGGTTCTGGAGATTCCCCCACGCCTGAAGAACAAGCCTGTCCCTGACCAAATCATCAAGTGAGACCACAGCTTTCATCATAGCATAAAAGATATATATCCTGCTTCAAATTAGATTGCCACAACTCCCTCAAAGCCCAAGTATTCATTCACTAATCACAGCACCTTTCACTGCTATATCCGCAAACAAGCTCTAATAAATACGGTAGGCTCTCAGAAGCCAGTCACTCTGCTGTTTGGCCCGAGGACATTTTCTCACTCACCAGTCAAACTCAGTCCCTGTGTTCACCTATTAATCGCAGTGCTTATTCTTCTCTACAAAGCAGTAATGATATTTGAGCTGCCACTCAACAATGCCTTCATTTTTTTTTTGTTTGTCTCTCATTTAGTTTCTACAAATCCAACTACGTGCAGCGATTCCACTACTCCAAGCCAGTGCGCAAGGGCTCGGTGGACCCAGACAATGAGTTTGCGGTGAGCGTCTGTGGAAAAACTCGCGCAAAATGCATGATGCGCACAATCTACCCCACAAAACTTAAGATATCACTTATTTTAGACTGAGGGTGTATGCAAGCCAATTAACTTAATTTTCTGTTTGTTTATCTCTCCCCCCCTCTCTGTCTGTCTCCATTTACACACACACGTGCGCACACACACACACACACTCATACGGCTTCATCTGTTTGATGAAATCGATCCACCCATAGTCGATGTGGATTGAGCGCACCACCTTCGTCACGGCCTACAAGCTCCCTGGAATTCTGCCCTGGTTTGAAGTCACCAGCACGACTCATGTTAGTAACTGCACCTTATGACTCTTGTTTTTACATGTGAGGCTAGTCATACTTGTGATGGACAGCATAAAGAAATCTGAATTTCAGTAAAGAATTATAATTAGTTGCAATAAAATTGTACAGTACAGTAATATTGTAATTGGTCATTTATTGAAGAACAAAAGGAAATCTTTCCATAGTGTTTTTGTGTTTAGATGTCTGTTTACTGAGCTGTGAGAAGGTATCTGGACTGTTAAGCAGTGTTGCTCAGTTTTGTCATTGTACTCCAGCAATATTAAATGAAATAATTAAAATAAGATTGATGTCTAAACTATCAGGTTGGTGTTATGGTGTTTATATTCATTCAAATTTCCACCATTCTGTGTATGACTAAGTTCTTATTGACTGCGCTTTCTTCGTATCAGACTACAATCAGTCCCTTGGAGAATGCCATTGAGACCATGGGAACTACCAATGAGAAGATCCTGACCATGATAAACCAGTATCAGGGAGATGACAGCCTTCCCATAAACCCCCTCTCTATGCTGCTGAATGGCATTGTGGACCCTGCGGTCATGGGTGGTTTTGCCAAGTATGAGAAGGTGAGGAAGGTGCTTGCATGTGTGTATGCATGTGCATCTGTGTGTGTGTGTGTTTGTGTGTGTGCGCGTGTCTTTCTGTGTATGTGTGTGTGTGTGTGTGTGTGTGTGCGCGCGTGTGTGTCTGTGTCTGTATGGGTGTGTGTACGTTTGTGTGCATGTGTCTGCATGTCTGTACTGTACATATTTGACTATGAGTGCCTTTGGGTCGACTCTCCAGGATCATATCTTGTCTCTCCTAGCTTTTTACATCTTTAATTAAACTGATATGTAAATCCACCTCAACATCTCTGTTCAATCTTTATTCTTCCAGCTTTGCTTTCTGTTATAACAGCATGAAGAACAGTTTAAGCGATTAACATCAATGGCATTGTAATGCAGCACATATCTTTCTCTCTCTGAAGGCATTTTTCACAGAGGCCTATATGCAGCAGCATCCAGAGGACAAAGACAAACTGGCTCATCTCAAAGACCTCATTGCCTGGCAGGTAGGGAGCTCGGAGGGGAGAGGTTTTGGCAGGTGTCAGGCAACTCGGAAAAAGCTTGGAGGCGGCGGACTGTCATGAGGTTTATTAAAATCATTTTGAAGAGGGAACATTTTTCATAATTTATCAAGCTGTCCTTGTTTTCCCACCTATTTTTTTAGCAAGTTTCTCTCTGAGAATGTCCCAAAACTACAAGGGAAGGTAGACAAGAAAATCTATCAAAAATCACTGTTTCTAGGTTTGATTTTTGAGTACATTGAACTGCAAGTGCCTGGAAATTTGAATTTTGACTTTTGTTCTGTGTTACTGTTACCTAATTGGTATACTTTGCCCACCACTCCTGTCATTTTTAGTGAGAGCTATTTTCACTTTCATTTCTTTTGGTCACAAATGTGGTCCAGTGTTTCCACCATTTCTCTGCCAGAGGACAGTAACTGACCATCTCGACTTCTGTTCCTGATGGAATTAAATTAACATCTCCTCTCTGGAAATATTTTTATGGTAGTCAGTCACAGCCTGTGAGACATGATGACTTATGACTGTTCCAGACTCCCCTATTGGCTAGAGGAATCAGCCTGCACGGGAGAAGAGTGACAGACGACCTCCGACCTTTTCACGATCGCATGGAAGAGTGCTTCAAACAGCTAAAACAGAAGGTGGAGAGGGAGTACGGCGCAAGAGAACTGGTGAGAGACGGAGGACAGCAGGGAAATTCAGAGAATCGTGATCAATAGTTGCAGTCTATCCAGATCATTACACTGTACAGAAGAAAAGTTTAAGGAACTCTCATTCAGCTCGGCGAATAAATCTTACATGCAGGAATTTGCTTAAAATTGGAAACAAGAGCAAAGAGAAAACACTATATAAATAAAATATGCTGAATGAAGAATAAGGTGTGATATCTTTGGTAATAGATATTCAAAACACAATAATAAAATCCTGGGTGCATCACCCTGTCGTTAGGACTGTAATTTAATGTCTATACACCCAAGAGCCAGGGATTTTATTGAGGCCTTACTCAGCAAGAATCGAAGCTGACAGTTGATTAATAACTAAAGGTAATTTATAATCGCTCAAAGCCGCACTGCCAACCGGCTACAAATTAAAGCTGGTTTAAGTGTTATATGCATTACGATAGTAAATGCGGGTAGATTTTATTATTTGGGATGTAAATACACACCCTATGCCGGCGGAAATTGTTTTCTTTGCAAGAGATCCAGAGACGCATCAGACTCTTCTGCTGATGTCGCACTGCTTAGAGACTTCAGTTACCTTTGGCTTTGCCTGCTGGCTAAACAGGGCTCCCCAATTAAAGCCAGGCTGCCCCTGAGATTGCGTCTTTTCGTCAATTTTTTTCTCTCACCACTGTTTGAGGGTTCTCTACTCCAGTTTTATCCTCAATGCACTAAATATTTAAAATATTATCCTAACTGGTGGTAATACCTTAAATCAAGATAATCATGTGACATTATTTACAGGGTCTCAATAATAATAATTAGCATGGTCTCCCTGTGGTTACATGGGTTTCCTCTTGGTACCTGGTTTTCCTTCCACTGTCCAACAACATGCTTGACAGGCTAAGAGGAAGCTGTGTGTTGCCCGTTGGTATGAGTGAGCGGGTATACGGTGTGTTTACTCTGTAATGGATCAGGGAGCTACACAGGACATGTTACTGTCTCTCACCAGCTGTTCACTGGAATTGGCTCAACTCCGCCTGCGACCCTCATCTGAAAATAACGGGTTTGATAGTGAATGGATGGATGGAAGAAAGGATGGATGATATGACTAATCGCAACATTAAGTAATAAATTGCATTTACACCAGGTCACAAAAGAAAGCAATGGTTTCTGGGGGATTTTGTTCTTGAGACATGACAGGACAGATATGGAGGAAAATTATTTGAAATATTGAAAAGAGAGGAGCACATCTAAGTGCCGTATTTTAGATGGTGCTGTTGTGTGCTATTTTTCGTGTACAATGACTGTAGGGCAATGCTATAAGAAAACAATATGTGCTGTGACAGAATGCCTTGGGTATTCACTTTACAGACTGGATTGATAGAAGGACATATACCTTCTCATAAAATATCGTAAAGTTGCCTTTGGCTGCAGTTTCACTTTTGAGCGGCAGAAAATAAAAATAGCAAGAATGTCGAAGTCAGACAAACTACGAAAAATTGTTCCCTTGGATAAGGGTACTTTGAGAAAACACACCAAGACATCTTTTTAAAGTCTTTCTAAATTGGACTGCTAACTGCCTGAAGCAATAGATGGGCTTGTTACCAATTAGCCGCAGCAGTGTGTGAAAGTCGGTGAGTCCGTAAGCACACATGCACCAACACACACAGGTGCACACACAGTCATAAATGGACACTCACAAGTACTCAGTCTTCTAACAGTTACTGTATCTCACACTCTCACACGCTCGCACGCACGCACACACACGTGCAAATACACCACACTGCTCTCATTTTTTAAATTTGAGGTTAACAATGTAATGTTTTTTTAAAAACACAGGTATTGTCAGTGTATAAATTTCACTAAAATATTAGCCCTTGATTCTCTCAGTGATAAAGAAATAAATGATTGATTTAGTGATACTGTGAACATAATTTGTCAAAACGTTGAACTCCAAATCACAAAAAGTTGGGACAGTAGTTTAAATTAAAATTAAAACTGAAAGCAGTGCTTTTTCAATTATATTTGACATATACTATAATGTTGAAAACAATGCAAGAGCACATTGTTTTGTTTCACTGCATGAATTTTATTGATTTTTCAAAATAAACACATTTCAACTTTGGTTCTTGCAGCATATTTCAAAAAAATGTTGGGGCAGTGAAGTATTTACCACTTTGTAATGCTGCCGTTCCATTTCACAACACTTTAAAACATTTTATGATTGAGGATAGCAAGTGATGAAGTGTTCCAGGTGTCATTTTGCCCCATTCTTCCTGCAAACAAGTCTTTATGTCTGCAACAGTACAGGATCTGTGTTGTCACATCTTTCTTTTCTCATGCAGCCATGCCTTTGTAATGCTTACACAGTGAGGTTTTGCGTTGTCTTATTTGTTTTGAAGATTTGTTGCTCTGTTAAATCAGTGTACTTTTCAGCATCAGTGGTGCTGTTGTAGTACTTGACAAGGGTTTAGCAAAGTGGCATGGGCTCAGGGATATAGATAAATGATGGTTCTCAATGCAGTGCCCTCTGAGTGATCGGAGGTCACAGGTATTCCGTTGAGGCTTGTGCCTTTGCCCTTTTACGGACAGAAATTCCTCCAGAATATTTGAATCTTTGAATGATGTTATATACCATCAAAGGTGAAATATACAAATCCCTTCCTACTCTCCTTGAGACAAATTGTTTGCAAGTCTTTCAGTGATGCTTGCCCGGACATGTGGGCAAATCGGCAATCCTCTGACTGTCTTTGCTCTCGAAAGACCAGGCCTCCCCTGGATGCTGCTTTTGTGGATTACAATTGCCTTTGACATCATTAGCATGAAATCGCATCAGTCTGCATTTTTTTTTAAATCCCCATTTCTGTTTCTACATTGCTCTGGTTCCAACTTTATTTGCAGTTTGTTCCAGGTCGAAATGGCAGGAATAGATATATGTTTGCAAATAAAATGATATTGTGCAGGGGGAAAAAAAAAACATTAATATTTTGTCTTCACACTGTCTGCAATCAATACAAGTCCAAGTAAATTTAAGATTCACAGCTATCTGTTTTTATGTGCATTTTTCATACCAGCTGGCATTGTACCACTCCTTCCATTTGAAAAAGGCCGTTCTATAATAAACATTTCAAGGTCGACTCTCATGTTCTCTCCCTCTCTCAGCCGGATATGGACGACCGCAGAGCCAGCCGGCCTCGATCCATGCTGCGCTCCTACCGCCAGTCCATCATATCCATCTCTTCGTTGGGGGGCTCAGAGTGTGGGACCCCCACCAAGACACATCCTGACAGGTACTCCATATCCTCTGCTGCTCCAACTCATGCACTCTCTTTCTCTCTCTCTCTCTCTCTCTCTCTCTCTCTCGCTTTCCACTCAGTTCAGTTCAATTCAATAATGTTTGATAAGCAGGACTGTATGTGAACAATATTGCCAAAATATTTAACAACTAGACGATTGCTGTCAGTGGATGACAGCAAGATATATCCCTGAAACATAGCTCTCTCCCCGGAGGCAAAATTCATGGTTTAGCCTTGTTGTGGCACAACAGGAAAGGATCCAGAAAGTCAACTGGGGAACTACAATTGGCCTCAGGAAAATTCACTGCAAATTTTACCCGATTCCCTCGAGAACTCTGCATTTTTATAAAAATTAAGCTTGGCCTAAAATTGATGCTTCTGGGACGATCATACGTCCACTTTTATGAGGTTGATTTTCCGTCTTGCGTATTACCATAATCTTTCTTGTCGAGAGCCCCCCACACATGGCCGTAAAATTCGTGTAACCATGTAAAGCAACAACTGAATCCCTTGTGATCAACTTTTCTGAGCTTCATGGAGATAGCATGCGATATCACATCTGCATTTTCAGCTTTCACAATATTGCATATCCACACTGGTGCCAAAGGCATTATTTCTGCAGTAAATTACAGGCCATAATATGACTGTTGAAGAAACATAAACGGTACATATATGATGTATTCTGTTCATTACCCAGACAAAACTACTGTAATGCACTATATATTACAGTTTTCTGGCACAGTATTAGTTGGTACATAACAATGTACACTGCTCCTTTTTTCTCTCTTGAAAATTGTATGTACATTCCTGAATCCATATTGGAAGCAGTGTGTAGAAGCAGGTCTTATGTATTCCTGCTGCAAACATGCTCAAAATTAATGTGGTGACTCAATATGTGAACTCAGTCTTTGTTGTCATGCCAACCTGGGGCGCATTTCCCATAAGCGTAGTTGCTAACTAAGTAAGCAACTTACATAGTTCGTCCGTTCACTGTCAGTGGGCAAAAAATGAAAAAAAAAATGAAAATACTGGTCTTCTACCGGGAGGATCATAGGGTCACCAACATCACTTCTATTGACAAGAAACTATGTCAAAAGAAATGACTCCTATCAAAACTGTCTGAGTTACTGCATTTTGATGTGCTGCATTTGGGCAAGTGGTGGCACTATAATCATTAACGTCCTCTTCTATGCACCAGGAATGTTGAAAGCAGATTTGAGATGATTTCAGTTAAAGCTTTTCAAGTTATTGTAATTGTTAAAAATTATAACTTTGGCCTGGTGGTGTCACTACAGTAAAGGTCATATGGTGACCAACATCAAGAACAACCCCTCTCTACGCACCAGAAATGATCACAAGAAGTGTGGCATGATTCCCATCAAAACTGTTTGAAAATGTAACGTATGAACAGGTGGTGGCTCTTCACAAAAGGACGTAGTGTCACATAAATCGACAGAGCTAGTCCTCTATGCGCCAGGAATAAATCATTTGATTTCTGCAAAATAAAAATTTCTAGTTATTGCACTAGCACAAAGGATCTGCAGTGGTATTGAGGGTGAATCCATAATATCCAGTTTTGGGGACAGAAAAAAGCAAATAATTTTAACTCAAAAGGAGGTATAGTTAATACAGTGGAAGAAACCATGAAGAAACAAATAAGAACATTTGAAAATAACATGCAAAAGCGAAATGTATGATTTACATCATGATGGATAATTACTGAGGATTGTAATGCTAACTATTGCAAATAATTACACGGATAACAGAGACGGCATCATGCTGGTTGTGTTAAATTTGTTGACGAAAAAAAGCCACAAGTGTGTATACTGTATATCCACACACTACATATCCATGTATCTTTCCATCTCCAAAGCTGTCTCTTCATCTAGTCCTCCATGTCTTTCTGTTCTCTTTGGTTTAATGGAATTAGACTCTTCATATAATTCTCCCTCAAAGTTCTCATTTCCTTTTGTAAGTCTTTTTCCCTTAGCCTTGCCGTCAGATGAAAAATTCATGAATTGCTGTGTGTCTCGGCGCCTGTGCCGAAGCCGTGGCTCAGACAGCGAAAAGCCTCTTACATCTGCGAGGCCATGTTTGGGCACATCAGTAAAATCAGCCTGGCTGCAGCAGACTGCTATGACTCTGCTAATGCTTAATGGTCTGTGAGAATTGCTTTCGGACTATTAAACGCTTTTACGTAGAAATATAGCAAATGCATGGAATTATATTTACTATTTTTGCATCCTCACAAACGCTCACACTCTCACAGACCATGTGCAGTGATATTATCCAAATAGATTTTCCGTACAGTTCCGTACAGAAAAACTCCGGACAGTTTTTTGCTGTATTCTACTCAGTCAGTAGAATACAGCTCTTTATATACAGTGATTGCCTCAATATTTGTACGGTATTGACATATTAGAAATATCATTTTATATCTTTAACAAGTTATAACTGTGATGAAATGGATGAAAAGACATTTTTTCGGTTTTAATCTTTGAGTTTTGAATGAAGAGTATCGGTTAGCGCAAAACAAGTTCACTGCTGCCACCTACTGGCAAGTGGTAACAGTGTGTTACAGATAGGCCAACTGAAGCATGACAGGGTGAAAAGGGTCAAATATAACACTTTTAAGCTTAGAGAAATTGGTGAACTGATTAACTGTTTTAATGTTCAGCTAATTTTCTGACTGTATCCCATCGTTCTTTAGTGCCTTGTCATTTATTTGCATTGTGGCCTGGCTCAGACTAGGATGCACATATTTAAGTAACAACATTCTCAGTTTATAAAGGTCCTTGCAGTTGTAAACATTTTTGGAATTAATTGAAATTAAACACGAGTAACCATTTGGTTTGGTGGGTGTAATTGTATAATAATGCATGGGCATAATTCTAATTAAAAACTTGAAGTTTATTACATTATAATGTGTGCTGGCTCTCTGTTGGGATTGATACTAACTTAAGGTCATTTAATAAGGAATTAACATGTATCTCAGTAGTGGGCACCTCCATCCCACTTTTAGTTCATTATTGTGTGCTCTCTCTCTCTCTCTCTCTCTCTCTAACACAAACTTTCTTTCTCTCTCTCTCTCTCTCTCTCAAATGTAAGTGCGGTCCCAGATTTGGCGCCCCCCCGGACCCCTACTCTGCCGAGGTCCAGCGGGAGCGTCAGTGTGGTTGAGGAGGGGTCGACCGGAGACGGCGAGGTTCGGCTGCGCAAATCCAAGAAGAGGAGGAAGAGGAGCAGCATGATCTTCATCAGTGAAGAGAAGGAAAGAACCAACACTTTGGACAGTAAAAGGGTGAGAGAGAGAGAGGGAGAGGGTGGGGGGAGAGAGAGAGGGAGGGGGGAGAGAGCTGTGGGCAGCTAAGGATGTGGAATAACAGAAAGGGGAGCATGAGAAGGGCGAGGGATAGCGAGGGAGCTTGAACAGGAATTATCAGAGCATGAGGAGAAGAAAGGTGGTTTGAAGGTGCCTCTCCAGATAGAGATGTAGATCAGAGGAGCAGGCTGTTCTGCACAAGCCGCAGCTCCCTCTGCGCTGTGCAGGAGAGCCCTTCTGTCATTGTGTCAGTACTATACGGTCTGCTCACTCACTCTCGCCCTGCAGCTGTCAAAGAAGCAGGAGTTCCGCAGTGACACTAACCTGTCAGAGGCTGCGGAAAACAGCTCTGCCCTGAGCAGCATCAACTCCAGATCCCTGCCCACTATTACCGGTGAGATGTTTGAGCACATGCATACACACATTCACACTCATACAAACACACACACACACACACACACACACACACACACACACACACACACACACACACACGCTTCACTGCCCTGAGCAGCATTAACTCCAGATCCCTGCCACTATCACCAGTGAGATGTTGGAGCACATGCATACACACAATCACACTCATACAAACACACACATACACACACACGCACGCACACATGCTTCCCTGCCCTGAGCAGCATTAACTCCAGATCCCTGCCCACTATTATGGGTGAGACATGTGAACACACACACACACACATAGCACACACACATAGTTACACACACACACAAGTCGGCACCCTCACCAGCTCTTACCATGGCAGAGAGCCCCTGCTCCACAGCCTTTGTAACCTCCCCCCCCGCCCACACTGCAGGTCTGTCTCTGTCAGTGGCCAACGGAGGGGAGGAGGGGGAGACGGCCCGCTCCCGCCGGGACAGTAAGAGCGTGTCCCTCTGCCTGCCCACCGACCGAACTGCTGACCGCCGCTCTAAAGGGGTGATCAACCTGCTCTTCAGAGCTAAGGTGAGCCTACCGTACTCAAACGCATGCATGTAAACACAGTGTGTCTCTGTTCTTACCATCCGTCACGCGCTGGACAGACTGACTAATGCTCGGCCCGATTTCTCTTCCAGCTCGGCTCCAAGTCCGAAGAGGGGAAACCGCCGGCCGAGCCGACCGGAGACAAATCTGAATCTCACTTCTGATCCCACTCCGCCGGCCCACCCTCATCTCAGGGCTTACAGCCACATCGGCCCTATTCCCCATTCTCTTTTTTTTTTAAACTGGCTTTTCTACATTTTGAGAACACCATGAAATATTTTGTAATACAACTGTAGTAACATAATCCTGTTTTATTTTTGTTATTATTATTCCTGTCCATCTGAGGGATAGGTCGAGGGACTATTGATTTTGGTCGGGAGCTTTTCTGATCTCCGACCAGCTTTTTTTTTTTTTAATGATTAATCTATTATTACAAGCATTTGCACTGTGTGTTTGTGATTTTTATATTTTTTGCCCAACAAAATAAACAACTTTTTTCTTACTCAAGTCTTTCAGTCTGTTAAAATAAAATTAAAAAAAGATTCTTACCCTTTCACAGAAAAAAGGCCAACCTTCAGTGATTATGTGATAATGAACAGATTGTTCCTTAATTAATTTCACTATGGTCTGCATCTTAGTTGAACTTGCAGACAAAATATGAAATGACGAGATGACAGCACAACCATGGACCCATGCAACTATCTTCCTCCGACACGCCACTTGAGGGAGACAGAGAACTCTATATGTGAGGACAATTGAAATAAGCTTTGAAACTTGCGGAGATATTCAGTGATACCAGCGTTGATGTAATTTTTAATTTCAGTTTGCAGAATTCAAAAATTAAGCAATTTCCTTGATAGTTTACTGATATTTTCCCATGACCTGTATATGCAGCATTTTTCTACAAGAAATCATTA
Source organism: Gymnothorax reevesii (assembly GCA_029721435.1). NCBI lineage: Eukaryota > Metazoa > Chordata > Actinopteri > Anguilliformes > Muraenidae > Gymnothorax > Gymnothorax reevesii. Next base: position 39,810,669 of record CM056590.1, read on the forward strand.
CAGCTTCCTGGCAAATACCCCTGCTGAAAAATATGACAGTGCCAAATTCAGCCGTGCTGTAACTTGACATACTACCTAAATCAACATGTAATCTGAACTTTTACTAAGTGCAAATATCCATTTTTCATTCTGAATTCTTAATTCTTCTTAATTTCATTCTTAATTCTGAAACTCATGTTCTGCACAAAAACAATACACATCATCCAGTGGTTGCTTCTGTTTGGCCTCCAATTGGCCTCCGCCTGAAAGCTGAACACGAACAGAATTTCACCTTCCAAAATGGCAATGACCCAAAAAAGACCTCTGAATTGACCAAGGTATGGCTTCAAGGAAAAAAATAACTTATCTGATGGAGAACTATTCACAAAGACTAGCTGCTATAAGTGCTTCCACAATAAGTGGAAGGGGTGGGGAGGGGTGGTGGGGGGAGGGGTGGGGCGACAGACTTATGTTACCAGGGTGTTGTAGGTTTTTTCTTATTGTCCTTTTAATTTACTTTTTTCCCTGTTGATTTTTCTTATTTGGAATGTTACAGTAAAGATGGACAAACTCTGACATTTGGGTTATTTTTACTTGCAGCTTTACATCTAAAAAATGAACTTTTCATACTCACTGTATTTTGTTTTTTATGTACATTGCTTATTTTATGAAAATGGACAAAACCTGCACCATTCACTGAAAAGTAATTGAGTATTCTGCAAAAGGCAAAGGGAAGCGTCGTCTTCTAAACCGCACCTGTGCATGAATTATAGTAATGTCACATTAAAGCTTTCCTTTCGCCAAAAAAAGTGAAATTCAACTTTGAAGCTACCACGTGAGTTTGATATAAAGATATTGATTTATTTTCTTGTAAAATGTTGGGTTAATGAAATAAAACAATTTCAATAATTTGATTGGGAACGGGCCTAAGAAAGGCAAAGTCTGCCATTGATGTTCTTGCTTTCACGATATAAAAGGATTGAAAGACATAATACAGTATATAGTTGTCATGTAACAAATTTTTTTTCAAAGACCTGCCAAAATGGATTGATCCTCTTCATTTAATACTTTGTGTCACCTCTCGATGCCTCAATAACAGCTCTGAGTCTTCTCTATCTGTGTGACACGGGGTTGAGGAAGACAGGGTGTGCATCAGAATTCTCTAGAGAGCGAGACACTTTCCTTGCTAAGGCACATGAACTGGACATACTGTATTTTGGCAGGTAGCCATGGCAATGAGCACTGAATTGTCTATTTCGTGAAAGAAAGGAGGCAATTAGCTCTTTCACTGCTTCTTTGTTGCATGGGAATACAGGGTCAACCATGGAAGAAAGGAAAGATCAATAATGGATCACAATCCATTACAGCTGTAGTGATTGGATAGGCCATTCATGTCTCAAAGTTTTCCAGTACATTGTGAAGGCTATCTTCGCCATCAAGCTTATGGCGTACTGAAGGAAAAAACATCCATTTTTTTCTCAAACATGCCCCACGGTACCTTCAAAATCTTCCTATAACTTTCCCTGGACGTACGTAATGTTATCTTGCGAGGTCAAGAAAAAGTGGAACGGAAAGGAAAAAATAAATACCTGTTTAAGACAATTCAGATGCGCCCATGGCAAGGAATGTCAAACTCATTTATAGGCTCAAGTTCATGAACTCACCTCTTCAGCTTGTCCCACAGGCTTTCTCTTGGGGTTACGCAGGTCATGATAATGGGATGACAATGGAAAAGCCTTGATTCTAAGGTTAGTGAACCATTTTTGAGTTGATTTTGACACATGCTTTCAACTATTGTTCTGTTGGAAGACCCAGCCATAGCTCGGTTTAAGCTTTCTGGCAAAGACTGTTGAGTTTTATTAAATGACTGCTGGGACATGATGAAATTCATGATGCCATGAATTCTAACATGTAGTCCTGGGCCCATTGGAATGAAAAAAGCACTACAAAAATCCACCACCATACTTCACAGTGAAGATAATATTCTTCATAGAATGGCTAATTTTTTATTTGTTCTTTTAATTTATTACTATTATTATTAGTATTTATTTATTTTCTTTCTTTATTTATTTATTTATTTTACAACATATCCATCTATGGTCACTGTAGATCAGTCCCAAGTGCCATACTTGTTCTTTAATGATAACAGAGGCTTTTTTTTTGGCAACCCGCCAAACGTCTCGTTGTTGAGTCTGGCATTTGATCGAAGTTCTTGAGACCCTCTGACCTCAAGGCATAATTAATATTGGCAATTCTCCAAAATTGATCCTAGGAGTTTCTTTTACAGCTTCAGCTATCCTCCTCACAGTGTGGGCATTCAAAACTGGCTCGCATCCTCTCCGATGCAGATTTATTTTGTCAGTGCCAAATGCCTAACACTTTTTAATTATTGCCCGAATTGTTTCTTTTACTCATTCTCACATTTGTGAAGCTCATTAAAGCTCATATATCCCAGTAAAACCGGAGGTAACGGTTAACCATTGGTTTTTCCATATCATCATAGTGAACATAAAAACGTTACTTATGAATGGGACGATACCTCAATTGGGATTTTTTCTTTTATGGTTTTCGAAGGGTGCCTAATGATTGTGGCCTAGTTTTTTTTTTTTTTTTCTTTTGATGGGAGGGTGTTTCAGACTGTCCCCTTCAATTACTTTTTTTAATTCAAAGTTATAATTCAATTTTAATTCAAAGTTGTTCACATTAGGAATGATCGAGTCGGAGGTTTATGCGCATCTGTATTTTTCATAGCCTTGTCAGTTAAAACTGTATTTATTAAGGGTGCCACTACTGGAGAATAAACCTAGATAAGCCAATGACCCAAAACATTAAAACCACTTGCTCATGCAGGGAACAATGTTGAGTATCTCATAACAATGGCACATGTCTAGGTCTGCAGACAGATCTCAGATGGCAAGTGAACAGTCAGTTCTCGTGTCCTACATGTTGGATGAGGGAGAAATGGAAACTTAATGACTTTGACATGGGCCAAATCCTTATGGCCTGACTAATGGGTTAGAGAATTTCTGAAGTGGGAAGTCTTCTGGGGTGCTTCCTGTCAGCAGATATGAGTACCAAATGACAATAGTTCAAGGAGGGATATGATTTTGCCAGTGTTGGTTGGTTTGTTTGTCTGTCTGTCTGTATGTTAGCAACATATCTTAAAAATGGTTGCATTGAGTTTAACCAAACTTTGCAGGATGTTTAAGTAGCACAAGAGAAACAAGTGATTAGATTTAGGCATATCTAGGCCGAAGTACAGCTGAGATATAGGTCAAGGTTCAAATCCAGTCATGCTGGCAGAGTAATGGGCCCTCGCGAGTCCAGCAGAGAAGGTAAGAAATGACACAAAGACTAATTGGTTAGATTTTGGAAGTGATCCGGTATTGGGTTAGGGTAAGGGTTAGGGCCCTGGGCGGAGGTGCCGTGCTCTCTGGGTGCTCTTTTTACATATGGAATTTGTCGCAATGCACAATGCCTCATATCCTGCAGTGTATTGTACTTTTCAGCATACAGACCAGTCAAAGTGCCAACTCTAACTTCAGTACACCTCAAAAAGCACCTCAAGTGGGCACCTGAGCTTCAGAACTGGACTTTGGAGGCATATAAGAAGGTCACCTGGTTCAGTTTTACATGTGCTTCAGCTGGGTACGTGTGCACCATTTACCAAGGAGGAGATGGCATCATGCGGAGAGGGAAGAAGACAAACTGGTGTAAGGAGTGTGATACTCTGAGAAATGTTCTGCTAGGAATCCCTGATTGAGCTGTTTTAGCAGCACAAGGGGGACCTTCACTATATGAAGCTAGTGGTTTTAATTTTGTAGGTGATTGGTGCGTGTACCATATACATCCAATATCATATCCTACATTCAACAAATTTGGCTTATGTGGAAGCTTCTCCGCATGTAAAAATCTTTTGGGTTCTTTCATTCAGGACAGGTTTGCAGTTTGAAGGTACAGACTATCTGAATTAAAAACAGAAACATGAAATATAGTGACTGTTAATTTTAAATATCGACGTTTGCCATGTAAATTTTTCACATATAAGTACAAAAATATGTAAGTAGATGTTCAAAAGTGCCCAATGTAGTGATATGTCATGTTTCACTCTGAGATTTCATATTGCCAATGCAAAAGTGCTTGGACACCACAGTAAGAACTTTCTGGTCACAGGTGTAGCCAGAATGTGTAAACCTTATGCTGTTTGCCGTTGTTCAAGACTACAGTGACAGTGAAGGATAAAAATTACAAGACACAATGGATTACTCATGCTACTGTGATAATATCATGTGGGCATGGTGTAATTTGTTTTCATGATCATTCAATTATAGACTACTGGTAGTGTTTATAAGGGTGATAAAAGCTCTCATTTGCAAACAAAAATGATCTTGATTCCGGCCACAAATTGGGAAAGACCACATTAACGGCAAATATCCTACTAAAATTCCGCATGTAAATATTATTTTAACATTTTTCAGGTGGATATATGGTATTGAATCAACTGAGGAGAGATCCCCAGCCAGTTAATTTCAGGGTTTGATCCTGCAATCTTTATCATCTCTGTAACTATCGACCGTAGGGCTATCCTGAAGCTCACGTCATGGCGTTATGGCTTCAGCTCACACTTCATGCAATACGAGTCGAGTATGGGCGTGATTTAGCAGCAAACACGGTTACACAACATATGTTGAAATTTAACGACTGAAAGAACTCTAACGGCCAATTTGGCTAAGACTCAGACTAAATTCAATTTGGAATGCTGCCTCTCCTAAAACTATTACGCCCAGGGATATGTTTAACCTGTGTCTGTGAAACCGGGAAAGAGTTTCGATGAAGAAACGCAGTAAAGTTCGACGAACATTGAACTGTGTAATAGTATCACCGAACTAGTTGTTTTTTTTTTTCTTTCTTGTACGTGTTGACGAATATAATATATATCCGATTAGCTTTTCCTGCTATAGAACAAAAAATAACGGAGGTGAACAACTGATAATCACTTACACATATGCATAACATCAGACAGATAATGTTTCAGCAAGAATAATATTTGTCTCGCATTTAAGGTTTCCTTGGTAGTTGACGGCTGCGAACATTTTCAAGACCACGTCATGGTACAGTTACCACACGTTCAATGAGCGAATTCAGTAACTACACATCCCAGAAGTCTGATCTTTAAACCCCGCCCACTTCCCTTTCTCATTGTTCCAATCATTGAACTGTATCGTGGTTCCCAATTGCTAGAAGCGCAGTAGCGAATCAACTGTGATGAGGTATGGATTTTAAACCAATTAGAGGGCAGTCTGCTCGTCGGTCTCCATGCCGTTTCCAGGAAGTGAGTTTACCCGGAATTTGGCCACCTCTCCCACGTGAGCCCGATGATCATCACTGCACGCGCAATTCTGAGATCGAGCCGGCTCGAGAGTCAACGTCACATAAGTGGAAGCCGACTGTAAGAAAAAAACTCGCGCGGCGGCACCAGCGCTGGAGATCTAGAGGAGTGGCGGAGCTCGAGGTATGTATGGTTTCGGCGGTTCTGAATTAATTTTACAACCACGAGGCTTATGTCTCGGGTTTTGTAAAATTTAAAGCGATAAGGGTTGGTAGTGGGAAGAACTGGGTGGACTTTAGGGCCTGGGAGGGATGTGAAGGCCTAGAAGCGCCGCGCACTACACTGACAGACAGCCGGGCTGTAGGCCTTTTACTCACGGTCGGCTCAGCCGTGAGGAAACAGTGGGCTTTGAACTCTGTGCATTATCACCGCGAGTCCTGTGGTGTAAGCGCCTATAGCGTCAGTTTTAAATTCTTACACGAATGCTAGACGTGCAATTTGTTCTGCCATGTTTTAATCAGCCATCTCCCCGTCTCTCAATTCTAGGTGCCGAGACGAGTACAGCAGGGAAGATGGCGGACGACCCGAGCGCGGCGGACAGGAACGTGGAGATCTGGAAAATAAAGAAGCTGATCAAAAGTCTTGAGGCAGCTCGGGGGTGAGTGCGAGGGCAAGCGGGAGTCGCGCGGTATGGACTGTCCTCCAGAGGTTCGAGCCCATCTCTGGTAACTGCATTGTAGCAAGCCAACAGCTGTACTGGGTGTCCGGATCTGGGAGGGGTACACTCAGGGTGTGGGGTTACTCCGACGGCGAGGGATCATGCCACTGGGAGATTGAGATCGAGTAGATATTTTTGGTGTTTTTTTTTGTCTGCAGTTGAAAATGTTGCTAATAGGCCAGGCAGCCCATCTATTCTAAAAATGTTGGCTCGATTAACATTGTGGGCCGCAGTGGGGTTAGCTATGTTTCATCACTCCATGGTTTAACACACGTTGTGGCCAGATCTGCAATAAATTGCTTTATCTTTAATGGATAGTTGGTCGTTAGCTATTGGTTGCTGAAAATAACGAGGTGGCGCAGTGTACGGATTCGCCGGAGTATTGGCTGCCCCATTGGTATAGACCTAAATATGCCCTGTGCCTTGCAAAATGGACGGTGACGGTCAGTTGCTGCTTTTCGCTGACTGATGAACTCCGCAACAGTCAACCAAGCTTGTCTCGGAAAGACTACGCCGGCTAGCTGTTATTTAGCTAGCTGGTTGACTGCTTGTATAAGGACCAGCTTGTCAGTATTTGTTACGATTGGGTCAAGTGTTCCCGTGAATTGGCTTATTGGGACAGGAAGCTGGCTTTACCGAGCAAGACAAAGAAGGGTAATTTGGAAACAAATTGTGTTGTAATTTGTCTTTTGTCCTTACTTTGGCTGGTGGTTGCTATGTGTCTGTATGGCCTATAATTATTGTGTTACCGGCACATTGTGTCCGATTCATATGTTTGTGCGATTGGGCTGGGCGGGGGGCGGCGCTGTCCTGGTGCGCGCGACTGCTTGTTCACTGGTGGTTACCGGAGTTCTTGAGTGCGTTCACGTGGTTGTAGTTTCTGTGTTGCATGACTGCTCAGTTGTTCAAGGGCATTCTCTACCTAAGGTCTGTGCGCGAGTCAACATGCGGTGTAGAATATTTGGGTATAATTGGGGGGTAATGTAAGGCTGCCCTGTCCCTAGATGCACATTAAACTGCATTAAATGTGGGTCATCACCCCTGTTTTTCTCTGTGGCATTAAGTGACTCATGAACTTGGGCAGGCTCTGCGTGACTGACAGTACGTGGAGTTTTATTTCTGTCGTGTTAAGGTGTTGTTTCTGACTTTATTTTTCCCCCCCTTTTCCTCATTAGGAATGGCACAAGTATGATCTCTCTAATTATCCCGCCTAAAGACCAGATTTCTCGAGTTGCGAAGATGTTGGCAGATGAGTTTGGCACAGCGTCCAACATCAAGAGCAGAGTCAACAGGCTTTCTGTGCTGGGAGCCATTACGTCTGTACAGCAAAGACTCAAACTCTACAACAAGGGTGAGGAGTGCGCATGCGTAAGAGGATGACTGCGTTGCATAACTGCATAACTGTTCATTGTGAACGGTAGCACACTAACAATATACTGGATATTGTAGTGGTTGTCCTGTGTGTGCAGTAGAATGTTGGAGCTCAGTATGTTTTCCCTCTGTGGTAAACTGTAAAGCACTCCAGTGGACGCTTTGCGCACTGTACCCTTCCTCCAGGTATGGTGGCTCACTATATGTAGCAGTGGGCTTAGTCACTGTGTTTGGAAGGTTTAGCATAGATGGGCTTGCGCACTGTGGTCTGTAGTGTTCCAGTATGTGTTGAATTGTTTTAAATATCTGTGTCCTTGATGTGATGGAGTGGGTCAGTGTAAGGTTTCGTAGACCTATATCCATACATTTGTCTCCTTAATGGGTTTCCTGGCATACAATGGTGGTTATTCTCATTTCCAACACTTTCCTTGAGTTCAGAAGATTGCTGCTTTGCTATTCGCTTTGGAAAGTCGTACACCACAAAATGATGAATGTAATGGAAGAACCCTGGGTTTTTGGGTTCACAGAGGAAAGCAGTAATTCTGAGAGAATTATAAATGTAGGTTTAGGATCGTAACCACAGAATCTTGATGCACGCCTTTTTTTTTTTTATCATTGATTGATATTTATATACTATTTGGGGATTAGGGATTGGTCCCGGCTCTGCCCTTTTCTCTCTGTAAAGCGTCTTTGTGACGGCCTGCTTGTGAAAAGCGCTAATAAATTGAATTCAATTGAACTGATCTTATTTCAGCACTCCGTGTGTTGTCAGTATTTATTGTCTTAAAGGCACATGGTCAGAAATGCCCCTGGACACTTGGTCTAGGAAGCATAATATTTTGTATTTGTGGACTGAGGCTTCAACCATTCAGGTTTTCTAATGGTTGCATTTTTTTGTATTGTGTATGGCAACTGATTCCTTCAGCTTGTGGTGCATTTTGTAAATTGTTAAATATAGACTGAGGGGGATGAAGGAGCCTGCCAATTGGTGACATTATGCACATTACTGAAACAAAGTTATGAACAGTCAGCTGATCACTGGTTGAGCATATTGGTATAAAATGGTCATAACCTAAACTGCAGTTTTCAGAACCCTGAATGGATGAAAAATTAACTTTGACAAAAGCCAGCATGTGCTGAGGGTGTGAAGTTCGAAATTAATGTTTTCACAAACTATCCTGTTTAACTTGTAATAACGCGTGAAAGATGTGTCAAATTATCAGCAGTAAATGCTGGGTCTTGACCAAACTATGAAAACTAGAACCTTAAGTCAGTCTGTGTTCCAGATTTTTGAGGGCTTTGTTTTCATGCTGAGCAGTTATGTTAATGTTATTAACATACCCCAGTCACTTTTTTGGGGGTTTAGAGTTGAGGCCTATTTCAACTGTTGATGTTCTTTCCTAGTTGAGCTTGACCCTCTCTGTTCACGTCAGTGCCCCCTAATGGACTGGTGGTGTACTGTGGCACCATTGTGACTGAGGAAGGAAAGGAGAAGAAAGTCAACATAGATTTTGAGCCTTTTAAACCCATCAATACCTCCCTGTATCTCTGTGACAACAAATTCCACACTGAGGTAAGAGCAGTTCTGAACTTGTCTCTTCACCACCGAAATATGCTCCATTTGCATTATCACACCTTGCTAAACATGTACAACTATGCATGAAAACATTTTAATGAACGGCGACCGTAAAGACTCATTTAAACTAGTCCACATTCGTGGCTGCGTTTGCCACAATGACATGCAGATTTTTGGGTATGGGCGTACCACGATTCTGCAAACACTTGCCCAGAATGCTCATATAAGACCTTAAATTGTCTTGGTAACTGCCAAAATTTGGGAAAATGGGGAAAAACCTGCACCATTAAGCCCTGCCTATGCTCTAGTGTGCAATGTTATGTTTCAGTTCCATTGGCCAACCAATGGTGGTGAAAAATGAGTTCAAACAGATGAACAATTTTCAACATTTTATCATAGGATGGCATCAATAACAAGAGAAAACAGTCAGTGTTTGTTCTTGAAGCTGTATATATTTCTATTTCATTAGATAATGTCTGTTTGACCTGGTTTTATGGCATGAACTACACTGGGGTTCGTCATCACCTATTCTCAGGAGATCCCTTTAATGTAACTGCAGTATATGCTGATTATACTCTGCTCGTGTTTCAAAACTGCTGGGCTTCTCACCTTGGTCCCCTGTGTAAGTTCCCATAAAGAATCTCCTCTTCTGACTGACCAATCAGCCCTGCGTATAATTTCTTGCACATTTCGTGCACTGCCCACATTTATCCCTCTTGCTTGCACATTTTGTACACTGCCCACATTTATCCCACTGCTTGTTTCTAAAAAGGAGCAACAAGCTATATGTTCATTTTTCTGTATTTGAGTGGCAGTGTGGTGCAGTATTTTTAGAAATGGGTTAGTTACTCAGAAGATTAGGAGGGCTATTCTTGCCACAAACTAACCAGAATAGTTATTTAAATGGTTACCTGTGCACATGCACAATATGCTAATTAAGTCAAGAAAAAGTATGGAGTAAGTATTTGCCCCTCCAAGCTTTGTACATAAATGAATGGCATAAAATTTACGCTGCTCTTTTGATTTGCAAAAGATGTCTCATTCTTCCGACAGCGACTACTGGCCCAGCTAGTTCTTTGTCCCTTTTTTGAAATTTTGCAGGGCGATATTTAAATCCGTTTGATTCATTTTCCTTTTATCTCTCCTGCAGTGTTAATTTGGTTTTACACTTGGAGTTTGTTTTGAAATGTCAAAACTAAAGGTATTTTTGGGTTATGTTCTGTATCCGATTGCTGTGGTTGGTTTTCAGTTCTTCCCTGGCATGGCGGTGTGGAAATTTAACATGACATGAGTGGCGAGAACTTTCCGCCCAACTAGGTTTGCTGTTTACCTTTCACTGAAGTATACTTCACACTACGGATGTTTAATTACTAGACGGGGTACTTTAGGACTAAATTTTTCTATGGTATGCCTCAGGCTGACTGACTGAAGGACCTCAATTATAGCGCAAAACTTTGTTTTATTGGTCATTTTGACCAAATTCTTCAACTGTAGGCTTCACTGGTGAGGTCTCTAATATTTTTATGATTTATTTTTGAAATTTAAAATCCCATTCTACCCTGCTGATGAATGTGTAGATTGAGGGATTTATCTTGGACAAGTCTCGTGTATTTTTATCCAGATTGTCTCTCTGCGCTGCAAACCTGCGTGTAATGTAGGCTCAACATTACTCGCCATAATAGGTGGGGAAACCAGATATATTGAGGCTAGTTCGTAATCAACCAAGTTTTCATTGCAGCTTTGCTGCTCATTGCTTTGCCAGTTTTGTGACCCTTTCTGCCATTTAAAAACACTCCTTGTATTACTGATTGAAAACATAATGGAGTGATTTGTATTAAGACAGAGATGTGGCCAAAACCTAATTTACTTAGTTTGCATTCATGACATAAATGATTTGATTTTTCCAAAACTAATTCTGCAATTAAGCTCATGAAATCTGTTACTGTCGAAACAATATATTAAAGTGCAGCCATACATTTCACTTATTTGTAATCTAAATACTGAAGGGTTTGAAATATTGAGCAGCATTCAGAATTAGATGGGGCTTTTGGTTCTAAACTAGCTTAACCTGCAAACTTTGGGATTTAATAGTATTTTAACCAGAAAATTCCAAGCAATTAAGCAGGAAACAAAATGGCTTGGCCCCATGTCCTCTCTTTCCTGGGTATTTATTATTCTTGGGCTGAAAACCTATGGCTCGGCTGGATTCCTGACTTCTCCTTGTTGCATTTTGCTCTTCGCATACGGGTGTGTGATGAATAAGGAAACCAAGTTCTTAAAAAAGGGGTTAAGAATGCAAAGAGAACCTACCCTCACCTGTATTAAAATGATAATTGCTTATATCTGAAATCTTATATATGTAATTTACATATTTGTTTTTAGAATCGCATGAAATGTGATGCGGGATGACGTGCATGAATTTCTCATTTAGTTTTATAAACTTTTATCACAGTAATACTTCAGAAATGCGCTCAGTAAGGTCTTAACCACTGTTAAGTGCTCAGAAAATGAAATTTGTATTCATTATTTCTTAATAGTCAAATAACTTCAGTAATGAAATTGTGGAAGTTTTATTTGAAAACTGGCAGTTTGCCATAAGTTTGAATTGGCAAAGCGCAGATGACAGCCTGCTATTGCAAGAAAAAAAAATGCAAGACCACCACTAAATTCTGTGCTCTGCCGAGACCATTATTCTATGGCCCTGTGTCTCTTATCGTGCCCCTAAAGGGCTGTACACTGCTGCTTTACCACTTTACTTATACCTGTGAGTCAGTTGCAGAAACGCTCGAGCCATTTTGTATAATTGAGTTCATCTAATTGCCTCAGTGGGAAGGGAACTTGGGCTGGATTTAGAATTGGCACATTTGACTGCACATGCTCTGTGGCAGGGGAGCCGTATTGCAGTCCTGGAGGGCCACAGTCTCTCTCTTGCTTTCGTGGTCTCTATGAAACAGCAGCAGTTATTACCTTGAGAATGAGGTGTGTGGACTCCCTAGGCAATGTGAAAGTTAAATGAATTTAATTTTGAAAATGCACTGAAAACCAGCAGGCTCTGTTGTGCTGAACTGGAGTGCGGCACTTCAGTTGTGTGGTGTCTTTGCCGTCGACATGTTTGCTCCCTCCTGATTCTCGCTCTCCCATCGACAGGCTCTCACAGCCCTGCTGTCAGACGACAGCAAGTTCGGTTTCATCGTGATTGACGGGAGCGGCGCTCTGTTCGGGACCCTGCAGGGGAACACCCGGGAGGTGCTGCACAAGTTCACTGTGGACCTTCCCAAAAAGCACGGTAACTCGTTGACCCAGTGTGAACCATGACTGGTACCACATTCATCTTTTGGACAATGTAATAAGTGACCAAGCTCTTGACTCCTGATGCCAGACACTGACCAGATGGCATTAACCCTTAGAGCGCTGGTATCAATTTAAAAAATATATACAGTTAATTGTCTTGAGGTTTTCAAAAGCACATCATGCAGCGACTTGTTTAAAAGAGCTCCCGCGCAAGTCACCGCATGATGGGTTTTCAACAGTTTTGATAGAATATTGTTGTAAGATATTGATATCTACAATATTTGCATTTGGCGCTCTAAGGGTTAATAGTCCACACTGTCGATAATAATTTCGTGGCATTTACCAAAGCTGATGTTTTCACAACATAACCACATTTCCACAGATGTGATGGGATGGAAAAGGTAAAGTTAATTAATATGAAGTGGTGATCATCAGTGACTTGTATTTAGGAGTGCAAAGACAAGATATATAATCTTTGACCTTCTTTGCTTGTTTTTGTGGGAAAAGTTCTTTTATTCCAAATTTGTCCCCCCCACCCCCCCCCCCGTACCATCCCAACATTTCTTTGGAGGTGAGGTTAGGTTGTAGTTTGTGAAGTTGCCCTCCCATTAGTCTTGTGTTGTCCTTCATAATGGGAAGTAACTGTATGCTGCGCCTTTATCTCATAGAGCTCGTTCAGAAATTTAACGGAGCAGGTTGTGGTTTCATAGCCTGTTGTGTGTTGAGTAGTGTTGTCCCTCCCCCCCAGGCCGAGGTGGGCAGTCGGCCCTGCGATTCGCTCGGTTGCGGATGGAGAAGAGGCACAACTACGTGCGCAAGGTGGCCGAGACAGCCGTGCAGCTCTTTGTGTCCAACGACAAGGTCAACGTGGCGGGGATGGTTCTGGCTGGATCCGCAGACTTCAAGACGGAGCTGAGTCAGTCGGACATGTTTGACCCGGTCAGCACACCACGATCCCTACTGTTATGGCTTCGCCTGCTCTCCTGCACCTAACGTTATGCATGGAAATAGAGGCCTTTAGATTGTAGGTGTTTAACTGCAATGTGGATGGTATGAGGACATTTGTTTGCACCTTTTTTTTTTTAAACACGTCAGCATTTATTAGGCAGCTGTTGTGTGCACCCAACTCCAATTACAGTAATTTATAAAGATGAAGAAATAAACTTCTTCTGTACTTGGAGGCTGGTGAATTCTGTTATTAATACCCCTTCCTCCTGTGGTTTTTTTTCTGTGCAGAGGTTGCAAGCCAAGGTCCTGAAGCTGGTGGATATCTCGTACGGAGGAGAAAATGGCTTCAACCAGGCCATTGAGCTGTCGGCGGAAGTGCTGTCCAATGTGAAGTTCATCCAGGAGAAGAAACTAATTGGTACCAATGAATTTTGTTTTTCCACGTTATTTTGCAGCGTTTGTTGTGTTGGATGTGTTGTGGATGTGGGGTGTGTGTAACTGCTGTGATATTTTAATGGCAATGGGTTTCTGCAGTTCTTAATGCTCAGCAGTACAGCAGCAGTGCTGTTGGCTTTCTGTACAGTTGTTGGACTGTCAGGAGATTCTGTGTACTGGAGGAAGGAGCCCACCTGTATACGGTGTAGCCTCAACAAAATCCGGAATTTACCCTGTAATGTGAATATAGGCCACTAGATGGCAGTATTTACCTTTTATTTGTTCAGCTCAGACTGGAGTCATGTTTAGACATGTCCTGGACATGTCTGGGGCAAGTCTCAGAAAAGTAAAAAAAAGAGGTCTAAATGTGGGTGGGGTCTGCAAAAGAGTATATAAGGAAAAGAATTGAGACAGTAAAGTAGTAGGAGAAATTGCAAGAAGAAGGATACGTGTGACCAGACCTGTCATTTCTGTTCAAGACCTGTGTAGTTTCTTTTGTGGATTTCTTTGCCTGTGTTTGAGCATTTTCTTCATCCAGGACATCACCAAGCCACCCCACCAAGAAGGGACTGTAATTATTTCTGTTTTTTTCTTATTTATCAATCTTGGTCTTTAGTTGTAGGTTGTTATTAGTCTTTGTCTTTGTTAAAAATTAAATGTGTTTTAGTTGTTGAAACTGTGTTTGTCGTCCCTTGCTGTTGCTGTTGTGTTATAAATGTAATAACAAATTGGGGCCATAACAAATTGGGGGCTCAAGGTCCGGGATAGACCATTGTGTGAGTAATTTATTGAAAATCTAACATTCCAAATTGTGAAATTGTTTTTGTGAATTTTCCTAGATATATATTGACAACAGCAATGGATGATTTCTTGGCATCACCAACCGTAGGGGTTTTGAAGTCTTTTAAAAAGACAGAACTGCTAGAAATTTGCAGACAGTTGGAGCTGACAGAGGTAAAACCAGCCATGCGAAAAGCAAGACTGGCTCGAGAGATAGTTGAATATTACATTGATGAAAATGTGTTTGCACCAGGAGATCTGGAACAGTTTCCAGTGGAAAATCCAAATATAGAAATGGAACTTAAATTAAAAATGCTAGAGATTGAAAGGGAGGAAAGAGAAAAAGAAAGGGAATTTGAGAGGGAAGAAAAAGAAAAACAAAGGCAGTTTGAGTTAGAAAAATTAGCAAGAGAAGAAAAACAAAGAGAATTTGAGTTAGAAAAATTTGCAAGACAGAGAGATTTTGAATTAGAGAAGTTGGATAGAGAAGAAAGACTCCAAATGGAGAAACTAAAAATTAAAATAGCAATGAAAAATAAATTTTGTGCTAGTCAGGAGGTAAAACTGGTGCCTCCATTTTCAGAAAAGGATGTTGACAACTATTTCCAGTGTTTTGAAAAGGTAGCAAAGAGTTGCCAGTGGCCAAAGGAACACTGGCCTCTGATGTTGCAAACTGTCCTCAAGGGTAAAGCTCAACAAGCCTATTCGGCTTTGTCTGCAGATGATTCCTCTGATTATGAGGTTGTCAAAAAGGTTATTTTGAGAGCTTATGAGTTGGTTCCAGAGGCTTACCGACAGAAATTCAGAGGTCTGAAGAAATCTGAAAATCAGACTTATGTTGAATTTGCTAATGAGAAGCAGGTTTGCTTTGAGCGCTGGTGTACTTCTATGGAGGTCAAGGATGATTTCAACTCACTAAAAGAGATGGTGTTAGTTGAAGAATTCAAGAACTGTGTTAAGGATGATGTTAAGACCTACCTTAATGAGAAGCAAGCACTGAATTTGCAATCAGCTGCCAAATTTGCAGATGAATATGTTCTCACACATAAGTCCAAATTTCAGTCTAGCAGTAATA
Source organism: Gymnothorax reevesii (assembly GCA_029721435.1). Lineage (NCBI taxonomy): Eukaryota > Metazoa > Chordata > Actinopteri > Anguilliformes > Muraenidae > Gymnothorax > Gymnothorax reevesii. The sequence goes on from CM056590.1 coordinate 39,826,171, forward strand.
ATAGATGGTCCCAATTTCAGAAAAAGGGTTACGGTGATACCCAAGATTCCTCACCCAAAGACAAAGACAAATCTGGTGATGGTGCTCAGAAATCCAGTAACAGGTCTGATCAAAGTGTGAAAGCTGACAGTGACAAAAGTGGTCTAGTTTGCAGTTATTGCAAGAAATCTGGTCATGTTACAACTAACTGTTGGTTCCTTAAAGCTAAGAAAGAAAAAGAAAAGGATACCAAACCAAATGCCTTTGTGAAAACAAGGTTAGAAACCCCTGTAGTAGATAACCAATCTGCTAAATTGCCTGCTTCTTGTGGGGCTAAAAAGCCTGATACAGCTGACTTTGTGAGGGAGGAATTTCTTCCATTTGTGTCAGAGGGATTTGTGGCTCTGAATGAGCATACTACTCCTGTCCCCATATATATCCTAAGGGATACCGGAGCTTCTCAGTCACTTTTGTTGATGGACTCCTTGGAGTTACGTGATGAGACCGCTTCAGGGGATTTCATACTTGTACAAGGTATTGAAGGGAGGACTGTATCTGTACCCCTGCGCTCTATATTCTTGAAGTCAGATTTAGTTACAGGACAGGTAAAGGTGGGACTTATGTCAAGTCTACCTATAAAGGGTGTTTCTCTGTTGCTAGGCAATGACCTGGCTGGGGGCAAAGTAGTTCCCCCTGTACATCTTACTTCACAGCCGAGCACTGAAAATGGGGATGAGGACCCATCTCTGTATCCTTCTTGCGCAGTGACTCGTGCTATGGCCAAGAAGGCTAAAGAAGATGATGTTGTGGTGCCGTCCAGTACATTGAATAGTCAGGACTCAGGTGGTTCGCCTCATGACTCTGATTGGCCTACTATGGTTTCTCCGTTTGAGGACTTATCAGATACTTTTATCAGTTCTCTATTCAGCCAGCCGGATGGGTCTGGTGATTCTGATGTGTCTGGAGACTTGTCTCTGTCCAGAAAGCGGTTGATTGAGGAGCAAACTAATGATCCTGAAATTGGTGTACTAAAGAGGAGAGCCCTTCCTGAAAAAGAAATAGATGCAGTTCCAGTTGGGTATTATCTCAAGGATGGTGTGTTGATGCGGAAGTGGCGCCCTCCTGATATCCCTGCCAATGCAGATTGGGCAGTGGTCAGGCAAATTGTTGTTCCGAAGGTCTATAGGAATGAGATCTTAACAATGGCTCATAGTTTACCTTTAGGAGGTCATCTTGGTGTTAACAAGACTGTTGATAAGATCATGAAACACTTCTTTTGGCCTGGGCTTCGGAAAGACGTTTCCAACTTTTGCAAAACCTGTCACACTTGTCAGGTAGTTGGAAAACACCAGTTAGACCCACCTGTAGCTCCATTGCAGCCTATCCCAGCATTTGGGGAGCCATTCTCTAGGGTCATTGTTGATTGCGTTGGTCCATTACCCAAGACTAGATCTGGAAATCAGTACTTGTTGACAATCATGTGTGCATCTACCAGATTCCCTGAAGCCATACCTCTACGTAACATCAAGGCAGCTGCAATCTCGAAGGCTTTGATAAAGTTCTTCACGTTGTTTGGCCTTCCCAGGGAAATTCAGTCAGACCAGGGTAGCAATTTCACTTCAGGATTGTTTCAGCAGGTTGTGTATGAACTAGGTGCAAAGCAGATTCTTTCTAGTGCCTATCATCCAGAAAGTCAGGGTGCCTTAGAGCGGTTTCATTCCACTCTCAAGACAATGATGAGGACTTATTGTTATGACCATGAGAAAGACTGGGATGAAGGGGTTCATTTGCTGTTGTTTGCAGCTAGAGAAGCAGTGCAGGAGTCTACTGGATTCAGTCCATTTGAGCTAGTGTTTGGTCATGAAGTGAGAGGACCTTTGCTATTATTGAGTGAACAATGGCAAGAGGAAGAGCCGCATATCAGTCTGTTAGACTATGTTGGCAAGTTCAAGGAAAGATTGCGTGCAGCTTGTGACCTTGCCAAAGAGAACTTGAAATCAAGTCAGGGAAAAATGAAAACTTGGTATGATCATAAGGCTAGAAGCCGTGAGTTTAAACCAGGAGAAAAGGTCCTTGTGTTGTTTCCCTTGCAGTCCAATCCATTGCAGGCTAGATTTCATGGTCCTTATGAAATTCTGACAAAACTCAATGATCTCAATTACATTGTGAAGACTCCAGATAGGAGAAAACCAAAACAATTGTGTCATATTAACATGCTAAAGCCTTATCATGACAGAAATGCTAGGGTTGCAGCTGTCACTTCAGATTCTCCAATGGTCGAAACGTGTGAAGATGAGGGGGAGTTTCAAGATGATGAACCAAGAATTAAAGCTGAAGTTCTTTCATGTAAATTGTCAAATTCTGAAGTGTTGCAAAATCTTGATGTAAAACTCCAGCACTTAGAACCCTCACAGAGAGATCAGTTTGAAAGGTTGATCAAGAAATATGAGGATTTGTTTCCTGATGTTCCAAAGAGAGTTACTATAGCCTCTCATGATGTAGATGTTGGTGATGCCAAACCAATAAAACAGCATCCATACCGGATGAATCCTGAAAAGAGAAAGATTGCTGAGAAAGAGGTTGAGTACATGTTAAAACATGATATTATCAGACCCTCCAACTCAGATTGGAGTTCACCCTGTGTGCTAGTTCCAAAACCTGATGGAAGTACTAGATTCTGTACAGATTATCGCAAAGTCAATGCTGTAACTAGAACTGATGTGTTTCCAATACCTAGGATTGATGATTGTATTGATAGTGTAGGGCAAGCAAAGTTTCTGACCAAGATTGATTTATTGAAGGGTTATTGGTGTGTGCCTTTAACTGAGAGGGCCAAGAGCATCTCTTGCCACACCATCTGGATTGTACCAGTATGAAGTCCTACCCTTTGGCATGAAAAATGCCCCAGCCACGTTCCAAAGGATGATACAGTCTACAATCGCCGGATTGCCACACACGGGTGCGTACATCGATGACCTGATCACATGGAGTGACTCCTGGGAAGAACATCTAAAAGATGTAGAGACGTTGTTCCAGCGCCTGACCCAGGCTAACCTGACTGTTAACCTGAACAAGAGTGACTTTGGTTGTGCTACTGTCACCTATCTTGGCTACGTCATAGGCCAGGGTAAGGTGGCACCCATAAATGCTAAAGTCCAAGCCATCATGGACTTTCCAGTTCCTGACAACAAAAAAGCTTTGCGCCGCTTCCTTGGAATGATCGGGTACTACCGCAAGTTCTGCAAGAACTTTGCTGAGATTGCTCTCAGTCTAACTAACCAACTGAAGAAAGGCGTAAAGTTCACCTGGGATGATGCATGCCAGAGAGCCTTCGATCGCCTGAAGTCTCTGCTGTGTCACTTCCCCGTGCTCAAATCTCCTGAGTTCAACAAAGCGTTCTCCATCGCGGTCGATGCTAGCGACCAAGCTTGTGGATCTGTGCTCCTACAGAGAAGTGACTCTGATGACATTGAGCATCCCGTGGCATACTTCTCCGGGAAGTTCAATCGCCACCAAAGGAACTATTCCACAATAGAGAAGGAACTGTTGGCTCTGGTCCTTTCTTTACAACACTTTGAGGTTTATGTTTGTACAGGACAAAAGCCAATGATTGTGTACACTGACCACAATCCGTTTACGTTTTTGAGTAAGATGAAAAACAAGAATCGGAGATTGTTGAATTGGAGTTTGATTTTACAGGAGTTTGACTTGGAAATTAAGCATGTGAAGGGTACAGACAATGTAATTGCTGATTGCTTATCCCGTGTTTGAATGTGTATATATATATCATGTGTTTGAATATTGTATGATATGTATATATAGACAAGTGTTCACTTAACCATTTTGTATTGAAAAGAAAAATTTTGCCTTTGTGAGTCAAAATTTTTCCCTTTTGGAATGGAGGTGTAATGTGAATATAGGCCACTAGATGGCAGTATTTACCTTTTATTTGTTCAGCTCAGACTGGAGTCATGTTTAGACATGTCCTGGACATGTCTGGGGCAAGTCTCAGAAAAGTAAAAAAAAGAGGTCTAAATGTGGGTGGGGTCTGCAAAAGAGTATATAAGGAAAAGAATTGAGACAGTAAAGTAGTAGGAGAAATTGCAAGAAGAAGGATACGTGTGACCAGACCTGTCATTTCTGTTCAAGACCTGTGTAGTTTCTTTTGTGGATTTCTTTGCCTGTGTTTGAGCATTTTCTTCATCCAGGACATCACCAAGCCACCCCACCAAGAAGGGACTGTAATTATTTCTGTTTTTTTCTTATTTATCAATCTTGGTCTTTAGTTGTAGGTTGTTATTAGTCTTTGTCTTTGTTAAAAATTAAATGTGTTTTAGTTGTTGAAACTGTGTTTGTCGTCCCTTGCTGTTGCTGTTGTGTTATAAATGTAATAACAAATTGGGGCCATAACAACCCCATCTATCGAAAGTGAGAGTGAAAACCCTGGAGAGTGATTTCTGTGCTTAAACTTAGGTTTCATGCTGATAACCACGCTATTTGGCCTGAAAGATCAGACCGCAAGAAAAATAAATCCATTTTCAATCAAACCGCGGAAGAGTTTTTGAAAGGAGCTGAGATTTATAGTGGTCACGACAAACCAAAAAGACCAAAATGACATCCCTAATCCTCTTTAGCTTGGACATGTACAGAATGAAACTTGCCAGCCCAGGCCTTGTGTGAATTGTATCGACCCAGGACTTTCCCCTGGCCACCGTGTGGTGTGAATGGGTTGAGCGCAGCTCAGTCTGTGTTTGGTCTGCCGATATCTCAAGTTGTAATGTCCGTGCCCAGGAAGTAAAAAAACCTCTCCTTTGTCTCAGCTGCGTGAATTTGCTAATTTGGCAGAACTCCTCTAGCCTGGTAAAACCAGACTCTGCTACTTCGTTTTGCTTCGTACACAGAGTCTGGGCAGTCGTCAATGACAAGTGTTTACTTCCTGGTGGGTGGGCGCTTGTCAGAAGTTTAAAATCATTGGTGTTCCTGTAAACTAATCACCAGAGTTGGGTCCAAGTACTTTTGAGAATTGTATGCCAGCATTTTTTTATTTTTATTTATTTTTTTGACATACCTTAGTGTTTGTATTTGTATCTGAGTACTACCTAATAATGCCTTATATTTGATCATATTATTAGGCCTAATGCCTAATAATACCTAATAATGAGTATATGTACTTGTATCAAGTACTTGACCGATCTGTCAGCACTTAGGAAACAGATTGGTCAAGAACTTTGAAAAGTACTTGAATACGAGTACAAGTACTTAAGGCATTAATAGAAAGTACTCCGATTCAAGTGCAAGCACTTTGGTATAAAAAATAAAAAAAAAACTTTCATCCAATGCTTGAAAATACTTGAACCCAACTCCGTTAATCACTAACGTTTGGCGATGACGTATGTTATGCGCCGGCTCAGCCACCTAGTACTTCCGCTGGAAACTACAGTCTTATACCAGGAATGCAGTGAAAACAAACTGATCAGTACATTTAAGTTAATACCGTACCCATACATATGCCCATCTACCAAATTTCAGCCTTCACTCATTCACTTAAAAGATCCAAAGGTGCTCTTTCTGTTCTCCTTACAAGAAATAAACTGAGCTATTGTTATCCCCCACCGCGCGATTAGCGCGAAGCGGGGGATATAGCATTGGGCTCCGTCCGTCCGTACAGACACGTAAAATTGAGGCGGCGGGGTATATTGCCATATTTGGTGGAAAACAGTTTTTCCTGCAGATGCTGCTGTTTTAAAAAAAAAAAAAATGAGAGACCCGAAACCAATGGCAGAATTGGCGAGAATAACACATTATTTACATCAAGACGAAATCTGCATTGACACGAAAACTGAACCGTTAACCATACTTAAGCTAACATCATACCCAGCTCGCTATCTAACTTTATAGCAACGCAGTTTGGCTCTCATTCATGGATAATGACAACCTAACACTGAGACAGCGAATTGGTCTTGTGACATGAACAAAAACACGGCTTTTAAAAAGTTTGCTGCTAACTTAAATGGTGTGAAATTTGCGGGCCATGTAAAACTAGAAGCTACTAGCTAACAGAGGTGGTTCAGCTGTCTCTCTGAGATGAACAGGGTGTCTATTTCATGATGGCTATTAAGTAGATATGACAATCTGTAGGGAGTAGCGCTACATTATTTCCATTCAAAAAAACTAGCCAAACATTCATCATGTGGCTATAAGTTGCTGATACCCGGGATTTTCTTCACGACGGAGCGAATGGCCTCCAATGTATCCATGTCCGTAGCCATTGTTGATTTCTGAGACTACAATTTCAAACTCGGCGCAGCGGCTACATCATGGCTCTCGACCACGCCTTCGGTTCGTTGATTGGTCCGGCGTATTTTCTGTGGATGGTAAACGAGAGCTCCGAGTGATCGGACTGAGTACGGAAGTGAAATGAAATTAAGCGGAAGTACGAAGGCTGGCGGAGTCGGGTTACAACTCCTCAACCATGTAATATGAATGGTTACTTGGCTGAATTATGGGGTGGAGGAAGAACACTGCAGGACTTTTACTCTCTGTCCTCTGGACTTGCCACCACTGGTTATCTTGCTTACTAGTTAATCCCTCTTTGTGAATTGGCCCTCTGCAGTCATGGATTTCTCAGGGTCTGCACTATTGGGCAGTGTTTCCAACCCTGCTCCAGGAGAACCCTGCTCCTGGTGTAGGCTTGGGAAACTGCTCTGTAGTTATGAATGTCTGAGCTCCTGGCTGCGCCTGACCAGTGTGACCCTGAGGTGTCCATTTCCACTCCTTCCCCAGGACGCTACTTTGATGAGATCAGCCAGGACACGGGCAAGTACTGCTTTGGTGTGGACGACACTCTCAAGGCCCTGGAGATGGGTGCTGTGGAGATCCTCATAGTCTACGAGAACCTGGACACCATGCGTTACATACTGCGTTGCCATGGCGCTGAGGGCAACGGCCCCGAGAATGGTACGTCTGAATGCGTTGTTAATGGAAGGACATTTACTCTTTAAGTTTTATATATTTATATTTATATTTATATTTATATTTTTATTTAAATGCATCTATATGCCCCTAAAAGCAGTAACAGCCCCTACTGTTAACTTGCATCTAGGCTGAGGCTTTTTTGGAAGTCCCTTTTTTTATTTCCCCTTTTAAACCGAAAAGCAAAAAGGGAGGAACAGTCAGATTGATTTCATCAGTTTAAGTTGGTTAAATTTATTCAGATTGAAATCTCCATAAAGTGCCATGGCCTCTCAGACTGAGAATTTTCATAAGGTTTATTACATTTGTATACACCATCTTTGCTCAAATTGATATTTTCTCTGGTAATTTAGCTTGCTACTTTCAGCTCTTAAAGTGGGCAAATTGCCCAAGGCAAGCTTTTAAAATATCACTGGTCTTTGATTTTTTTTTCTGCATAAATTTGAATGACATTGTGCCGCCCAACCTAGTTTCATTCAAATTGTATTGAATCCCCTTGTCGCCTAATTTGATGTATAGACAGCTGCATATGTCAGTCTGTCATGCATAATTGAGATCAGTTTATTTGATTACAGGTACTGGCAGTGTTTTTTTATGCCAAGTGTTTGTTTTACACTCATAATCCTGTCGTTTTAAATGTAAACAAAAAAATTGATGGAGGCTGTCCAATTAAACAACTGTAGAACATGCAGGAAGCTCCTTTGCCTGAGGCTGTGCTGTATAATGCAGTATGCTATAGTCTTATTGGCTGGTCTGGATGTTCTGTCAATTCACGAGCAGAGTTGCTAGCAGTCTGCTTCCTGTACGTGTTGAATGTCCCCTATACCTCAGTCCCACACGAGAGATCCCCCGTTTTGGAAATGATAAACTCATCCCGACATCTAGTGAAACATCTGCTTTTCATAATTGACAGGAAATGTCAAAAGAAAGTCTCTGCACTCTGGCAGTGTATTTTGAGCAAACATGTAGCTAGCTGACCAAGGTCTTGATCGCTCCCATGTGGTTGACCTTTGCATGTTTCTCTCCCAGACGAGAAGACCCTGTACTTGACACCAGAGCAAGAGAAGGACAAGTCTCATTTCACAGATAAGGAGGTATGATTTACATGCGTCTCTTCAATCTGCTTTATGTCTGCCATAATGATTCACACAGCATTTATCTCATTAGGACGCACACATTCCTTTACTTATCTTTACCCCCCTTAGGAGGGGATTCTCAAACCTGGCCCTTCAGTTCAACTTTGCCCTTGATTTCTTTCCACCTGGGAAATTAACAGAACTACCAGTGCCGCAGATGGGCCTGACTGTCTGGACACTTGGGTAAAGGGGGGGGTGGAAAACCTCATCTCTTGGCCCTCAAGGGCTGTGATTTCAAAAATGGGGCTCTAAAGTCTTTGTAAAGTACCATAATTAGTAGGATTGGGTGGGTTGGAATGAAAGCTGCCCCCACATTGACCCTTTTTGGATAAGTTTGAGAACCCCCTGATTTACAGTGTAGCTGGTCCTTCCTTCAGGGAATGTTCTTGCATTTTTTTTCCATTCAGGAATGGGCTACAAAATCAGTTTAAAAAAAGAAAAAACTATACGTAAGTTATGTAAAACTGCAACACTGCCAGTAAGACGGGTGATTCATGCTTCCGACAGTGACAAACCTTTTGTACATTACACGTCACTCATTTTTCCACTATGCGCTACTCAGATTGAGTCACTCCAAAGCAATGAATGACTGACTGCCTTAGGGTGTAGATCACACCTGGCCTGTTTGGAGCAGTTTTGAACCTGGGAGTGTTTTGTCCCAAAGATTGGTTTGCTTCTGCATGTGAACGCCGCAATCATGCTGCAGTGCCAAACAAAATGAGCAGACCGAGATCACCAAGAAAGCATGGTCCTTCCCTCAGAGGTTACTGTTTACCTGTGCATGGCATTCATTCATTCAGTCATTTTCGTCTGCTGAGAAAAGTTGCCGTGTGGAATCAAGCCAAACTTTGCAGAGAATGCAACGTTTGCTACAGCATCGTTGCTGATTCTGCACAAAGTAAACAGACCACTGATCAGAAAAACTGGTCAGAAAACGTTCTTAGGGGAAAAAAAAAATTTAGAATTTGCTTTTCCTTAGGTCATATCCTCCATTTATCTTTAAGAATTATGTAATACTGCAAAAAATTTGAATAAGTGTTTGTTTTTTTTGTTTTTTTTTTAAATTTTTTAAATTTATTTATTTTTTAACAATAAATTGATTATTATAGTATTCTCCAATGTCGCATACAATAAAACTACTGCTAGGGCATTATTTATATTGAATGATTACCTGTTGAAAGTGTATTTTAGTTCTGCATTACTGCAAAGCCCCATTTTCTGCAGGCATTAGACCCATAAATGAATATCAGTGTTGTCTTGTACTTGAGTAGTCATGCTATTGTTTATGCACCGAACTGGCACTACTACTCATATTGAATGCTGCAGAGGCTAAAGAAAATCATTGTATCGGTTGTTGCCCATTCTAGCACACTAGGATTCATAGAGATATGCATTAACTAGAAAAGGGCGAAATAACGTAATTTGTGTGGAAATTCCTCTTGAAGTCATTCACATGCTGTTTTGGGACATTAAGGCTATTCTATGCACATGATTATGCAAAAGTAAGATTTTTGAAAGCGTTACGATATGACCTACTGTGAGAAGCCTTTTTTTATGCCCCTGCCTCAAATGAGCAGGGGGCGTTATGTCAACGCCCCTTCCGTCCATCCGTAAACGTCTCGTTTCCACGCAATAATTAAAGATCGCGTCGTCCAATCCATCTCATTTCTTGGTGGTGTATACGAGGGGGGTAGAGGAAGGTCCCTTTCAAAACCCAGCGCTGTGTGATATCCAATATGGCCGCTACAGCAGCCATCTTGATTTCAGTTTCCACGCAATAACTAACGAACTCCTCTTCTTCATTCGAAAACCAGTTTTCTTTTAACCTGTAACTTTCAGTATTATTCACTCTCACTGTTTACCATGCCTAACTAGCAACCTATTCAAACTTAACCCCAGTTAAACATTTGGGCGGAGGCTCCGCGTTGCTCTTGTTCTGTATTTCTAATTGTTTGCTGAAAAGAATGGGCTCGCAGGTGTGCTCAGGGCCCAGGTTGGATGCACTTTGTCTGCTTACTGAGCACAGTACCATCTTGAGTGCTCTAAGAAAGTAGTCCATCCAGAGCTTAATCGCCGTGTCCTCCTTTTTCACAGACCGGACAGGAGCATGAGCTGATAGAGAGCATGCCACTGCTGGAGTGGTTCGCCAACAACTACAAGAAGTTTGGTGCCACGCTGGAGATTGTCACAGACAAGAGCCAGGAGGGGTCGCAGTTCGTCAAGGGCTTCGGTGGCATTGGAGGTGAGACTCTTGAGGCCTTAATGCTGCAGTCGTAGTAAATGAACTTTGGGGGTAAAAAGACTGGTGTTTTTTGCATAGTGTTTAGTGCATCCCAGTTGAGAAATAACCCAATTCTTTTCCCTCCTTCTATTCTACTTAAGGAATCCTGAGATACAGGGTGGACTTCCAGGGCATGGAGTACCAGGGAGACGACGACGAATTCTTTGACCTGGATGACTACTGAGTAGTCGAGACTGGCATGAGGAAAACAAAAGTCTACAGAGAAAATAAAAAGCCTCTCAAGAGGAATAAAAGACCAGGCCGAGGAGGAATGAGAATGACGATTCAAACAGTAACAAAAAAAAAAAACAGCATCCATAGATCTATACCTGCCTTAGTCGGTCATTCCCTCCCCTTGGTTGGATTGGACATTTCTAGATTTTTTTTTCTCTCCGCTAAATTGAGGTGAAGCTACAGCAGGACCCAGCACCCAGCCTTCAGAATGTCTGGACTCCCTCTTCACTCTTCGTACACAGAAATATATTTTGTTTATTGCCTCATCCCCATCCTTCCCTCCTTTTTCTTTTTTTTTTTTGTTTTTTTGTTTCTTTTACTGGCTGCTGTGTTTTATGAGAGTTTGGGTTTTTTTTTAACCTGGGCTTCTGTAGAGGTTTGGGGGGGGGGAGGGGGGAAGAGTATTAAATCTGAACTGTTAAACACCAGACTCTGACATGGTCATGCCTCCCATTTCCTGTACATTTCCGTTTTTTTTTAGCTCTCGACTCTCCCAAATGGCATGGACTCCTCCTGTGCCAACCTAGGAAATGTTGACCGTGTGGTAATGCATGTTGAAGTACCAAGCCGAGGTTTGCACTTGTCAAAATGGCTCTTTGTGTCTGTGAAGGTGCGTCTTTCTCCTTGTCTCTGTCTGCACTCTACAATGTCGACCAATCCTGTGTGAGAGTGAATGCAAGTTGGCTGTGGTGCAACCAAAAAGAAATTCATTCAGTTGACTGGCTGTGGAGTCGGATAGCCCTACTGCACACTGCTGATTGGATATAAAATGTAATGGAGGGGAGATGTTACAGTTAATTGGTTGTTATGAGTTTTGGGGATGGAGGCATTTACAGAGCTGAAGTGTCATTAGTGATGTCGAGTTTCGACCGCGCTAAGCCTGTACCTTCCATCGCAGTCCAGTGACTATGTCCAAATTGGGTTCTTTCCAATAGTTCTCAAATTTGCATATGAAGATACCTATTAAATGGCAGTTTTTTTTGTTTTTTTTTTTTTGTATTCACATCAGGGAAGAACTAGACCAATAATCACAGAGGAACTGATTGTGTACAAACTTTAAACGAATGAAATGCGTGTTCAAGAATGTTGATTCTCCCAGTATATGTGGTTGCCGCTGATTTGTGTAATTGGCCACTGATGTAATTCTGCCTGTTAGTACTAGCTTTATAGCTGTATGTGTGTTTATCTAAGAACAAGTGGATGTGAGGGTGATTCTTGTAATCCTGATCTGATACAATATTAACATGCAGCTTTTTTCTGCTTGGAGAGATGAGACTGGTCATTATTCAAAACGAATGTGTACCTGGTATGTAACAAGATCAAGATTCTCCATTAGGTCCCCAAGGGATTTCGTTCCAACACACATGCACATACATCTCCCGCCGGACATTACTCCTGGCCTGTCTGTACTATAAGCTTCAAAGGAACCACTACTGTGCTAACCAATTTGCTGCATGATGGTTTCTGATTACATTGATTTGGTATGGTAACTTGCTGCTCTGCAAAGAAACCCAATATTGTATGAACAGCACTCATACTACCCCGGTTTGTTTGATGGCTGCAGTTCAGTGGCTAACCTTGTCCATACATGGACAACTTCCTCAAAATCCCTGTCTAGCCAGCAATCATCCCCCCCTGTGTAATTATCTGCATAAATTCCTGCTGTGCCACCGAAGCTGTTGTGTGGAGTGCGTTCTGGTGTAAAATGGCTGCCATGGTGGAGGTTGTAGCCCTTTCACTGTAAAGTGCTCTAATGACCGATGAGTGGCGCTATATAAATTCAATGAATTATTTTTCAGGGCATGTTTTAAGAAAAAAAATGAAGGCACTAGGCTCCTATATGATTGTGCTGCCATTTTACTCTCAGCCAACCCTCTGTCTCTGGACAGACCTTGAACCTGGACATTGGAGTGTCAAAAGTCTGTCACAAACAGCAGCAAGAATAATTATACTTATTAAATGTTCTTGTTTGATCTTTTTTCATTCATTGCTATTTTATATGGATCAGTTCTATCTGGCCTCAATTATTAAATGTTCCCATTGTTTGCAAAATGAGTGTGGATATTTTTGTGGATGCCTGCATCTCTGATTTAAGTTTGGGTCGGGGGCATTTTAAAAAAAAGAAAATTTGGCTGACTTATCTAATGAAGGTGCATGGAAGTGAATATTCAGTTCAACAATGGAAAAAAAAAAAATTCAAATTCTGATTTTCATGTGGCCTCAAACACACCTCCCGTGGTGTCCGTCTGCGTTGTTGTCGCCTTTCAATGCTTGTCCTCCTCTGCCCCCTCTGCTGCCTCTTGGTAGCATCCATTTGATGCATTGTCCTGAGGTTCTCTGATAGAGCTGTTATGTATGGGAAACTATTATACCTGGGTTGATTCATCTGCGGTTTATAACCGTATTTTATAGGTGGAAAGAATACAAATGCAATCCAGGAGTACGGACTTTTTGATACATTCATTTATGAGTGTTGCGGTCGTATGACCTACTAGAACTAACTGGCTTGGTGAAGTTACTCGGTCTCACGCTCATCCGAATATATCAAATAAAAGGAACGCTTAAATATTGTATTTGTACGCTCGGTTAGTATAAAATCTTTCAAAATTGAATAAATTACTATCCGGTTGCGGATTAAATATGTAGCCCCCCTCGGCGTAAAGATGCCATCTATTACATTAGGTTCTGATGTATATACGTCTGCTAATGTGAACACTTTATCACAATGTTTTCATGTTAGAAATGTGCTCAAATTTCTTAATTTTTGTGACATTACTTTATATTATTTGCATGGGTTTTCTTTTGTCTAATTTTGCCGACTACAATTATCTGTCAGAACTAAAATGACATAGGCTCCCTGGCCATGGTGCACGACCGTCCTCTGCTTCTGCTCGGTCAATCTGGGTACGTAATCAGAATAACACCCTCTACTTCAGAGCTTGACCAATCAGGCAGAAGCAGGGTGCAGTCTCGCTCAATGTTGTATGCAGTGACGTAGCCTGAGTCGCAGGCCGCAGACGCAGGGCTGGGTTTCCATTTTCACTGCGAGTTTCGGGGAAACAACAACATGGAGCCGGAGATGGAGGACAAGACATTGGAGCTGGTGGTAAGTGTTACCTGGGAAGTTCGTCTTCCAATGGGAGTTAAAACCCGAGATAAGAAATGGGGACCTCCATATTTAGGATTTGGGGGATCGTATCAAAAAAGGAATTAGCGCAGACCGACTGAGAGGTGGATAATGAGCAGTGGGGGGAGCAAAAGAGAAGAAGACAAATACAGAGAGGGAGGGCCGGAGGTCGATATTTTACTTGAGGGCAACACTGCCTCGATTAACAGGGGTGATCAAGAGAAGCCGGTCGGACTGACAGCGAAGGGTCCACGGTGAACTTCAAACGGGAAGGTAGGGAACAAAATTATTTCCAAAGTGGCCGGTGCTGGCTGAGATCTTCCTGTTTCTGACGCTCAAATAGTGGGAGAACGTTTCACTGCGGCGCCGCTGCGCCATTCGGCCCAGCCATCAATTGACTTGGTACTAGTCTTAGCTGGGTTAGCTCGCTAATGCAGTTGTGTGGGTAAAACGCACAAAGACGCATCCGCGTAAAAATTACGGATAATACCTGAACTTGATATCTAAGAACATTTTTGGCATATCTCCGCGGCATATTGTAGTTTCTCCGATCAGATGTAGACGTTTGATTGCGTGAATGAGCCTTTTTAAAGCTGCGTATAAGGAAGTGTCTGTTGGCAAGAAGCGTTAAGCAGCTTTCACACCGGACGCGAAGCGAATTTTTCGTACGACAGATTCTATTGAAAGTCAGTGAAAAAACGCGTGTATTCGCGTCTTTGCATTGACTTTCAATGTAATCTGTCGTGCGAAAATTTCGCTTCGCGTCCTGTGTGAAAGCGGCTTTAGCCTATTAGCTAGACGCTAGCTAAGAAAATGTGTCTTCGGATTTATTTTTTTCCCTATACAGGACGCTGGCTATCTTTGTGTATTGACACGTTTTTGTCGCATTATATGCCTTGAACTGGCTGTAGCTACTGGACATCTTGTTTCAAATTTGACTGCGCTAGCAGTGCAGTTTCAAAGGCATTGGTTTGTATTTTAACGGACTGTTAGCTTTCAAGGTAACTTAGCGAAATGCTCACCATGGAATAAACCTCGGGGATCAGCGGCGTCATGACGGAGATCGACTGAATCGCGGGCCGGTGTCGTGAGAATTTGTGCTGCCTTGTCAAAAAGTGCTACCGTAATGCAAAGCGATCGAAAAGTCATTGTTTTCGCCTTGATATTTCCATATGAATCTGTCTACCGTCGGAACGCTGTTATTCGTTAGCTTATTATAACATAAGCGGATGTTATAACGAGTTGGATAAGTTTGCCTGGAGATATATGCCTATATATATATATGCCATTATAATCTATTTCTGCATTTTCAGGAAAACTCAGCGTGTACATACAAATATATATACAGGCTAACAAGTAGAAAGGCGCACTGAACAAAAAATTATGATTTTTGAAGATGCTTAAGATAAGAGCGAAGAAACTGCTCGGTATGTTAGATTTGCGCAGGCGCAGAGCCGCGAGGTAGCAAATTTTGATGGGTAGCTCTTGCCCGTGTTGCAGTGGATCTTTTTTATTGATGTTCCCGTCATCGTTTAACGCTTTTCTGGGTACGTCCATCTGTCAGTGCGTTTTGAGCGCAAGAAAGATGCGTGTCTGTGTCTGTTGGCTAAATCTCTAAATCCTGGCAAAGCTGCCTAACGTGCTCGTTCATTCAGTTGGTTGCGCTAGCTGTTGTTGCTGAAGTTGGTGCTAAAATGGCTGGTAACATATAAAGGGTAGTCAGGGCTAATCTGTTGAAAACATTCTGCTGGAAAAAGTACTACCATCTATACTTTCCAGCATAATTTATTTCTTAAGATATTGTGATGAAATTGACGCCAGTTATTCTTGAGATATGTATATCCATCAATAAGAAATTACGAAGGAAAGTACAGATGATTGTAGTTTTTCAGCAGAATGTTATCAGCAGATTAGCCCTAACGTTACCCATATATGATACCATTGATCGTAGATGTTTATTCCAGTCGGTGTATAAATATTCATATAACGGAGGATGTGTGGACTGTTGCGTGGGTCAGACCGAACGGATGATAACCTCATCCAGCTGAAGAGCTGAAGACAAGCGGATCTTTGTTAAAATGTGGGCGCTCTGCGCGTTGCTGGGTTGAGGCTTTGAATCAAGAAACGTTGGCCAGTGTCAGAGGAAACCATTCTCTGAAAGCCCAGCTAAATGGTTTAAGGAATAAGCAAGGCAGCTACAAAATGGAAAGTGGCCCGATGTGCGTGGTGTACTTAGCAAATAGATGTTGTAGTCTCCTGGGTAATCTGATTTGAAGGGAGCTTCCTGTTCACTTTGTATTTTGGAAATCATTGTTGCGTTAAGTGTGGGACACTATCTCGCTTGTCTGCCGGCATTTTGGCAATGTAAATGTTAGACTTGTGTCACATCTGTTTTTTCCCTCATATAGTGTTTGCCTTCTCACTTTTCCTCCAATATGTCCTTTTTCTGGAGGAGACCACTCACTCTTTTTGTGTTTATTTGTTCAGCCTGGTTCTGGTAATGTGATCAAGAAATGCCACTATAACGATACTAATAGGAATTGAGTCTGTTTTTGAGCTGGTCATCTCAACGGTCTTGGAGACGAAAGATGCATTTCTTTTGTGTGTTCTGCTCAGCACATCCTTTTAATCGGGTTTGGTATCATTTACAAGCTTTTGTATCTCTGTTATCTGAAAGCTCGTCTTTTGAATTGCGCAACTTGGCGGAGTATAAATTATTATTTATCTTCGCCGGCTGCTCCAAATGCACGGCATTATATGGGGCAACTAGTATAGTTTGATGTGAGGCTGCAGTCACATTCCTGGAAAGCCTTAAAAGCTGCCTTATCATATGAAGTAAGTTCCCTTATGAATGACAGTATATATTGTTGTTTAAAGCTCAGGCATTTCCTACAGTTGAAATGTTCAATTTAAAAATGACTCAATTGTACCGATTTTTTTTGTGTGCCAAATTTGAATATTTGTGTGACACTTCATTGCTGAATTGAGTTAGACATTTTAACTTAATTAGGCCTTCTGGTTACATAGCATTTGGTATTAAACTAAATGTATCTACCTTGTTCTGCTCTTCCTCCAAAACGTTGTCTATGTCATAATGTTGTTCCAAAAGAACTTCTCAGTAAATATGTATTGCTAGTTTATTGATGGTTTATATTTTGTTGTGTAAATCATTTTGTTCTGCTGCTAATCAATTAGTCACATACTGACCAATAACTGGTGAAAATTAATTGCCGTATATTTTTAGTCTTCAATTCCTAAATTGATCAATATTATTATTTGCAAACTATGCTCAGTTGTATATTGAAGAGGGAAATTCTTGAATGTTGATTCCTGCATAAGCGTAGTTCTGTGATTTTGAGTCTGTAATGGTCAATGCCATGGTAACGGAGTTACAATCAAGAGTAATTTTCATTTCATTTTTGCCTGCCATCTATTACTGTAATGCAGTAGCTACTTGCTACTTGGGCGGCATGGTGGCATAGTGGTTAGCACTACTGCCTCACAGCAAGAAGGCCGTGGGTTCGAATCCGGCCTGGGGCCTTTCTGTGTGGAGTTTGCATGTTCTCCCCGTGTTCGCGTGGGTTTCCTCCGGGTACTCCAGTTTCCCCCACCCAAAACATGCAATATAGGAATCCTCCCTCCCTCCTGTATGGCTGTGTATGAATGTTTGGTGGTGGTCGGAGGGGCCGTAGGCGCATACTGGCAGCCACGCTTCCGTCAATCTGCCCCAGGGCAGCTGTGGCTACAAAAACGTAGTTTACCACCATCAGAGTGTGAATGAATAATGCCTCCATTGTCCAAAAAAGCGCTATATAAAATTGATGCATTATTACTTGCCTGTTCTCAGTTCCACTGGCATGCCTACTGAGCTGTATAACACAAAGTTTGGGGTAATCTATTTTGCAGAAGGCTATACAAAGGTGAAAGTGTCGGTAACGGAATTATGACAGAAAAAAATGCCATTATTTTTGCCTTAACTTTGACAGGCATTTTTCTGAAATCTGGCAATGATGGGCAGTAGGTTTAAGCTTAAGTTGGTGGCCTAGGATGTTGACCAGGCCATGGTAAGTTTATATTGACTGGAATATTCAGATATTTTGTAGGATGCCATTTTTGAGAAAGAGACACCAGTAACGGAATTACAGTTTCCGAGAATCTACTAAATTTATTATACTCAGAACAACAAAGCAATTGAAAATTATCATAAATGACCTCCTGTTGAGCCAAAATTTTGAACAAATTTTCAACAAGTCTGGGCAAAAGGAAGGGCAATACATGATATTAATGAGAATAACTCATTTTTCTACAAGAACAGTATAATGTTTCTTAAATGGCACAAAATGCAGTATGGGATGCCGCTCAATGTACTTTACATAGTTAAATTCACAGCTGAGGCAACTGTGGAAGCCTCCCGGATTAGGTGAGTCTGATGTAACAGGTGAGATTAATGTATATCAACTATCTTGAAGACCATTTTAATTTGCTAAACTGATATCAAAAAATTTTTAAATCTGTTTTATTCAGAAATGGAAAAAGCAAGAAACTTACCTGCAAGTTGGAGGATTGCTGGCATTCGATATTGAGTATGAACGAATGTCGGACATGGGATGTGGCCTTTCTAATTCTTTCACCACCGCCTTAATGGGCCACAGGTGGAACCCATTTGGATGGAGGTGTTAGCTGCCAGCCCTGTTGCTGCCACATTTTTTTCTTTCATTTCTTCTAGTTTGTTTGCTGCTCCATGTTATTTTTAAACCTGCTGTTTTTGGATTTTGTTTTATTTAAATTCAGTTTCTTTACTCCATTCTTGGCATTTGAGTTCCTACTTTTTTCTTGGCCCATGGTTTAAGTGCCTGCCGGATTGCTTTTGGCATCCGGCAGGAATAATACCATGACATGTCTATTCTGATATTCAAAGGCCATCAACATTTTATCACCCCTAGACTCAACAGGCGTCACTGAGTAACTGACTGCAAGGGCCGCAAGCCATGCTTTCCCAATGTGAAACCCCTTGTAACATTCACACATTATACATGTCATACAAAGAGATGCTGTCTTGGTAAAACAGTTCCGGGAGGAACAGAATGCTGGTAAAAGTGATGGTGAAGAAGACCCCATTCTACAGAACAAACATTCATTCACACCCTTCCCCAGCAGATGCTACTCCTTTACCAAACTATACTATAAATTCCTGCTAATCCAAGAATGAATAGTTACAGAAAATCAACTCACAGGAAGAAACACTCAACTATAGATGTCCAAAACAATGAACCACCATGCTCCGTAAAGTCCTCATGCCACCTTGTGCCATCTTCTGTTTTTCACTGGCTTTGAGAATAATTCTATAATTCTGTTACTGGTGTAATTCCGTTACCATGTCATTCCGTTACCACAAATTTTCCAGGATGACAGTTAAGTATTAGAGGGTTAATGTCTGAAATTCAGTATAGACATAAGAAGGAAGAGAATTCTTAATAATAATTGAATAAACGCAGAAATAAGATGATGAAGAGAAATATATTGCAATTTCGGTAATGGAATTACGTTGAAAAATGACATTTCACAATGAGCCACTGGAATTGTGTGTTTCAAGTTCCTACAATGATTTAGTTTCAAATACTTTGGCTACCAATGTATGGAAATGCAGTAAAAACCAGGAAATGGCTAAATATCTTTTAGGAGTTGCCAGCTTTGGAGAAATTACCTTTGATCCTTGTCCTGGAGCTAAAAAAAAAATTACAAAATTTAAGTCTAAATTTTGAGAAGACCGTCAAAGATATTTTAAAATTGTTTTCTGTGTCAGATTTGGTAATGAGTCATCTACATGAAAACCTTTTATATTTCTAATGTATAGCACTTTTTAAAAATTGCTGTTTTGGCAACTCTCATGTGGAATTGACCTATAAGTACTTCATTTGCATAAAGGGGCAAAATGCATACAACTGTAATTATTCTAAATAAATTAGTGATTACATTTAGTTTAAAGGTAGGTTTTTTTGATTTTGTGAAAATTAATACTTATTTCCACCGCAGTTGTGAGAATAATGTAGATTTTAATATTCTGTGCTCTTTGCATTTACTGCTCTGCAACAAACTATTTGTTTGAAATTATAGCTTATTTATAATATTTATAGCTTACGTCACTGTTGTATCCAACAGGTAAACTTGAGCCAAGACACATTTCCAGTTGGCTACTGTTTCATTACCTTTACCTTTATTTTTTTTTCCTTCTTGGCATTATAAATTCTGCCTAATTTGCCGTTTCAATGTGCACAGCACAGTTTTAAGATTAAACTGTATTGTTTTGTCATTATTGGCTCTCCGGCACTCTTGGCTTGTCTTCATTCTCCAAACTCTGTGTATAATGTGATGATTCTCAGTGATTTGCCCTGTCCTGAGGGCAAACCCTGTTTTGCTTTCCATCCTGCCTGCCTGTAATGAATGAGAGTAGATTGGGCTTGTAATTAAATGCACGTCTCAGATTTTCAGCACTTGGCAGATGCAATTAGCCCCATCCATTTTTATGAAAGGAGGTTTTGAGAATGCAGGTTAGAATTTGAACTCTACCAGAAAATATAAATGTGCAAAATGGTATAAGGTGTGTGTTTTTTCTAAGGGAATGCTTGGTTTAAATGATACACATGGGTCACTGACAGTCATTTTCCAGTGGAAGGCCTGGACAAGCTCCACAGCGTGAAGACTGAGTAAGGGCATGATTACAGTAAAGACATGTTCACCAAAAATTCTCTCAGGGATTCTACTTTTTTTTTTTTTTTTTCTTTTCCATTCCTCAAATAGGCCTTTCAGAGTACTTGTCAGTATTAAAATGACAAACAAGGGTTTTGACTGGTTTCATTTTTTTTCAACAAACTTTAAGGTGGTCAGATGTCTTTACCGCAGTTAACAATTATGGTAAAGACGAAGTGAGATGCCTCTTTACCGTAATCAGTATTTTTGGCAAATTGCACTGAAGAAAGGAGCATCATACTTCCTGCATGAATCTTTTGGTCATTCAAACATGTCAAAGGCATTGAAAGGTTCATTGACAACTAGTTTGAGTGTGAGAAGACATGTCTCCACCTTTGCTGTCTGAACATGCACTGGCTGTAAAGGGTGAGGAATTTTTGCAGACTGTTATTTTGGGGAAGGGCCCAAATGCCAACTTAACTATATTCCAACATGCCTCTGCATAATTTTTCTATACAGTCAAGAACAAGCAATTTGTATGTTCTTAAATGGTTCGTTTTGCCAGAGCCTCAAATATTTTACCTTTCCCAATCGATGCATGCGTCAAGACAGTGAATATACAAGTGAGCCCATATTCTGCATTAGTTGTTTATTTTGAATAAATGCAATCTCGAAACATAAAAATTTTTAACATTGAAAACAGCAGTATCATCAGGACTACAGTCATATGTATGCAACAGCGGTATGTATAGCAAATAGATTTTTATTTTTTATTTTTTTATTTTTATTAAGTTTTAGAGGCTGAGTTCAAATTTGAAAACCTTTTTGTTACAAGATCATCATGTTGGACTCTGATTAAAAAGAAGTATCCACATTCCTGGATTTTTTTTTTTCCCCCACTTATATACACAACACTGGATACCTTGGCTGAGCAGTTGATTACGGTAAAGACACCGGTAAAGACACACAATGCAGCCCCATGGAAATTTGCAACCAATCTGAGGGCTGAAGTTTCCCTTATTTCCTACCTCTCTGAAAAGGTTTCTAATCAAGTATAACCTCAAAGAAGCAATGGCTACAAAAACATATCTTCATGATTACGGCAAAGACGTTTAATTTGTGTGACAAGTAAAAATTTGGATACTACCTGAGCCTTGGCATTCAGTCACCACACCCAACAGGTTTCAAAATGGCCTCCTTTTGTGTTGTTGTTGCTGTTTTTTTGTTTTGCAGCAGGATTGATATCTGGTGGACAGCTGTAGAACTAAAATAGCTGACTGATTACGGTAAAGACGGGGAAAGCCAAACTTTAAGGACACCTGCTTTTGGTCGAAGGGAAAAGGTTAATCCCTTTTTTCCTGAACCAATAGCTATTTTAACATAACTTGAGATACTAAAGAAGGCTTGTTCCTGGTGGCAAGTGTGAGTCATCTGTGAAAAGGGTTTTATTTTCAACTTAGTTTTGTGTTGGCTCAATTTTGAATGATTACGGTATGGACATTTGCATCTTCATCTGACCCTGGATTTCAGAGTCGATGGAATGAGTGTCCCTTTAAAAGTTGCCCCTAATTGCAAATATCATGCACAATATTTCTAGCCCCCAAATGAATAGGAAAGCTAAGTTCCATCATCAAAAAATGGGTGGACTGTCTTAACCGTAATTGAGCCCTTTTCTGTTGAAACACCCATATCCCCTTGTTTGTTGCGTTTAACGTGATTTGAGTGGCAGGAAGGAAGGGGGATACTGATGATAAACATGACACAAGGAACAAATTGTATCTGGCTTTTCTTCAAGGACAAGCTTAGACCCTATAAACCATAGGCTGTTGGCACTAGTTTATTATAAAATCACTTTGTCAGAGTTACAATGGCAATATTTTACTCATTTTTTTTTCTCATCTCTGTTGGATGCATGTTGCATTGACTGGCATTCCATCATCCATATGCCCATCTATTTCTGGGATCCTCAATCTTGCCTCGAAAGGGCCAGTGTGGGTGCAGGCTGTCATCCCAACCAAGCATTTACATGCCTGATTCTACTAATCAACCCCTAGTCTTTGCTAAGACCTTGATTAGTAAAATCAGGTGTGTAAGTTCTTGGCTGGAATGAAAGCCTGTGCTCACGCCGGCCCTTTCTGAGTAGGATTTAGGACTCCCGATCTAGTTGTTGCATTACGTCTTAATACTAGTTAAGAGACCAAAAATGATGGTATGTAAAACTAATTGTTGCTTTATAAAATCCAAATTCCTTTCAAAAGTTGATTAATAATTTCTTTTGATTGGTTGGCACTCTTTGTAATTTATGCATTTGCTGGAATGCTGACCACTGGAAAGCTGACATCTTGTATATCAGGAAAACTATACTCAGCAACAAAAGTTTCTGTGACACCAATATTGTTAATTATTTTTCATAACGCAATTATGAAATTGTCATACATGGTGATATCAGACTGAAACAGTACACGTAAACACAACATTGAAATGGAAATCATGAAAATGCGAGAAAATGACTTTGCACGTGAAAATGTGCGTAAATCATGCTTGTGGATGGCAATAAAAGAGGAGAATTTTTGGAATGTTCACATTGTGCCAGATGAACGACGGAAGCATCACTTATCGAAAACACAGCCATTTCGGATCAGGAACTCTACCCTCTAAATGCCAAGACTGTCTGAAAATGATCGGTGGAGGGCCATTGGGATGATTGAATCCGGAACCTCGCAGAGGGAAGTGGCTCATCGCCTGAATGTCCACCGAAACACCATTTGGAACTTATGGCAGCGTCATCAGCAGACAAGACATGTCAGAGACCGTCCTCGCAGCGGCCGTCCACGAGTAACCACTCCCAGACAGGACAACTGGATTCGAACAACCCATCTCCGAAATCGATTCCAACCTGCAACCATAACTGCAAGAACGATACCTGGTTTGAGGTGACTGTCTGCACAGACAATCCGTCGCCATCTCCGTCATTTTGGCATTGTCCCACGTCGGCCAACAAGACGTCCAATACTCACAGTACAACACCGACGACTGCGTCTACAGTGGGCACAACAACATCGACGGTGGATCCAACGTCAGTGGGATCTTGTACTCTTTACTGATGAATCAAGATTCATGCTTAACCGATGTGATGGTCGTTTACGTGTATACCGTCGATGTGGAGAACGTTATGCCAACAACTGTGTTCAGGAATTTGATCGTTTTGGAGGTGGTAGTGTCATGATTTGGGGAGGGATCACGGCTAGAAACAGAACAGATTTGCTTGTTATTGATGGAAATCTGACAGGTCAAAGATATCGCGATGAAGTGCTACGGCCATTGGTGGTACCGTTTTTGATGCAACATGGTCCCGGAATAACGCTGCAACATGATAACGCCAGACCACACGTTGCAAGGATTGTACAGCAGTATCTGATGCAACAACATGTCAATGTCCTGCCATGGCCAGCCAGATCCCCAGACATGTCCCCAATCGAGCATCTTTGGGACGAGATGGATCGACGTTTGCGGCGGTTGGATAACCCGCCAGCTACACTCCAGGAATTGCGACAACGTCTACGTCAGATTTGGAATGACATCCCACAGCAATTTCTGGCACATCTGATTCGGTCCATGCGCCGGAGATGCGTTGCTTGCATCATGGCACGAGGAAGTCACACCCGGTATTGAAGTGTGAAGGTCACAATTGGTTAGACGTCAGACAAGTGCTTCATGACGCATGAAAATGACATTTTTCGTATTGAGTGACGTTGGCACTGAAAAGTCAGTGTTTCTCCTGTTAAATAAACATATTGATTGCATTGAGATCTTTGCGTGTCATTTATAACATACACATAAATGGTGTCACAGAAACTTTTGTTGCTGAGTATATATTCTATTGGCTCAAGAACTGAGTCAAACTAAAGGCTAACTAAAATAATTTCGAATGTGTTAAATACAATTAGCAAATTTTGTAAACTTTTTTTCAGATCCAGTTGATGTGAGTCTACTACTTGATTAAAGAAGAACCATTGTTTGGGGTGTCCTTGAATTTATGAAGAAAGGCATTTGATTTGAAGGTTGTTCTAGTCCTGAAACAGGATACATTGAGGCTGAAATTTGTTACAAATTAGGTTGCCCTTTATGTTTTCCCAAAACGCAAAGATTTGTTTTTTTTAAAAAAAAAAAACATTGGAGTTTTTGTTCGGCGACATTGGGGAGAATCAAAATTTTTGCAAACCTGTGAAGGTTTCGGGTATATCATTTGACACACTGTCAGGGCTCAATGAAGCCACATGGAACCTCGTAACTGAATCCTGAATGCATAGCTGCTTAGCCTGTAAGTTAGCTGACAAACTATTTAAAGCCTGTGATGCCCTGTTGCCTGGAGAGAGCTGAATGTGTGGTTGATTGCTGTAATAGAATGTAGAGCTTTCTCAGTCTGTCATGTGATCTTGATTTATGTTGTACTGTGTGTGTGTGTGTGTGTGTGTGTGTGTGTGTATGAAATTATGATTTATTGTAAATGTGAATACTGCATCTTTTTGCAATTGAATGCAGATGGGCATTGAATATCCAAAAATAATGATTGTATAGTTCTACAATCAATGTCTTATTGGATGTCCATTTGCAGGGCTGGATTATGGGCAGAAATATGTGAACAGAAACTGAATTCTAATTATCCCCCGCCGCGCGATTAGCGCGAAGCGGGGGATATAGCATTGGGCTCCGTACGTACGTCCGTCCGTCCGTATGGACACACAAAATTGAGGCGGCGGGGGATATTGCCATGTTGGTGGCAAACACCTGTTTGAATTTGAGTAGTGGAACTTGGATAATTACATTAACTTACTTTTAAACATGACAAGATTCTCTTCTATTCTTAATCTTGCTTGAATCTGAGCTAACATAGTGGAACACAGATTCGACAGTCATGATACCATTGCTCTGTGACCCCAGACCGATGTTCACCTTAGCCTGTATGACCGTAGGGAGTGCTCCAACATTGCACGCTGTGCACGCTGGCACATGCAACAATGTTTAAAAAAAAAAAAAAAAAAAAACAGTAGGGTTCCACATGGTTCGATCAATTTGGACAACAAATTCAGAACACTGTATATAAAGCATGACTCAAATCATATTCACGGTAGGGAGTACAATGTAATTCATATCATGGCAATTCTTTCTTTAAGATCTTCTGGTTTTGTATTTATTTTGATTGGCAGAGTAGAGCATATACATGGCATGTAGGGAGCGCCATCAAGAACGAGTGCAAAACTTGCACAGTATTGCTAGCTAGCTGCATGTGCACGTCACAGCATCATTCGCATGCATGCTTGCTAGTGCATGTGGAGTAAGGGCGAAACCCTTCATGTCAAACAACTTTGGTTCGAGTGCGAATAAGTGGCCACAAATAACCCTACATCATATTTTTGGCAAATTTTGGGGTCCGCAAGCACGGGCGAGAGCGTAATTGCATGTCTTCGGAAGAAAGTTGGGCGGAGCATAGTGCTTCATTTTTACTCTCTCTGTGAACGTGCAGATGTACCCCCTACTTGTTACAGCATGCTTTGAAAACAATTTTTTTTTTTAGCAGTTGAGCCATCCTTTGCCATGCTGAGACTGGCCTTTCCAACAATGCCCAGCTTTCAGGATTTTGACGGGAAAAATGGCTGTCTAGGAACAATGAACAATAATTTTGGCACTATATCACATTGATAGCTTCAGCTGAAAACTTGGTGACTTCTGGATTTATTGCTGGCGAGAAATGACTGACTAGACATCAAAAATACCTGGGAATCTGCTTTTAATGAGAACACTGATAATTGTAGTTGAGCGGTCGAAATTGAAATATACATTATTCAAATTCAGTTTCTAGTTACATACATTTCTGCCCAACAGGATGCTCTGAAATGATGGCTCTCAAACTTGGTCCTGGGGAACTCCTTTGTATGCTGGTTTTTGTTCAAATTTCCATCTGCAATGGCAATTGCTGAATTTTAACATGCTGCTTATTTTTGAGCCTCAGACTTTTAATGTGTGATTACACACACACACACACAAATCTAATTCTGTCATAAATGGCTGTGCAAGTATGCATGCCGTAAAAAAATATATTTTGTGTGGGAATCTTGTGCTTATCGGTCAATATTGCCTGTAGTGCGTGTATTTTAGTATCCATAAAAGTGTACGGAAAAGTCAAAAGACTGAATGATCTTAACTTGCTCAAATTAAACACGGATCAATCAGTTGGCTCCTAACTGGTGAAAGTTTAGACACCTGGCATCCACACTTTACCATCTGGACCAAAGATTGCTAAATCTGATCCTCAAATATAAGACCAGCCCTGGCTTTCTTTTCACCCTGGTTATTTACTGAAGGAGTAGTGCTTCTAATTTGCTGGACTGCCTTAACACCAGACTGCAGACTCTCTGGTAAATGGAGGATGGGAAACCAACAGTTTGCAGACCTTAAGGCCAGTGATTTGGCAATTCTTTACCTCAACTAAATGACAAAACTAATGAAAATGAGTCTGCATCCGTAATTTCATTTGAGATATAATTAATCATGTATTTAACAACCAAATTAACCTACTTTACTGTTAACTTAAATCAGCCCAATAACCTGAGCATTCTATTTGTGACTATGTAGTTTTCTGGACTGCACTGTTTTTAATCTTTTCACTTTTCATAGTTTCCCCCATGAAACATTAAAAGCCTAAAGATGCTTGTCTCAATGGGAACACTAGCAAATGTTGCAATTTGCCTGGATTGTGACAGTTCCCGGGATAGTGCCAAGGTCCCCTTTGAACTCTGTCCCCTCTCCCCACTGTCACAGTGAAAAGGATAGACTGACATGCCAGTGCACAATTTCACTGTTGCATGATGCCTTACAAGCGCCCTGTTTCTTGCTTTGATCCCCTCTGCTGAACCTGAAGTGCACTTACATTTATACAGGTCAAATATGACCCAAGACTGCCTCTATATGTGCAAAATGTGTTGCAGTTGCTGGAAAGGAAACATTAGCATGACAGTAGGAAATGCCTCCATTTTTATACATCTTGAGTCACCTTTATGTCCACAAATATCCAGCTAAGATGCAATTTACTGCCCTTAAATTGTCACAATAAAATGTTTTGTTGTGGTCTGGGACTAGTTTGATGTCAGCCTTCCCCTTCATGCCATCAGTATGCACTTCACTGAATGTGAGTTCATCTGATCCCAGCATGCTCTGCAGTGTATTTGCTGTGTAATGCCACTGTTCCCCTACATTTCTTACTATGTATGATGCATGAGTTTATAGGTTGGCTGTTTGGTTCCTATGGAGTATGTTGGCTTCATGGAGGGGGCTGTCGTAGTACAATTTGAAATTTTTCTTGCTTTTTCCTCGGAGACGTTTCTGAACTAATTCCACTTGGCTAATTGACATCTTGATCAGTCCAAAAATGTTTAGGTTTGGTCAGTCCAGGAACGCTGCACTCTGCTTTGCAATGCTGTCTCATCAGGCGATGCTACCATGCATTGTAATGGCCGCACAGTAACCTCACTCAAAACTATCTAAGGGCCTCATATCCTGACATGGACATTCATTAATACATTTGCGTTACTGGAAAAAGGACTGACCAGTAATGATTTGTGTTCGGTTGTCAAGCTGCGTGTCATGGACTAGAAAGTGTCAAAAATGAAAAACTATGTTTTTGGTGTATGAAATCAATTATTTATTAAATAAATTGGATTCTTGGTGAAGAATGACATTTAAAATCCATTACTATGTTTGTTTGTTGTTGTTTTTTTTTTTTTTGGGACCCCTCTAATCGGTGTTGGTAAGCAGAATGGGGCATTTCTCAGGTACAAAGAGATCAACTGAGGAAGATGTGCCACATCTTCCTCAGTATTGTATTGATTGTATCCTTGTATTGATTAGCATACAGCAAATGGTATAGAAAAATGGGTCCAAATCAGAAAAGTTCTCAGACTGGTATTGCACAAGTGGTGGCCGAATTTCCTGAGAAATATTGATTTATTCAGTTAGTTCTTGGTAACAATTCACATTGTGTGTATTATTGTAGCAGCGGGTTTGGTGCAGATTACTGACATTAGCTTAGAGATTATGGTAACCCACTCCCAAGCCTGCCCACTTCGCTCGAACACCTTCACTTTCCACTGTCACCAATTCAGCCTGCTGTTGGTCTGGGTCCACATAGGTGTTGATTTCTTACTCTGTGGTGGAGCGCCTGTGTGTGCATGTGCGCGCGTGTGCGTGCGCTCTCAGTGCTCCATTCTAACACCCTCGCTTTCCTTTCTCCTCACCCTCCTGTTTCTGTAGCGCAGCGTGTAGAAATGACTTGACACTCCTCCATCTCCCTCCCTCCCTCCAGCAGTCCTTCACTATGTGCGCACTCTCACTGTGACATAACGTTACTCTCCATGTCTGTCTGTCTGTTGCACTGTGTGCGTGCGCGTGTGTGCGGAGCTGAGGGTCTAATAGCTGTTTTTCCCCCACAATTTTCCCCTTCTCCTTGTTCTCACTCTATCTCTTTTTCTCTCTTTATTCCTCCCTTCTTTCCTCTCTGCCTCCCTCTCCTTCCTCCTTTCTCTCCATCTCTCTCCCTCCGCAGTGCTCTGTCCCTCGCTCTCTCTGGCTGGGCTGCTCCTCGGTGGCAGAGAGCTTGTGTGCACTGCGGTGTCTACAGAGCATGCCCAGTACCCGGGGCCACAATCAGGTTCTGCTCCTTACTCTGTATTACCCCCCCCGCCCACCCCCACTGTGTGCCCAGCCCCTCTCCCCTTCCTCCCCCTCCTGCTGTGCTCCCATTGGCTGGTGCTCTTGTCCATTTACATTTGCTCCAATCAGGAGACCTTCACTGAGCCCCACCCCACCCCTATATCATGTCCAGTCAGTCAAATTATCTCTGCGAGACAGCCGTCCCATCTCCAGTCCAGTCTTTTTCTGGGACTGTGCTGGCTTTAGCCCAATGTCTCTCCACGTTTGAACACCTCATGTTTTCTCGTTTCGAAATGAATTGCTCATAAAGGGAGTTAAAGAGTGATTTACTCTTAGAAGCCCGTAGAATCGTGTCGAACGTATTGGTTTTGCATAGCAAATGCTGGTGACTGTTACCAGGTTTTTTTCTCATATGGAGAGAATATGCAGCTTTTTCTAAATTTGCACGGGAGGTCGATGGGCTGTGTTCTTTTGCCAGATTTGTGTTAACGTCTGCTCTGGGTGGACCTTCTACCTTTCATTTCGCCCACAGCCTTGGGAACACACCAAAAGTGGTTGCTGGTGAAGGCCTGATCGCTAAAAGCAGCATTGGTAGTGGGCAGGGAACACAAAGACTATGGATCGTGCCCGGGGTTGGAACTGGAGCAGAATATAGGACATTGGCTGAGCAATTTGCTCTGGTCTGTGACTTGGCTCCATCTGTATTCGACCCAAAATTGCCCGTTTGACTCATGCTACATTCTATCCTCAGTCACAGTTCTAGCATCGAATTTATAGATTTGGAGATGCGGTCTCTCCCAATATCTGGTCCGAGCTTGTTTGAGGACTCCCGCCTCATGTCCTGGCCCCGGTTCCGTAACTCTTTTCAGTTGTTTTGCCGGGGTCTCACTGTCAGCATTTTGGCTGCTGTGTGGAGGTAAAGGTTGTGGGGATGTCTGTCATCAGTGCAGTCCACTGCAAAGTCCTCTGGGAGAACAGGGCTGGACCCAGTGGGAGCAACAGTGAGACCCTCCTTTCCCCCCCCATCCCCCACCTGACCTCTTTCCCTTGCCTGCCTATTTGCCTGCATCATTGCATATCCTGTTTGCCTGCTGCTCTTGCATGTGCACTTACTGCATCTGTCCGTCCCTCTGTCTGTGTCAGTTTTTGTGCATCGGTATGATTTGCATCCTGTCCACCAGCCTGTGTGTCAACGGGCCTTCCACTGTAAGACTGAGAGATGCGCACGCACACACGCATGTATATATATACACACACACACACACAGACATATGAACACACAGACCATCAGGTACAGACATTGAACGCAATATTGTCCGGCCTCCAATTCGGACCAAATGGGAAAGGACCACTGTCCATTAGTGCCTCTGTTAATGAGTGTCTTGACTCATTTGATTGTATGTGCAGAGTTTGCTGTCGTGTGTGTGTGTGTGTGTGTGTGTGTGTGTGTGTGTGTGTGTGTAGTAAAGAAAAGGGGGGTGGGCAGCGGGGAGCGAGTGTTGATGTTCCGACTCTGGACGTCAGTAATGTGGATTATCGCTATAACCATTTTAGGACCACACACATCCCTGTTCTAGGGGGTTTGGTCAGTGCCCTGAAAGTGCGGTCCTGTTTTGGTTGTAGTTTAACACATTCCGGGCCTCTGCAGGTATAGTTTTTCTACATATCAATGGGTTTGGGGGGGGGGCTGTGATTGGCTTGATTGTGCTTGCTGGAGCTTTCCATACACTCCCCAGGCCAGGGAACTATGTGCATTCGGCCACCTCTACACTCCAACCCCACCAGCTCCGTGTTCGCACCCTCAGCCTTACGTGGTGGTTTCTAGATCCTGCCTCCTCCTCTTCTGTACCCCTGTCAGCATATCCAGGTGAATATCCTGAGTATGGCTCGACCCACTTGCTGTAATAATAGGTATGGTTGGGCCCAAAGTCTACACCCACGGGTAGTTGGATAGATACGTGGGGGTCTTTGGGTGGGTGTGGAAATGGCAGTGTCTCATACCTGGCTATGTTACCGTCTACTCCCTCCCTGTAGTCCTTCTCTGTGCCCCCCCAACCCCCCTCAGTGCATCCTGCTGCCACCTGCGTGTCTCGCTGCTCTGCTGCTCTTCATTTCCTGCCCTGTCTCACTCACACCGTCCTCTCTCTTCTCTCTCCGTGTGTCTCTCCCAGAACTCTTCTGTCATGGAGAATGAGGATCTTTCTCCAAAGAAGACCACTGTGTTCAAGGTACTGAGGCTTATCTCATTCGATCAAAAAGTCTGAGACTTCTGTAAGGCCTTTAGCTCTGTTGGTAACAAATTTGAGCACACTACTGATCAACATAACTTCTGCAAGCCAGCACTATTGGAGCCAAAATGTGAACATGCAGGAACATCTACCCGCAGCTGCTTTGCACTTGAATGCTTGACAAAGCTATTAAATATAGTTGCATAAAATGTTAGTGAACAATGTACATGAGAGAAGGCAGGTTGTGCAAGCCCACACTCGTCTGGCTTCCAAGCAGAGTGAAGTCAGTCAGACATGCCTGTGGACTAAGCTGTGTTTCGGGTTGGGGAAAAAATGGAACCCCCCCCCCAAAAAAAAAAATTCTACTGTCCTTTTTTGACCTTAGATCAGTAATGGCACTGTGACCGGCTCCCGGAAGCGACCATCAGAGGGCAACTATGAGAAGGAGAAGGACGTGTGCATTCAGCTCTTTGATCAGTGGTCCGAGGCTGATCAGGTAGAGTTTGTGGAGCATCTGATCTCTCGAATGTGTCACTACCAGCACGGCCACATCAACTCCTACCTCAAGCCCATGCTGCAGAGGGACTTCATCACAGCACTGCCAGGTAAGAGTGCGTGCGTGCTTGCGTGCGTTTAGTGTAAATACGAGGGTTGGAAACCTGCTTTCAACTCAAAGGTCACTGGCTCCTTGTGTTGTATGATTGTGCCATTCCACTTGAGTGAGGTACTTCATTTGAAGTGCTAAAATAAGTGTATAGCGTTGGTAAAGCAATTTTCACCTTTCTCGCATTTTTACACTGTTTAGCTGCGGCCAAGCAGCTCTATGAATGCTTCTGTCTGTCTGTCTGTCTGTCCGCCTGTCTGTCCGTCTGACACCTTTTTGACCATGTTCCTGTCGTCGTATCATGAGATTTTCAGGAGTTATTGACCTTCACCAAAGTGATGTCCATGCACAAGGTTGAGGTCAAAGGTCAAGTTCACAGAGGTCATGACCTTGTTTGCGGGTTTTCGCGCTGTAACTCCAGTTAGAATCCATGGATCGCTATGAAATTTTGGAAATAGCTTCTAGGCATAGAGGAGGTGTTCCCTATTGTTTTTCAAGGTCATCCGTCAAGTCACGAAGGCAAAAAAGTGTCAATTTTGCCCGATTTGACGGTTTTCGCACCGTAACTCAAGTTTAATTCAATGAATGGCTATGAAATCTTACAACAGGCTTCTTGGTATAGAGGAGGGGCTCCCTATCGATTTCCAAGGTCATCTGTCGAATCCCAAGGTCACACCGGTCAAAAAAGTGTCGATTTTGCCCCAATTTTGCATATTGACCACCCATTACATATTGACCACCCATACTGATCAGGCCCAGGGGATTTTGTTGGGTATAGTGACCTTGACCTGTTTCTTCAAGGTCACCCTATGACCGCATCAGCATAATTGGCTGACATATGTACTATCACTTTCCATCTTTATTGATTATCTTAGCCTAGGATGTCTCTCAGTTCATCTGGGGATGGGCTTCTCGGGGAATGCATACCGTATGTTTTCGTTGGCGAAAACTAATATTTCTAGTTGGTTTAAGTTTTTTCATACTTGTGGTAATTTGTCAGGTGCAGAATTCAAAATGATCAGAGTAAGTATAACGAAATAATACTCAACAAAAGATACCATTTAAAAAAATGTATTCGCACACATTAACAAAAGAAACCCGTTCGTGAGAGACATGTCACATTTATGGACAGCCTGGTGTCTCAGGGAGCTCACTCTGAGTAAAACATGAGCAAACTCAAAAACCCAATACACTCGACAGGTTTGAGTCATTTTTTGACCAAAATAACCAACTCAAAAATAAATTGAGACCTCGGCTTCTCAGCACTAGATGCAGGTGCAGCTTTTTGGCATTAGTGCAGTAGATTAACATTGCAGTACCTCGCATGTTGTTTTGTATTAAACATCATAAAGTGAACACAGTGAACGTTTAAACTTAAAGTGCACATTTATCTGGTAGTGCAAAGAGCCAGACAGCTGATAATATACTTCTCCTCAGCTTGATGCTGATGTGCTTGGCTTTTCTATGTGAACCTTACAGAGCCTTCTGTTCAAAATGGGTTCTTTGGCAGCAAAGGAAATGGTTCAGTATCAGGCACTGGTAGGAACATCCAGTTGTTCAAGCACAACAAACAAATGGCACGTTTACATCAAGCAGAACAGTTCGGTTGATAGGGGTCGTGTCACATTTCAGAGCGTTTCCATTACAAAAGATGTGGTTGGTACCTTTGGAACCGGTCCCAACCGTTCCCATTTTTATTCGGTTGGGGTACCAAGGGTTACCATCTGATCCTAATGAGGCGGAGCTAAAACGCGCCTTCTGTATTGGTCGGGAATCGTCATCACTGCCGTCTGTTGATTAGCCAACAGAATTGTCACCCAAGCGTGACTTCCATAAGGAAACGGCAGAAAAACACCCGTCTCTCCTACCGTTTTGAGAGAAACATTTTTGGAAATGTCTGTTCGCAACAACGCGCCATGGAGCAATAAGGAGGTGCGGATGTATATTTCATGCATTTAAATTTAGTCAATTTAAAATGCGTATAGCCATTATTATGCTAACTAATTTGGCTGGAGTTGCACCGCAAGCATTTAGTTCGCTAGCTGGCATTAAAATAAGCCAAATAAAAAAGGTTGCCAGCTAAAGCCGCTTTCACACCGGAAGCGAAACAAGTTTTTGCACGACGGATTACATTCGAAGTCAATGCATTTTGAGTGTATTTGCATGTTTGCATTGCATTTTACCATCCAGTAAAAAACCCCGCCTACATTTTAGGGTACTGTCTGCAGTGGAAACGCCAACCAGATCTAGGGGTTTGGTACCAAAAGTACGGTTCCAGGGTACTATACCGAAAGTACCCCAATGGAAACGCGGCTTAAGAAATCCCTATTTCACATGTTCGGTTGACAACTTGTTAACATTTTTCCACAACTGGTACAATTTTTGACACACAACCTTATGGGATCTGCTCTAATGTCAACTGCTTTTTATCAGCTGACCAATCACAGCAGGGCTCAATCTTCCCATTTTTTGCCACTAGCCAGTCAGGCTAGTGAATGGCACAGGTATAAACACTCAATTTATATATAGTATTTTAATAAAGAAAAGTAAATGAATAAAAATGCTAATGATTTAAATAAAACAAGATCATTTCATACATCTTTAGTTCATACGCTGCCCAACAAAAATAAAAAAGGTCACCACCTGGATTTGACTTGGCAAAAAGGTAAGAGCCTTCTGATGGATAATACCACAGTGATTAATATGTTTCTGCAGGTAACAAATTAGTGATGCAGTTGGTAGCTTGTCATTTCTTAAACAACCATGCCAGATAATATCCTGTGGTCATGGAAAAAATGTTACGCTGTCTCAGAAGGGTCAAATATTTGGCCTGCATCAAGCAAAGAAAACAGAGATTACTGAAATTGATAAAATTTGGTTACGGACTGCAGTGAAGGCTTATAAATTTGAATTTATTTAAGAACTATTACTGTCGAGCCTCACAATCCTGCCAAGACAACGACCATTAGTGAATTTCACGAGTGTAATCATGCAAGTGAGCAAAAAAGAGAAATGTACCATTACTGTCAGGAGTGGGAAAGTGACATCATTGATCTTAATGAATCGGCACTCGCTGACAAAGCGGACCTATTGCAAAACTCATTGCAAAATCTGGAGTACTCAGAGATGCCTTCTGTCCTCTTAGTGGCATTCACGTTCCTGTGCCGTAGTCAGCAATTGCTCAATCAACGCGCACTGAAGAAATTCACTCACGGAATTTAAGTCATTGTGCATTAAGTTAATCAGTTTCAAGTGCATTACGGTGGATTTCCCCACTAGTGACACGGAACTCGATTATGACTCGGAAATTCTCAAGCTTTTCTTTACTGAGGGAATGAAAGCAATGGAACTGCATAAAGACGTTTCAAATGGTCTTATTTCATTAAAACAATTTAAACGAACATGAAACGCATTCATTGTTTCCAATCCCTGAGTAAAGAGAAGCACGGGAAGTGCAGAGTCATAATTGCCTTCCATGTTACTTGTGGTGAGGTCCACCTTTACGCAAGTGAAACTGAAACTTCTCTGCACAAGGATTTTAATACTGCGTGAGAATCTCATTAAGCGTTCAATGAATAATTTCAGACTACGGTGAATAAGCCCTAAAAATTGCGTGAGACCTACGCTGAATGCGTGGGACTTGGCATCTCTGGAGTACCGATATTAGCTAGCCCCTTTTACAAAACCGCGAAGGAATAGTTATGTTGCAAGTGAAAAACATAGATCTCGGCTCTCGCTCACACATTAAGACACTGCCACAGACCGAACAAGAGACTTGGCCGATTACCAGTAGAAAGTAGGAACCTTGCGGAGCCACCGATCTCGCATTGCATTTCATGTGTCCGTAAATGCAGTTGATGATTGGTCAGTAAATGCAGTAGATGATTGGTCAGATATAGTTGGCCAGCTAGTCATGAAATTGGAGCTTTTAATATGCAGATAAGTTGCAGAACCAAGTGCATGCAGTAAGTAAGTCCATTCTGGCACCGTATTTCAGCAGAGAGCATTCTGAGTTCCCGCATATTCTTGTGCACAAGTTAATTTGCGTGTGCGTGAAGAATCGGTCCAAATACACAGAATTTCTCAGTGAGTTGTTTAGTTGGTTCGCTTTAAATTGTCAGTTCTTCCCCTAGAGGATGTGACATAATTTAATGACTCCTGCAGTTCTGAACTACCAGGTCATTTGAAGTTGAAGTTCTGAATAGCTCTTTCTTATTATTTCGATTTTGAATGAATGTGTTCCAGTTGAAGCCCACGAAAGGGCTGAGCTTAAACGTATAGCCTCCCTAGCTACATGCATTCACACAAGCACGTACCGATAGGTAGAAAATGTAACACGATCGTAACTTCGTAAGCATTGAAGAAACGCTAGTAATTAAATGCGTTTACTGATGATCTTGAGCTAGTTCTGGGTTAATTGTTGAAGTTTGACACGGTTTGCTTAAATAAATGAACTGATGATTAGCCTAAGTTTAGGTAAATATTTGGGTGGCTTTATAATGTAGTTGGGTGG
The DNA here is from genome assembly GCA_029721435.1 of Gymnothorax reevesii. NCBI lineage: Eukaryota > Metazoa > Chordata > Actinopteri > Anguilliformes > Muraenidae > Gymnothorax > Gymnothorax reevesii. The sequence continues at coordinate 39,862,638 of CM056590.1, forward strand.
ATTTTGAATTCATTGTGGACTTAAGCAACTTGAATAGCTCGTCCATACACTGTAAGTGGTTCCAACTTTGTGAGTTAGCATCTGTGCTTTTGGCTAACGCTCCCCTCTGGGCAGGAAACCATTCGACCAATCTGACAATACTGTGTGAGAAATGAGGATAAGAAGGCGGAATTTCTTTGAAATCGTACGGTTGGATTGTATAAATATTCAGTGAAGATTATGCGGAAATTTCGCTCGCCAGCAGTGCGAGGAGTCTGAGCTTATCCGGTCGCCCGTACCAATTTCCAGTCGCCATGGATCTCAGGCGCGTGCGGAGATCGAGTCCTGGGCCTGGCGTGGCGAGAAGCCGACTGTAAACAAGAAGTGACTTTAGGTGCCGTATGGTGCTGCCAGCTTGCGTAAAACTGCTTGAGCAAAATAGATTTTCTATCAGTCCAAAAGGCTTATAAATGCATTAACAAAGACGAAAACTAACGGAATTTTATATATGATTTCAGTACGATTTAGTTAGTTTTGTAAACACACAATGCAGTTTCATTTATTGTTTTTTTTTTTCTTCTTTTAATGATTGTTTTTATTTCATTCAACAAAAATGTTTCCGATTAAAAAATTTTTGTTCGTTTTCATTAACAATAATAACCTTGCTGTGAATCTGACTCCATTGACACGTTTCCCTCGCACTGTGCTGTGCGACATTCCAGAAAGGTAAGAATTGCTTTAATTGACGCTACGTCAGAAGTTTTCTGCCACCCTGGATAAGGCCATCTCCTAAAAGCCTTAGATGTTTTGTAGTCTGTGTAGAGAGGCGAGCTACAGAATAAATTGCTGTTGCTGTGCTCCATACTAGCACATTTTCCAAAAAGCACTTGGGCTCCTTTGTTGAAAAATTTAGGAGCACACTAATGCATTTGTTTCTACACATACGCCTTAAAATGCATCAGTATTCAGGATCAATTGGTACTAAAATGGGAGCGCTGTAGAGCCCTGCATTGTGACGTTGAGCAGGGTGATGAATTCAAATTGATTTAGCACATATATGGATGCTGTGGAAATGCTACGTGGGTACTGTTGAAAATTGTATGCCTCTCTGACAAGAGCATCAGTTGAATGCCTGTAATGTGGTACATGAATATACTCAGACCCAGGGATTATGACCACCTGTCAAATATGCTGCTGTTCATCGGGTACTGCGAAAATGCCTTCATCCTGCTGAGGCATGGAATCTACAAGCTCTCTGAAGGTGTCCTGTGTACCTAGCGGTTAGCAGCAGATCGTTTAAGTTGTGCTGGGTGCAAGCTGGACCTGTTGTAGACTAAACTTCTTGCAGAGTTCCAGGGCAATGCCTTTAACTCTTTGGAAGGAGTCTGTGGAACATCAAACAAGTTGTGATGTGTGATGGGGTGCAGTATTTTGCTGAAAGGGGTCATTGCCATCAGGGATTTTGCTCACCATGAAGGTTATTCCCAGTAAGCCACAAAGTGTAGATAAATGGGCCTTGTGAAATTTATACCCTAATGACTGCCCAGTCCCTGAGCATTGCACTCCCTTCACCACCTTGCCATGCTTACTGACTTCTGCGACAGTAGCTCTACTGTCGGTTCATATTAAGCAGGATGACTTTGTACTTGCACATCTATGAGCTTTGGACAACCAACACACTGTCCCCAGTTAGTGGTTTGTCCCTCCTATAACCACTGGAGGTAGGTCCTTTCCACTGGTGAATGGGAGCAACCCACATGCCTTGCTGTTTTGGACAAACGGCAACCCAGTCGTCTGGCTGTAATGCTTGGGCTCTTGTCAAAGTTTTTCAGGTGTCTACACCTGTCCTAGTCATTCTAATCCACAACGTGGACTACAAGAATTGACTGTTTGCTTGCCACCTAGTGTACACTGCTCAAAAAAATAAAGGGAACACTAAAATTACACATCCTAGATCTGAATGAATGAAATATTCTTAAATACTTAGCTGAATGTGCTGCCACCAAAATCGCACAAAAATTATCAATGGAAATCAAATTTATTAACCATGGAGGTCTGGCTTTCGAGTCACACTCAAAATTAAAGTGGAAAAACACACTACAGGCTGATCCAACTTTGTAATGTCCTTAAAACAAGTCAAAATGAGGCTCAGTAGTGTGTGTGTGTGGCCTCCACGTGCCTGTATGACCTCCCTACAACGCCTGGGCATGCTCCTGATGAGGTGGTGGATGGTCTCCTGAGGGATCTCTTCCCAGACCTGGACTAAAGCATTTGCCAACTCCTGGACAGTCTGTGGTGCAACGTGGCGTTGGTGTATGGAGCGAGACAAAATGTCCTAGATGTGCTCAATTGGATTCAGGTCTGGGGAACGGGCGGGCCAGTCCATAGCATCAATGCCTTCGTCTTGCAGGAACTGCTGACACACTCCAGCCACATGAGGTCTCGCATTGTCTTGCATTAGGAGCAAACGGGCCAACCGCTCCAGCATATGGTCTCACAAGGGGTCTGAGGATCTCATCTTGGTACCTAATGGTAGTCGGGCTACCTCTGGCAAGCACGTGGAGGGCTGTGCAGCCCCCAAAAGAAATGCCACCCGCACTATTACTTACCCACTGCCAAACCGGTCATACTGGAGGATGTTGCAGGCAGCAGAACGTTCTCCATGGCGTCTCCAGACTCTGTCACGTCTGTCACATGCTCAATGTGAACCTGCTTTCATCTGTGAAGAGCACAGGGCGCCAGTGGCGAATTTGCCAGTCTTGGTGTTCTCTGGCAAATGCCAAACGTCCTGTACGGTGTAGAGCTGTAAGCACATCCCCCACCTGTGGTCGTCGGGCCCTCATTGAGTCCGTTTCTGACCGTTTGAGCAGACACATGCACATTTGTGGCCTGCTGGAGGTCATTTTGCAGGGCTCTGGCAGTGCTCCTCCTGTTCCTTCTTGCACAAAGGCAGAGGTAGCGGTCCTGCTGCTGGGTTGTTGCCCTCCTAAGGCCTCCTCCACGTCTCCTGATTTACTGGCCTGTCTCCTGGTAGTGCCTCCATGCTCTGGACACTACGCTGACAAACACAGAAAACCTTCTTGCCACAGCTCGCATTGATGTGCCATCCTGGAAGAGCTGCACTACCTGAGCCACTTGTGTGGGTTGTAGAGTCTGTCTCATGCTACCAAGAGTGAAAGCACCTCCAGCATTCAAGTGACCAAAACTTCAGCCAGAAAGCGTAGGAACTGAGAAGTGGTCTGTGGTCACCACCTGCAGAACCACTCCTTTATTCGGGATGTCTTGCTAATTGCCTATAATTTCCACCTGTTGTCCATTCCATTTGCACAACAGCATGCAAAATTGATTTTCAATCAGTGTTGCTTCCTAAGTGGACAGTTTGATTTTGCAGAAGTGTGATTGACTTGCAGTTGCATTGTGTTTAAGTGTTCCCTTTATTTTTTTTGAGCAGTGTATCTCAGACCTTGACGTGCGCCATTATTATGAGAGAATCTATGATATTCAATTCATCTGGGCATAGCCATAATGTTTTTGCTTATCATTGTATGTGTTTGTTGTTGCTGGCTATTTAACTCCTGTATGTGCTCTATGTGCCTACAGCACAGGGTCTGGACCACATAGCAGAGAATATCCTGTCGTTCTTGGACGCGCGCTCCCTCTGTTCAGCCGAGCTGGTGTGTAAGGAGTGGCAGCGCGTCATCTCAGAGGGCATGCTGTGGAAAAAGCTCATCGAACGCATGGTGCGCACTGACCCCCTCTGGAAGGGCCTGTCCGAGAGGCACCAGTGGTAAGGAGGGCGCAGCCTTTTCAGCCTTTCTTTCACCTTTTCTCCCCAGGTGATTAATTGAATGTTCAGTGCTATAATTTGGTCACATCTGCCTCACTGGTGAAGGCAAGGTATACAAACCAGCGGTTTTCAGCCTTGGAAGGCCATGATTCGATGAACCCCCAATAGTGGGCCCTTAGAGGCTTGGATATAGGGATCTCTTTGGAGAGGCTGAGATGCAGAATTCTTTTAGAGGGGAGGATGCTGTAAACCCTTAGTGTGAGGATGAAGGCAGCTCCCATCTTAGAGGAGATGGTACATGGAGCTCCTGAGGGTAGTTGGCAATGGGGGCTCTTGAGGGGGATCAGATGGGGAACTTAAATGGGAGGATGAAGTAAAGTGCTTCTTGCAGAGGATGATCTCGGAATCTCTTCTCGAGGGAGGATATTGGTACTCATAACTGAGCAAGATGGAGGGAACTCTCCATAGGGAAAGGTATAGGGAAGTCTTCTTGGAGGAGGGTATGGGTAACTTCACAAAGAAAGATACCAGGAACTCTGCTGGGGAGGATATAGGGGAAACCCCTTGGTAGGATATTAAGAACTGTTCTCGGGGGAGGATATTGAAATCGCTTCTGCTCTTCACCAGGGAGGATGTAGGGCTACTTTTTATGGGGGGGGTTTATGTGGGTGGATGTAAGGAACTCGTCACTAGGGAGAATATAGGGATACTCCTCAAGAGGGAGGATACAGGGAAACGGGGAGGGTATAGGAATTTTCTTCTCAGGAGGTCATAGGAAGTTCTTTGCTGGGGAAAATCGAGATAACACTCAAGTTTCAGGTTTATTGGCCATTTCAGCAGCATGTTGTGAGCACGCAAGGAACACTCCTGTCATCTCGCATCAGTTGACAACAGTAATGACATAGGGTACTAATACAAGTAGTAACACCAAACGGAATATTGCAAAAAGTATATATTTTTCAGTTCAACGCTATGGGGGCAGCATGTATACTGTGGAAGTGCAAAAAGTTTCAATACATATTTTGGCATCTGATCGCTTTGAGGTAGGTTCTATCCCTGAAACACGATGTTCTCCTTGAGATGCTCTTGTATATTCTAGCCGATGGAAGGAGACTGAATAGGTAAAGTACTGGGTGGGTAGGATTCCTGGCAATGCCGCTGGCCTTCTAGATGATTCTAATGTCATAGTGATGAGATGGAACGTCGACTACGATAGTGATTTCTGAAGCTCTAGATATCTTTATTTCAAGCTGAATTTAATCGTGATTGGTTGCGGTACTGTATCAAGTGAGAATGGAAAAAGTAAGCTCACCCTCTGACTGCTCTGTAAAAATGAGTCACACCTTCCTGACTGACACCACACTTGTTCAGCTGCTGAATAATGTAAAGTTGCTAGTTGGCTGCACTGACTGAGACTGATGTTTAGGTCCCATGATTTGAGAATGGTAATGCCTTGGAATCCGAAGGACACGACCTTCTCAACAACCTGACTTGATGGAGATGGGGAGAGGTTTCTCCTCTTTCCTAAAGTCAATAATCAGCTCCTAGGTTTTAGATGTGTTGAGTCTCAGATTGTTGGCTGCTGCCATCTCACCAGTTGTTCCACTTCCCTGCGGTTGCTGATTCATCATTGGAGATGAATCATTCAACATCACTAATTCATCAGAGACCAGGTCAACCACGGTGGTATCATCAGCAAACAGAAATATCTTTACAGACTTTGACAGTGGTTTTTGTGAAGAGTTCAGTAAGGGAGATGAGACTGCAGTGGCGTGTGGTTGGAGGTTAGTTTGGTGTGACAGAATCCTCCCCTTTGCTTGATTGGCAATCAGACGATTACCTAGTTTAGTAAGACTATTCGGCAGAATGAGGGGCCAGTTTTAGTTTCCACGGCGTTATTACTCAGTACATCGGACCTGAAATGCTCACGAAACTGCAGATTTGCGCGTACTTGCTGACAGGAAGCCACAGACGTGCGGTGAGGTGAGGCAGTGACGCTGACTTTTATCACAGGATTTTGTGAACCTGTTCCCACGTACTATGTCTGATTGACAATCAAAACAATTAAGACCAAGCCTATAGGAAGCCCGTATACTGGTAGAGGAGATGATGACACAAAGATTCATTCATGTAAATGCTTCAATTTGAGACTGCAAGGCTGGAAATCTGAATCATCAATTAGGAAAAAATTTTGACACTCTGTAATTCTGTGTATCGTTTTAACATTTTGTTAATCGCATTATGAAAAAAGACAGAAAATAAACACCTGCTTTTTTTTTTTTTTTTGGGCATAAAAGCGCGTATTTAAAGGAGAATATATTGAATATTGATCAGGCATTGAACTCTGTAATTCAAACAGTACGCGCAAATCTGCTGTGTAGTGAGCATTTCAGGTTCACTGTACTGAGTAACTTAAACTGGCCCGTCATTCTGCCGAATAGTCTTACTAAACTAGTTGATTGTCTGATCACTAATCAAGCAAAGGGGAGGATTTTGCCTCCCCAAACTAGCCTCCGACCACACGTCACTGCAAGACAGGCATATTGAACTCAGGCATATGTAGACGTGTCTTGAAGTTGCTGGAGAACGGAATATGTGCATTTGGACTCTACATCATCCACATCTCTAGCCTTGTAGGCCAGTTGACGGGAGTCTGAAGTGATGGACAGGTATTTACTGACCAGTCGCTTAAAGACTTCCATCATGAATAAAGTAATGGCCACAGGCATATAGTCAGTTGATGTAATTTGTTGCAACCATCTGACATCATGCTCTGAGATGGTAAGGATAAACTAACCTTGTATCCTAAAGTGAGAGGAAGCACCCAAATTGATCCCACTGCTGTCAAATCTTTGGAAGAAATCCTTGAGCCTCTGCAGAAGGGAGGGGTCACAGTCCAGAACATGATGCTTGGTTTCACACTCAGTAATTGCCTGCAGGCCTGCCACACGCCTTTAATATCATGATCCTGGAGCTTGTTGTCCTCCGCCGTCGCAGTAGCAAGCGGAGCGGGGGACATGGTATTCAGCTCCGTCCGTCACGTCCCGTTTTTTGTGAACGCGATTTCTCAAGAACGGCGTGACCGATTTCATTCATTTTTGGCTTCAGCATGTATTAGTGTGATACGCCGACCCCAGTTGATTTCTGTGACCTGCCGGGGGACATGGCCACATTTAGTGGTAACGCATGTTTTCAAGTTTAACTCATTAGGCAGCTTTAGTTTTTTTTCCATAGTTTTTTGAAATTCATATTTTAGGAGTTTGTATTGCTCTCCATCAACACTCCTGAAAGCATTTGTTTTTCTTCATGCATAGGACCCTGACTTCGTTATTGACCCAGGACTTGTCAGTACTATCAATAGCCACTGCTTTAGTGAGGATGCAGAGTTACCAACTCAGAAATTGATAGGCGACACTCCAGAGTCCGTGTAGGCATCAATGTCACCCTGACCATCAGACCTAAGAGTCCAGTCCGTATTGTTGAGTCTCTAACGTGTCTGTAGCCTAGGGAGACGACCTCCTGACCCACTTCATCTTTGTTTTAGATATTTTCAATCTCTGATGATACTTCGGAATGTGGAGTATGATGTTATAATCCGACTCACCAATTTGTGCTCTGGCCACCATATGATGCACCTCGTGTACAGAAAAATAACATTTATCCTGAGTTTTATTCTGCCGGATGGCACTGCCTGATGGATCTGATTATTGTATCTGGGTAAAACCTTTTTCTGAGTGACGCAGTTGAGATTTATCAGCACCAGAATGACAAGTTTGGTTGTAATTTCATCTCTGGGACTGATCTAGAAAGCTTTGTTGGGGAGGAGCTATAAAAACTTTCACACTGTAGGATCTTGGAAACTGTTCACAGGTGAAAAGATGGGAACTGTAGAAGGGGAATGAGATGAGGAATGTGCGGGTCTCTCCTGAGGGGATGATGGGAAAGGAATTTTCATGGAGGGGGATGAGATGCTGATGTCAAAGGAAAGGCATTGTGGCCTAATTTCTCCATGTGCTTGATTACAGGGAGAAGTACCTGTTCAAGAATCGCACGACAGAAGTTCCTCCAAATTCTTACTACCATGCCCTCTACCCTAAAATTATCCAGGATATTGAGGTGAGGTTGACTTTCTTTTCAATGTTTAAATCCTTCCTAACCTTTGGTCCTGTTTCCATCACTGATCCAGTTTGTGATGCACCAGCTGTGACGGTGATTTTCTGAATTAGTCATTGGAACGTCGACTGTTCTTTACAAAGTTTGTGTTTTTGTCCTCTCTTTCTCTATCCTTTTCTCTGACCAGACAATTGAGGCGAACTGGCGCTGCGGGAAGCATAACCTGCAGAGGATCCAGTGCCGCTCTGAAAACAGTAAAGGGGTTTACTGCCTGCAGTATGACGACGACAAAATCATCAGCGGTCTCAGAGATAACTCCATCAAGGTGTGTGTGCGGTTCTTTCTTTTACATTTGATGAACGATGTTTGAATGGCACTCTCAATTATGGGATTGGCCATATGCTTCTCTTTGGCTCTCCATCCCTCCCTCCATCCCCATCACTCTTTTCTCCTTCTGTCACTCTTTTGAGCGTCTTGTACACACAAGACGCTTGCTTGGTGTCATCAAGATTATGGAATGCTGATATGTATTACGCCCCATTTTGGGCTGTTGGGCTTTCTCCTAATGGAGCATATCATCCTTATCATCCATCCCATTTAGATCTGGGATAAGCAGACTCTGGAGTGTCTGAAGATCCTGACTGGTCACACGGGGTCAGTGCTCTGTTTGCAGTACGACGAGAGGGTGATCGTAACCGGATCCTCCGACTCAACCGTCAGGTGAGCAGAATGCTGTTCTAAGGAACTACTTTTCTTTCAGACCTTATCCTCAGCGGCAAAACACTTAGCTTGATAATCTTTGTCCTTTTACCAGGGTGTGGGATGTCAATTCTGGTGAGGTGCTCAACACGCTCATCCACCACAACGAGGCAGTGCTGCACCTCCGCTTCTGTAACGGTCTGATGGTGACCTGCTCCAAAGATCGCTCCATTGCCGTGTGGGACATGGCCTCTCCCACCGACATCAGCCTACGGCGCGTGCTGGTCGGACACCGAGCCGCCGTCAATGTGGTCGACTTTGACGACAAGTATATAGTCTCAGCCTCGGGAGACCGCACCATAAAGGTGAGACCTGTGGGTTAATGTGTAGTTTTGAGTAGAGTGCCGAGTTGGTGTGAAGTGATGCTCAACGCCGAGCAGTGAGACCCTGTTGGATCAAGAGTAAAGTATACAACTTTACACTCATATTTATTCGAGGTGTACTTGGGCTGAGTAGTTTTGTAAGCGGTTTGCTACAGTGTTGGCAGAAGTCTCAATATCACCCCAAGCCATGCAATCCTCCTTAAAGTGCACTCTTGTGTGACATGCAAGATGTACAAACTGATAGTGAGGACCTCAAGTCAGCACTTCTACAGGGGTGAATCACACCCCTGGACAGTCTTCTATATGGCACTTTCATGACTTGTTTGGAAAGCATCACTCATTCTTGTGTCACTCCTATGTGAGTGTTGTAATTTCACTGTATTTATGGGTAATGGTCTTCACCAAAGTGCTGTTTGATGCAGACTTTCAGGAAGGGTGGTTCAAGGGTGCATTGGGGCACTCATGAGCAGCCCTGGATAACAACATCAGAGAAGTGGTGCACACTGAGCTTCTGTGCACCTTTGCGTGTATGCGCACAGGATGGGCACAATTGCTAGCATTAGGACCTTGCTACCTTCCTTTCCTTGTAGTGCAATTCCAATTGTTCCTTGAATAGGGCCCTATGATTTCCGCGATCAAGGAATCGCGGAATTGGCCAATAAAAACTGAATCTATTGATAAAAGCGGAATTTTGCGGAAATCGGCATAATTTGACTGAAATGCTTTTCGGAAAGCCACGTTTCCACCGAACGCTAAATAAAATATTCCTGCGTCCAGATTACATTCAAAGTCAATGTAAAGACTCGAAAATGTAAGCAGCCTTCGTCAAATTCACCTGCCCCGAGTGTTCGAGCAACACACCTCTTCGGCGCCACAGAAGATCTGTGGGAAGAAGTTTTTCGTTGTTGTAGACGAGACCACTGATGCCAGTGATTTCTGGGTCGTAAAGATCGCCATTTCTCATCTTCTGTTAGCTTAACAACTTGCATAACCTCTAAATTGCCTACAATATTTCTTTTCACAGTCTACTTGGTGAATTGTGTGCATGCAAATTATGACGTAACGTCGTCCCCCAGTGGTGAAATAATAGCTGATGCATCTTTGTCAGTTTGTTCGTTACTGTAGAACATTTTGTCCTAGGATGGAATACACAGTATTGGGATTACTGAACAAAAGTTTCTTAAAAATAAAAAAATAAATACAGCTGATGCATCAGAATCAGGCAACTGTTGATTTGTGGGGGAAACAAAGTCATCATGGCTGCTCTCATATGTATGTATGTATGTATGTATGTATGTAAAGTACGTACGTACAATAAGATTATAAATGATTCCTAAGGGCCAGTCAGAATAATACACGTCGGTGCGGCCGTTGTCTGCCTTTTTGACTGTAACTTACACTTCCTTTAAAGAGACTTTTGTTTTGTAGTATTATTTAGGGTAAAAAAAATGCAGTGCAATGTTCTATTGCGTCATTATGCAGTACTTGTTCTGACTTTTAAGTACTGAGGAAAATGGAGGGTTGCATCAACTAATTTAAGGTCATTTCTATTTAATTACTGAACATTTTATTCATGAACATAAATTGCGCTCTCTCTGTGATGGTAAAATTGGTGTAATTGGTAAAAAAAAATGGGATTCCAAAAAATTAAAATGGAAAAAATGGAATTCGGGAAGAAGAAGAAAAAAAAAAAAAAAAAAAGATTTCATTGGGCCCTACTTGAATCTGTCCTCTTGTTTCCCCCTCTAGGTGTGGAGCACCAGTACATGTGAGTTTGTTCGCACTCTAAACGGCCATAAGCGTGGTATTGCCTGCCTTCAGTACCGCGACAGATTAGTGGTCAGCGGCTCTTCTGACAACACCATCAGGTCAGAGACTGACAAGTTTTGTATGAGCTTGCATCTGTGTCTGTGTGTGTCTTTTCATGTTAATTTGTGTGCGTGTGTATGACAAGGCACCAAGAATAGAGGTACTTAACTGGCCCAATACTTCTTAGTGCCAATATTCAACAAATGAGTCAGGATTGCAGGATTCTGGCACCATATACCGGCAAATACAGCATCGTCCTGTTAGCTGTGGTACATTGTGCTGATGCTTGTCTCCCCAGGTTGTGGGATATTGAGTGCGGAGCCTGCTTGCGGGTTCTGGAGGGCCACGAAGAGCTGGTCCGCTGTATTCGTTTTGACAACAAGAGGATCGTCAGCGGAGCTTACGACGGGTGAGATGCATTGAAATACTGCGACTGTGCATCACCGCGTATACACTAACCATGACTGGCAACTTCAATTCCTGTGTGTGGTGCCCATCTACATGGGCTGTACCCACAGTGCAGTGGCTCATCAGACCACATCAGACTTGGTTAGCAATATTTCAGCATTGCTACGCCTCTGCAACACAGTGGGCGGGAGGCAAACATTTTATTTATTTTTATTTTTTTTGGTTATCTGTCTGTGCGAGCATCTTTCGTACCCTCAAATCTTAAATATCTTGTCCACGCTATATCTCATGAAAGAATGGAGGGATTTTCACCATAGCAGACGTGGTAACCCCTGGTCTTTAATCAAGGTCCAATAAGGTCAGTTTTATGCGGGGGCCAAAGATCAACTTTTAGGGCGTATGAAGTAATCAACGATTTGCATTGCATTATACCTTGTTAGATATGAAATCAATTTTTATTGTTATTGATCTAAAACTTTATTAAAGTAAAATGGTTACTCACAGATCAGTATTCAGTTCCCTTGTCCTTAGGTCCTGTTCTCTTACTGCTGCACACCAAGTGCCCACTAGTGCTTCGCCAGCTCGGTGGCTGTCACTGGTGGCACAGGCTGGTACCTGAACTGTCTTCAACATCCAGTGGTGCAATGAAAGAGGTGAAAGATCATGTCCTCTCTCTCTCTCTCTCCCTCTCCCTCTATGCTGTACTCATTTCCCTCCTACCCTGCAGTAAGATAAAAGTATGGGATCTTCAGGCGGCTCTGGACCCCCGTGCCCCAGCCGGTACCCTCTGCCTGCGCACCCTGGTGGTGAGTTTGTGCAATTACACCACTGACTCTCATCGCTATGATGGTGATTACGATTACAATGATGATTATGATGACAATGCGCATTTTTGTTGCAGGAGCACTCCGGCCGCGTGTTCCGGTTGCAGTTCGACGAATTCCAGATCATCAGCAGTTCTCACGACGACACTATTCTCATCTGGGACTTCCTGAATATGCCGGCCAACGGGCAGTCAGAGGGCCGATCACCCTCCCGCACGTACACCTACATTTCCAGATAGCAGGTAGAGCACTTTCAAACTTCGACATGTGAAATCATACAAATTTTGATATCTGAGCCGTCTCTCACTTGAGTAAATGAGTGGGCTACATGCTAAGTTATATGCGTCATTGAGAAAATTCCACTACAGAGACGACATGATTGGTTACGCTGTTGCGCTCTCTCTCATTGTAGGGGTACAGAGGGAGTGGTGACTGTACTGCATCTGTGTTGGGCGGGTGGAAAATGGACTTCCCTCCTTGACCCTGTTCCTCCACCCTGCCCAGCCACCCATCTGTGTTTTTCGCCTCCAGCCTAACCCCTCCCTCGCACCTTCGCTAAAAACACCAACCATGTCCCCTCACTGCCCCTCCCCAATTCCTGCACGCAAACCCAAATGCACCCCCCGCCCCCCCAGGATTTCTCGTCACCGTCTGCCCAGCCGGATGGAACCGGACAGGCGAATGGAAGGACAGAAGCATGGACACAGACGGTGGAGAGCGAGGCTGCCTGGGCGTAGCCGAGTGAGAGAGAGGGAGAGAGACTGGCTCTTCTCTCAACGGCGTGACACGAAGGCTGCAGCAATGGAACCTCCCAGTGCACACCACTCACCCCACCCCTTTTCCTTCCTAACCAATCACAGACCTGGCCCTTACCCTCCTCTCTCCAGTGCAAGTTCCAGTCTTGGCACAGACCTCCCCAGCCCTCCCCACCAAGAGTCGCCCTCCTACCCTACCCAGATACTGACTGCTACCCCGGTCATGCAGGTTCATCTCCCCTCACTCCCAGTACAGGCCGCTGTGGACAGTACAGACCGCTCTGGGCACAGGGACTCGGTCCAGCCTCTGCTTTTGTGGCACAAAAATAAAGAGACACAGAAAAGCCGAAGCCGCCGCTGCCGCCTTTATTTTTTATTTTTTTTCCTTTGTTTTTTTTTCTTTCCCTCGGAGACTAAAACTGCATGTCAGGAGCGGAGCCTCCTTCGCTCCAGCCTTTCTTCGCTTCACCTCTTCTTTCTGTTTTTTAATCTTTTTATTATTTTGGGGAAAAAATCCATTTTTGTTTTATTTGTAATATGAACTAAGCATTGTAGTACCCCTCTCTACCCCTTCTCTCTTACTCTCTCCCTTTTTCTCTCTCTCTGTACACTCTTGTTCTCTCACTATCTTTTGTTCCTTCTCTCTCTAGCACTGTCTGCTTGCGTAGGCTCTGAGCACCCTGTAACTTGGAGCTGAATTTAGCTGTTAACAGAATTGTCTTGTCAAAAATTGTGTTGTATATTGAAATGATTTTTTTAAAGAAAAAAAAAGACATTATTAAGAATAAAGTACTTGACTGTGGTAGTGCGTCAACCTCGTTTGTGCGTTTATAGGAGATTAAGCGAATTTCTGTATGTCTGTCACCTTGGCTGTGCTTGCATTGTAAATAAAGTGTGTGTGTGTGTGTGTGTGTGAGCACGCAGCCAGTCTTATCTGGGGTATGTGAAAGGGAAGGAGAGCAATTTAGGTGTCTGAGAAAGCAATAAAATATTTGGTGATTATCGAATGGGGAAGCTCTTGACGGTTTTGTGGTTTGTCGGTCAGTGGGACTGAAAATGGCAGAGCAGGAATACGTTTGGAAAATGCAAGTCCATGCTGGGGGTTGCATGCACCACAACTCTATGCAAACTTGCCAAAAATGCTCTTAAACATGTTTAATTTCCTAAGAATAGCTTGTATTTTGGGAAATGAAAAATCTGCATTGTCAGCCCCTGCCAATGCTTAAGGCCCATGCACAGTTCAAGATTGATTAGCTAACTGATTTAGGAGAAAAATAGGGTATGGAGTCTTACCTGAAAGAGCTGAACACTGGAAGCTGCATTTGGCATCCCATCTGATTTCTGCAACGTGGAATGAAGCCGCTTTGTATTAATGGAACTCCTGGGGGTAGCTTGACTGGTAGTTATTTATATTCACTCAACAGTTGGGAGAAGATGAGAAGGAAGTGTTTTTTTTTTTTTCTGACTGGGACCGAGACGTAACTGTTCTGTTGGTACGGGGATTTGAGTGAGCGAAGTTGACTAGCTGTCCACATTCTTTGAGGTAATGACTTTCACCCACGTGCGAATTCATTTTGTGTGTTGCGTGTGTATAAGAGAAGGCAGGAATGCTTGGGGGTGCGAGTAAGTGCGGTAGGGGATATTATGAGAAATGTGCTGTGCATGTAATCAGGCTGGGTGTGCAATGGGTGTGGTTAGGCAACATTGCCAGAGGTGGGGAAAATCCGAATTCATTAAGTCCTCTCCAGTATTGTTTTGAATTACTCCCCCATTCCCTGCAGTTTTCCAGTTGGCTCCCTTCTTCAGCCCAGTGGTGTAACTAATCAGTGAAGTGAGCTGGCTCCCTTCCTGGGTGAGGAAGCACTGCAATACTTGCTGTCTAACCGCAGGACTTGGCACCTTAGGGGTTGGGTGTTGACAGGCTTCCCTTCAGTATGAATGCAGGCCATCCTGCATCCACTAGGGAGAACAATGCAGCATTTGAATTGTCTGAGTTGCTTGTGAAAGTTCCTAACTTTGTGAAAATGACCTGGAAGTAGTTATGTGGCAGCCAAGTTGAGTGCTGTTCAAATTCTTACAATTTTAATAGGGTCCTGTTATGCTGCTTTTTTTTTTTAAACCAAGTTGTTATATTCTTGGGTGTCCAAGGGGGAGGTTTAAATTTTTTGGCAAAAAACTCATTCCTAACTCTGAAAAACGGGTTGTTCTGAGAGGATGTGCACGCCATCAAATGAGTTCTGTTCTGATTGGCCAGTGAACTGATCCACAGGCTTCCCATGTCAAAGGAGCACAAAATCTATGGCCAGCCGCTTTAACATTTAATCAGTAGAGGTAATTGCAATTGTAGATAACAATTGCTTTTTGACTTGTTAGAATTCTAAGCCAACATATCCATCATGTGATTTTGACTAGTTGCAATTCTAATTAATGATATCTATAATTCTAGTCACAATGTTAATTATTGATATCAACAATTGATTACTTACTAGTGGAAATAATTGTAGATATCTCAAATTTACTGACAACTTTTACCATTAACTTCTATTCAAATTCAATTACACATAGAATTCAATTTTTTACATGTTATAATTCCAAATGGACATATCCATAATGTAATTTTGACTAGTTGGAATTAGGTAAGGATATCTGCAGCTCTATTCTCACTAGTCAAAATGCAAATTGATATCAACAATTCAATTCTAACGTGGAAATGTCAATTGTTGATATCTACAATTGTTACATTACAGATATCAATAATGGAAATGCAGATATCTAAAATTTAATCCTGACTGGTCAAAATGAAATTACTGATATGTCAGCTTGGGACTGTAACGGGTAAGAATGTTATTTCAGATATCTAGATTTGCATTTCAGATATCTCAAATACAATTCTAACGAGTGAAAATTAGATTCATACTAGTAACAATTTTATTTGAGATATTTACAATTCCTTTTATAACTAGTCAGAAATTAATTTTAGATATCAAAAAGGGAATTTTCAGTAGTCAAAATGTCATATCCGATTAAATGTTAAAACTGCTGGCCAGCAAGCAGTTTTAACATTTAATCAGATATGTCGGACATATCCGGAATGCAATTATTTGTCAGACACATCTGAAATGCAACTGTTGATATGTGGAACATATCTGAAGTGAATATGCCAATTTGGGTGACATATCAACAATTGGCTACATATCCAAAATGAATATGCCAATTTATCGACATATCCGAAATGAACATGCTGATTTTGCTACATATCTGAAATGCAATTGTTGGTATCTGAAATGGGAAAATACATTTCCACTAGTCAAAATTCTTTTTTTGACGTGGAAATTCAATTGTAGATATCTATAACTGTTATTCTTACAAGTGAAAAATGAATTACTGTTATCTATAATTAAAGATATCTGTAAATCAGTTTTGACTTGTCAAAATGCAATTACTAGATGTGAAAATAAATTTGTAACATGTCAAAACTGTTTTACATATATCTTGAAATGACATTTTGACATGTGAAAATGTCATTCCACTAGTGGAAAGTGACTTGCAACTGGTAAGCCTTACTGATTAAATGTTAAAACGGCTTGCCATAAAGAGTCCCTTGACTGCTGAGAAGTCCCTAAATTCAGATGACTGGATAAGTAGCTAGCTATTTAACAGCTCAATGAGTTTGGAAAGGTAACCCCAGCAGGCTAAGAAAAGATGGCGGTTGTATTCACAAAAAAAAAAAAAGACATTCAGTCTCTAGGAAAGTTAAGAACACTTGGAATTCAGTCTCTTGCGTCAAGATTGATCTATGGCTAGCATTTGTGTAGTAGCAATTTTCAACATTTTCTAACCTTTAATTTACTAGGTATGGCTGTGCTACTCTACCCAACTAAATTTGCCCATTTTATGCCCATCCACGTCTCCTACATTGCCACAGACCGAAAAAGACACGCTATGTCAAAACCTAGTGTATATGGCTAAACCATTAATATTGCACTTGTGATGGTCGTTTCTGTCAGCGCCCTAATGGTAATTCCCATGATACTGCATGTTAACATCTGTCTGCTAGTCAGTCTCAGACTGACTCGTATTTGAACTAGCAACGGTTTCTAAATTCAGTCAAATGAGTAGCTAGCTTGATAGATGGCAAACAAACTTCATAATTATTATAGGAAGGTACTGCGTGCATGCCAGCTAGCAAGCAAAGTAGCATCAACTTAGTTTTGTGAGTGGCCCTCAGCTAGCTTGCTACAGCGACAACTAAGCCAAACAGATTCAACTACTGTCATAATTGGAATTCAGTTTAGCTAGATATTAAAAGAAATTTGAAACACTTGCCTTGCTAGCTAGCTCAACATTCTTCTTGTTAAGTTGAAACCGATACTTTTTGTATCTAACAAAAAGCACAATAGGTCTCCTTTAATATAAATTTTGTTGCCAGTACAGCCATGTACTGACTCAGATTAATAATATAAAGCAGTCAGGCAAAAAGTGGATTGCACTCAGGTATAGGTTATCATCAATTGAAGCCGAGATATTACCATTAAAAAATAAATATCAATTCTCTCCTGTGATCTGCGCTTATCCTAGCATCATGCTACAGGGCCATTCTTGTGCTTCACTCTTTGTTGTGGGTGAAGATATTCAGATAACTGATGGGATGATTCTCACAAGCCTGAATGTGAGGTAGAAAGGGAAGTCAAATCTGAATCGCACACTGAATGCCATGTTTGGGCATCCCACAAAAAGAGAGTCAGCACTCCAGATACTGCCCAGCTGAAAAAAGTCAGAGAAACCATTAGGCAACCATTAAGCATATTCTATTGGTTTTTAATGATTCCTAGTGGTTTTGTAATGGTTTCTAATGGCTAATTATGTTTTTCTAACGGTTTGGGTTGTTTTTCTAATGGGATTCTATAATCTCCAACACAAATCTACTGGACTTTAACTGGTCCCTACTAATGGTTCCTACAGGAGTCTTAATGGTTCCTACAGGCATTTCTATACCAGTCTCATGGCGACTACTGGGTTAAGTGGTCCCTAATTGTTCCTAATGTGATGGAGGAACACAGATGTTGTAGCCTTCTTTGGCAATCACATCTGTGTGATTTCTAGTGGGTCCTTGTGTAGCCTATACTCTGTCTGTAGATTGCAGTGTTCAGTGATTTCATTTAATACATTCCAAGATCACCTTTAGCCTATTGCAATTAATTTTTGCGATTAAATCATATTTGGACTTTTGTGATTAAATCATTGTTCATGACTCATCCATCTAAGAGGAGGGAAAAGAACACAACCTGATGGTTTGATAGTTCATGTTCTGAAAAAGTTCAATTAAAACCACTAACTGCAATGAGTCTTCACGCCCCATATGTCCGGTTCCCTATTCGGAGGGGAAAATATCCCAGTACATACACAATTACACATATGTATAGACATGTCTCTGGTGCCCAGTCTTCGGACTCTGCTATAATTTCTGTTGCAGCATTAGGTTTCTCAGTATGTTTTTCTAATAGTTCTAGATCCTAATGGAACCAGGTTTCTAAGGGTTTTAGCTCCTAATGGAACCAGCAGCTTTCTAATGGTATTGCATTCTAATGGAACCAGTAGCTTTCTAATGGCATTACATTCTAATGAGACCAGTAGGTCTCTAATGGTTTTTCATCCTAACGGGACCAGTAGGTTCCTAATGGTTTTAGATCCTAATGGTTTCTTCTAAGGGTTTCTAATGGGGTTCCCATTCCCATTAGAAACCTAATGGCTCCTAATGTTTTTTTCCTAATGGCATTCTTCTGGATTTTTCAGCAGGGTGGACTGTATGTGCATATGAAGTGAGTTTTTCATAAGAATGGCGCTTCGATGCTTCTTAACGTCTATCCTTTAGCATGGGGTGCACTTGACCACCATTTTCAAAAATAAAGGACATAATGGTGTCCCACAATTCCATGTGGAAGAATCGCTCGAAGCTTTGCATCATCCACCTGGCCAATCTCGAATACAAACTGACATGACCAGAAAGGGAGGCATGATTACGTCACCAAGTTGTAAGTGCAGTTGGGTTCTCTTAGCACGATGGATGCCTTTTACTAAATCCTAATGAGTTTTCCTTTGCATCTTTCCTAAAACTCATGACGTTTTCCAACAAGGTTAAGGAGAAGTGGTTAGGAATTTGACAATAGGATGTAGTTTTTGACGATAAAGCCGCTTTCATACTGGACGCAAACAAATTTTTCACACGACAGATTACATACAAAGTCTATGCAAGGTCGTGAATTATTCTCGTCTTTGTATTGATTTTGAATGTAATCTGTCCAGCAAAAAATTTGTTTCGCGTCCGCTGTGAAAGCAGCTTTAGAAGGCAACCCCAGTTTTTGCAGAGATACTGGAGAGCTCGTCCATAGTGAGAGAAGGCAGTCTCTTTCATCATAGCACTGAGTCAGTCGTGGAAATGGACGTTGAAAAGCTGTCTGGAGGATGGGGGATCTGGGTGCTGGAGATGAAACTGACCAGAGGGTGCCTTTCTATCCCTTTTCCTCTCCTTCCCTTATAAGCAGCAGTGACCACTGCACCCAACACAGGTCTGACTTACAATTCCTGCACTCAAGTAATGCCTTTTGGTGAACAATGCTTGCCTCGTGATCTCTGACATTTATGTGTGGTGAGGTTCATAAGTATTTTGATCTGTGAACCCATTTGAAGGGCTGTAATCTCTCTCAACATCAAACGGCCGGGTCTACATTGGAATATCATCCATCCATTCCGTTGTATTCCTGCTATTTCCTGCTCAGGGTTGTGCATGACTGGATTCTCTCCCGGCACAAAATGGGTGAGAGGCAGGAACATTGCACACCTTTTATTTACGGAGTTGTGAACTATTAGGCAATTTATGGCCTCCATTTCACCCGACCAGCATGTCTTTGGACTGTAGGGGGAAATCAGAGCACCCAGAGGAAACCCATGTGAACACGGGGAGAACATCTAAACTCCAAATAGAAAGGCCTCAGGCTGGATTCAAACCCATGATCTTGCCTAGAGGTGACAGTCACGAGCGGTACTACTCTTCAGGAATTACAGCTCAGTAAAATTGCATCATTATACAGATGCATAAAACTGCAGCGGACATGTAGTTTTCCCACGACAAAGCCCTGTGCTCCAGTGCAGTGTTTTCCAGCCATGCTCCTGGAATACCGCAGCCCCACACAGTTTACATGCCTCCTTGTTTTAACTCACCTGATTCTGTTGATGAACTCAATACCTTTGTACCAGATGAGCTGAACTGGGTGAATCAGATCAAGGAGACATGTAAAATATCCTGGGCAGGGGTTTCGCATGAACAGGGCCTAAACACTGCTGTAAATGCACTTGCGACAGTAATTTGCTCCAGGAGTATAACGCATCACTCAAGAAATGTTTGCGTCTATGATTGACTAGCAGGCATTTGACTTCAAATCGCACTTCTGTACAAATATTGCGTTTTGCCTGATGATCACAAATAAGTTCACGTTTTCACGAAATTCTGTATTCTTTAACAGCACCATGGTATCGTCGTCCATTTCGTTTAGCAAGACATATCAACAAATATGAAATCTGTTCTATGTTTAATTTTCCCATGACAAAAATTTGCACTTCTTCAAATGAATATGTATAACAGCTAGAGTTCACAATTTACAGTGAAACTCGTACGTTACAGTAGACCGGTTATATTGAAATTATAACCTAGTTTTTCTATGTTGCCATAGTACTAAGCCAGCTAACAACCATAGACCAAGCTCGCTAGCTAACCAGTGGCAACATTATCACATGCAGCCAGCTCGTAACCATCGTGAACAACCATGGCGCTCAGCAACTTCGTCGATGGCGGATCGTTAGTAGACAGACCCCAGATAGCCGCTGCTGATGGACGGTTTCGAGCTCGTAGTTATGAAATATCCAGTCAGCTTGGGTATTTTTCTCCATAGTTGAGACTCCCGCTGCTATTTCTCTCGTTGATTTTTGCATTTCTTTCTGCATATTTTGTCAAAAATGTCCACCCCCAAGCGCAAGGTAACAGATAGTTGTGTAGTTTAAATACGACTCATTCATTGGTGATTAAAATAGGCAGGCACATCATCCATTAACCACTCAAAATGGCTTTTATTTATTCAAGCTATTAATACCCCCGTCCGGTTAAGGGCAGGCCCAACACGCACAACAGGCAGAGCAGTGTATCAGCATAATTTCTTCCGATGATTGTTTAAATACCGAGCCTCGCAGTTGGCCCTTTCGAGTCGTCGGGCTCGGGGCTTGAGCCCCGATGAACCCTTGCATTAGAACCTCGCTGGCTCTCAGGCACGAGAACTTGCGTGATTACAGCACTCTTTCAACCCGCACTTTTTTCTTTCCCTGTAAAAATATTTTCAGGAAGGCCACCAGGTGGCAACATAACCTTTCTGCAAAAGGAGCCAGGCTGTAATTCTCCAGAAAACTTTCACATGCGAACTACATTATATGTTAATTAACCCTTTCCAGAAGATTATGCTGAAGTCAATTGAAAAGCATGCAAGCGGTCATACCCGAGAAATTAGCATTGCCGCTATTAAGTGAATGAGGTCAGAAGAAAAGAATCGATGCAGGACTTCATCGTTTGTCTCATTCTATAATTCACCAGAACTCAGGCTGTTTATTTTCTGTACGTGCTGTCCCTGTTTCTCTGATTGGATTTGAGTTATTTAAAGTTTTGGGAGGTTTGCAGCCATGCCAGAGCACCTGTGGTGATTAAGATTTCCCTATTCCGGACAACCGCTTCGGTTGTCTGTCCGGTCCTCCTGTCTTTCCAAATGGGGCTCTATAGGTGTGTGCTTGATTAGGGACTGGGTGGAGGTTTCACTGAATTTAAACAAACCTGGCCATAAAAGTGGACCTCTCTGTGCAGTTTGCATGTTCTCCTGGTGGTCCCAGGGGTTTCCTTTAGGTTCTCCAGTTTCCTCCACCCTGAAAAGCATGCCCTACAGGAACACTCTTACCATTGCCCCTGACCAAGGCTCTGGTTGTTGGACAGGAGTTGGTCCCTGAGTGCTGTACTGAGGGTGTCCACAGCTCCTGAGTAAGTAGGAAGGGTCACTTGCAGAGAAAAAATTACACCTCGAGAGTCAATAAAGTATATCTCTGTTCTGCCATCCTGCCCACTGTAATGCAGCCCCAACAAGCAATGTCACACCCTCCCTGGTCTCTGTACTCCCAGTTTACCTGATACAGCCAACAATCCTTCTGTCTTTCAGGGATAGACAGGCTCTGCGCATCACCCTATTGCTGCCTTTGTCTGCTGTTTATTTATGAGTTACACATACTCGAAAGGCCCAACAAATATGTAATTGCTGGACGGAAACTCAAATTTATTTATAATAAACAAGTTCTACATTTTTTTTTAAATATATATATTTTTTAATGTTTTGAGACATGTTGTAAAAGCACTCAGGCAGAAACCACAACCCTTCAACATTAAAACTTGTCTGAACTTGCTAACCAGAGGAAAAGAAATTGTACCGCCAGCCATCCATTTTTCTAGCTTATTTCCGATTGAGAGCTCTTAAACGGTTGACAAGTCGTAATTACAACTTCGACGGGGACTTCCGACAAGCATCGCGTAGGTGGCGTAAGTGCGTGCGGCAGATACCGCCCCCGCCTCGCTGCTCCTCCGTGTTGAGTCTGTTGGACGGAGCCGATCCCCCCTCTATCTGCGCGGCAGCCCCTGCTGTTGAGTCTGTGCGAGGCGGCGGCCCCTCCCTCGGTCTGTGGGAAAGTGTCTGCGGTTTCAGGTCAGCGCTGCAGTTCCTCAAACCCATTCTGCTTTCCCAGCACCGCCTCCCCTTTTCCACTCTCCTGTTTGTCTCTGTCGAAGGTTTCCATCGCTCCGTGTGGAATTAGAGCAGGTTTTTGCATACCCTGGCCCCCGATTCCCGTCTCGGGCGTCAGACGCTGGAAGAATGTGTTCACTGCTCCGCCAGTCAGCTGCATGTCTGAGTATGTGGCTTGGGGCCTGCTGAGAATTTGTAGTGCATTAGAGAAATATCAGACTCAAATTTGAATAAGTGCTGTGCAGTTTTGGGGTGAAGTAAAGTTGCAGTTTAGCGTGCACTTATGAGGAGTGCAGTCCGTGTGATGCATATGGACAAGCGTCATTGGTCACTGACACCGTTCCTGGAGATCCTTACCTTACATTTGAACCCGAATGGTTTGCACCTAACTCCACTAATTAGATTCTCAAGGCAGAACTATCTGTAAAATGAGGTGTGCTTTGTTTGGGTTGGAGCAAAGACCTACAAGATGGTTGATTTCCAGGAGCAGGGGTTACAACACGGTTCTACGGCTCAAATAGCAAAGATCTGCACATGAATTGTTATGTTGAACGGCACAGCACTGCCTCTCAATTCAGTCTGGTCAGTGAGTGCAGTCTGGGTTTTGAATGCAGTCTGAGCGATCTGTGCAGTCTAGTTTGCAAATACAGTCACGGCTAATATAGCCTCAGTTGCATATACAGTGTAGATGGTGGTCGCAGTTGTGGCGTGAATAATTTAACCCCTTAAAGTGACAGTTTGCTGAATACTCAAAGGGTTAAAACGATCTCTGCTGAATACTCTTATGCTGATGTAACAAATAAACAGAGTTTGTGATCACGAAATAACATTCCAGAAGAGCAGTTCCTTTCCAAAGGGTAATTTTTTGGATGATTCTGTCTGTCAGATCCAGAGGCCAACGAACAGCGTTTGGCTCGGTTGGTCTGCTTGTTTTTCTGTACCACTTCCCTGAAGCACTTATTTATCCTTCCGTCTAGGAGGCTGCGCACGAGTTGCCGCCTGCTTCAAGTCACAGCAATCTAACGCCATCGCTGTTTCATCATGTCGTTATGACAATATTGATTTATACAGAGGCAATGATCATTTGGAAAATGTTGTCTTCTGCAGTCGATGTTCATCATCCGCGCCAAGTTCATGTTTATGTACAACATCCCACACTAAACTGACATTGTTTCCCACCAGCAGGATGCCTGACAAAAACATTGTGTTCATTAAACACCGACTGGGAGCCAGAAATATCTTTCCAGGGGTCAGAAGGTAAATTCCTGCCATGTCTCTCTTTTCTCCACCCATCAATTCAGCCAGACGATTTCTCTAATTAGTTTTCCCTCCAGTTTGAATTGTGCTAATTGGCAAATCCTTGTGATTTGGACAAATTACCAAAGAGGACTTTTACTTTCCTAACCTGGATTTTTTTTTTTCTTTTTTGCTGTTTTCACTTTCTTAACCTGCTGGGACAGTCTAAAGCATTATGTAAGAGATCGTCTTCCATGCAGCGTAAGACATTTGTGTTCCCCGAATGTGTGTACAGTTTTAGATGGGATTGCATTTTATATATATATATTGCACACATATTTTAAATGTAATCATTTCTCATTTCCAGTTCCAATTTATGGAGGATGGACAAAATATTAGCACTCCTGAAAAAAGGCTTCACCTTTGAAGTCTTTAAACTGTAATTAATCCCTTTGCACAGAATACAAATAATGCCCTTTTTTCCTGTTATGCACATGCCTTTTTAGGATTTATAACTCAATATTGGTGTCACAGAGACAGTGGAGAATTATTCCAGTGAAGCAAGGCATTTGGAATTCAATTACATAATTATTTAGGAATTAAATTCCATAATTTACGGAAGCCGGTATCTATATCTGTGCAGAGGGGTTAAAAAAAGCATCGAAACAACTTATTCCTATTATTTTGAATGCAACTTCACAATATGTGTCTACTTAAAAGCTGTCTAACCCAGTGGACTAAGCCAGTAAGTCCCAAAAGCGATGGTGCGATTTGCCAGAGAGATCACTCGGTAAAGCATCGCGTTGCGAAGCAGAAGTTACTACAATGACGCGGGTTCAATCCCCGCCTCGCACCAGCCGGCAGTGATCGGCTGCTCTTTTCCGAGTGGCGCGCCCTACAGGGATGCAAATTGCGAAGGGTCTGCCGGGATAGGGTATTGTAAATAACAAGTTCTCAGGCACCTCCTGTTGGCCAGACGGGCGCTCGTTAGGAAGATTCTAAGCTCGTTCATGTTCGGGTATCTTCCGCCCTTGTTCTGGGCTTGCCAGGTTTCGACCAATGAGT
Source organism: Gymnothorax reevesii (assembly GCA_029721435.1). Lineage (NCBI taxonomy): Eukaryota > Metazoa > Chordata > Actinopteri > Anguilliformes > Muraenidae > Gymnothorax > Gymnothorax reevesii. The sequence goes on from CM056590.1 coordinate 39,887,517, forward strand.
GTATAAGAAGCGGTGGCGACTGGCGCATGCTTTGGAGTAGAGCTGCGAGCTGTCTCACTGTCCAGAGTTGGAAATAGGGGGCCGCATATGCAAAAAACCTTGTGAATAGTTCCATTGGACATTCCAGATTTGGGTGGAATTGGAGATGCCAAATTCAAAAAAAAAAAAAAAAAATGATGATATTAACAGAATTCCAAAGGGGCCAAATTGCAGGAGCGAGGGTCATGAAAAACAGTAAAATGATTTACGGTTTGTCCAAAAAAATTGCAATATATGCCAAAAACGGAAAAACAACAACAGCTAGAAAGAACTGTGGCAGCCAGTCAGTTTGCTGACACGGACTGATGGACACTGGGCAGGATTTGGCTAATAATCACAAAACTACAGCTCTAAAAATCACCACAGAATTCAATCAATTAACCCCTGAACCATTCTTAACAAGAACAGTATGCCACAAGCTCTACAAAGCTGGTATTTATAGCAGTGTCTCTGAAGATTTGACCACTCCAATATTTTATCATATTCACACCATCCCTTTGTTTCCGTATATGATAAAACCTGAAACACCTAGTAAAATAAAGACCACAGTGACGATGCTGTATGAAACAGACACCTTTCTGTTCCTCTTTAATGGTGGACGCAGCCAGAATGGCTTTAAAATGGCCGCCGGGTACTGAGGTGAAATAAATAGTTTTATAATAACAATAACAATAATAACAATCGCTTATTTTGTGTTTTCATTTTTCTATAGATCTTTTTTTCATACTTATTCCCTTTAATATTTCTCTTTTCGTATGAGACTTTGGTTTTACACTGAATGTGTTGTTAGCAGCATTCTGTATCATTCTGTGTGCAAGAGCCGGGCTCCCTGTGTCATTTCCATAAAAACACAAATACAGAGAAATGCTGTTTCCAGCCCCCCCAATCCCCCCCATATCCTACTCTAACCATACAGGAGAAGGGGGAGGGGAGCGTCATTGGTATCCAGTTGTCTTTGGTGGCCGCGTGTTTTTTACTTTTTTAACAAGTGTTCCAGTCCTGATCAAAATGTTCGTATAGGGGATTGTCAAAGGCAGGCATTGTCCACCCAGCCCTCCTCGACAGACCCCCAAGACATAACAGGCTTCACACAGGTGATCTTTAGGCAAAACTACTTTGGTTTTAGCTTGTCTCACCCCCCCCACTCATGCATACGCTCACAATCACTCACTCATGCAGACACTCAATACAGAGGAGGGTTAGTCCTTCAGTCCAGTTCTGCTCCCAATCCTGCTTTCCGAGCTTCAAACTGAAATATCCACTTTGTGTAGCGATGTCCGCTTCCTGGTTTGGCATCTCGGCCGGTGCAAGATCACTCTCTCTCTCTCTCGTTATGCAGTAAGCGGTGTCCTATGAGGATCTGTCTTGCTGCTCTGGTCTAGTAGGGGGCAGTGTGGACTCTATCCTACGGCCGGCCCCTGGGCACTGGCACGCATAAACTCTATGCTAAGATGAGCAGAGTCCGGCCGGTCCAGCACCGAGCAACATGCCAGAACAGTGTCTCCCACTGTCCTTCAGCATAGCCTGTGTGTTCGAGAGAGAAAGTGTGTATGTGTGCGCGTATGTGTGCGAGAGAGAGAGTAAGTGCAGGTGAATGTTTGTGTGTGAGGCAGCAGCAGACTGTGTGTGTATGTGTGCGCATGCATGCGTGCATGTGTGTGAGAGGGAGTAAGTGCCCATTAATGTTTGTGTGTGAGGCAGCCGCAGACTGTGTGAATGTGTGTGAGAGAGAGAGAGAGATCGAGAGTGTGTGTGTGTGTGTGTGTGTGAGAGAGAGAGAGAGTGGGTGTGTGCATGTGAGAAAGTAAGTACAGGTGAATGTTTGCGTGAGGCAGCAGCAGACAGTGTGTGTGTGTGTGTGTGTGTGTGAGTGTGAGAGAGAGAGAGAGAGAGAACGGGTGTGGGTGTGTATATAAATACAGTATACAGCTGTGCTCAGTGAGGCCGGGCCGCTCTGACTCTCTTACTCCTCTTGCTGACGGTGGTGAATCTGAAGGGTTGTGTGTGCGGCTGTTCGCCCGGGGGGAGTCGTTTCATGAAGTGAACGTCCTGCTGGTTGGGCAGTGTGTGAGGCCCGCGCCGAGGGCGCCCTCTCTTGGTGAAGCCCACGTACCAGCCTGCGTAGCGCGCCGACATCAGTGCCGTGTAGTTATTCTCCAGAACCTTCTCCACGAACACGCAGTCCGCGCTGCGATTGCTGGCCTTCTGGAGGGAACACACAAGCACACACACGCGGTTAGGGGCCAAAACACCTTCTTCACATGTTTCCTAAACATACGGCCAGTTACCACTGCTGATGCACACCCAATTACAGACCATTTCACGCTAAAGCAAATACAGTGCGGAAGATTACATTTTCTAGTTAGTTAGTTAGTTAGTTTGTAAAATACTAAAATTATGGACATATTTCAACGCTTTTCATGAAGTAAGCCAAACTCAGATGATGAGGCAGCGATACCTTCATGTCCAATCATAGCGGGCAATGCTCATGGATGAAGAGGCCCATACTTTCTATCTAGCAGGCTAACAGGCGGACACGTTACGACACAGCCGTCTGACCGCACAGTCGGATGGGCCAGAGTACGAGCAGCAGGCTGGAGCGAGGCCACAATCAACGAGACCGCAGATATGTGCATTTCATTTGGGTATTTAAGTACGCAACTTTATTTAAGTAAACAACTTTCCTTTCCAGTGCCCTCAATTCAAGTCTAAAAGTGTAAGCAAGCAAACTGTTCTGGACACGGGTTGGGTGTGCACAAGTGTTGAAAAATCAGAATACACAAGCGTGTGTCACGGCCAAAAGTCTCCCCGCAGGTGCATAGAGAACAGGAACCTTTCAGTGGGGAGGACATTCCTGTTTCTGTCGAAGCTGGACTCACTCCCGGGCGGTCCTCTGGGTCGGGAGTGAACCCTACAAAGGGCCGCGTTATGGCGCTTCACTCAAAAATTCACCATTTCGGGTGTTTACGTGTTTGGATTGCGGCTTATTTAAATTGGTAGGGGTAGCCCTACCGCCCCCGCAAACACTCACCTTTCCCACAAGTTTCCCCCGTCGGTTCATACACAGGTAATAGTTGGTCTCTTTGCCGCGGATTCTCACCTGGCTGCCAAACGTGTCCGCCTCCACTACAAGCTGGGCTTGTGAAGAGACAGAGAGACAGACGTGGTGTTAGAGTAAGACAGACACACAGACAGACAGAGAGACACACGCACACACACAGATAGAAGACAAGTCGCAATTAGCATACCAGGCACTTCCAGTCTCCGCCAAACTAACTTCCCTTCATCGCCATACAAATGCAATGGGTGCACGTCTTTAAATTTATGTCAAAAATCTCAAGAGGGTAAAATTCTGTGGTCCAATGCTGCCATAATTCGTTCCGCTCTTTCTGAGCATGCGCGTTGACGCCTCTGTATTAAGATGTAACTTACTAATTGTGTTGTTTTATTGAACAACGTAGTTACTCATGATTCTGTCTCTGCTTAAGCTCCAGTGAATTCTGACTGATAGCACTGTAACCCACCAGTGCTGAGATTCTGCTCTGAATCTTCTGTATGTTTGTCCACACAACCTGATTATATGTGCTGTGACTCCTCAGTGCTTCAGTGCACTGACTCTTGGGTAGAGTACCTGCAAAATAACTGGTCCCTGCACTGTCACTGTACTCTGAATCTCCAGCAATTCCCTTTGACCTCATGACTATGGCAGTTGACTGGGACCTGGGATGTTAGTGACTTGAGTCCCAGTGTAGCGATATGATCTCTACAGCCTGGGTCGAGATCACTGAGCACTCAGTGCTTTGACTCTCCTCTGATAAACCTCCTCTGAATAGCATTTTCAGGAGTCATGAGCTTAATGTCTTTGGTCAGGTAAACAGAATGCTGTTTACACTTTCAGTCATCCAATCACCTCCCTCCCTCCAACCTGCTACCCCTGCTCTTTCCATCCTCTTGTTTCCTCTCAGTCTCTCTGCTTTTAAGCCCCATCTCTCTCTCTCTCTCTCTACCTCTCTCTCTTCCCCTCTTGCTCTCTCTATCCCTGTGTGTCTCTCTGACTCACCAATTCAAATAGCGAATTTCGTTATCACTGAATGCACAAAAATTTTGAATATCAGTTTGAAAATGCGGGACAGAGGGAGGTGTGTTTGTGAAAGTCAAAGGGAAACTATTCCAGTTTAAAGAAAAAGAACTAAACAAAACAATAAGATGGTTGATGACCTTATTCAGCTCAGAGGTCACCTAAAATCAATATACTTCCCTCCTTTCCCTCGACACAAGCGTCCGCACACACACTCACTCACACACACACACACAAATACATGAATATATTAATATGCACATAGGAATACATGTGCATAAATATATATATATATATACACATGTGGATGTTTTTATATACTGTACACACACAAATAAATTTGCGCATATACATATGAGCATATACAGGTGTCCATACATGTGTATAAATTATTCTCTCAAGTCTTCATGCATTTGCTCATTTGTTTAGCTGCTTTGCTAACGTGCTGAGAGGGCCAGAATCGATGGGCGGGTAAATTCACCGCTCGACCGCAGTGGTTCACGACAGCGGGGAGAATCGGAGAGCGAGTGACAGGGGCCGTGAATGCGACAGCCTGGACACATCCCTCCCTCCCTTCCTTCGTCTCTCCCCTCGCATTGATCCTGTCTTTATCGACGCGCTCAGACCTGTTCGCGGGGCGACGGGGGGGGCTGAGGAGGGGCGGGGACAGGGTCTGCTCTTTTACAGCAGGAGGAGGAGGGAGAGCAGATGGGGGATCAATGGGCTGATCGATGGAGAGATTGTGTCCAACGCTCCTGCTCTATCACTCTCTCTCTCCCTCTCTCTCTCTCCCCCGCTCTCCTTCCTAATCGATAGAGGGATTGTGTCTAACACACAGTGCAGTCACTCTCATTCTCTCACCCTCATTCCCCAGTCGTCTCCTCCTCTCTCTCTCTCTCTCTCTCTCTCTCTCTCTCCTCTTTGTCTGTTTCTCTTTCCCCTCTCTGGCCCTGTATGACTGTTTAAATCATTTTGTCAGCAGTAGTTACAGAGGTCTAATTCCTCTGTCTGTCAGAGGCTGCGGTGACTGAACTATTGTGTGTGTGTGTGTGTGTGTGTGCAGTGTGACATGCAAAGGCAGTTGTACACCAGTATTTTGCATGGGGCGCGTGTGTGTAATTTCACATGTGCATGATGCAGGATGTGCGATGTGTTGCGTGCATGTGTATAAAGAGTCATTAGGAGCGAAATGTATAAAATTTTGTGTTTGTTTCCTGTGCGTGGGCACTTGTGTGCGTGTGTGTGTGTGTTTGTGTGTGGTTTCTGGTGTGTGTGTGTGTGTGTGTATTCACGCCCATGACCGTGTGCGGTAGGTTGTGTGTGCGGTACCATATTTGTCCCCGTCCTCTCCTCGCGCGCTGATTCTCCGGCCCAGGACCTGCACGTGCTTCCCGCTGGTGCGGCTGTACAGCTGATAGACTCTGTGCTGCCGCCGGCTCATGGCGTCTCGAACCCGAGTCTGATTCTCCACGTGCACACTGAAATTCACACCGTCTACTGCAAACACCTGCCCAATAACGCACACACACACACACACACATACACATGCACATGCGCGCATACAAGAACATACACACACACACACACACGTGCGCAAATACAAGAATACACACACGCAAACACGCGCACGCATCGAAGAACATACACAGACGCAGACACACAAGAACACAAACACACACACACATAAACACACTCGCACACACAAGCGCACATGCACAAACACACACACACACGCACATGAGCACAAACACACACATAAACGCACGTCCACACACAGAAACACACACAAGTACACATTGGCACAAAGAACACACACACAGGAGTACACACAAATATGCACACGCAAGGACGAGCAAACACACATGCAAGAACACACAAATAAACACATACACACAAAAGAACACACACAAACACAGACAGAGAGATAATTCAGTTTATGCCTCCGTCTACTTATCTTACTGTTCAATATCAGCATTCATTGGACACACAATTACGCACAAACACACACACACACACACACACACACACACACACCCGAGAACACAAAGGCAAACACAGATAGAGAGGTGCTTCAGTTTATGCCACCCTGTCTCCTTATCTTGCACTTCCACATCAGCGCTTATTGGACTCACACAGAAGCGCATTCAGATAAAGAGATAGTTCAGATAATGCCACTCAGTTTATCTCACAGTCACATATCACCGCTGATTGGACCCACCCTTGGACACACACACTCGCACATCCTTGTACTTATGTCTTTGTGAGGACATTACATCAACTTTCATTCATTCTTTCTGTTTTTCTACAGCCTTTGCCTAATCTTAACAATAAGCAATGTATGCCTAACCCAAACCCTCACCCTGAACCGATAACTAATTCTAATCTTACCCCTACCCATAACTAACAACACACAATTTTGCATTTGAAAATGTCCTCACTTCCCAATTATGACCCCACTCATTCAGAAAAAAAAAAACAAAACACTTTTTGGTTCTCACTTTGTAGCATGTACAAGAACACGCGCACACACATGCACACACACGTGCACACGCACATACTTTTTTCTCTCAAACACACAGGCCATGCAAAAGATTGGTGGGGGCAGCTATTCTGGTGTATTTGAACTGGTTTGGTTAGACATATCTCCCAAACCGACGCACAAACTCACCTGTAAGGGACTGCAGACGACCCACAATGCCTGGAAACCTCTGCAAAAAGAGGGCACAAGGTCAGCAAATGAGTGAACAAGACAGACACGCATCAGCCCTGGAGTGCACTGGGTTAGAGCAACCTGGTAGGGCACACTTCCTGGCAAACCACACCTTCCCTTTAGAGTACCCTGGACCTCCTGTCTGTGCCAGTATAAGCTGTCTTTCATGGTGACAGATGTAGCCACATTATTACAGTGGGAACTCACCATGGACCCCGGAATTCATTACACGGTACCAATTACAAACCAGTGAAACCAACTGTAAACCAGTCAAAGAAACCGCATCTGAGTCTACGCAACTGCATACCAGTTTAACCAACTGTGTGCTCAGCTTACCAAATGCATACTGGGCCGGGATCCAAAGCCAATATCCCGCCACATAACATTTCTCACAATGTTGCAGGCAAGTGTTTTCACAAGATTATACTGTTACATTACATTTTAAGCATTTTGCAGCCACTCTCATCCCAAGAAACGTACAAGGCTTACAATCTACTTACGCAGAATCCATGCGTACAGCTGTCTATTTACTGAAGTAGGTTAAATATTGCTCTATGGTAGTGCCACCCACCTGGGAATTGAACCTGTAACCTTGGAGGTATAAGCCTATGATTATGCTATGCCCACTGAGGGAATATTTAAGAGCTGAGCGTTTGGCTCTCTCTCCACACACGGAGTGGAATCACCCCGAGCCGACAGGAAAGCCGTATGGAGGTAATTGCGATTGTTGAACACGATTCCTCGCGCAAATTGAAAATCCCGCTGACAGCAGTTGGAATGGGAGAGAAGCTACACATTGAGGAATGTTCTGGATCCACACTGGAGCATGAGAAGGAGTTATCACATTCTCCTGCCATTGGAGGCATTACAAACTTTATAGAGGCGCGTTATAATGAGTTTGACGCCTTTTCCATTGAATGCGGTCATCACACCGCAAACAACGCCATGTTTACAAACACCTGTTTTTGCGAGAGCCAATTTTTCACTTATTGTAAAGAGTTTTACGTCAGCTCTTCAATCCCAACTTCTTGAATAACCACTCTCTCAGTCAGACTCCGATGCAAGGGGCACTGACGACTCTCAGACTTCATCCCAGCACTCCATACATTTTGGGTCGAGAGTCCAACGCTAACTGCTACTCTTCCCTGGCTGACATTTATAAGGTCCAGAGTCTGCCGCTTTAACCACTGCTCAACATACAGCAGTCAGGAAGCAGCTGATGATACACAGCTGGGTGCTCTGGCCTGGGAGCAGGTGAGAGATTTTGGGGAGATTTGCGGCTGGTTTGCCCGCCTGCCAAGGGGGTTGGAAAGTGACAGATCTGATTAATCAGCAGTCCTGAAGCGACTGCCACTGTAACCCAAGATGGTACTTTGTTCTCGCAGCTGTTTCCTTAGCTGAGGGTGAGGGGAGGAGAGTTTGTTCCATTGAGCCTCCTGACCACACCCTTTGCCAGTTTAGCTCGGTTCTGAAGTCTCGGTAGTGATCCACCACATGAAAACTTCAAGGTGTGGCGATTATGAACTTGTATTTCATTAACATGGCCAAATGGCAGCCCATCAGATACACCAATGACCACACCAAAAAAAGGTAGACTGCAAAAGGCTATGCAGTCAACTGACTGCAAGTGGCAGTGGCCGGTTTTAACCAGATTTTAGTCACTATGCTGTCTTCAGAGAGTCTTTAGGATTAATGCAGGATCTCCTCTGAAAGACAGCCTCTCCCACAATACAGTGTCCCTCTTCACAACAATGGCTCTCATCCTGCTGTAGAGAAAAGATCACCTGCCCATCTACTGTTGATCAGAGACCACTTCAACCAGCAAGGTGGTTTCCAAGGAGGTTTTTCAGCTATAGCACTGAGTCCAAGGAAACTTGGCTTCAGTGTTCAGGCTTGCCGAAGCAACAGGGCTCGAGAGACTGCAGGCTGAGGAGATGCCTTTATGCGTGATGAAGACAAAGACAATGACCATGACCGTAATAATGATGATGACACCGATAATCAAAATAGTGGCAGTGATGATGATGACTGTGCTGATGATGATGATGATGATAACAATAAAGGTGATGATGGTAACAGTATTTGGAGTGGCTCATTGAACTGACGGCCTGAAGCTGAGCCTCTCTTCGTGGGGCTGCTGCCGGGTCTCTCCCCCATGCTACGCTAACCCTCCCATCAGCTGACTCTGGCACACTACCCTACGCTGCCAACAGATGTGGAGAAGCTTGGAGCTGTGCCCACATCTGGGGTAAAACAAAGACAGATGTACAACATGGAGAGAAAGACTGAGAGAGTGAGAAACACAGAGAGAAAGAGCCAGAAAATAAGAAGGTGGGGGGAGAACTGATGGAGAAAGAGAAAAATAAAAATGATAAAAATATAATAAAAATGGCTGTTTCACGGTAAAACTACAGCAATAATATGAGATGGAAGTGGTTGCTGCACAGTCACCTGGGCCAGGACAGTGTCAGAGCAGTAGGAATTGCACACCCACACTCTATACTATTAGCAGGTGGTCTTTCCTGGTTGGTCCAATGAGCCCGACCTTGTACAGCGGTCGACACTTCGACACAACTACATGGCTAGGCAAGTTCATCATGAATGAAACTGGAAAGAACAGCAGACATTAACTGTACAATGCAACAGGTCTGACAACATGGGCTATACCACACAAGGAATTTGCTATGTCCAAACTGGCAGTGAATAACACATTCCAAAAAATGGTCACACTGGTTTAGCTAGACTCTTTTATGAAGGGTTGCAATCACAAAACAGGAGAATAGAGTGGCAGCAAGGGTGCTTAACCATAGACCTATTTGGGACCGTGGGTTCAGCCACAATCAAAAGAAGTCATTTACTCTCTTAAGTACATTAACAGACTATAATTTATCATTGCTTGCAGTGGAAGCAGTAGCACCAGTAGTGTATGTGGGATCCAAGCATGTAAGCATTGAACCTTGAGAATGATGTTACAACCCAAGGGGCTTTTTACTGTTTTGCTTTGCTTATGCAGATTTAGGTCTGTTCAAGCATTGCCATTATTTACATTAATTTTATATTAGGTCTTTCAGCCGAATAAAAAATTGCAGAGCAGCAATCTATTAAGTGAAGGAGCCTTGACAGGCAGTGTAGAGACAACCGTTGCGAGTAATGGTAATTAACTTACAGGAAAGCCACCGTTGAAAGAATGGACCGCATCGCTTCCGCGGCAAAGGTGCAATCCCACCCCGAGTCTGTTCCCACTGCCGGGGAAGGACAATCGAATCCTGGAGCCGTTTATCAAATCCAGAGACCGGACGTCTGTTTGTAATCCGTTCACTGAGCAGGGGGATCCCGGAGACAGCGGGCACTCCTGAGCGCATCAGGGGTGAACTCCAGGCCCCTCGTGCTGGCGGGGGCGGAGTGAGGTGTGCTGAGGTGACGGTCTCTCAGTCGCCTACGTTTGGGTGGGTGACAGCGATACAGGCGATAATTATTCCGAGGTACAAGATTAAATTACTTCGGTAAGACAAGAGATAGGTTTCCACAGTATTTTTCTCCCGGTGAGTCCTTCCAACGGACTGTTGGTTATCCGGAGCTGATTCAAGGTTCAAACTTTAAGGGCGTCTTTGAAAACAGGTTAAAGTGCACTTAAATGCCTTTTATTAAAACTTCAGAAACACCAACGAAAAACTTTGTTATTCTTCTTTTGAAACAAATAGCTTATCTCCCAAGCCTTTTCTGATCATGGGAAAATGAAATCTCTGAAATGTTATGATGAGCGCTCCTAAGGCAGGGACAATTTAGGTGTGAAGAAGGGAGGGGACGGGAGGGAGGGGAAGGGGGTATGAGGGTGGGCAGGGAAAAGGAGAACGTAGCTGGTCTACTCCTTCTGATGTGAATGACCCGGCCGCGGGAGGCAGGACACTTGGGTTAGGGGGAGAGGAGAGCGGGGAAGGGACTGCTGCACTGCGGGCTCAGACTGCTGAAAGCTGGGCTCGGTCATGGCTATGGCTTCCGATGATGTTTAAGTGTCCAAGGGCCAGGGGACAGGGACCAGCAGCGGCCGAGACACAGCATGGAGTGTGTGGAGTGGTCCAGCACGGGCGATTAAGAGAGAGGTGAAAAGCGGATAGGAAGAAGGGTGAGCGAGATCAAAGACGGCTGCGAGAGGATGCAGCCACAAGCGACAACGGGGCACCTGATTCTGCAAACCCCGCTCTGGGTCTCTCGTTGCCTCCCCGCGCTCCAACACAATAGTTCAATCACAAGAACATGACATCATCCTCAAATATTTGGGAGAGGAAAATACCATCTGAGCTTTTCATTCACTTATAATTTTTTTATTAAAACAAATCGTCTGCAAACAGCCAATAGCTCTTAAGATCCAAAGTCATAACATTTACTGGTACCGAAGATCTTGGAAGTTTCAAGCCGAGCAGGGGATATGCTGTGGCACAATCAGAGTCAATCTGCACAGCGAAAATAGTGCACCTAATGGCACTGACAGACCGACCTCAGAACCTGCTCCGTTCTCCCTTTCTGCGTCTCAGTGGATTCTTTCGTTTCGAACATAACTGAAAAAGAAACAATCCAAGGAGGTAAGAAAGCTCGTTGTAGCCTACTTTTCCGCGGAAAAAAATCTGTACATCTGCTATGAAAAAAAAAAATGTCACGATTTCTTCCCGTAAGTCCTGGCAGTGATGAGGTCCCCAACATGAGAGTCAGCTTGCAGAGATCTCACTCCGAGAAAAAACAGAACAAGATTTTAACGGCGGCAGATCAATCCTCCCCCTCCCTCGCCCTCTCTCTCTCTCTTTCTCTCTCTCTCTCTCTCTCTCTCTCTCCCCTTCTCTCGCTCGCGCGCGCGCGCGCGCACACACACACACACACACACACACACTTGCTGGGTCCAAATGAGGCTGGTCAGTCGGTGTGTGATGCTGTGCGGCCACGGACGCACTGTTGTTACAGTAATAGGCTAAAACAAAAAGGGTGATCTGCAATCGGGTGATAAAAAAACCATAACACCCTTCCCCTATGGTCTCTGACATGAGCAGTGAGCACCTGAGGTAAAGCCAAGAAATTACAACGTGCGACTGCGCTCTCTAATTTCACCCCGTTCACTTGAAAAAAGCGAAAAGAATTACTCTCCTGAACACCCCCACTCTGCTTCTTGGTCACTATATACCGGACAACATCAAGGCCGAAACACTGAGGAGAAAAGCAACCAGCCCTGCCAAACACAGGAAGCTTTTTGAGCTATACTTTTATGAAAGTACTGTATTCTGATCCGCACTTTCAGAGCTAGAGGGGAAAAAAATAACAAGAATGAGAAAGTTAGAGAGAGGGAGAGGGCGTGAGGGAGGTATGTAAGCAAAGAAAGAGATCCAAAACGAACATTTCAGAGGGATTTCGGCAGCACCGCCCGCTCCTCTCCCCCCTCACCGTGACAGAACCGCAGACACCCGGCCAGACCAGCCAGCAAGCCCGGTCTCTCTCTTTCTCGAATCAAAATGCTTTACTTGAATGAATTACATTCAGCCTACGTTGCTAGTAAGGTTATCTGTAATTAATGCGTCAAGCAACAACAATGGACTCACGGCAAGGGTAATTATTTCGCATAGGCTTCGATGTTTAAGAGGAAAAAAGTAGACCTAATTTATAACCCACTTCCAAGTTTTTGTTCCAGAGGGATTCGTGGAATGCAACATTCATTTTGCCCATCTAGTCACTGCAAAAAGCAACGTACTCAGTATCTGAGGTGCGTAAAGCTTTCCGTTATTTCATGTAACTGCCTACCTCTCGGATGATCTAACGTTTTTCTGACGGGCTTGGCACGCTAATAAATAATTATGTTTATTTACAGCACTTCAGCGCACAAAACATCTTTCAGTCCTGTTGCTAAGTTAGAGCATTTGTGGATAAAGGACCTGACTGCAGGTTGCCCAGCAATTCAGTGATCTGTTCTACAGTCTGCGGACACTGATGGGCTTTGTGGGCTGGTTTTCTTTTCAGAAGTCAGCGATTGGTTGGCTGGAATGGACAGGGTCAGTTTTGGGTCATGAAATGCGGTTGTGGTTTGAACTGATGTCGGACAAACCGCCTCCGTCTCCAGGGACATTTCTGATTAGTTGATGCATGTAGCTGACTGCCAGTGATACTGCGTTCTATAGGGGGGCACCCTCCTGTTCTTAGATCTCCAAAGCGTCTGCGCCATATAGTTTGTCGGACAACCGACATCAGCGTGGGCCATTTTTGACAAGCCTAAAAATAATTACTTCTTGTAGTAGACAAAAAACTCCACAAGGTGACGCCATACTAGAAAGTGCACCAATGTGACCATTTGTCCCTACAACCTGACCTCGTCACTTTTGAACAGAGGTTATCAATGGTAATAACACATTTTTAAAGGTCGTTTAGAGTTGTAAAATCCAAGGAAGGTTTAAGTCTGCAGTTTCTATTTTGCTTACAATATCTGGTTCATTTTTTATTTATTAGCGGCTGCTCACTGTTAAAATACTATTGGTATTTTACATCTTCAAAAGTGATGAGAGAAACGCACCACATTGAAGAAGAAACAAACAAAAAAATAATAGATACAGTAGGCTTACATGTAAATATATAGAGATGAGATCAGCGACAAATCCTTCAGTTGACTTTTAAAACTTGCTTGTAAAATATTTCCTGACGTTTCCTTTTTTTCATATTTTGAGGCAACATGTTCCAGAAATGGGTATGTTCCATTTTATGAACAATAAGCGAGTCGGCATAGGGTGACTGCAAGTTCTGTTTGGGTTGGAGGCCCGTCAGCGTATCAGTAGTGCCTGTATACGAACGTGTTAAATGTTTAATTGCCTTGAACGCAAGAACAATGACCTTGACATCTACTCTAAATTACACGCAGAGCTGGTTTACTGAAGCCAGGCAGCAGTATGAGTGGTTAAACAGATGTGACGGAAAACTGGGTTTCAGAAAGAAAAAGTTCTCTGCAGTATTCAGTTCCTTTCTCGGTGTGTTAATTTTGCAATTGCTCAGCCGCGAAATTTAGAGAACGAGTACAATCTGCATGTGAGGTCGAGAAACTATAAACGTATGACAACACTTTTACGTTATGGCCCCTGGACCCCCTGGTGAAGATAAAGAATGAAGTGGACAGCACTGAGCTGTAAACATGGAAATTCCATGTGTTCAATCTGGCATAAAGGTAGCTTGTGCATGTATTGAAAGTTTCCCTCTCAGTTGAAGGAAGGGAGAAGCCAACGTCAACGAATATTCTGTTGAACTATAATGACACCAAGCCAGTTTATTTCCTTTGCTACGAGGAAAATTTGTCCATGATTTGTTTGACTTCATGTAATTACTCCACCGGTGACCTGCCTTACAAGCGTGCCAAATAACTTGCTAATTCCTTTTTACACAAACGTTCCGTATTTAAAATGGACTGACTACTTGAGGAAGAATTTAAGTGTGCTTTTAAGTAGGTACTATGCTCTGTTATTTATTTGAAATGCTCTGGGAATTATTTAACCTGTGGTACTATACCTTTATACTCGAGTCCACTATTCTTGAATGCTTGATTTGGCAACAATATCAGGTATATGCATTGCAACCATGTTTTTAGCCATGTAAGACTGGTATCACATCATTCATGTTTATCAGTTCCTTCTTAGTTTGAAATGATTTCATGACTGATCTAAATAGACGAAAGATGTTCATCATATCTCCTCACTCCTTGCCTCAACTGCAGGTTCCCAATTTGATCTGCATTGTGTTTTGGCCCAGTTTTACTAGAGCCATATATGCAATGTACATATTCAGCAATAACGCCTTTCTAATGCGGAAGCAAAAAGTATGACCAGTAAAATATAGTAACACATACTCTTAAGAACGGTCGATGAGACTAAATATCTTCTGCTGACCTGTATTGCGTAGGTAACATGCGTACTAACAGTCAGTCAGTCATGTTGTGTGTGTGCTGTCACTCCGGTGTAGCTAGGGCACCATAAATTTTACTGGGTGGTCTTACGTGGACCGTAAAAAAGGGCGTCACTCTATGAAACGATGCGTGTTTATGTTCAGTTTATTTAGGTACCTTGCAATCAAATGCTTGGCCTGTAGCCCCCCAGCCCCCAGCCCCCAGCCCCCAGCCCGGAATGATAAGTGAGAAATAGAAATGAGACAGAAAAACAATCATATAATTTAAAAAAATTTAGCAACGGGGTGTAGAGTGACGAACTGAGTGGTGAGATACATTCAGCTGAGAGTCAATCAGTCAGATGTGCAGCCAGGAAGTCATGTACAAATGTGAGAGAATCGGTCAAATAGGCTTCATTGAATGTGGGTCAGTCAGACAGTGCAAGTGATTATTACTGGTCCAGTAACCTGATGGCTTGAGGGGATAAGTTTATCCTGCGTCTCTCTGTGTTGGCCCAGCTGACTGCGGTAGCGCCGACCAGACCACAGCCAGAGGCCGACATTCCATGCAGAGTCAGAGAGTGAAAGTCCTGCCATGATTTTCCTCCACTCATTAGTTCTGCCAGATGATTTCATTAATTAGTTGAACTTCCTTGGTTATTTTAATTGGCAAATCCAAGTAGCAGCAGCAAAATGCCAGAGAGGCCTTTTACTTTTTGATTTTCGAGCCTTTGACCACAGCGGAGAGAAGACATGGCCGTTTTTTTCAGAGCTTGTTCCCACATTGTCAGATAGCAGAGTCTGTCATTGTGGAGCTCATTACCAATGATGCGTTGGCCCAACTTAACTACTCTCTGTTGGTTTTGTGTCTTAACTAAAATGAGCTGATAGATGGTAAGAATGCAATTTAAATACGGACAGAAGAAGACATTTTCATGATCAATTTTTTCTCCAAGGCTATTGTTTCATGGAACCAAACAGCAATCTTTTCTCTTGGTCTTTCCTCCTCCCTCTCTCTCTCTCTCTCTCTCTCTCTCCCCATTCTCTCCATCTTCCTGAAATATTGATTGCTCATGTCTGGCCTCCTAAAGCTTTTCCTTATTGATCACATTTACGCACATCCATGCATACACAAGCACACATGCTTACAAGCGTGTATACAGGCAGTCATCATGTGTATGCGGACACACAATTGAGCACATTTACCCGATCGCTCTCACCGGCTGTCTCGCACATACAAGCGCAGGTATCCGCACCACGCTCTCTTACAGGCACATAAACAGACTTATTGGAAAGACTGGCACTGTTCGTACACACGGAGTGAAGCGTGCTGCCCCTCTGTTTTGATTCTAAGATATTTCCTCACAGATGGGACCTCCTCACACCCGATGCCTTGGCCAGGTGTGCGGTAACAGTCAACAGTTGAAGGCAGTGATGTTTAAACTGCAAACCTGGAGGTCCTGTAGTCGGCCAATGCTAGTCCAGATGTAGAACTGTCTGCCCCCCCCATCCACCTTCACCTGGGCATAGGGAGGTCAGAGCACATGCACACACACTGTGACACCCCACACAGAAAGCAAACACACACATACACACACCGTGCATGCACGTGTAAATATATGAACAAATGCTCACGTGTTCACTGGCATGCATGCACAAAGACACACACACACACACACACACAATTACGTGCATACACACTCAGATATACTGCAGATACATGCACAGAAACAGCATCATTCAGATACACACACACACGCTCACATGCGCACGCAAATGTTTGCACACATACAGACACAGACACACATATATTCACATACATACACACACGCACACACACATTCAAATATTTTGCACGCATATACACACAGAGACACACACACACATCCAGTCATACACTCACACAAACATTTGCGCGCACGCACACACACACATCCAGTCATACACACACCCAAACACACTCACTCAAGTTAAATGCATTTGAAGCTTTCCTGCTCCCATTCGGCCCTTGGGTATCTTTTAAAGAGAAGACATCGGGCCTTTCTGTGAGTGGTCAATATGGGCATTCAGAGATGCAATTAACATTGATCAGTCATCAATAAGAGTGAGAAGAAATACTTTAGAGATAAAAATGAAAGCAGTGTTTTTACAGGTGCGGCTCTGCTCCCATCTTTCCGTATCAGTGCACTTAAGCTGTAATTTTGCACTCAATGAGAAGTAATAATTAGAATCAGGACTGGGAGCAGTAGACTTGTGGAGTGGTGGTTAGAGCGTTAGATTATGGGCCTTACAGCTGCAGGCTAATGGAGAGTTTGTGGTTAGCAAGCTGGACACAAGGGCTGTGGGTTAGTGTTCACGGTGTTTTTTATGTGCGGTAAGTCATCACAGTGTATCGGCCTGCTGTAATAATGACGTGTCACTTTTGCTTCTGTGGAAGTTCCCATATGGAATGTTTTATCTTTTCATATTTTTTTAGCGGGACTTTTGGGATTGGATTTTTATTGGTCTTGCACTTCCTTGCACACACACACACACACACACACACACTCTCTCTCTCTCGCCCTCTCTCTCTCTCCTTATAGACTCCCTCAGTCATCATAGTGTCAGTACTGTAATGTGAAAAAGTGGATATATGTTTTTGTATTGCAAGAGCCCCTTGTCCTCTCTAGTGGCAAAATCTTCTGAAACCTTCAAGCTTAGAAAAGCAAGGTTAGTCTTTTACTTGAATTTGGTATGTTTGAGCTTGTAAAATACAGAAATATTTTCAACATTTAAGTACATTTTATAATTTTTTGCCCGCTGAAACCAATGCGCCACAGGTGTCTTGCATTTGATTGATAAAATTGACACAGGGGATAAATGGGTATGAGAGCTTGAGCACTTCATGGGACATGTGTGCGCTGGATCTAATCTGCTGCAGGGACAGAAGGCATTAATTACAGAGAGACGTGTATGACACATTGCTCTGCAAAGCTGAACATTTTTTCTGATCAGCAGTCTTCAGTTCAAACAGATTAATAGTTGGTTTAACATGCAAGTTTTTTTCTAGTGCTTTGAAACTGCCCCAGGAAAGAAGTTGACCTGGTGTGTGTGTGTGTGTGTTGCGGTTTTTTGTGGTTTTGTGTATACATGTATGCGTATGTGTGTGTGCTTGCATATGTTGTGTGTTTGTGTGCATGCATGTGCTTGGGTGTGTGCGCTTTGCTGTTTTCTGTGGTTGTGTGTGTACATGCGT
Source organism: Gymnothorax reevesii (assembly GCA_029721435.1). Taxonomy (NCBI): domain Eukaryota; kingdom Metazoa; phylum Chordata; class Actinopteri; order Anguilliformes; family Muraenidae; genus Gymnothorax; species Gymnothorax reevesii. The sequence goes on from CM056590.1 coordinate 39,905,475, forward strand.
GCGTGTGTGTGCGTATGTGTGCTAAAACCCTTGACTTGTCATCACGTGGAACAATAGCTGTGACCTGCAGCAATCAAAAGAGATTATATTATTTGTCAAGGTTCCTGCCTCCCAAAATTGAAAGAAAAATAGACTTGTGTCAATCGTGAATAATAAATGAGTCTGTTGAATGAGTTAGTTATATGTTTTTTTGTATAAATACTTATGAACTCTATACCAGAGGATTCTAAAGTATTCTGTCAGATTAATCTGCACCGCGTTTCTCTCCTAACTCGGTAGTTCTGCTGTAAAGAGGTAAGAGTATTGTGGGAGAATTATAAGGTACTCTGTATGGGTATAAAATCTGAATGCACAACAATGATCAAAAGTGGGTGTTGGTTGAACTGTTTGCAGCCTGAAAATTGGCCCATGCTGGTCATTCTGAATGCGCTCAATGATTTCTCCGGGAAACATAATCATTAGCTCCGCCAGTAATGCAGTTTTAAACATGAAATTAAACAAGGATTTCCATCCATTCTCTGGCTGCATTTTTCTCTGAAAAATGAGGGACCTTCTTTGCTAGCTGATATGAAAGGTGGTAGCCATGACAAGGAGTATCCAAATTGTTTATTTCATAAAAGGAGGAGGCAATTAGCTCCTTTGTTGCTTCCTTCCAGCAAGGAAACTCCGGACCAACCTTGGAAAAAAGGAAAGATCAAATGTGGACCACAGTCCTTTGCAGCTATGTCGACTGAGTGCGTCGTTTGTGTCCCAAAGTTTTCTGATAAATTGCGATCTTCCCAGTTGAGCTAATGCTGTATTGAAGGAGAGGACATCTGATTTTTCTCAAACATGTCCCAAGGTATCTTTAAAATCTCCCCCAAACTTTCCCTTCATTTATGTGATGTGTTCTTGTGAGGTCAAAGAAAAGTGGAGATGATTGAAAAAAGGCCGCCTATTTAAGAGAAGTCAGATGCAGCCTCCCTCTCGTAGAGTAAAAATAGCAACAAGAATGGTTTTGATTTTGTCACAAGGACAATAAATTGTCAAATCATCTTATGACAAGATGGTGGAAAGCATTAAAATTTGGAAATAGAAAAGCAAATAATATCAAAAGACAGGGTTCATGAGAAGTTGTTTGACTGAACACATTCTCTGAGAGCCGGTGTGTTGATGTCTCAAGCTCTTTATTCAAGCCATTTACACACCGAACCACGATAACACTGCACGGTTTATTCCCACTCCAAGGCAGATTGCCAGTTTATCTGATACAATTCTATGTATCAGACAAGACAGTGTGGATTGACCTTGTTATTTAAAGGAAGCATCTCCTACTCTCCTCACACATTGTGACGAATTGGGACTCTGTTTCGAGCGATTGCAATCTGAAGTGTGAAGACAGCATCTCCTCCTTGGGTCGCCGATTTGCCTGTGTTACCTGACCACACACACTTTGTCGAAACATGTTCCCGCATATTTCACTGCTGACAGGTAGCCCGTCCCGGTCGTAGCGCCTTTTACCACCCAGTAGCTCCCAGACTCTCTACATACCTCTCTGTTTGCGTCCAAGTAGGTGATGTCATACAGTTTTTTACCGTGCTATCGTTTGGCCGGCTCGTTCCGGCTGCCAGATCATTGCTGTTCTTTTTATGGGGTTGTGAGCAGAGCCTCTGGACTCTTCACTTGGCTCAGCCCTTGACATCTTCATCGCTCTCTCCCTGTCGGTTCGTCCTGTCTCTCTTTCGCCCTGAGGATGTGCAGGATCGGTACGGTTGCATTAAAAAAAGGCAGACGTTATGCAATATTGCAGGAATCTGGGAATTGCAGGAATCTCATATCTGGCAATCGCATCCAAATCCAGCTTTGGTTCTCTTTCCTTTTAGGTAACGAATTGAACAATTAGCGCCTCTGTTTGGCCGGACTGTGGTCACACTTCAGTCGTAAGCAAAAATAGGGTGGAAAAGCCACAGTTCTTGGCACTCAAGGAATATGATTTGAGGAACAGGATGATATTTGTCCAAGAATTTTCAGGCATGAGCATACAGACATTCTCGAAACAAAAATACAAAAAAATTTAACAATAACCTCAACGGTAAAGCATTAGCGCAATATTAATATGGCGGAGACTAATATTTCCTTCTCTCCCACCCTCTGTCTTTACTACACCTCCCCAGCTCTCTTCTTTTGCGATTCGAAAGCCAGAGAAGGTGAAACAGCGTCGGCTCCGTAAAGCCCACATTTGTAAGACAAATATTATAACAAATTAAGCGGCATAACAATGAGTGGTGTCAGGCCTTACCTCAGCCCTGGTTTTATTAGGAACACTCTCAGGCCTAATGCCTTCCATATGAAGGAGAAATGCCCCCCCCACCCACCCCATTCCCAGCACAGGCGGAGCCCTGGATTTGATTGGTGCTGCCGGCCGCTATTATGTCATCATAAATTTGGGTTTCTCGCAGATTACGTGACACCTTCACGGTGATTTAATGACCTTTTGTCCTGATGAACATACTAAACTCTTTACTCTCCTCCCTTGTTTACTGTCTTCAATCCCTCCATCTCTTCCTCCCCCCTTCTCTCTCTTTTTCTTCCCTGGTTTTGAGTCCTCCCACCTGCCTCAACCCCCCCATTATTGTTTTTGAGAGGAAACGTGTGAGAGAAATAAGAAAGTTAGTTTACATCTCTTCCCCTGAGCCTCTTCTCGGAAAAAGGTGAACACCACAGAATGCGTGATGAAGAGAAAGAGGTTAGCGAGCGCGGGAGAGAGCCAGATGAAGGAACGAAGGGAGATGAGGAGCGAGATATGGATTGGGAAGCGCTTTTGTCATGACTGAGAGGAAAAAAGAAAAGGTGATAGATGAAAGATTGAAGGAGAGAACAGAATGGTTGTGCAGAGATGGACACGTTCTGTTTAAACTGCAGAAGTGTGTTGTCACCGAACAAATTTCATCACTCTGCATTCTTAAGGCATCACACAGTCCTTCCCTTGACGGTAGAGAGCGGTTGTTGCTCAATGCGCCTCTGTGTGAGATGAGGCCTATTTGTTGCTGGAGGTTGTATGTGTTGTTGTTATGGTTATGGGGTATTTTTGAGGTTGCTCTGTGTGAAAAATGTTTTTTGCTGGCTGGGATACATGGCCCGGAATGTGACAGTACAGTCTATTCTAATGTGGTGTGCTTATGATGAGATGATGTTGGAAACTGTGATATGTGTGGTATCACTTTGAGAAGTAGAGATTTGGGCGACTGGGGACATGTGCTCAACTGTGCCCCCTAGAGGCCATGGCTAAAGCTATTTCAAGGTCACCTCCTGTGTTTTGCCCATTCAAGAAAGTACAAGTCTTGTCGTGTGTTGAACTCAAAAGTACAGCTTACTGGCTGGGGAATTGTGTTAATTGTCAAACCCAGGTGATTGGAATAAAATTTTAAGGTAAGGCAGAACTTTAGATTTCTGAATTTTAATTTATTTCCTATATCTCTTATGTAATTGCTTTTCGTCCCATGAATGAGCGGAGAGCGAAGTTGACGTGTGATCTGGCCTGCTGCGAAGGTGTTTTGGAAGAAACGGTTGCGGGTTTGGCAACCCATAGTTTAATGACACAGCAGAAAGAATGACTTGGCACACGCTTTCTCTCACCACACCTATTCTGCCCCAGATCAGCCAATCAGAATGCAGGGAGCAGAGAGGATGCGGGTGGTTGCCAGGCCAGCGTCATTGACCGATGTTTTGACCCGGGCCTTCACGGAAGGATGGCTGGACGTGTAGGAGTTGGCGCTGTGCTGAGTTACTGGCTGCTTTCAGGTCCTGATTATGTGGAATGGCTCACTGTGCAGAGGAATCTTGATTGTGTTTATTGGCGAAGGGGTGTGAGAAGAGAAGAATGCTTTACTGGTGTTTTTAATAAAGATCAGCGCACTCACTCACTGACAGGCGCATGCCAAGGCGCTCGCACACATGTACGTTTGTGTGCAAACATGCTAATGCAAAAGCATGTGCGCAAACTCTTGCACACAAATACACAAACACGTGCACTCACGTTAACATGCACACACACAAAGTCACACGCAAGAGCATACATAAACTCTAGCACATGCATACACAAGTGCATGCACTCGCACACACACACGCACGCAAACACATACTATCATACAAATGCACACACTCACACACATACACACACATACAGATTGGCATGCATAGAGACACACACACACACACACACACACACACACAGAGCTTTCCAATTCTCAGGCCCCCCGTTGAGGCTGTATTTTAGGTCCCAGATGCAGTGATGTCATCGCTTATGCCACCTCTCTGATTGGGTTGCTTATTGAAAGCAGAGCAGAGCTCTTTGTTTCTACTCGAAGAGCCAAGCGCACACATACTCGCAGACATGCTGCCGCATGTACACACGTGCTCATACAAGCGCACACACATTTTTATCGACACATTGATTTATCCTGCCCCTGTGGTCCGGTGTCTACCCTTGTAGTCTTGACCGGGAAACCTTTTCCAATGTCAGATAAAAACGTGAAAAAAAACTGAGAATATTGTCCCTGTGTTTTGGGTGTGGTACCAGACAGAGTTTTAACTCCATCTGACTTCAGGGAAGAGTCACACACACACACACACACACACACACACACACACTCGCACACGCATGCTCGCACACACACATACAGAGGCACACGCAAGCCTGAACACATGTGCTGTACACGCACATCGTTAGCACTTGCAGAATTACATTCTAACAGGGCTCGCTCACACACATTCTTCCTGCCTCTGAACTGGCTCTCTTCTCCATCCCCAGAGAGTCTTCCCTCTCTTCTCCTCCTCTCTGTTCCCTCTCTCCGTCGCGTCCCTGCCTCTCCTCCTGCTCTCCTTCCACCGCAAACCTCTCTCTCTCTCTGCTAACGGACTTCTTCCTTCACTTTTTTCCCATCCCACCCGTCTGTCTCCATTTCTCTCCATTCCCCCTCTTCTCTCTCCTTCCTTCTTTCTCTCTCTCAGTCCTGGTCTTTCAGGACTCTTGGCAACATTTCTGCATTCTAAGACTTTGAAGACTGTTCAGACTGTTAATAAAAGACAGGTCCTCACCACAACAGAGGACCTTAGCTTTTGAGTTTGAATAAACAATCTTTCTCCCCCCCTTTTTCGCTCTCACATCTCTATCTCTCACTCCTTCTCATTCTCTCCCTCTCTCTCTCTCTCTCTCTCTCTCGGTTGCTTGCTCCCTCTCTCTCTCTCGGGCAGAAATATGTGCACTTGCTCTGTTTTTTCCATAGGCCCACAGCTCTCTGGAATAGATTAGCAGCAGCAGAGGGGGGAGGGGGGGACTGGGGGGTCAGGGGGAGAGGGGTGGAGAGGAGAGTGAAGGAGAGGTGGAGAGCAGGTGACAGATGAGGAAAGAAGGAGAGAGGGAAGAATTTCAGGGAGCTCGAGCCCCCAGGATCCCCTCCTTTCCTGTTGGCGCAGCGTATCTGCGCAGGACAGTCGCGCAGAGCGTTACTCAGCCGAAACCGCAACCGCACAGCTCCGGGAGAGAAGAAGAAAACAGACTCAATGCAGTCATCAGGTAGTGAACTTTATACTGTGAGTCGGCTTGGCGTTCGGCACATCCACCCCCTGTCACCCCCTTCTCTCTCTCACTCCCTCTTCTCTCTCTCTCTCTTTCCCCCTGTCTTTCCTCCCACTATTCCTCTTCGCTCTCTCTCTCTCACTTTCTCTCTTTGTCTCCCCTAATTAAAACCACAGCCCCCCGCCCGTCAGTTGGCAGGGCCGGGTTGCCGCAGCCGGGGAATTCAGAGTAAATAAATGGACATTTCTCTGCCTCTCTCTCTGTGAGAAGAATAACAGAGTTTGGAGCGTGTGTGTGGAGCAGTAAACCACAGGCGGCTGGCTGCAGAGCAGAGCGGGACCAGATGGAGCTGCTGCACGCACGCGTGTGCGCGCACACACACACACACACACTCACATGCTCATCACACACACATACACTCACGCACACACAGACACACATGCTCTTCACACACACATACATCCACACACACACACTCACACACACACATGCTCATCACACACACATGCACACTCACGCTCACATACATGCGCGTATGCACATACACATGTGCACATGGACACTCTCACACTTACACAAACACTCATACACACTTACACACACACACACTGTCACACATGCACGCACAAATACACACACTCACACTCATACACATATGCGTACATGCACACACACACACACACACACACACACTGTCACAAATTCGCAAGCACAGACACACACACACACACACTTTGACGCACTAACAAACAATCACAGGCACAGCACCTACAGGCACACAAATACACACAGGCACGGGCGCACACACACACACACACACACACACACACACAGACCCACACTCACTCTCACATATACGCACTCGCATACACACATGCACAGATGCACATACTTGCACGGATGAAACACCACAAAAACACCCATTCACAAACTGACAGGCACATGCACTGGCACACATTCAGTACATGCATACCAGCACACACATGCTGTCAAGTTCTATACCCATATAGACACACTGAGAACACATATGCAGTGATGCATACACAAACTTTGCTGTGCAAAACACAGGCGCACACACACAAACACACACACACACAAAAGAACAATTTGCCTTTGTAGTTGTGTGGACCTTTGAAAATGTCCTCACTTACCAATATAATGCTCTCACTCTGTAGGAAAAAAACTTTTTTTGGTTCTCTCTTTGTAGCATGTACAAGAACATACGATCTCACAGACCTCCATACACGGAATACTGGTCTGAATACAAACATACTCTGACACATACTTGGTCGTACGCAAGCCAGCGCACTTTTGAACGCTGTGACACGCCACAGTTGCCTTATTTCCTGTCCAGCCCCTGCTGTGAATCCTGTCAATCTCACTCTCAGACCGAGTGTCACAGCTCAGGGAACTAACATCTCAGACTGACATGTTCTACAGAATAAACACAGCAGGCAGGAATGAGTGAAAACACCAAGAGTCCTGCACTGAACATGTTAATAAACCGACTGCGCAGAGGACCCCAAATACCCTGACTGACGGAAATCTCATTTCGCTGTACGCACTGACAGAGCAAATACGCTTGAAATATGAATCATTTTGAGTAATGAAGTGTTGAATACCCCGAACGTACTCGATGCACTTGTGTGCTGATTAACTGAGCACTCAAAAATCTGACATACGGCATACTGGCTACAAATAGACCAATCAGCTACTCTGAACACTATCAAATATGAAAGTATTGATTCTTAACCCTGTAATACAATTGCTGACCACCATCATTCAGCCATGCCCAACACTGCAGATACTTGTGTGCCTTATTTCCTTAAAACAAATCTCAAACCTGAGCGTGAAACATCTCCAACACAGCGATGTATGACACAAAGAACAGTGAGCTTCTTTAGTATTTGGACGTTGGAGTCGATTTCCGAGGACACTACTTCCTACTTACTGCACTAAATAAAAATGTAGTAAATTAACCTCAAGTTAAAGAATGCCAGCTGTCAATTTGAAGACATGACATCTGAATTGATCAGACATTAGCCCTTTAAAACTCTGCCCCATGCAAAATACTTTGGAACCTCATTGTACATCTTCATTGCAATACAGACTGTCTTCTTCTGTGATTTTCTTCCGTTGGCGGTGGATTTCCCGCCCCCACAATCGCATGTCTCTGCTCTGCTCGTGCTCCGCTTGGTCAATACCGCGCTATGTCGGAATGTTCCGGACCATTGTAAATTCCCCAGGATCCGCCGGCCGAGGTGGCTGTTATCAGCACATTCGTGTGCTGAAGGGTGTAATGGATCGAGTGATGTGCGGTTACCGAGTGCAGTCTGTTCCAACAGGGGATCGCTGCCTCTGCCACCAGATTTCATCGAGAGCTGAGACACCAGGGCACTTATTTATAAACATTTGCGTACATGCACTTCTGGAATATTGCATATATTCAAAAAAACAGGCCATAGTAAAAAAAAAAAGATAAAAATAGCTTATAGTAAAAATATTGTTTTTATAAAAAATAAAAATTTATATAAAAACATTACCCTACAGTATACATGATGATAACATTTTAATATCGAATAATATTTGAAAATACAAAAAACAAACCCCAATTCCAATTAAGTTGGGACGTTGAGTGAAATGTGAATAATAACAGAATACAATGATTTGCTAATCCTTTTCAACCAATATTCAACTAAATATATAATGTTCAAGCCGATAAACTTTCTTGTTTTCTCTGGAAATATTCGCTTATTTTGAATTTGATGCCTGCAACAGGTTCCAAAAAAGCCGGGAAAGGGGCATATTTACCACTGTGTTACATCACCTTTCCTTTTAATACCACTAATAACACTCAATAAGTGTTTGGGAAGTGAGGACACTAATTGCAGCTTTGTAGTTGGAATTCTTTCCCATTCTTGCTTGATGTCCGACTTCAGTTGCTCAACAGTCCATAATCTCTGTTGTTGTATTTTTTGCTTCATAATGTGTCAGGAATTTTCAATGGGAGACAGTTGTGAACAGCTGGCAGGCCAGTCTATTACCTGCACTCTTTTGCTATGAAGCCATACTGTTGTAACATGTGCAGAATGTGGCTTGGCATTGTCTTTCTGAAATAAGCATGGACGTCCCTGAAAAAGATGTTGCGTGGATGGCGACATATGTTTCTCCAAAACCAGCATGTACCTTTCAGCATTAATGGTGCCTTCACAGATTTGCAAGTTACTCATGCCATGGGCACTAACACATCCCTATACCATCAAAGATGCTGGCTTTTGAACTTTTTGCGCTGATTACCATCTGGATGGTCCTTTTCTTCTTTAGCCCGGAGGACTGGACGCCCATGATTTCCAAAAACTATTAGAAATGTGGACTTGTCTGGCAGCAGCACACTTTTCCAATTTGCGTCAGTCCATCTCAGATGAGCTCGGGCCCAGAGAAGCCGGCAGCGTTTCTGGGCGTTGTTGATATATGGCTTTCGGTTTACATGGTCGAGTTTTAACTTGCACTTGTAGATGTAGCGATGAACTGTGTTAACTGACAATGGTTTTTCGAAGTGTTCCTGAGCCCACATGGTAATATCCTTAACAGAAAGATGTCGGTTTTTAATTCAGTGCCACCTGGGGGACCGATGGTCGCAGGCATTCCATGTTGGTTTTCGGCCCGCTTACTTGTAGAGATTTGTCCGGATTCGCTGAATATTATGGACTATAGGTGATGAAATCCCTAAATTCCTTGCAATTGCACATTGAGAAACGTTGTTCTTAAAGTGTGGGACTATTTGCTGTCGCATTTGTTCACAAATTCCAAATTTTGTACACATGTAAGCATCATAAAGAGGAAGAACTGATTCCATTTTGGACAATTTACAATGTCTAGATTTGCCAGGGGCCAAAAACTGATTTCAGTGTTAACAGGATAACTGCAGTAATATTTCAATTAGAAATTCCAAGTTTTGCATATAAGTAAGTATCATAAAGAGGAAGAAATGATTTGATTTTGGACAATTTACAATTTCTAGATTGGTCACCTGGGGCCAAAAACTGAAAAAATCACTGTTCCGCGATAACTTCAGTAATATTTCAATTACAAATTTCAAGTTTTGCACATAAGTAACTATCATAAAGAGGAAGAACGGATTCAATTTTGGACAATTTACGATCTCTAGATTGGCCACCAGGGCCAAAAATGGAAAAAATCACTGTTTTAATCATATCTCTGGATTTTTCCGACTGACCTCAAATCAACTGCAAATGAAATGTCATGACCTGAGGATGTGTCCCACAATGACATTATACCTGTTTGGTTCAAAATTTTGACACAAGGTGGAGCTTTGTCACATAAAATTCACCATTTTTGCTTTATCTTTGGAACTATTTCTCCAATTGACATGAAACTATGTGCAACTGCAAGGTCATGACCTCACAACGTGTCACATGATGACATCATACCTGTATGGTTCAATATTTTGCCACCAGGTGGCGCTCACCCATGGAAAATGACCATTTTGGCCATATCTTCAGAACCATTGACCGATTGACCTGAAATTAAGTTCAAATGAAAGTCTATTCAAGGTCTTTTCAAGGATTGGGGAATTGGAGGATTGGGGGCGTTTGGGGATATACCTCCAGCCGTCGCCTCCGACGGCATAAGCCTAGTTGAATTTGGAGTTAACTTGTCATTGTGGGTTGATAACACAGACTCAGCTTTCATTCTGTGGTACTTTCATGCAATTCTGATTCACGAGTTGGAAATTGTTGCTCTCTCTGTATGTGCCTACTTCACAGCTCAAATTAGCTTCATTGGAACCTTCCATTGGGAGGGGGGAGTGAACGAGTATACAAAGAGCAAAAAAAAAAAAAAAAACCTAATGGTGGAATGAGTTTGAATTGCGATTCCCTCAAACGGTAGCTGAAAGCCTATCCTATCGGGTCATACTGACCAATTCATTCCATATTCAATCCAATTTAGAATTTTAAAATGTCAGTTTACTATTAGGTTCCAATGATGTGTCCACCCATTTTTGGCTATATAGTGTACAGTATGTAAAATTGTCCAGTACTATAAGATCTGTACATGCTGCATTAATGATGTTATGCCTCTGTCAGAGAGTATTGTTTGTGGTTTTATTTTTGATTCAGTATCACATACTTTCTCAGAACAAATTTGATAGTTTGGGGTTGATAATGACAATGAGGGTGAGGATGATTTAAAAAAATTGAATGAATGAGGCCGGACTATATTGTAATTCAGAGGAAAGCAGATTGTTTAATTTGTAGTTTGATTTTAGTTGTGAATGTATTTGAAAAGGTATTAGTCTTGACTGATACATATGCCAGGCATTTGGTCATATGCAAAGACCTGCCAGGGTCTAACCAATGAGAGGAAAGAATAGAATTTATATAAATAGAAATAGAATTAAATAGAATTTATTTTATGTTTGATCACTGGCGTACACCCCAATAAAGAAAAAAAAAAAAAAACTACATCTGTCTAGACGGTATTTTAGTTTCACATCAGGCTTAGAATCTTATTTATATTTCTTTTTTTGCTATATAAAACAGAAACATTGCCAATGAGGTTGTACAATTATTCTCATTTTGAGATTTACCCCTGGGCAATAAAAATTTCACGAGTCAATCAAAAAAAGTAACTTAAAACAAGCTAATGTTTTCTATTTGGGAAGGAAAATAGAGTTTTTGTTCCCATTTTGAGATTAAAATACTTGTTATAACCGACATTTTTTCAGGTTAGAGAACGAACAGTGCAGGAGGTTTCATCGGCCAGTGGCCCTGGGCCATTAATATCAGCTACAGCAATACTAGCGCTACGATACTGCCGTCAGAGCGCAGCGAGAGTTCGACAGAACTGCATTCAGGATTTGTGGGAGAAGCAGTCAGTAATGATGGGTTCACGGTGGCAGACAGCTGGAACACTCACCCGGGGAATGTGTTGGTTGGCCGCAGGGTAATTGTGACTGTCCTTGGTAATTTGGTGGCGAGGGGCGGCTGGAGTGGTTTCTCGCATTGGCCGCGTTGTGGGCTGCACTTGTTTCTCTGGCTGCTGGTCAACCGCACTCTCTTGAAAAAGAGAGGGAGGGAGAGCGAGGGGGAGAGGGGAGAGGGATGGGGAGGGAGGGGGGCTTTGAAACCACCAAGAACAGAACAAACTGCATTTCACAGAGGTATTTTCATAGACTCTTCGTAGGGAAACTGGATTGGATGTGGAAAATAACCCCAAGCCTGTTAAGTCTCTCCAGCTCAATGTTTTTGTTTTTTGTTTATTTATGACATTTTTTGTGTACCAAACCACTGGGGATTCAGGCCGCAACCTTGGCTGTGGTTACCGTGCCAACACACAGCGGGTTTTCTCTGGGTGTTACCTGTGGAGAAAAGCCGCTTTGAAGAACGGGATCCTGGGAAATGTTGGCACGTTAGGGCCGGAGTCTTTGGACAGCTGGCCACTTAAAAAACGGTTCACAGTTCAAGACGTTCGAGCGGCCGTTTGGGTAAAGTGATGCAACTGCGGCCTTCGCTGTGGATAGAGTGACTGTCCACAGAGTCTCCGGTGTGGTTGGCCACGTGTAACATGGATTTTTTTGGCGCGGCTTGTTTTTGACGTGGCAACGGTAACAACCTGGGCTACTTCAGTGCAATTCACCGAGTACAAATACACAGTTAATTCGGTATAACCTTTCAAAAGTTTAAACGCTGCTGAAAGCAACAGGTCATCTGAGGAGGGCTTGGTAGGGGTTTGCATTAGTTGGTGGTGCATCTCGAATGATCTTGAGATAGAGGCACCAGCTAAATAACGACACCTGCTGCTGTATCATTGGCGTCGGAGGTATGCAACTTGCGCTCATACCCACTTTATACACCCCAGACTGCCTGAAACAGATCACCAATCCTAGCATCCATCACTTTACTCAAATACCCCACCCCAAATCTCTGTGCCTAATTCCCCTATCCCCTATCAACCCCTGCTTTGAGTCAGCTCCAACCATCAGCTTTCTAAGTGTTTCTATTGGTTACCAGCTAATTTCACCTCCTCCCTGTTGCCAGTTCCCGAGCAACCCCACAAAGCTGAAGCTCTCCGGTCCTTACCCCTTCATGAAATGCTGTGGCTGTCACATTTATGTGATTTTAGCTTATCAAAGAAGCTGTCATGGATGTATCATGCGAATGTGTGTAGAAAGGCATCCAGATGTACATACTGTTGTACTCTCACATACTCACACACTCACTTGAACACACAAACAGCAGTGTTTTCATGTTTCATGGAGACAGCCAATAGACTTGCATTCATCCCCTAACCCCTTACCATAATCTTAACCGTAAACACTACATGCCTAAACCTAAACCTAAATCTAACCCTAACATAACCATGACCGTAATGCCCGTAACCCTAAAATAGCTCATCTACCGTATGGGGACCAGAACATTTCCCCATAAGGATGAAAAAAAAGTCTAGAGTTCCATCACTTGTTAAAGGTCGGAATTTCCTCACAAACACACACACACACACACATACAGACACACACTTCTGCACTCTTCAAGAGACGCCTTTACCAGCAGAGGGCGCTAGACAAAGGTTAGTGGAGCCTCATGTGCGTGTCAGGTAAGGTTAACTGAGCTGCAAGTGTTTGAACTCCAGAGGTGGTGGCTGGGGATATGGCTCACTTAACTCTTCACATGGAGAAAAAGCAGAAGAAGAAGGAGGAGGGAGGGAGTGCGAGCATCATGGGAGAAGATGAGGAGAAAAGGACAGAAGGAGTGAGAGCATTTTAGGAGAAGATGAGGGAGAGGGAGAAGGAGTGAGAGCACAATGGGAGAGGATGGAGAGAGAGAGAGAGCAGGAAACAAAGGCACAGCTGCACTGAGAGAGACGTGAGCCCTTAGCAACGCGGCTAACGTCTGACTGACGACGTCCCTGACAGAGCCTGCATTCCTCCCTCCTGTCTGTCTCCTTCTATCCATCCCTCGCTCGGCCTCTCTCCCTCCGTTTGTTGTGTAAATGAGAGCAGGGCTCAGAGGGCAGAGCAGGCCTCCGTCTCCCTCACTTTTGTTCCCACTCATGGTCACAATGAATAAAACCTGCTGGCAATTAGAGATTTATCGAGCCTCCCCCTCCCTCTCTCCATCTCTCCTTCTTCCTCCTTCTCTTTCTTTTCTCTTTGTTATTCCGGCCTCCTTCACCTCTTTCCGTCCTCATCCGACTCTTCCAAAATCTTTCGTTCAGCCCCAGGGAGTCAGTCTCTCTTAGAATCTGTTTCTCTGTCGGTCGCTTCCCTCGTTCCTATTTATCTGCACCCTGAGTGAGTCCACAGGGCTCCCCCTCTTCCCTCCCCTGTCCACTCTTCTTTCTCGCCTTATCCCTCTTTCCCTCCCTCCCTCTCTCAGTGGAATAGGAGTATGATTACTGAGAGCACATTCACATTTTCCTTCCATCCGCCCTGCCAAAGAAACCATGCCCACTACACTGAGCGGCCATGCCAGGGAAATGTAACGTGTGCGTTTGTGTGTGTGAGTGTGTGCATGCGTGTATGTGTGTGGGTTTGTTTGTGTGTGCATGTGTGTGAGAGCTCGCGAGTGCGTGTGCTTGGTGAGTGTGCGTGAGTATGTGTTTGTGTGAGTTTGTGAGTGCGTTCGTGTGTTTATGTATGCGAGCTTGTGTGTGTGGGTTTTTGTGCGTTTGCGTGAGTGAAAGCGCACTGTATGTACGTGTTTGTGTGTGTGTGTGCATGCGTGAATGAGGGTTTGTGTGTGAGTGTATGTATTTGTGAGTTTGTGTGTATGTGCGTGTGTTTGTGTGAGTGTGCTAGTGTGCGTGCATGTGAGTGTGTGAGTGTTTGTGCGTATTTGTGCGAGAAAGAGATTGTGACTGAGTAAAAATTAAGTGTGCATATGTTAGTACGGAATGTCCATTAGTCTGTGTTAGCATGTATGACTCTCACAGAGCTTGGATGCTGTGTGCATGTATCTCTGTTCAGTGTACGTGTGTGCATGTGTGTGGGTATTCGTGTGTACATGTGCATGTGTGTGTGTCTGTGTCGTGTTGCATGTCCGTGGGAATTCTTACACTGGCTGCTCCAGATGTGTCTGCAGTGAAATTTGACCACCCGCCACCCCCCCTGCTCACAACCTTACGCACACACACATGTGGAAGCAATTCACTTCGTGCCCTGAGCAGGGAAGCCCTCACACACTGTACAAATGCACGCTGCCTGCACACACACTCTCACAACACACACACACATACACGCACAGGCACGCGCCTGTCACATGTCCAGTACAGTTATCTCATACATGACAACAAAGTGAATCACAGGGTGAACACTGCACGCTTCACGACTGTCCGTGTACCTATGTGTTTGTGGCTGTCATTATGTAATCGCATGGGCATGTGTGACTACATACATGCATGAGTCCATATGTTTGGAATAGTGCTATTACTTTCTGGGCATATGTAGATTTGGTGATGTGTGTGTGCGTGAGAGAGAGAGAGAGAGCGTGTGAGTGAGTGTGTGTATGTGCATGTGCGTGCGTGCATATCCCCTCACCGCCAGGACAATTTATTTCACATTTTTTAAGTTTTTTTTTTTCCCGGAACCTTGTTAAGTTTTGCTCACGGTATGACATCATTATCCTGGGTTGTGTGGCACAGTGGGGTGTGGGGGCCTTGGGGCCCTCATTACAGCACACACTACACAGGGCTCCATGCTTTACCTGTGATGTGCATCAAAGCCTCTTCAACAAACAGTTCTGTCGTGCGCAGGTACCCTGACTGTGACCTGTTAGTCTCCTCTCCTCTGCCCTGTTAGACTGATAGGGGGATGAGACGGATGGATAGAATGGGCTGGATTGTGGAGAAGGTGAGAAGGGGTGATGAAATGCGTGCAATTAAAGGAAGCGAGTGTAGTAGAGTGATAGTGGAGAGCTGCTATCGCTAACATTAAGACTGGTGACAGCAAAACATAAGAGCAGCAGTGAGAGTGAGAGTGATTGGAGGATGTCAGTGTGTTGTGTGTTTTCCTGTGTGTGTGAGTGTAAGAGAGATGGAGAATTCTTTTGGGGATGGGGGGGTGGGAGGGTCGAGTGTGTGTCGATCTTGGGGAGCAGGGAGTGCACAGAGGAGCATGTGTCAGGGTAAAGACATGGCAGAGTTGTTTTTGGTGAATTCAAAGCACAGAGACAAGCCAGTTTGGGTAATTCAATATTTCACGGCCTTTAAGGTCTGGTGCCATATGTAAAAAATGAATCAGATTTGTTTGAGTGAGGGAGTGAGGGAGAGAGAGAGAGAGAGAGAGAGAAGGGAGAGTGACACAGGGAGGCCCCATTTCTGCTTTGCAGTAATCAGACCCCACACACAGTCCGTTTGTCTCTTGCATGCAGTCATTGAGCAATCCTGCAGGCCCTCAGGGGATTCTGTGTCTGCTTGTGTGTGCATCTGCATATATATATATATATATATATATATGTGAGTGTGGGCACGTTTGTGTATGTGCAAGGTAGTGACAATACATGTTCCAGCTGTTTCTCTCCATGTTCTTTATGTTTACCTTTTAACCCCTGTGCCATAGCCTCAATACAAACAGACTGACGCACACACCTACGTAAGCACACGCACCCGAAGGCGAGCATTGTGCATGCAGTCAGATGCACGTGCGAGTGCGCGCACACACGCGCACACACTCTGTGACTGCAGAGCTACCTTGGCGTGGATGTGTAGGTGATCTGGGGGTGATTATTTATCTGGCCATCGGACAGCAATGAAGACATTCTCGGCCCAAAGCTTCACTGGAAGGCCCTTTGGTGGGGTGGGGTGGGGTGGGGGGTGTACTGTTACGGGTCACGTCCCTAAGCTCATTCTGCAACAACTCCCCCTTCAGATAGCACCAAAACAGTCCCCTTCAGTGCTTGCGGCTAGCTCCCATCGCTAGCATATGATTTTGACACTTGTTCATTCCACTTCGGATAGCAAACCTACCAGTCTGGAGCAGTGACAGGAATTAGAAGAGGCAGATCGCACACAGAACCTAAGGACACAGAGTTCAGCCCGTCTGTCATCACTCCGTTTGTAGTTTCGCACCGCGCTCTACAGCGCGGGCGTAGCGCGCAACAGATTAGCATTGTTTCAGCTAGCTCAGTGCCAGTGCTTTTGTTTGTGATTATCCGTGGAGAAAGCATTGTATCTCTACTGTAATGAAATGTAGAACTTTAAAAACAAGCCATTGCAAGCAATTTTATTTGAAAACATTCTTTTTTTTCTCTCTCTCTCAAGTGGCTTTTTATTGTTTTTTTGACCCGCATTTGGCCTATATTTACATACCCATAGAAGAAACTGATGGCATATTGCTGCATTCCTATATGTTTCCCATACACTCTCATCCAGGGTGCTTGATATTCATAGCACGCTACGCACTTTGACAAAGACGATGCTGTACTAACGCAGTTAAGTAGCTCGCTGAGGCCTATGGACATTGTGTTCCTCTCAGGACGCAAGCCCACAACCCTCCGGTTGTTCGTTTTCGCTGAACCCTTCAGTTCAAGCTGCCACCCTTCATGTTGGGTTTGGATCTGCTACAGTCCAGCTGCCCGACAGCCTGTGGAAGAAGTTAATGACCTGGAGCACCACGGTACAGTACCTGCTGCACACGGCCTGATCCCAGGCCAGCAGCTGACAGAGGCCCATCTCTCCTGAGCTCTGAGGCTGTCAGCCATTTACTACTCAATTCAGTGTTTTTTTCCATTCAATGTGCTTTATTGGCATGAAAGACGAATGGTAAATATTTCCAAAACATTGCATTTAAGAACTTGCACACACACATAAAATAAAAAAATATATAATAAAGGAAAGAGAAATATAAAATATGACTACAGTTAAATATAAAGTCAAGTAAAAATATTACTATTAACTGTAAATGTAATATTTTTGAAATAAGACAAATGATTTTGTAAGTCTCATGTGAGTGGTTGCTCTCTCTCTCTCTCTCTCTCTCTCATGAGTTGGAGCAGCATGCTCTCCATTCCTTAAGGAAATCTCTTGTGTTGCATTGGGTGGGGTTGGGTGTAGTTGAGGGTATTGACAGGGTGTAGAGGACCTGGACAGCTCATGGCTCCTCTGGGAGGGAGTGGTTCTTCAGGCAGGGCTGCGGTCTGATTTGTCCTCTAGAGGGCGATTCGCGGCAGAGGCATTTTTCATATTCCTTCATCTTCCAATGGCGGGAATTATGACTTAACTTGGGACGGGCCCAAGCCTCTTTGACGCACACAAACCTTGCTTCCCCCTCCTTTTTTTGTTGGCTCTCCTCACCGCATATTTTGATTGGTTTATCCTTCTGAACCTCCCTTCTGGAAAAATGTTCTTCCTTAACTTCAGGGCTCGCGTGTGTAAGTTCTCACATTCTTAGCAGGCTGCCAAACACACACAAAAAAAAAACAACAACAATGCATGTACACACAATGAAAAACTTAATTTGATTACCAAATAAACATTTGTTAACAATGTGAAGCAGTTTACAGTCCAATTCCTCTAAAGCAAATATGCACTGCCTAGAGTCAAATATGAGCACAGAAAAGCCAACATGATTGCTCTAGTGAAACTGCAAATAACAGCATTTAGCGTTTACACTCATCCAGACTTACTCTTGCATTTAATGTGTTTTGAACTGAATCTTAAAGCAGGATGTTCCTGGTTATGAGGCATCAGTCTATTGGGAAAAAAAGAAATAAAAAACATGTATGGATGTCTCGCCAGAAGAGGAGGAAGTAAAAGGAACTGAAGGTCACTGTAGTATAATGGTGGAGACATGACCTTTGGCCGGGTCCTTGGGCTATAGATTTCTTAAACACTGCTGTGGATCTGCCAATATGGAATTGCAAAAATCAATACATCACTAAACATGGCTCTAATGCTCATTCATATTGAGAGTGTAGAAGAAGGGAATCTGCTGGCCCATTTGATTTTAAACTCCAAAATATTTATCCATTAACTACTGAGACTTCAGAGATTTACTTTTAGCAGCTGACCCAATATAACAATATTAACAATATTTTAATGGGGATTAACACAAAGAGATGTCAGTTAAATTTAACAAATTCTATCTCAAGGCCTCTTTCATTAACATGCATTTTGTCCAATACTTTGCACGATTTTCTACATTATGAAGATTTTATTGTAGATTGAATATCATTAATCAGATTCATCAAGTCAAAAAAAAAAAAACCTCAGAAATAGATATTCTGATTCCAGTGTGAAGTAAAATTTAATTAGTTTTATCCTGTATCGGTCTGGTGGGGTGGATGGGGTTATCGATGGGTGTTTCAGGGATAAACAGTAATAAGCCCAAACACTGAAACCATTCAAGGATGAAGCTAATGACACTGATAATGTCTTAACAATGGCCTGGCAAGGCCTGTAGATCTTACGCGGTGAGTGAACAATCAGTTCACGTAGAAGGTGAGAGAAATGGGACCTGAGCCACTTTGACGGGGGTCAAATTGTTATGGCCAGGTGAGTGGTTCAGAGCATCTACAAAATGGCGAGACCTCTGGGGTGCTCCCAGGGAGCAGTGGTGAGTTCCCACTGACAGCGGACCAAGGGGAGACAAAAAATGAACTGGCAACTCCGGGTTGGGTGACACCTTAATGCACAAGACAACAAAGGCTAACCAGTCTGGTCTGAACCGACAGAAGAGCTACTGCAGCACAAGTCACTGAGAATTTTAACAATGCTCATGTAAGGAATGTGTCACAAAAGACAATATATCACACCCTTCTGCATATAGCACATTGTGATTGCTGACCAGTTGGAGTGTTCATTCTAACCTTAGTCCACCGCTGAAAGCACCTATAATGGCCACGTGAGTGTCGGAACCAAGTCTGTTAGCAGTTGAAGATGGTAGCCGATTCCAGTGAGTCCCATTTTCTTTCACAACGTTAATTGGGTGGGTGTGTGTATATTGGGTATGTGTGCAGCACTTTCCTGAGGAAGAGATGGCACCAAGACGTGTTGTGCTGGTGTGCAGTGCGATGCTCTGGAAAATATTCAGCTGGGAAATACTGGGTTCAGGAATTCGAGTAGAGGTGAGTTTGAGGGAGCTGTGCTGGCATTATATGGGGGACCTTCACTATACAAGGTCAGTGATTTTAATGTTGTGGCTATTTGGTGAATATGTTCTCTTTGTTATTGTTACACACAATTCCAGCAAGAAGAGAACAAAAAATTGAATATCAAACAAAAAGGAAATAGATATCTTACTTCATTGAATTCACAAATGTTTTCCAGAACAATCTCTGGCACCACTCTGGCATCAGTACAAAATAATTCAGTCGATCTGCCGCAAATAATGATATATCCACAAAGGCACAGCTTAATGTCCAATGTTAATTCAACTCTAACAAAGTATATATGGGTCCTACTGGGACAATATGTACATTGCGAGACTTGATTTACCCGAAACATTTCATCGTTCGCAGAATTGACACTCCTCGCCCTCTTCTGGGAGTTTGGCATCTTATATCACATTTAGATATAACTAAAATTATCCAGTAAAACAAAAACAAACAGAGAAACTTCTAGAGATTGCATAATTTGACATTTGATGCCCTAATGGGTTTTTAACCCTTCAGATTAGGTAAGACACCGTTTGGCGATATGTTGGATGCCCCTGTATAGTAGCCCTTTTTTCACATGTTGTCTGTGTCATATTTTTTCATTTTACATGTCCCTTTTGACATGTTGGGTATTTTTATATACCAGCCTTTAATACGTTGGATGTCCCTATATGGCAGCTCTTTTCAGATGTTGAGTGTACCGAGATAAAATTCTTTTCACATGTTGAATGTACCTATGTAACAGCTTTTTAACATGTAGTATGTGCTTATATAACTGCTTTTTCAGCTTTTGTCGGTGCCAAGACCAGCTGGGATCCCTAAATCCAATTGGAGTTGTTCCTACCTCCAGAATACTGAGATCATTACAAAAGCACAGCCCCTGGCCTGTATAAACTGGGGCCGCCACTATGTTCAAAGAGAGGCTGAGTGTAGAAAGCCAAAATGTTTTGGAAAGACAATGTGAAAACTCTTGTGCTGATGTTGACACGGTTCAGCGAAGCAGTGCGGAATGACCGTTAACGGTTTGAAGAGTAGGTATTTTAGAATGTGCTCCAAAACCCTGAGTCAATGTTCAAGAACACTAATTTCACTTATCAGTCGTGATTGTTAACCTCAACATTCAAATCTCCTAAGAAAGAAAGAAAAAAAAAAACATTTATGTAAGGACATCTAACGTTTTAGAAAGATGTTGTATAGGGTCATGTGAGCATGTGAAAAAAAGTTGTTATATTTGGGTATCAAATGTGAAAAAGCTGACATGTAGGCACATCTAAAATGAAAAACTTGTTTTATAGGGACATCCTACATTTGAAAAGGCTGTCACATAGGGTTCTCCAACATGTAAAAAGGTGTTATATAGGGACATAATTTGCAAAAAAAATAGGGGCATCTAGACATCTAATGTGTCTGAAAGTTGTTAAATTCGGACATCCAACATGAGAAAGGTATGGAAGGACATCCGATATTTCAAAAAGTTGTTAATTTGGGATATACAACATGTAAATAAGCAGCCATATAAATACAGCCAATGTGAAAAAGTTGTTGTATTGCGACATTCAAGATGAAAAAAGATGTTACATAGGGAAATCTGTCATGTGGAAAAGTTGTTGTATTGCAACATCCAAAAAAAAAATGGCTGACACACACAAGACATTTGAAATGGAAAAAGCACTGTCAAATGCCAACATTGAACACCTTTTTGGGGCAGGTTTGACCTCGGGAGAGTCCACTCGGAGCCGGCCCTTTCAGCAGCTGTCAAGTCAGAAATCACTGGCGAATCATAACACAGATTAGAGTCATGAGACAGGCCGCATCTAATGTTAATGCGCTAGCAGAACTGAACCCAGTCACCAGCGTGCCCTCTTCTGCATGCCTGCTAACTGCTGTGATTGATGTCCTGGAGGGAGTATTCATGGCTGTTTTCCTTCTCGCCCCATGATTTCTCACTTTGAGTAACTCAGAGCAGTAAGTAAAGCAGCGAGCGCCTCATCTGCCATCCAACTCCGCCGTATGCCAGCAGATTTCTGCTGAAAAGTTGCCTCCCTGCTTCCAGTATCAATAAGGCCTTGTCCTCCGAATGAACTGGCAAGCATTCTAATGCAGCTTGGAGTCTTACCAGAGAATGTTAGCAAAACTCTTCTGAATTTGTTTGATCAGTCCCACAGCAGGGTTTGGGCCAATTAGCTTGTACCCTGGGGACGAGGCATGTTCTGATCACGACTCTTCCCCTATGTGGTAGCTATCAACTATCCAGCTCGCAGGCACTTTTTACGACTTCTTTAGTTCAGAATTCTTAAGTACCCTGGTACTCATCCCAAATGTGTAAGGCCAGTTGGACCCCACCTGTGAGTCTTAAAACCCTTTGAAGCAGCAGTTGAGCGGAAAAACTTCAGTCTTTTGTAAACTTATTTGTTAATTAACTTAGTTTCAAAAGCTAGCGGACTATTTTGCATCTTGTACATCCTCCATATTTCAAAGACCACAGTCATGACAAGTACTGACATTTTTATAAGAGAATCACTCAGTGATTCCCCCATTTACTGGAAATTCCAATTTTCCACTGCACTAAACACAACGGTTCAATTTCAGGAACACACAACAGTCTTAAGTGGAGACACCCATTCTTGAAACATGCCTGAACCTTTACTCGAACTCAAAATGACACTACGCTTACCCTCCAGCTACATTCATTTTCTACACACATTTCAAAATTTAGCCAGAAAATAATTCCCAATTCATTTTTTTTTCTTTTTGATTGGAACAAAAGTAACACTCTTGCGTACAACAGAAATAGGATGAAGTAATTAGAAAAAACATTAAGAACAGGATATCCATAATTAACCTGTCAGACATACATTGACTGATCCTCATCTGCTCTCTGTTAAGTTTGATGTAAGCTAGTTAAAACCTATTCACAGAGTGCACAGACATTATTTTATAATCAGTATACAGCGAAGAAACCGGTTTCAAATTCGACACAAGGCTCTGATTACCATTCTTTGGTAGACGTGACAAAGCAGCTTGCTGACAACTTCTAGGCACCGATTTGGTTTTAAAACACCCATGCTAAATGTAATGGAAATCCACTGCCTTACAATATCAAAAACATTGAAAACAGCTGCGACTCTACTGTCTTGATCTCTTGCAAGATCATAACCAAAACCTCTCTTCATCCTGGGTCTAAAGTGGGTGGCTACTGAGGGAGCTCGCCTACGACTTAAAGGCCAGAGCTTAGTGCCCCATGCCAGGCCGACGAAGAGCTCACTGCTTGGCTCTGTGCTTCTTTCTAGGGTCAGAGATCAACTACCACAGAACCGCCCCCTTCAGGTGACAAGGAGAAGTACATTTACTAACGCTTCAGCTTTTAGTTAAATCAGGGGGGTGCAACACCTGGCCTGGAGGGCCTATATGCCGGCTGGTGTCGCTCCAACAGATTACCTAAGTTTTAGCTTTCTGACCAGTCTATGAACTATGCTGGCTAACTCTTTTACGGTAAAATAGTTCAAGAAACATTTGTAGTCTGCAGCAGTAACTGATGCTAATGCATATGGTGGATCAAGATATATTTGAGATAATTAAATCATTAAGGGCAGGAGTTGGCACAAAATGCTGAAACAGGTCAGCCCTTGTTTTTCCACACCACTGTTAAAGATTAAAGGAGGTACTCCATGCCAACTCCATGTCAGAACTTCCTAGCCATGGCACCATTTCTGAGTTACTTCCATATTTACTCAGCAAGGGCCTCTGTTGGGTGTACCTGCCCTGTTTTTGAACTGCGGCAGGAAATACGTTTCTCCTCTACCCCATCATCAGTCCATTTCCACGTCAGTTCTTTTTTGTCTTTTTATGCATGCTATAATTCTGGATAAGTTCAAGACATCTTGTTTCATGGAATGCATTGGTGGAGTCACTTTCTCATTTTTCAAAAAGGATGTCCTACATGTTTCTCACAGCCAACTGACAGGTCATTTGATGACATCCTGGACCTGTTTGTGCAAGTAAGAGGGGTAACAGATATATGATGAGATGGAAATATGAAAGTAATGTAATTGGTGGTAATATCATAGGATCACTAAGTAAAAAGGGATTGTCCTAAAAACTTCATGTAGACAGTCATGGAAATTTCCTCACTGCGCCAACCCCACCAGCTCTCCCCGACCCCCCCCCCCCCCCCCTCTCTCTCTCAATTCAATTCAATTCAATTCAATTCAATTCATGAGGCTTTATTGGCATGACTGCGTACAATACAATGTTGCCAAAGCATATTTACACAAACAATACAGTAGAACAGTAGAAAATATGAATAAACTATATACAATAAATATACAAAGTACCATATGAAACACATGGGGCTATGGACAGTGGGTAAAATTGCATGTTAACATTGAACAGATAACTTAATAAAGATTAATTATTTGATGTGTGGGACAGGGGGCTCACTGAGATGTGGAGCTCATGGCAGGCTGCTACGTATCTCGTCTCTCTCTCTCTCTCTCTCTCTCTCTCTCTCACACACACACACACACACACACACACATATTCATCTGGTGAAATCACACACCCTGGCCATATTGCACCAATAAGTAAACTACAACACTGTACACATTCTTGTCATTGCTTCACTGTGATGGACTCTGACAATGAGTCAGTTTGAGGCCTCACTCTGGATAAACAAATATCTTACCTTGAAAAGAGAGAACACCATCAGATAGGTGTGAATGGAAAAAAAATGAAGCAATAAAGAGAGAAAATAGATGAACAACAAATGAACAAACAGGACAGGAAGGTGTCCTTGCTATACATTTGCCTGCACCAATATCGATGTGCTCTAGATGTTGAGGACTCACAGTTCCATGCAGAGTTGATATGGCCCGTAATTAGACTGACGGGTGGTAATTAAATAGTGACTGAAGTGACGGGTGGTAATTAAGCCATCTTGGATGGGGGGGTAGCTGCAAGGGTGAATCACAAGTCCCCAAGGCATGTCAGTTAACAGTAACACCCACAACTTGTAATTGCAGATCTGTGTGCAATCGTTGTCCAAATGGTATGCTATAGGCAAAAAATAGACCAAACCTTTGCAGGCTCACATCTAAAATAAGAACTTCTGCTACAATCAGTGTTACTATACGCAGTTTCAGTGTTGCAGTATTTGAGAAAATCAGATAAAACATAAGGCATTGTTAGGAGAAATCACAAGCAAACAGCAAATGTTTCAAATGTAGTTTTTAATACTGCCACCACCAGGGGAAAAGTGGACGTGCAACGGCTGTTCGTTGGAAGTGCGCGTCAATAAATATCGATGCTCCACTCTGCCTGCTGTATTGACCGACCAGCTAGAGACACAGTAACAGGTTCACCTGCCATTGCATGTGTGTGGGCCGAGGGTATGTGCAGACATTGGGTTTACGTCACGCTCACTGGCTAGAACATAACCAGTGAGCAGGTTTATTGGCACTCTGGAAGATTCTCCCCTCAGAGGCTGTCAAACAGGAAGAGGAAGAATAAGCACTTCCTGTGTCCAATCCTACAGCAGTGCACCCTCTGTGGTCTGTAGACCGAAACACAGGGAGAATACCTGGTGTAGGTTCAGGGTGTTACTGGAGATTAGAGTCTGTCTGACCTTCACTATTATAGACCTGTGAATATCTCGGCTCTGACAAGAGAGAGCGTGTTTCCTATCAAACCGCAGTGAGGTGGAGTCATCGCGGGCCCCGCCGTCTCTTATTCTGCACTTTGTAGAACGTAGAGCAGATGCTAGATGTGATGTAGAACGAGACGCGGTGGGGGTGTGCACGTGCTGGAGTGCCGGGGCGGGTGGAGGGTGGGGTGGAGGTTGGCTTGCTACAGTTGTGATTACTGGCAGTTTCTGTGTCTCTGTGACATCAGCCATGTGGTGCTCGGAGAGGATCAAAGCTCATGGATTGATCCAAGCTGCACGACCCTGCCTGATTCCGCATTAATTCAGTCCGCGGTGTTTGTTCGCGGTCAGGAGCGTTAGTGTGTGAGTGTATGTGCGCACCATCATGTGCGTGTTTTACGAGTGCGTCTGAGAGCACTCAGTTTCAACAGGTTTCCATCATTTTTGGGGAATTCCTTAATCTCCTGCTGAAAGAAGTGCTCAGTCTTTCTCTCCATCCTCTCTCACACGCTCTCTGCCTGACAGCTTGAAAATGGTCAGGAGATTATATTCCTCCTTGTAGTCGGTGCAAGCAAGTCTCTCTCTCTCTCTCTCTCTCTCCCCTGCTAACACATTATCCCTCTCTCTCTATCTCTCTCTCTCTATCCTCTTACTCATTCCCATTACCTCTCTCGTCAACTGGCTTTAATTTCTGCCCTGTTTCATTCTTCAATTACTCACTCTCTCTCTCTCTCTCTCTCTCACACACACACACACACACACACACTTCCAGGCTCCTCAGTTTCCTGACAATTTCCATTTTTGAGAGTATAAAGTAATAGTAATAATAATAATAATAATATTAGCGGATGAGAGAAGGGGAGCTCTGCCCTGTTTCTGAGTGTGTCCTAGTGACTGCTGCTCCGCCAGTTTACACAGCTGAGGCACATGTGGCACAGGCTCCCTCTCTCTTTCTTCCTCCTTTCCCATTCCTTCACTTCTAATTCCATCCCTCCATCAGACAACCACATCTCCCCCACCCCTCCATCCCTCCCTCCCTCTCTCTCTCTCCCCCCCATATCCCTCCCTCACATCCCCTCTTTCACCCCCTGTCTATCACTCTCCCCAGCTACTCAGAGCACCTCTGTCTCTCCTTTTCTTCATCTCTTTATCCTATATTGATGACTGACAGAGAAGAGGGTACCGATGTAATGTGTTCGCTTTCAAAAAAGTTGCTTTCTCCTGCACTTTTTCTCTCCTTTATCGCCCCGTATCCCTGTTTTTGACCCCCTGTCGCTCCTGTCTATCTCCGCTCATCGGTCACATGATAATGAGTTTTCACAGGGTATGGGGTCTGCGCATATTCCCTGACACATCCATACACACATAGCCATAAGGCCCATTCTGTGCGAGTTACAGCGAGATGCTTTCGAATCCAGACTAAACGGACTGCTTGTGGCAGAGAGTAGAATTCGAACCGGCAGATGAGCAAGGTCACATCCGTGCAGGAGTGTGTGTGCGTGGGTGTGTCTCTCTGTGTGTGTGTGTGTGTGTGTGTGTGTGTATGTGTATATGGCAGTGCCAACATTCCTGCGGAATTCCTGACATTCCCTGCTGGTGGCACCCTGCCCCATCTCCGCACCCTTGAATAAAGGGGGTGCGGTGTTTCGTAAAGCGCAGGGAGGGAATATGGTGAAGGTGTAATAGAACGTGTATAGTCAATACTTTCATGGACTGTGTTTCCCTCTGCTGGCCAATTATGTCATAACACATTCTAAATGAGGCATGTGTATTCCCCTCCCCGACTGTGTCTTGTTTCATTGTTGTCTCCTGATGTATCTGTGATGTGTATTTAAACCCCGTGCTTTGAGCTACAAGTTGTTGGATTGTAATTTGTTATTCGTGCTTAGAATCTGTCAATGTTCTGGGTAAAAACTCCTCATCTTTACTGAGTGAAACATAACCTTTAATGAAAGTTATATACAGAAACTTTCTTCCTTACCAAGTAAATCCAAACAAGCTCCCAGGCCAACTTGGGGTGCAGGAGTGGGGTCGCGTTCAAAATAATCCAGCTCAAGCCACAGCTCCTTTGTCCATTTTTAGGAATAAGCTCCCAAGCCAAATTCGAGGTGCAGGACTGGGACTGTGTACTCATCCAATTTCAAGTCCAATTCTGTTCCTCTGTCCACTTTGTCTGGAACAAGCTCCCAATCCTTCTACATTCATCAGGATTGGAACAAAGTTCCCCACAAGCTACTCCACCCTCATTGTGGACAGTTTGGCTCAGGCGAAGAGTGCCCTTCACCGGGTAGTCAACCCAGAAAGGTATTGGCTAGAGATTGGCTATGCCCTGCTCCTCCCACCACATCTATACTGAATTGAGCCTTCTTCTTCTGGGCTCCATCCTACTGTTACCATGTTACTATCAATAAACTGCACTATGGACTGTACTCTGCCTCCGCACTTGATTTCTGGTCTGGATTATAACAGCTGTGTGGGGGTATTGAGTGATGTTAGTGCTGATCTCCAGGCAGCTCTATGTTAGGTTTATGGAGGTTTTGTCAGTGTTACATGAGAGACTAAGTCATGTTATTGCTGGCCTCTGGCCAATGCTGTTCAGTGGATGGGTTTTTGTCAATGCTGAGTGAGGAGATTGAGTAACGCTAATGCTGGTCTCAGGTCAGTTCTATGTTAGGTGGCTAGGGTTTTTATCAGTGCTGTGTGAGGACTTTGAATAATGTCTTTGCTGGTCTCTGGCCAATACGGTTTAGTGGGTGGGTTTTTGTCAGTGCTTTGTGAGGAGATTGAGTAATGTTATTGCTGGTCTCAGGTAAGTACTTTGTGAGGTGTATGGGGCTTTGTCAGTCCTGCATGAGAGGATTAAGTTATGTTAGAGCTGGTCTCAGGTCAGTACTATGAGGTTTAACATCTAAAATTTATGCATTTTTAAACTCTGTCTCCAAACCACTAAGTATTAGACAAATCTTGAGTAGCGATTTTAGCATTTCTGTGGAGGATATATGCTGGAAAACTGTTTGGGATAATTTAGATTATGATTAGGATTTTTAGAAGTATAAACTAATAAACTTTGAATTCTTACACCAGATTTATTTTACACCTAGAGAGCTTCATTTAATGAAACTTGTACCCTCCCCGAACTGTGGGCTTTGCCTAAATCATGATATTGGATCTTTTATGCATATGTATTGGTATTGTCCAGGAGTTGTAAACTTTTGGAAAATGGTTTCGGCTACACTGTCAGAACTTCTTGATATTGTAATCCCTTATTGTTCAATACTGCTTTTATTGAATGATACCTCTGATTTAACTTTACCTAACTATCATTTTGTTTATTTGCCAGTCTGGCAGCTGCTAAAAAGATGCTAGCAATTCGCTGGAAACCTCCTCACTCTCTCTCTCGGAATCATTGGTTAAATTCTCCACTAGATAAACTATACACGGAACTATCAGTAGCAAAAATGTACAATGCTAAACAAGCCACTATCATCTCCTGGACTTCCTCGATAGAGAAAATCAAGAACATTGTGGGTACATGAACTAGATCTTGGAGCTCCTTTTTTCCCTTTCTCTTTTCTTCTCTCTCCTACTTTAAATTTATATTATATATATATATATATATATATATATATATATATATATATATATATATACATATATATATTTACAAAGTTTTTATACCACTCTGGAGTATATACATTGTGCATCTTTGCATTTATTTAACATTTAATTATTTATTTATTTATCACTACTTTTTTTGCGAAGTAAACCTGTATTTATGTCACATCCTTGGCCGCCTAGGGGTGGGGGGTTGGGGTGTTTGTCTTGTTTGTGTCTGTTTCATTTGTGTATTTTGTTTTAAGAAGTTGATTGAAACTAATACAAATTGGTAAAGAAAAAAAAATAAGGAAAGTGCTTTATGAGGTGTATGGGGCTTTGTCAGTCCTGCATGAGAGAATTTATGTTATGTTAGAGCTGGTCTCAGATCAGTACTATGTTAAGGGGGATGGGGATTTGTCAGAGCTGACTGAGGGTCATTTAAGTTGCACAATAAGAGTAACCCCCAGTATTCAGTGTAATAGGAATATGCTTGGTTTGTGATCAGTGCTGAGTAATTGGTCTAGCTTTAATTTAATGCGAGCAGAACTATAACTTTTGTAAAATGTTGAGTAAAGGTAAACTGGCTACTATGCCACTGTCAGAACTGTGCAAAGGAGCAGTATAAATCGTCAATACATGATTTTTAAACAGTGCTGCTAAGGTGTTGGCAATACAGTCACTTTATACTTACATGCATGGGTGATGATCACTTTACTGCAGTATATAGTTCTGTATGTGTGCAGGTGCTCGCACAAAAGACAGGGCTTCGTCAATATCATGCAGGCATCCCCAAATCTGGCCCTCAAATCCAAATCCAGCCCAGGTTTTCCTACTATCAGGCATTTAAGTGAACAACGTTTGCACCCGATTGGCCAGACTGACACCACCCCAGACTCTCTGTAAAGAGAGGGTGAAAAAACTAGCAGTTCTCAGCCCTTGAGGACCATGTTTTAATAAACAGGGCCAAACAACTGTGAAAATAGAATTTATTTACTTGGCTGCCCTCACTTTGATGCACTTGTGGCCTTTGATAGCAAAATCAACATCAATGTCTATTCGGTAGTGTCAAGGTAACATCTTCACCTAATGTTCAAGCACCTCTTTCATGCAGAGAGAAAGAGATGTCTGCCCTGGCAACATCTCCATCAGCTAACCATGCTTAGCAACACTACAGACTGTGTTGTGAGTGACGACCCTTAACCTTGCCGACCCGTGCACCTTTCTAACCTGCAGCTTTTCTCTGTATTACCCACTGCAGTTCACAGAGGTTGCCATGGCAACTAGAAGCACATGGGCGGAGCGAGACAAACTCCATTCCCGGAGGGTCGCAGTGTCCGCAAGCTTCTGCAGTCTCCTTCCAATTAGCAGCTAATGAGTGCCCCAGATATCAAAATATATGGACTGTAACTAATTTATTGATGTAAATTTATCACCAGAGCAGAAACCTTGTTTGAAAAAAAAAAAAACACGCCCTCCTGGACTAGTTTGATGCCCCAAACATTGGCTACCTCAGCTCCCCCATCTGTTGACTCTTGTTTCATTCTGCAAGATTATCTTTTTGTTTCTTCTTCTATCAAGTTTGCCGTGCAACACACACACACACACGCACGCACGCACACACGCGCGCGCCTGCCCCATGGAAATCCTGCAGCACTGACATTAGGTTACTAAACTCCCATACCTTCACTTGGAATTTGGTTTAAACTTTAGTACACCCGGTGAACTGTTACATCTCTGTCATTCAACCTGCTTAGTCATAGCCTTACTGGCCAGATTGTGATGGGATACATTGGGGAGATTCATGTGTCTCGGCCCTCTCAGTCATGCATATCTAAGCCAAATTTAGCATTCGAGGGGAATTCTGCAACAATGCCGAACAAGCCTGTTCACCTTCTATCAGCGGGAGATGGGTCCTTTGAATGCCAGACTGCTTGAATGCACACATGCATACAGGCTGCATTCACCCTATGTGGAGGCCAAACTCCTCATAGGTATTTTAAACCTGACTTTATTACCTAGCCTAGAACAAACATACCAAAGTTATCACTGGGATTTTTAAAAATTAAAGATATTCTATATATTTCCTGTGTCATAATTCATCACAATAGAAATGGTTAACGGTTGTCTCCCATTTTCCTGTTTAGCTTTGCAACATTTAACGATAATGTGACGATAGTGACAATAATTTTTCACAGAAAAATCAGTTGAGGCAAAAGGCATTGGTGGAATCCATCATTTTTGTGTGTCAATAATTTACACAAAATAAGATTGTCTTTCAGTAGATTATTGATATACATTGTTTTGAACTGAAGTTTCAATTATTCATCATCCCTAACGAACTATTTTCAAATAAAAAGAAGATGAAGAGAGGCAAAGTAAAGATCGTCAAAGTAAAATCGACGCCATTTTCGTCTCCTCATTCTTTTGAGGCATGTCACTGAAGTACATCTTTCGAGAAGTTGAAAGGAGTTGACGGGAGTTCAACGGAGTTGAATGGTTTCCACCCGCAACTTTTGCACATCCCAGCTATTTCTGCGATAATGTTCGAACGAGACGTTTCTTCGAAGCTCAATTCCACCATCCCGACTGTCCTCTGCAATCCACGTTTTAAAATATCCCACTATGTCCAATAGATGGTGCTCAAGGGTAGAATATGTATTACAGACAGGTGCAGAATTATCGGATCCCTCTGTATTAATGGCAAAAAGGCTGTGTTAACAACACAGCCAGTAATCCATTTGTTCAATCCAAAATTATGGCAAAAATTACACATTATAAAATTCAATTAAATTATTTTTGTGTTTCAACAGTAATCAAAATCAATTTCTCTTTTCAAGAAAACTATGTCAATGCAAAGTATGGGAGGTTATTGTTGATTAAATCAAACATTAAATGGCCAAAGACCAAAATTAATCTGAGCCTAAAGGAATATTTCCCGTCATTCCATAGCTCTCCAATTACACTCACCAAGTACTTTATCAGCAACTTGTGAACCAAGAATGCAACACACACGCATACCCGATGCAAATCCTACAGCACTGATTTTAGGTTACTGAACATCCATACCTCACAGTTTTTGTTTTTTTTTTAAATAATGATTTGGTTAAAACTTTAATCAGCGTAGTATGTGTTACATCTCATGGCTCTCTCAGTGATCAGTGCTTTTGACCACGGCGAGGTAATAGGTGCCACAGGAGCTGGTTTGAATGTTGCCCAAAACGCTGATCTCCTGGGATTCTCACACATAACTGAGTCTATAGAGTTTACACAGAATGGTTGGAAAAACATAAAAAATCCAGAGAGCAAAAGTTCTGCTGACAGAAATGCCTTGTTGATGAGAGAGGAGAGTGGTCAGACTGGTGTAAGCAGACAGGAAAAGCCACAGTAACTCAGATAACCACTCTCCACAACTGTGGTGAACAGAAAGGCATCTCAGAGTGAATAACAACTCCATCTCGGAGTGAATAACAACTCATACCTTGAAGGCAACACCAACAGAAGACCACAAAGACCTCTACTGTCAACCAAGAACAGAAATCTGTGGTTACAGCAGACTAAAGCTAATCAAAACTGTATAGCCGAAGACTGAAAATCGTAGCTTGGTCTGACGACTAAATCTCGGCTGGGACTCCCTGAAGATTGGGTCAGAATTTAGCAACACTTCAAAAGATACACTGACCTACCCTGCCTTGCGTCAACATTTCAGGCCAGTGTTGGTGGGTCAATGGCGTGGGGAATGTTCTCTCGACATACTCTGGGCCCAGTCGTACCAATAAATCATTGTTTGAATTTCATATCCCATCTGAGTATTGTTGCTGGCTCTGCACTTCCCTTTTTGGCAATAATGTACCCATCCTGTAATGGCTGCTTCCACTATGATAATGTTACAAAGCAAAGACTTTTCAAACTGGCTTCATGAAAATGAAAATGAGCTCATTGTACATCAATGGCCTCCCCAGTCACCGAATTGAAATCCAATAGAGCGTCATCGGGATGTGATAGAACAGCATGAATGTGCAGCTGACTAATCTGCAGAAATTATGCAATGCAATCATGTCAATATAGACCAGAATTTTTAAGGAATGTTTTCAATATCTGATGGAATCTAAGCCTGCAAGAATTGTGGCTGTTCCGAGATCAAAGGGAGGCCCTAAGCAGTATGGTGTTCCTAATGAAATGCTTGGCGAGTGTAGAGTATAAAAATGCAGAAATGCAAAGTCTCCCATTATCATTGGAAAAGAACCATCTGTTCAAATGAGACTGATGGTAACTGACATTAACAAGACTGTTACTGGTTACAGAATTATTCATGGAGTTCAGTGATTCATCATGGCTCTAGAATTGCAGGCGCTGGTTGTCAAAACCCGTGTGTGTTGTTATTTGGTCCCTCCCCTGTTCTAGCAGTCCGCATGTGTTTTTGCAGTTTGTCTCCTTAAATTGATTCACTGTCCCGTCTCCTTCCTTGCACCCTGGTGTTATCATTTGTATGCCTTGCCCCTTTTGTGGATGTTCTATATGTACAAGGTCATTGCGGTGTCAGTGTGGTTGCTGGATTGTTATGATTCATACCCTACTAAAACTTCCAGTCAGTTTGTGTCTACTAGAATTACACTATGCTTTTCTTCTGTATGATTAAGAGGAATGGAATTACTCTTCGGAGTCTAATTAATAGGAACAAGCTGACAAGCCTTAAAGTTGATCTCCAGGATTGGGACTTTGTTCTTGTGAATCCTCCGTTTCTACCTGTCCCTCTGAGTCCGTTTATTAGGAACACCTCCCAAGCCTTCATTGGTCTCCAGAATTGAGACTGCGTTCCTGCAAAACCAACACCCTTCAGTTCCTCTGTCCCAAGACTGCCACTGGCCTGGGCTTGGACACGCCCCTATTATTACCAGCTTAGCTGGACTGCCACTCTCCAGTCCTGGGCTATGGCCTTTCTCTCTTCTCTTACTGTATTCCTGTTAATGAAAACTCCCTTGTGGACTGTACCCAGAATCTGCACTTGGTTCCTTTTCTGTATCATAACACCTGCACCTTATGGTTAGCAAGCCTCAAAAGCAGCCATAATTTGCCTCTATATTCCAATATAGGGTCACAAAGGGTTGTGCAGAGAACACTTCAACTGAGGACACACAGTAAAATGAAGCATCTGGTGGAGTTAGCCAAATCTTATTGGAATAATGACTAAAATACAGTGCTATGACCTGATGAGACCACGATTCAACTTTTTGGCCAGAAACTATAACTTTTTTGCCAGAAATAAGGGGGTTCATATGAGGTGAAGCACCTCATCAGAGCAGTAAAATATGGAAGTGGGGCATTGATGCTTTGGGGATTCTGGCAGTCAGAGTTAAGACCAATAGCATCATAACCAAGTGTCCACCAAATACCAAGAAGAAATTTTGCTGGAAGAAATTTTGGTGGAAAACCTTTCTCAGCTGGGAGCTTAAAATTTGGAATAATGAAACTGAATAACGACCACAAACATACAATCAAAACCAATCAGCAATGACCAAGTGAAAACAAAATATGTCTTCTGCAACGGCCACCTCCATCTCCGGACTTAAATCCTGTTGAAACAATGTGGTCGGTATCAAAGACAGCTGTTCAAAGGTACCGACCCAATGAAATCAATGATATTTGAAAGTTCTCTATGGAACAATAGACAAAAAATCCCAGAGAATACGTCATTTGGCCTCATTACAAATTAGAATTTGCATGGCTGCAATCTTTGCTTAGGGTCTGTTTTCCAAATATTTACAGTAGCGCCAATAATATTGACATCTAATTATGACTGAGCCTTGTACAAAACCCAAAACTAGTGAAGTTGGCACGTTATGTAAATCATAGATAAAAACAGAATACAATGATTTGCAAATCCTTTTCAACTTATATTCAATTGAATACACTGCAAAGACAAGATGTTTAATGTTCAAACTGAGAAACTTTTTTTTTTGTGCAAATAATCATTAACTTTCCTTTTAACGACACTCAGTAAACTTTTGGGAACTGAGGAGACCAATTTTTGAAGCTTTTCAGGTGGAACTCTCTCCCATTCTTGCTTGATGTACAGCTTAAGTTGTTCAACAGTCCGGGGTCTCCGTTGTCGTATTTCACGCTTCATAATGCGCCACACATTTTCAATGGGAGACAGGTCTGGACTACAGGCAGGCCAGTCTAGTACCCGCACTCTTTTACTACGGAGCCATGCTGTTGTAACACGTGCAGAATGTGGCTTGGCATTGTCTTGCTGAAATAAGCAGGGGCATCCATGAAAAAGACGTTGCTTGGATGGCAACATATGTTGCTCCAAAACCCGTATGTACCTTTCAGCATTAATGGTGCCTTCACATATGTGTAAGTTGCCCATGCCTTGGGCATTAATACACCCCCATACCATCACAGATGCTGGCTTTTGAACTTTGCGCCTATAACAGTCCGGATGGTTCTTTTCCTTTTTGGTCTGGAGGACACGACGTCCACAGTTTCCAAAAACAATTTGAAATGTGGACTCGTCAGACCACAGAACACTTTTCCACTTTGCATCAGTCCATCTTAGATGAGCTTAGGCCCAGCGAAGCCGGCGGTGTTTCTGGGTGCTGTTGATAAATGGCTTTCGCTTTGCATTGTAGAGTTTTAACTTGCACTTGCAGATGTAGCGACGAACTGTAGTTACTGACATTGGTTTTCTGAAGTGTTCCTGAGCCCATGTGGTGATGTCCTTTACACACTGATGTCAGTTTTTGATGCAGTACCACCTGAGGGATCGAAGGTCACGGGCATTCAATGTTGGTTTTCGGCCTTGTCGCTTATGTGCAGTGATTTCTCCAGATTCTCTGAACCTTTTGACGATATTACGGACCGTAGCTGATGAAATCCCTAAATTTCTTTCAATAGCTCGTTGAGGAATGTTGTTTTTAAACTGTTCGACAATCAGCTCACGCGTTTGTTCACCAAGTGGTGACCCTCGCCCCATCCTTGTTTGTGAATGACTGAGCATTTCAGGGAAGCTGCTTTTATACCCAATCATGGCACCCACCTGTTCCCAATTAGCCCGTTCACCTGTGGGATGTTCCAAATAAGTGTTTGATGAGCATTCCTCAACTCTCTCTGTCTTTTTTGCCACTTGTGCCAGCTTTTTTGAAACATGTTGCAGGCATCAAATTCCAAATGAGCTAATATTTGCAAAAAATTACAAAGTTTACCTGTTCGAACATTAAGTAACTTGTCTTTGCAGTGTATTCAATTGAGAATAGGTTGAAAAAGATTTGCAAATCATTGTATTCTGTTTTTAGTTACGATTTACACAACGTGCCAACTTCACTGGTTTTGGGTTTTGTACATGAAAGATATTGAAACATAAGAACACACGTACAGATGTGTAATTATATACAGATGAGTGACATATTAAAGGAAAAACCTGACTAACTATGTGGAAAAACACAATTGTAGAAGCTTCTGTTCATTTAACCAGCATGATCTGGGTCCACTTGGCCCTTTAAAAGGTGGAAGGGTCACTGAAAATCAAGGTATTCTGTGAGGTCACCTTTATATCTTACGATAAGGCATCCCTACATTGATGGAAGTAATCTCTTCCAGGATGATAAGCCCAAGCACCACAGGGCACAAGGTGCCACTGAATAGTTTTATGAGTATTAAAATGACGGTGAGCACATGCCGCTGCCTTCTCAGTCGCAATGTCTCAAACCAACTTAACACATATGGGAGATTTTGGAGGAACGCATTGGACACTGCTCTTTGTCGACATCGTCAAAACACCAAAGGAGGGAGCATCTCTGGGAAGAAAGGTACTCCATCCCCCCGATAAAGTTATAATACTCGTAGATTCTATGCAAAGGCATGTTAAAGTTGATCTGGCAACGTGTAGAGGCCCAACACCTTCCTAAGTCTGTTTATATTGATTTTTCTATTAATTTTCTCACCCATCTGCAGTTTACCCCTATGTTTCAACTGAACAAATGATGGATTATTACCGTGTTTTTATCATAAGAAGCTCATGGTATTCATTTTATCAAGGCTGCTAGTTTTTCTGAATTTGACCTTAATAATAATAATAATAATAATAATAATAATAATAATAATGGGTGCATTAATGTTCAACAGATTTTTTTTTAATCCTCTTAAGCCACATTTTGACAGATATCTATGCACGCAATGAAGAGTACAAATTCCATTTCTGTTAAATGCTGACTCCAGACAGAAAATATCTTTAAACATTAAACAACTGCTTTAAACATTAAATGTAGCCAATTAGGAGAAATTACCAGCTTATTAAAATCCGCAACGGCAATTCTGGTTGGAGTGAATAAAATCATACACAGGGGAGCCTCAAGACCAAGTTTACAAACCACAGAATTGGGCTGAAATGCATGGTACATGACTGTAGAAGGAAACTAGGGTACCACAAACCAGATGCCAACTCACAACGTTTTTGCTGCTAAGGAACAGTACCATCTACTGCACCACCATGCTGCCCCAGGCAGGGGCCTCTTGCACAAAAGCGGGATTACTGAGTACGCCAGACAAGTGCTCAAAGTAAAACTCTGAAGACACCTTTTAGTTCCAGATTTTTAAGGTTTCCAGATTTTAATTGGTGCATTTATCCATAACTGAGTAATTCTACTGTGAGGAACAGGACCTAGGATATGCAAATTCCAAACACATAGGTTCAACTGAGGAATAATAATAATAATAATAATAATAATAATAATATCGTCGTAGTCATCATCACATCTCGGCATGAAAAGCAATCATCCCTACTGTAATGGTAATGTGTCTGATTACATATTTAATACCACGCAATATCCGATAGATGGCGGTCAAGGACAGCGTATGACATCGTGGGGCTGAAACGCACATAAAATTTCGGCTTTGCATCAAACTTGCAGTAATCTTCTGATGTATTCCATATCCCCTGGTCAGAGAATATGAATTCGTAAATCATTTATTACCATTACAAAAATTGTCAGTGTAAGGGGGAGAATATTTGATCATGTTTGGGGGTAAAAAAAAAGTTGTTTTGGGCAAACCAAAGCTGCGTAGTTACTTAACAGGAAGGCAAGCAAAATTATTTCACAGAAAATGTATTGTGAAAGTCTTATGCACTTTAATATATAATTGAACAAGGAAAAAGGTTCAGTTTGTGCTCAATAAATTAACTTTTCGTAGTTACTGTAAATCAATTAGTGCAACAATAAAACACTAGGCTGGTGTTTAATATTATCCAATTGACAAATTCAGTCAGCACAAGTTGTACAGGATGATAGACTACATCCTGACTGGAAACGCACTGACGGAACTTTAACTGAAAACGAAATCCCGGAAAAGCGGTAACACTGTCTGTAGTCACCTCAACGTCCTCATTTACAACCCCAATTCCAAAATAGCTGGGACAAAGTGTAAATAGTGAATAAAATCAAAATGCAATGACTTTCAAATCATACCAGTCAGTATTTTATTCACAATAGAACAGAGATAACATAGCAAATGTTGACACTGAAAAATTTTACAATTTTATCCATAAAATGAGCTCTTTTCAAATTTTATGGCTGCTACCGTTCTCAAAAAAGTTGGGACAGGGGCCTGTTTACCATGGTGTAGCATCCCCTCTTCTTTTTAACACAGAGTGGAGGCGTCTGGGCCTTAAAGTGACAAGTTTTTTTGAGTTTAGCCATTGGAATTTGATCCAACTCTTGGTCAATCCAGGCTTCCAGCTGCTGGAGAGTTTTGGGTCTCCTTTGACGGACTTTTCATTTAATTATGCGCCAAATGTTCTCACTCGGTGAAAGATCAGGACTGCAGGCAGGCCAGTTCAGCACATGGACTCTTCTACTACGAAGCCATGCTGTTGTAATAGCTGCAGTACGTGGTTTTGCATTGTCCTGGTGAAATACACAAGGCCTTCCCTAAAATAGATGTTGTCTGGAGGGGAGCATATGTTGTTCTTAAACCTTTATACACCTTTCAGCATTTATGGTGCTTTTTAAAACATGCAAGTGTCCCACACCATATGCACTAATGCAACCCCATACCATCAGAGATGCTGGCTTTTGAACTCAACGCTGATAACAGGAGGGGTGGTCTTTCTCCTCTTCAGCCCAGAGGACACAACATCCATGATTTCCAACAAGAATGTCAAATTTGGACTCGTCTGACCGGAGGACACTTGGCCACTTTGCTACAGTCCATTTTAAATGCGCCTTGGCCCACAGAATACTGTGGCGCCTCTGGATCATGCTCAACAATGGCTTCCTTTTTGCATGATAGAGTTTTAGGGGTCATCTGTGGGTGGCACGGCAGACAGTGGTTTCTTGAAGTATTCCTGGGCCCATTTATTAAGGTGAATGACAGAATGATGTCGGTGAGTGATGCAGTGGCGTCTGAGTGGCGTCCCCTTTATAGCCAATCATGTTACACACCTGATTCCAGTAAACTTAATTGCTTGCTTGCTAAATGCTCTTTCACCTGATTCTGTTATATATTAATTGCTTTTTCAGCCGCTTTTTTTAGCCTGTGCCCCAACTTTTTTGAGACCCGTTGCAGCCAGAAAATTTGAAATAAGCTCATTTTGTGGGTAAAATGTTTCAACATTTGAAATGTTATCTTTTTTCTATTGTAAACAACATATTGACTCATGTGATCTGAAAGTCATTGAATTTTCATTTTATTCACAATTAACACTTCGTCCCAACTATTTCAGAATTGGGGCTGTATATTTAATTGGATAAAAAAAAAAAAAAAAAAAAACATCGGTTATTAACTCTCAATAAAGAAATCTGTGATAAATATTTGACCGTCCACTTTGTGAAAAGCTTAAACGCCAAAAAGTCTTAAATCCTATTAAAACAGCCTACGCGGTCGAAATATTGACATTAATGATCTTGAGACAAATTGCCATAGTCTAATATCGAACAACGGAAATTACGCAGGCTTATGTGTTGCCAACTCTAACTTCCGTCCCGGAAAATTGAACGCGTAGCGATATTAAAAGTAGCATACTCTATTACATACAGTAAGTCTCACTGAGAAGAAATCATGTACTGCAAAACACCACTGCGATAACTGGTGTTGGCACGTCATACAGACAGTATCACCCGGATCACATGAAGTATTTAGACAGGCCGGAAGCAGAGTCCCGTGTTTACCTTCTCACTTGTCTGTAAAAATTTAAAATAAGAATATCGCTCTCGATGTAATACGGTTTAAAGTTAATCCAAATAATGCAGTTTAAGGTGATCTAAGCACTTTAACTATGCTGCAGGTAGAGGCGGTATCGTTGATCAGGTTACCAATACACTTCCTGTTTTTTTTTCCGTACACATGACGCGTCAGACGCAGGTGCTGTAAATAATATCCTGTTTTGCTGGTTATTTCTTGGCGTTGGCTTAGCTCAGAGGTTACTTCGAAGGCACTTACTTCTTAGCCCATTGTTAATGGGTCGCGAAGTTCGAACCTCGGGCGCTGTCCAGCGTTTTGGAGAAAGAATCCATAATTTGTCATCATGCCATGTGTGGCATACTCTTGTCAATACTTCATAAAGAAACTATGGCACAACAAGAAAGAGTAAGACCGGTCTGTGCCACATAATATACAGCGCCCTCCATAATTATTGGCACACCTGGTTAAGATGTGTTCTTCAGCTTCCAATAAATTCACTTTTTTTCCAAATAATATAGGACCACGAGGAAAAAAAGAGGAAAATTCAACCTTTAATTCAAGTGCATTTATTCAGAGGGAAAAAAAAATCCCACATTAAGAAATCATTCTTTAACATCAAATCATGTGTGCCTCAATTATTAGCACCCCTGATTTTGATACTTTGTACAACCCCCTTTTTTGCCAATAAAACAGCACCTAATCTTCTCCTGTAATGTTTCACAAGATGGGAGAATACAGAAAGAGGGATCTTCGACCATTCCTCTTTGCACAATCTCTCAAAATCATCCAGCGACCTGGGTCCTCTCCTCTGCACTCTCCTCTTCAGCTCACTCCACAGATTTTCAATGGGGTTGACGTCTGGGGACTGAGATGGCCATGGGAGGAGCATGATTCTGTGTCTATTGAACCATTTCTGTGTAGATTTGGCCACATTATTAGGGTCATTATCTTGCTGAAAGACCCAGTGATGACCCATCTTCAGCTTTCAGGCAGAGACCACCAGATTTTGATTTAAAATGTCCTGGTATTTCAAAGAGTTCATGATCATGCACCTTAACAAGGTTCCCAGGGCCTCTGGAAGAGCAACAGGCCCACAGCAGCACCGATACTCCCCCATACTTCACAGTGGGCATGAGGAGCTTTTCTGCATACACATCTTTTGTCTTCCGCCAGACCCACTTAGAGTGTTTGTTGCCAAAAAGCTCTATCTTGGTCTCATCTGACCAAAGCACACGGTCCCAGTTGAAGTCCTAGTACCGCTTAGCAAACTCCAGACATTTGCATTTATGATTGTGAGTGAGAAAAGGTTTTTTCCGTGCATGCCTCCAGAACAGCTTGTTGGCATGTAGATAGCGCCTGATGGTTGTTTTGGAGACTTTGTGACCCTAAGATGCTACCATTTGTGGCAATTCTTTAACAGTGAGCTTTGGAAAACTTTTTATTTCTCTTACCACCCTCCTCACTGTGAGTGGTGGCAAAATAACCTTGCATCCTCGTCCAGGCTTGTTTACCACTGTTCCAGTTGTTTTAAACTTCTTAATGATTCCTCGACAGTAGATATGGGCAGGTGCAGGTGAGTGGCTATTTTCTTGTAGACATTGCCTGACTTGTGAAGGTTGACACACATCTGCCTTACTTGAATGGTGTGTTCCTTTGTCTTTCCCATGTTGACGAGTGGCTACGAGAAATGGCCTCTGTGTCATGTCATATTTATACCCCAGGGAAACATGAAGTGATGATTTACTAATTAAATGTTCCTAGTGTAATATGGAAAGAAGCCACTAGATGGCAGTATTGCCCCCTTTTTTTTAAGCCCACACTGGAGCTAGGTTTGGGCATGTCCTGGGCATGTCTGAGACAGTAAGTCCCAAAGAATTATGAAAAAAAGTCTAAAAGGTGGGAGGGGTCTGCAAGAGAGTATATAAGGAGGAAAATTGAGAGAGTGGGGTAGGAGGAGAAATTGCAAGGAGAAGGATATGTTTGACCAGACCTATCACTATTCAAGACCTGTTAAGCTTTTTGTGGATTTTTGCCTGTGTTGGAGCATTGTATATTATCAATCCTGGTCAGTAGTATAAATTGTCAGTTAGTGTTGGTCTTTGGTTGAATTAAATCTGTTAAGTTTAAAAAATTTGTCTGTCAGCCCTTGCTGTCGTAAATGTCATAACAAATCGGGGCTATAACACTAGATACTCTGATCAACTTTGTAAACTACTATAGAAATGACAGAAATACTTCAATTACACTTAATCCCTAGGAATTGTTAGGGGTGCCAATAATTGTGGAACAGGTGATTTTATGAAAAAAAATTATTTCTTGGTCAGGGATTCTTTTTTTTCCTTAAAATTCGCTTGAGTTGAAGGTTACATTTTTCTTCAATTTTCAGTCTGAGAGTATGCTTCTGCAATAAAAATTGAATTTACTTTAAGGCTTTTCACAAATTTTAACCGGGGTGCCAATAATTATGGAGGGCGCTGTAAATACACATTTCACCCCCGCCGTGCGATTAGCGCACAGCAGGGGATATAGCATTGGGCTTCGTCCGTCCGTCCATCCGTACGTACGTAAGCAGACATAAAATTGAGGCGGCGGGGGATATTGCCATGTTCGTGGCAAACACTTGTTTTATATTATTTTTATTCTCGACGGGTTTACAAAGACGTACTCCCCCAAGTCAATCAGTTACGCTACTGTGTTCAATAATGCAATACAAAAAGAAGGATATTGAATATCAATTAAATTAGCAGCTGACTTGAATTTCAAAATTGTGCTCTAGAACATTTAGCTCAAGTCAAAAAGCAAAGTTGTAAATGACAGCCTATGTCATAGACAATATGGCGAGTGCTCTGTGAAGTTCAAGAGAGACTTTATCTTGGAAAACATGTTGGCATATTTTTTCCACTAGATGGCACTCAAGGATAATTTTTCAGAAAAGCTGTTTGCTGTGCTCATTTCAGAAGTTACCTATGCTTTTATTGATCATAATTGAAAAGATAACTTCCAGATGTAAAGCCAGTTGCGTAAATTTACGTTGGAATTTTGATAGCTTTGACTCTGTACACTCATAGTATCTTATTATAAGCTTATACAAGTGCATTAGGCCAAAGTAATTTAAATACCTATGGCAAAGTGGCATTTGCAGAAGGACTATAGGTGTCCAGAAAAACAGAAGCTCAAATGAACTGGGTTTTCTAATTTACTGAATTAGTAAAGTATTATTCGACAGGACTACTGTAAAATCAATTAGAGCCATCACCTGGTTGGATTAGATAGTAGAAGCATGTGGGAGGACATTCCTCTCTCCTTATGAAATTTTTTCATAGTTTTCATTTAGTAATACCATAATATTAGTGGAAAAACTATAGTATCACCATTGTTTGTATAGTTTAACTAGAGTAGTATTATAGCCATCACATTATAACTATAGTTCCGCAGTCAGCAGTAACAATATATTTATATAGACCACACAACTGCATTGCTGTAGTTTGAATAACTATAGTATCACACTAGTAATACTACACTAAGGTGGGGAAAATACCAACAATTTACCATAGGATAACTATAACTTGGAACTATAGTAATTTTTCATAGAGGTCTGACCCCCCAGTCTTTCCATCAGTGGTAAAGTGACTGATTAAATACAGCAGGAGATCAAAGGTCAGACCAAAGCTTTATGGAGCCACCTAATTTTTGTGATACCCTAAACAGCGAATCCGAGGCACTTAACCAACATGCATCGATGACAGACATGTATAACTTAAACAAATATTTTATATTTCAATACATATTTCCATGCACTCTTCCTTACACCTTTGTGAGACAACAGTGATAGAGTGATTTTAAGTGTGGTTGCATGTGGATTCAATTTCGTGAAATGTTAAATGATTTTTTTTTTCCGCGCAAACTTCTTCGATTCAGAGCAAATGTTTTCAGAAGCTTTCCCTTAATTATCCGTCTGCAATGTGACTGGTTAAATAACATCCTCAAAAATCTTGAATCAGGTGTAAAGCATTAAAAATCTCCAACTTTCTTCATCGCGCGCTCACTCTCTTCCTCTCTCACA
Organism: Gymnothorax reevesii; assembly: GCA_029721435.1. Classification (NCBI taxonomy): domain Eukaryota; kingdom Metazoa; phylum Chordata; class Actinopteri; order Anguilliformes; family Muraenidae; genus Gymnothorax; species Gymnothorax reevesii. Next base: position 39,949,625 of record CM056590.1, read on the forward strand.
CCAACCTCTTTTACTATTCCCTCTACCCTCCCTCCCTCCCTCCCTCCCCCTCTCTCTCTCTCTCTCTCTCTCTCTCTCGGGGATTGAGCGCGAGGTCGACAAAGTAATGTGGCCTCGAGACAATAGGAGATAAAACGCTTTCTAAAACGCTTACTGAAGCTTCGTGCCATGCATGTTAATGTAATGGGCACTGAGAACGCGCCGATGCACCCGACAGAGCCCTTCGGGATTATTTATCAGAAAACATTTGTATTCCTCTGTTCTGCAAGGGCTGATCCCGTATAGCGAACCACTAATCCCTCACTTCGTTAATTAAAAAGAGCTAGAAACCAACTGAAACCATGATTTAGAAATGTAATCATTTCTGATGAAGCTTAACCATCTGCTGGAGGTCAAATCTCTGGCAGATTTTGTTTTCTGGTAATTTAAACCGCCGATTTATACTTTTTGACAGGGACTGGAGAAAGCTTGAATGTTTGGTATAGGAAAAAGACGCTTTCTTCAGTCTTGTAATTATTTGAAGTGGCACGGAATCAGAGGAGCAGTGAACTCGGGAAGCTGCATGTTCTTCGTTGTAAAGTAATTCCCAGTTCACGGTCTTAAGAGTATGTCAAATGCCAATAGACCGATTAGACACATGGCCTTCTGAGAAATTTATTTATTTATTTATTTCGGAACTACAGAAAACAAGTGAAAGAGAAAATCTCTAGACGGCCATTTGAGTAATTTAACCCCTTTTGAATTGTAGATTCAAATCAATTTTCGATAATGTATCTACAATTAACAGTTTTCAAAATATGATAACAATTATAAGGCGACAAATAAAAAAGTTCTGCCTAGCTTTTGAAACATCTTAATTAGGTACAGATAGTATGTAAATCTTACTGATGTGGGCACAATATGTCTCTTGGGGCTCTTTGTGCACTTTACTGAGCAGTTGAAGGAATGGGTTAAACCCTCCTTACAGTAATTACAGCCTCTGTCGCTGTCCTCCAATACGGTGCTGAATAAAGCCATGTTCCTCCGCCCTCCAGCCGTCTCACAATACTCGAGACATTGGAAAACCAAAGACTAAAATTCCCTCCTCACACACGCTCAGTGCACCGAGTAGGCAGGCAAACTGGAGGACTCTTCACGCAGCTTCACGCGCTCAAAGTTTGAGAAATCGACCGTGCTTTTCTTCCGGCGAACAAACTTACGAGACCAAACTCATTTATCAGTAATTTCAATAAAGATGTCAATGCAAGTGCAACCACGCGTTTTTAGCAATGGTTTGTTTTAAAAATATTGTGCTATTATAGCGCGCCGCTGAAATGGGCGCGGGGCTCATTGAAAGGCAATGGACAGGGAAAAGGCAGGCAATTTGCTTGCTTTTGTGCGTCTATGTTATGGATTTAGTTCTGGCACAGATCCGATACTCAATTCCCGAAGAACTGGACCACGGAGCTTTTGTTGGCAATATAGCAGAAGACTTAGGTCTGGACGTCGCTAAACTCTCCGCTCGCAGGTTTAGGATTGTTTCTGGAGCTAGAAAACAGTATTTGGAAGTTAATTTGGAAAACGGGATTTTATTTTTAAACGAGAAAATTGATAGAGAAGAACTGTGCGAACAGAGCGCTTCATGTTTTTTACATTTGCAGGTCGTCATTGAAAATCCCTTAGAACTGTACAGAGTGGAAGTAGAGATTTTGGATGTGAACGATAATTCTCCCAGCTTTCCGTGGAGCGAGTTTAATTTGGAAATAACGGAGTCGGCGGCCATGGGGTCCCGCTTTCCACTCGAGAGCGCGCAAGATCTGGACGTGGGCACCAACTCTCTCCGCACATACCTGCTGAGCTCGAACAACCACTTCGTCTTAGACATCCAGACACGAAACGACGGCAGTAAGTTCGCAGAGCTGGTTCTAGAAACTCCTCTGGACAGAGAACATCAGAAGATGCACCAAATGATTCTGACAGCGGTGGACGGCGGCACGCCAGAAAGATCTGGGACTGCGCTAATCACAATCACTGTGCTGGATTCCAACGACAACGTTCCTGTTTTTGATCAGGCTGTTTATCATGTGAGTTTAGTGGAGAATGCGCCGAGAGGCACCCTCGTAATTAAACTGAACGCTTCGGATTTGGACGAAGGCTCCAACGGAGAAATTTCATACTCCTTCAGCGGACACGCTCCTCTGAAAGTGCGGGAGCTCTTCAGCGTGGACTCATACACCGGCGAAATCAGAGTGAAAGGCATAGTGGATTACGAAAAAGCAAGTGTCTACGAATTATATGTGCAAGCCAAGGACAAAGGTCCATCGGCCGTTGCTGTGCACTGTAAAGTATTAGTAGATATATTAGATGTAAATGACAATGCGCCGGAGGTGATCCTAACCTCGGTCTCCACACCTGTTCAGGAAGACGCTCCTCCGGGGACTGTCATCGCTGTCATAAGTGTAATGGATCGGGATTCAGGGGAAAATGGGAATGTGCATTGCCAAATTCCCAGTAATGTGCCATTTCAGCTGCATTCATCATTCAAGAATTATTATACTTTAATCACGAGTGAGTTTCTCGATAGAGAATCGGTATCCGAATATAACATCACCCTCACAGCGAGGGACCTCGGCGTACCTCCACTGTCTACCAGAAAGACTATCTTAATTCAAGTGTCTGACATTAATGACAATGCTCCCCACTTCGTACAGCCGTCATACACGGTTTATGTGACTGAAAATAATGCCCCAGGCGCGTCAATTTGTTCGGTGACTGCCTTCGACCCCGATTCCAATCAGAATGCTTATCTGTCCTACTCTATTGTTGAAGACCAAATTCAGGGCATGCCGGTGTCCACTTATGTATCCATCAATTCAGACAACGGTAACATCTACGCGCTACGCTCTTTTGACTACGAACAACTGAGAAACTTTCAGATTCGCGTTCAAGCTCAGGATGCAGGCTTTCCACCCCTAAGCAGCAATGTAACTGTCAATGTCTTTGTTTTGGACCAGAATGACAATGCCCCTGTCATTGTATCTCCTTTACCTAAAAACGGTACAGTGGCAACCGAAATAGTCCCTCGGTCGGTTGACGCCGGCTATCTTGTGGCGAAGATCACAGCCGTTGATGCGGACGCGGGACAAAACTCGCGCCTTTCATATCAGGTTCTCCAGGCAACAGATCCAGGGCTATTTAGTGTTGCCCTTTATACTGGTGAGATCAGGACGATTCGCCGATTTGTAGATAAAGACGCCACGAGGCAAAGACTGGTCATTTTAGTCAAGGACAACGGTCAGCCGTCCCTCTCGGCAACAGTTTCCATCATTTTATCAGTAGTTGACAGCGTGCCAGAATCCCTGTCCGATTTTGGTGACCTCACCCTTAGCCCCCAGTCCCCATCTAACCTCCCCTTGTATTTAATCGTGTCTTTGAGCGCAATTTCATTCATATTTCTGGTGGCAATAATTGTCCTGGCAGCCATTAAGTGTTACAAGGACAGAGACTCAATCCCAGGATATAATTTCACCTTCAATGAGTGCTGCGCGTTTGAGCCGGAGCCACCCACCGAAGTGCTCAAAAAATCCAACCTAAACCTTCAGGTATCTTCTGGAGCTAAAGTACCAACGAATTGTGTAGAAACAAATACCAATGTCCCCCAATCGCAAGCTTACTGCTACAAAGTATGTTTAACCCCGGAATCTGCCAAAAGTGACTTCATGTTCTTGAAGCCGTGCAGCCCTTCCTCTCCGAGGAACAATGTGAAAGGTACAGATAACCTTGTGTCAGCTTGGAGCGCGCAAAACCGCAGCGGTTCAGTCAACAATGGAGCGACAACCCCAAATGAGGTAAGGAAGGGATGCATTCCGAAATATCACCCAAACAGCTTATCTGTAGGCAGTCATTAAAGTAATTTCACATGATAAGAGGTGATTGGGTTGTCCTCTAAAGCTCACTTGAATTAAAAACATCGTTTCATAGACTTAAGCCGATGAATCAGGGGTCGTTGGTTAGATGGGCTACTGATCGAGGACAGTAAAACCCATTACAGCCTGTCAGATTATATATTTTAACACGTTACGATTTCGAAGCATGAGCCTACATCTTTCCGTCATTTTCTGTATCGCCTTGTTCGTTTATCGATAGCCCACTCAAACTAATATTGTTTAATCTACTTGGATAATAGCCTAAGCCTACATTCAATAGGAATTCTTTGATGGCAATTATCTCTAACTTTGCAAGAAATAGTGTTGGCAACAGCAGCCACTATGATGCGCGACTGAAAAATGGAATTAAAATGAGTGCTCTTGTCTGGATTCTCAGAATTCTGCCCCTTCTGCGATGCAGAATGTACTCATTAGCGCGATGAAAGGGCATAAGTTGGACAGCCTCCGATCAGATATTTGGGCAGAGTTCCCCGACAGGACTGTAAAATCATATTTTGAGCAAAACACTTGTAGGAGTAAAAGTGACCAATTAAGGTAAATTTATTCATATCTTTTATAAAGATATTGCCTGTGCTTACTCCTGATCGTTAGGCTATTGATTTGCATGTTGAAAGAACACGCAAGTTTTGCTTTGAAACAACCCCCAATTATTTGTATCAATACTGACTTAGAAACGCCTCAATGCGTTTGCAAAGCTCCACAAAAAACAGGGATTCATTATTTATGCTAAAAATGGAAAGAGCTCGGAGAATGTTAGACGTTGCTAAGACGTGGTTTGAGTGCTGATTGGGCTGCATTGTCTCCACTGAGTGTGTCAAGAGGTTGATTATGTGCGCGAATTCCTAACGAAGACGCTTTTGAATTCAACCAATAGTCGATCCTATAAGTACCACAGAAGGAATTGAATTTTAATTTTATTTCAAAAAAGGAATCTCCGAGAGCAAGTTTTGCATACAGAATTAAACATGTATTATTATTATTATTATTATTATTATTATTATCATCATCATCGCTTCATTGTATCAATTGTTTAAAAAATAGTTTATATCAAATTATTGATTATTCTTTCCTTCCGTGTCCCAAGCCCCCCCCCCTCCCCGTAAAAAAAAAAAAAAGAAAAAAAAGAAAATCAATACATAAAAGAATATATCATTAAACAAAAACCATATCCGTGGTTCTTCAGTCTTGGGCTGGACAATCTTCCCACTGTAGTGACAGGAGCCGAAAGGTTCACGACGCTTTCAAAGGACATATCCTAAGGGCCTAAAAATCCATAAAGTTCAAAATGCCCTTGAATGCTTAACGCACGGAACAGTCGATACAAGCACAATAGAAAAATTTCAGTATAGCTAATGAAGAAATTAAGACTCTGTTCCACTGAATTACTTTGAAGTGGGTTCGGTAAAATACTCCACCTTTTGTTTTTCAAATTATTCTTTACTTGTAGAATATTTTCAGAAATAGCCCTTTGTTTCATCCAATTCGTTTTAATAGGTTTTTCACGACAGTAAGCGCATAATATTCGTTCAGGTGATTCCATGATACGCTTATATCAAATTGCCACGCGTCCAGCCGTGTTAGTGAATTAACAGAGCGTGGAATCATTATGATGAGCCTCAAAATGCGCGGATTGAGGTCCCTGCTGGCCGCCTCGCTTCTCAGATGAGAAAGAAGGAAAAAACAGCTGCAGGAAAGATCACTCTTTCACTGAGAAAAAATGTTTAAATCGCCACAAGGGGGCAGTCAATACACGATGAAGCGTGAGGACTTGAAACTTGTCTTTATTTTCCTTTCTTTTAAATTATTTTTCTATGCACTTTTTTAAAAACTAAATTTCTAAAGATAAATAAATAAATAAGTAAATAAATAAAATATTCAAACCACTCACAAAAATACATTCAGGAATGTGGGGTTAAATTCTATGTCTGCATGTAGCTGCAGCTGTCTTTACTGAAACAAAATGCATAAAAATATACCTATAACAGCAGCTTATTGCAAATCACTAAAATTACATTCCCCTTTTCAATCTGCAGCTCAAGCAGCCCAACGTGGACTGGCCTTTGTCGAAGACGCAAAACACCACACTTAAAAGGTAAAAACACTAATCAACCCATGTTGTTTGGTATGCACTGTCATACAGTCTTAGACACTATAGCATTTGCCCATTGTGATGTATGTAGCATGAGCTGTTTTGTTTAATGAAGCAATAATTAATGAAAAAAGATATCAAAGTCACATAAAATGTACATAACACACACTATTTCCACTCAGTCCTTCTAAAACCTGTTATTTCATGCCAACCTACAAAGTTGTGTGGAGATTGTTGTTGAATGGATTCCCATACTGGGAATAGGGAATAGGTAGTGGGAATAGGTTGGGCACTGCCCTTCAGTAACCCATCTCTGACTGTAAAGCGTCTTTGTGACAGTGTATCTGTAAAAAGCGCTATACAAAATAAATTGAATTGAATTGAATTGAATACTTCACTCTGGAGCTCAAACTGATTGTGTACATTTCTGGAACTGCTTTAATTGGGGTAAAATGTCCCATAAACATCTACCATGGACAAAGATTAGTTTCCTCATGCATCAGTAACAAATAAAATGTGTAAGACTATTGCACTGCGGTGCACATACAATGCTAACACTTTTTTTTGTTGATATAATTGCAAGCAAGGTTGTATGTGTGTGTGTGTGTGTGTGTGTGTGTGTGGGGGGGGGGTTACTGGTGTCACAACCCCCACAGTGTCACAAACATGTCAAGAAGACCCCCCCCCATAATCCCGAATGACTTGGGCATCCATCTAGGCACCAAGACCCTCCCCAACCCATGTTCAAATCAAAGCTATGCCCTTGACTGTTAGACCAACAGAGCCTGTGCAAGTGTTTTGTGTCAGTCGTCTCAATGAAATGGCAGTGCACTAACGAGCATGCACTTCCCATGCCAGCTACAGCTCAATGAACATGGATGGCACACTGATACGCAAAGCCATGCACACTGACCCAGAGAACTTTGGCCCCCCCATGGCCGGACAGTACTGGACCTGGGGAACTCACATGCGAGGTATGTGAGGTCCAGTGCTCTCTGTCTGTGTCACCGCCATTCACTGCACCACCCTGTGTACCTCACACAGGCCGCTTCACCTCCTGAATGAATGTCATATGTTTTCCATATTTCTGTCATGAACAAATAGGGGCTATATCCATTGTGCTTCCTGCAAAGCCTGCGCTCTGTATGTTGGCTGCGCTTACAGAATGCATGTCCTGTGCTCACTGCACTTCTTATACATATATAACTGGACGACAACAGCTGCGGTCCCTGCAGTGCATGCATGTGTCCACTACTGAGCTTCCTGAGTGAATGTCTGCTACCCTGTATGTTCACTGTGCTTCCTGTACGCATGCAGCAAAACCACTCTACTTCCTGATTACATATAGCATAATGACTCTGCTTCCTGAATGTATGCATGCCATCCATCCACTGCTCTAACAGTGCACATGCCCACTGTGCTTATAGTTTTTAAATGTTGTCTGCGGGTACAGTGTCTTTTTTGGGGGGGGGATTCTTTCTACACTTGGTTTCTAACCCCACCTCCAGGTCATTTATTGCTGACGCAGTGCTTGAATTGCACCTATATGTCTATCGCAGCTGATTTTAATAGTATTGCAATAAATATGTTTTTTTTTTGTCAAACTGCGCACTTGATTCCATTTTGCAATTCGGGGAAGTACAAGTATATAACCAGCAGAGGGCAGTCTCCCCCACCGAAAAATTAAAAACCGAAGGTCACAGAGCATCGACGGGATTAACTCTCGAGAAAAAAAAAATGATATCCAACCATATCCATGTCATGTTCATTAGCTATGTAATTCATTAGCTATGTAAAACTAAAAAAAGTTTTTGTTGTATCTCAGACAATTGAGATCACAGATTTAATGCATATCTCGCATCAAGGCTTTCACTGAGATGCAAACTTGAATTAGTTTGCTTCAAAAACAAAGCACTCAAATTTCTTCATCTGATATTTATGTTTTGGAGCAGTTTTTAAGTTTAGGCAAACCAATGGCATTTCAGAAGATTAAGAATAGTTTTTTGCGGATTTGTTTCCTGGAGTGGGTTTTGCAAATCAAACTAAGAGTAATTGGCTTCACATTGAACCAAGGCTAGGTACACACCAGCTGTTGCTCTTTACTGGAACACTGGCCTCAGAAATGGCGCCAGTCACTGGGTTCTGTACTACAGCTGCACACTGTTCAGAGGTAACTAGGATGGATTGAACACAGAGGAAGATATACCCAGCAGGGATCAATAAAGAGTTTCTTATGTTTATCTCAACTGACAGAGTATAAAATGGCTTCTCCGTCTGCTGGACCTCCTAGTCGCGCATGGACACCGAGATATGGCCCACAACCCTCCCCACGGCCGCCGCCTGATTATCAGCACAACGTGTACATCCCCGGCACGCCTACTGCGCGTCCATCTCCGGACTACCAGCACAACGTGTACATCCCCGGCACCCCCACCGCGCACTGCACCCTGCGGCCAACGCACCGGAGCGACCTCGACCTCAAGAACTCGTTCTCCACTTTTGGAAAGAAGCGAAAATTCATATCTGGATACGATTCGAACGAGGACGGGGTAATAAACAATGACCTTTACAACGATTAAGGGAAACGCAGAGACTGTGTGGCGGGTTTAACTCTAAAAATCGACGCCATCGACGCAGTGTGCGCGGCGCGTGGGTGAGACTGCTGCAGGGAGTCGCGGAGACGGTTACCGTGAGAAAAATGCCAAAAAAAATGTGACCAAAACAAAAAATGCCCCCATCACACTGCATTCATAGTACAAAAGCACAACCCAGGAAATCTGTCCACTCATCAAGTCAACAGCATATGTCGCTGTGTTGTGACATATCATATGCAGGCCATAAATATATGTCACCTTAGCTGTAATTGATAATCAATAATGCTTAACTTCATCAGGTGACCACAAATATTGCATTATGACATATCATTCAAAATATTTCAACAGATTACTCTGAAAAATGAATAACTTTATACATGTTGTGAAGTGCAGAGGATATTCAAAAGATGTATTAATATATTTCCACTTGTAATTGTATTATTATTATTATTATTATTATTACTACATATTTGCAGAATTGATGATGTCCTGATTATTAGTCTAATAGCAGTTGAGGCAGAATAATTTGCCAGATGCACTTCTTTTCTCACCAGAAGGCAGTCTGTGATGCACTGTTTAACGTTGTACGGATCTTGATATGATAATCACATATGGATGGCTCGTTAGTCATTTCCCCAATGCACTCCAATAAAGAATCACTTTGATTTGGTGCAGCAGAATATGACCAGTGAAAGAACCAGAATATTTTATTGTCCTATATGCAAACTGCATTGCTAAATGCAGGCAATTCACAGAGTGTGTGGCTCATACATTTGTAAATACATCTGAGAATAAATTATTTTTTGATGTCACCTTCAAAGCTGTAATCAATAAAATGCTGAAGCATTTCAAAATCGTATCTTTTCAAAAGTTTTTTTTAGGTACCTCTGTCAAAGTCGAGTAGGGACCATGTATAGACTTTCCAAGAGTGGACTGACATTTCACAGTGTGAACACTGGGGAGGCAGAGAACTGAATCTCAGCCTAGTTTCCATTATTGGGCTGAATAGCTTCAGAAAAGGTTCTGTATTGACTGCTGATAACAGTAAAATTGCATCCAACATGGTAAAACAAGTGGTTATAACTACAGCACAGAAATGACATCAAATCTGACAATTTGGATCCCTAAAAGGATATGTACAGGCCCCATGTGCACCCAGACAGGGATTGGAGACGACATAAAAGGACAAACAGTTCGGTGTAACTTAGTTCGTATGACATTGGAATGAATCATGTGACAGAGCTGCACAGCATAGAGGCTCTGTATTGAGTCATTTGACAAAAATACCTGGAAGGTTCAGTTGGTGCTTGGCTCCCCATGGTTCGTCATTGGCTTCATAAATGGTGGTGATCAGATGCCATGGTTTGTTGTCACATGGCAGGATAAAGTCACTGTAAAATATGGAAGTACTTTTTCTAGAGTGCCAACATGAACTAGGAAAAAATATCCCCCCCCCCCCCCCCACCCCCCCCGTCGAGGGAATTTCAGGGCATTTTAAGAAGTACTGCTGCGATTCCACTTCAAATTCAGAGGTTTCAACCACTGGAGGTAGCAAGCACACTCAGTCCTTCTGTTCATGTAACCCCAGACCCCAGGAATAATACCATTAGTCCTGAATGTAAGGAGTAAAGTCAGCCGCTGTCCGGAGCAATGCAACACTCACTTTATGGAGGTAGATCAAGTCCCACTGAGCCTCAAATATAATTCCCGAATATTCTAAAATTGCTTAATAGGTCTCAAAACAAAAATGAGGACACTGTCAGCTTTGAATACATCCTTCCTTGCATGGAAGGGATGCTTTAACAAGGAGCAAAGATGCTGACTTCGTACTCGTAATGACTGGAATCACATAGACTGCACCCACTCCAAGCTGCACAGAGCTCCATGTAAAGATCTCACCTTTATATACGGCACCAAAACCATCTCATCTTACACACTTAAAAATACTCCTGGTGTTGAGAATCTTCATTACTGAGAAAACTATGCAGACGGGCCAGAACATTATGACCACCTCCACATACGCTGCTGTTTCACCTTGAGCCACCAAACCAGCTTTGTCAAATTGATGTTCACATGAATGCCCAGACACAGGGTTTTCCAGCACAACAATTCCCAGATCATCACTCTCCCACCTCAAGCATCTCTGTTTCCCACACTGTATCCTAGTGCCATCTGTACCCGAGGTAAAAGGAGAACAGATGCCCTGCCAAAGTACACGAGGTAAAACGGGACAGGGCTTGGAATTGACAGCCTCAAAAATTATACATATTTTCAGTGACTTGTGCCACATGAGCCTTTCAGTCAGTTTAGACCAGATGGCATTGCCTTTGTTAGCCTCCCTCATTGACACGGTAAGTCTTGGGAGCCCAGCACCCAGGCAGAGTTTGTGATTGGTCAGTCAGTACTCACCACTGCTGACTCAGAGCCCCCCAGAAGCCTAACTGCTTTAAAGATGCTTCAACTGAGTCGTTAGGCCAAAATAATTGGGACCTTGCCAAAAACACACAGGTCCAATTTCACATCAAACACACCAACTATACTCATGCATGACAAATGCTACACCCTAAAAGTGTTGATATTCTTGTGCGTTTTTTTTTTTTATTTCAATGCATCACCAAATCTGTATTGCTCACTCTCGTTCAGTGGATTTGAATCTACTAAACACAATGCTGTGTGGATATAGTAATTGTTCCATTGCAAAATTTCAGAGTCTCAATGATATTAAATATTACTAAGTTTAGATACATGTCCAGGTGTTGGATTTTTTAGGTGCATGAGTATACAAGAACCAACGGCTCGCAGACTTAAAATGTTCTGTTGCCACGAGGCTATCAATATTATTTGTTTATTATGCAAGTGGTCATAATGTTTTTGCTCATCTGAGTATATTGAACACGTTTTTAGGATAGTATCTCATTGAAATGTATTGATTGGAATTAATATTCTATTGCATCATATTTAAATGAATTAATTAGTTGATCAATTTAATGTATCTTACAGCCGTTTTGGTGAAAAAGATGCAATGTAAGCACCGGTAATGATCAACAAATAGGGAGTACAAAACAAGAATTACTCATAAAATCTTTTGGATGATCTCTTGATAAATTCTTAAATAATAGTCAGATAAAGAAATCACCCTACTATCTACAAAATTCAAATGCCTAATTATATTAACAAGTTAATTATATAGAAGAGAAGCTGGCATTGTGTCTGGGCCTCAGTTACAATATACTCATTTTTGAATGACCACTTGAAGGAGAGCGTTGGCTGGTAAAATAGTACTGGAGCATAATAAACACCAGGTGGCGCCAAAACTACAGAGTATGACTAAGTAGGCCTACTACATACGACAGTGAGTGGCCTGAATACAATAATTTTAGCACATTAATAAACAAACATTCAATGAAACTGACTGAAACAATACAAAGACAGAGAAGCTTACGCAGTTGGCAGGGCTTTCTATAGTGAATTTTAAGTGAGGACCTGAGAGCCAGGTGAAAAATGGTGGATGTTGTGAAATGGACACTCAGTCTATCATGTGAACAAAAATGAAGGACCACATTGGATCTATGTAATCATTCACAGGGTAAAAAGAGTTGATATTTCTATTAGCAGGCAATATTGCAATGAAACTAATCAGTGAATTAGCAAGCTTCTGTGTTATCAGTAAAACCCAAAGACCTACATACATTCTTGAGAAAATTAATGCCTAAAACTGAGAGCTGGCAATCAAGGCCTTAGACATTGAAAGTAACAGGAGAGTAAACTCCTAACATTAACTCTTTCACAGAAGTTTTCCCTTACGTAGATTCAACATAAACACTACATTTCTTTTTTATATTGCTGGACACTGTCACATACATATTCTTCATCTGCTGGTTGCAGTGCTTCACTGGAGCTACATCACACATGTATTGAGAGAAATATTCCAACCCAGGATTTCATGTTTTAATGGCCACAGCATTACATTTCCATTACACCAAATGGAAAATATCTAAATGTTGAGCGTCATTTTAAACATATTTCACTGAAATTCAAATGGAAATATTTGGGATTGTGGGAAACCTTGGAATCACCAGTAGAATTTAAAGTAGGCCTTATGTACCACAGGTTTGAATACAACAGCTGCATTTGATGGACCCATATATGGGTCTGTAGGTTTTATGAGCTTTAGGGAATTTTGTAATTCACATACAACACAAGAATCTAAGCATAATTATCAGCAAATTTTCGACTGAAGACTGTTTCGCCTGACCACAACAACTCTTGAGAGATATACAGGAATGTATTTAGTCAGTCATTGGTATGAAATTCCTAAAATTGGTATAGCTCAATGTTTTTCATAGTGAGTGGAGGACACAGTATTGCCTCTGCGTGTATTTTGGTGTTGTCGGTGAGGAAATCCCAAGTTAAAAGGGTATAATTATATGTGCAAAAAACCTCCTGTCCAGTGGCAGTCTGGAGTCTGAGATGGACAACTGGCCGACAAATTGTGCAGGGCTGACAGCCATCTCCACCCATTAACACTCGCTACAGGTTCCAGTGCTGTCACTAAAAGCTCTGGATTTGACCACAGGGTTTCAGTGACATGGGTTTGACAACAAGCCCTATCCACCCCCAGGCTGCAGAAAGAACGATTTGGCTGGGTGAGAACAGGCATTGATATTACATAACATCATATGAACTATAGACTTTTTAAAAATATATGATTCAACAATAATATAAAATTAATTTTGCAGCGGACCTTTATTTTTTACCAAGTGAATTGTGATGATTAATCAGAGTGTAAGACCTTCACCACATGGAAAAAAAGACAAGTGAGACTTCACAAAAGATTAATCACACCCTTTATATATTTCTTGCAATTTTTCCTTAGTGATTTGAAGTGGAGTGAAATATCAAGCACTGCAGTAGCAGCTGAAGCAGGTCAGTAAGATACACTGATAACCCATAACATTATGACCATTGACCGGTGAAATGAATAACATTGATTATCTCATTACGATGGAACCTATCAGTGGGTGGGATATATATTAGGAAGCAAGAGCATATTTTTTCCTCGAAATTGATGTGCTGGCAGCAGGAAAAAAGGACAAGCATAAGAATATGAGCGACTTTGACAAGGGGCAATTTGTGATGGCCAGATGACTGGATCAGAGCATCTCCAAAACTGCAGAGCTTGTAGAATATTCCTGGTCTAGAGTGCTCAGTGCCTAACAAAAATGGTTCAAGGAAGAAAACTGGGACACCGAGTCATGGGTGGCCAAGGCTCATTGATTTGCATGAGGAGCGAAGGTTGGCCCAGGAGGTCCAATCAAACAGAAAAGCTACTGCAGCTCAAATTCTGATAATGTTCATGCTGGTTCTTCAAGGAAGGCATTTGAACACACAGTGCTTCACAGTTTGTAGTGTACGGGCCTGTGTAGGCACAGACCAATCAGCGTGCCCGTCCTGACCCCTGTCCTCAGCTGAAAGCTATACGATGGGCATGTGAGAAGTGGACCACACAGCAATGGAAGGAGGTGCCTTGGACTGATGAATCATCATGTGGCTAAGTGCATGTGCATTGCTTACCTGGGGAAGACATGGCACCAAGATACAGTATGAGAAGAGGGCAAGCCAGTGGAGGCAGTGTGATGCTTTGGGCAATATTCTGCTAGGAAACATTGGGTCCTGCCATTCGTGTGGATGTGACTTTGGCATGTACCATCTACAGAAACATTGTTGCAGAAAAAGTATACCCCTTCATAGAAATGGTATTTCCTGATGGCAGAGGCCTCTTTCAGTAGGATAAGGCACCCTGACACACTGCAAAAATTGTTTAGGAATGGTTTGAGGAACACAATAATGACTTCAAGGTGTTGATTTAGCCTCAATTTACTCAGATCTCAGTACAATCTAGCATTGTGGGATGTGCTGGCTAAACAAGTCCGAAAATGCAGGCCCCACCGCGCAACTTACATGATACAACGGTTCTGTTGCCAATGTCTTGAAGTCAAACACCACAGCACACATTCAGTGGTCTAATGGAGTCTGTGTCTCAACGGGTCAATGCTGATTTGGTGGCAACAGGGGGACCTATACAACATTGGGCAAGTGGTCGTAATGTTGTGGCTTGATCGGAGTATATTTAAATTCTACAACATACGGTTATATTTCTGGTCAAATGAGCCAATCAGTTCAATGGCTATTAATACCAAAGGCATGGTTAAGTGTTAATTTCTAACATAACAAAGGCGTACTGTATACAGAGGCACAAAAAAATTTTGGCTCTTCTGGATCAATGGTGTGGGCCAGTGGTTTTCAACTCTGTTCCTGGGGACCCACTGGGCACACTGGTTTTCATTCCGAACACTACTGTAACAGGATTACAGTATTGTTAACTTGTCTTAAGTGCATTTAATGTTTAGAGCAGTTATTTGCTCACTTAACTCACAGACTAACAGAAATATCTATGCTTGCCATCAAGAATAAAAAATAAAATAAAAAAATACCATACGCATTACCCACATTGCGATGTAATGGAAATAACCGCATAAAATGAGAAAACAATGTAACCAATCAACTTAAAGAAGTAGTTGGCTCCTAGCTGGTGAAAACTGATTGGCACATCATGAAAAATTTATTCAACAAGCAAAGGGTAAGGAGTCAAACCAGTTTTGAGTTATGTTAATCACCTTAATTTTTTTGAAAAAATTTGAAACCGTTGTGTCCAGCAGCCTAATTTGGGGTTGACTGATTTTCCCCTGTGTCTAATTCGTTCTGTTTGAAATGTTATACATTACTTGAAATTTCTTGCAGTAAAGAAATAAACTCACTATCTTCAATGGCATTTTATTCCCCAGGGCATGTATGGATGTTACTACGTAACATTTGGCTAAAGAGAGTAATGAACAACTCTAAACATGAAAAAGACCTTATTAAGACATTAACAGCTTGTTAAAATCCTGCGATTACAATTGTGGTTGGAACAAAAACCAGCATACCCAGTGGGTCCCCAGGAACGACGTTGAAGACCACTGGTGTAGGCCTTCGTTCCAGTCAAGCAATTACGGTCGTCAAAAAAAGCCTCTAGTGCGCAGCTAAACAGCTAACGCGGCTCACTCTCTCCATATTTCAATGCGCGGGTCACTGAAAAAAATTGCGATTCTAAAAATTCAATTACTGATTGACTTGCCAATTCATATTTTTATTCTTTATTTTTACTTTAGAGATATGTCAGTGTGACACATTTTGTGTTAAGGGACAGCCATTCAACTCCCTATTGCCGGTAAGTTTACGAAAACGCCGCAGGGGTTAGCTAAGAAATAGAGAGCGGAACAGATCCCGGAAGTGTTCAGTGCTCGTATTTCTACGCCGTGCCTGAATATTGCTGTGCGGACAGAGCCTCAATACTTTCGTTAACACCGTGTCTACATGGGCAGCTAAATACGTAACTCATGCTAGCAAATGAGCTAAATAACGTAGTCAAAAGCAGTTTGGCACTTACATTTCGCATTGCAGGCTGGACAGTTTATTTTTTTTAAGTTCAGCTAAGCCCGTGTCTCGATGTCTTCGTAGCCAGACAGCAATTTAACCGCTGACCCGAATCAGTGAGCAAGTGATTTTATTGCGTTGCAGTCGCAAAGAACTGTTCAAGCAGCGCAAATGGCCTCAAAACATAAACCAACATCCATTTGACCCATTGTTGCCGATTATTTTAACAGAAATGAGCGTAAATGATTATACCTTGCTGAGGAACCAACAAAACCTCTTCTGTAATGTTCTTTGCGCAAGGCAGTTTAGCTAGCATTCTGATGCTTATATTCTTCCCTTTCAACTGGCAGTTAGTCAGCTGAGTTGCATACCCAGTCAGTAAACCTAACTAGGCCCAAGGTAGGCCCATCTGGGGCCTGCTGCGGGCTCCATGCGCAGGCCCCAGCGGAGTATCAACGGAGATACCGGCAAGGTCAGCGAGTGAAGTGATACTAGTATGCATCAGAATGCAATCTGATTCAATTAGATTATATATCTTTGCTGGTGTATTTATTGGTCCATCCAGGTTAAATTTGGTTCTTTAATGTTTCAATTCAAAAGATTTTTTATTTTTTTTGGTAATATTTGTCAGATTATTTATTGTTCAAAGCTTCGTGTAGCCAACATACAATTCTTTTTGTGCTTCTTTGACTTTAGTCATGCAGCTGCATGTAGCTCACATGTGCTTTCTGTGCGGTTAAATCAAGTGAGATCTCATGAACTCTTGGAAGTGCACATGAGACTTACAATGAGCCCACAGTGCCAAGCCCTTTGCCCAGCCCAGTGTGCCCACTATACTTGAACCAGGGCCCACATGGATGAACTGATGGGGTACGCTGACATGCCACAGAGTGGTATGTTGCATGGCTTGTTTACATCACGTAAGAATAGGATATTAAGTTGAGGCCTATGCTCTGGTTCACATGTTTGTTCAAAGAAGGGGTGTCATTTATTGTGTGGTGTACATTTGAATGTGTGCAGCCCCAATTAGCGAAAAATGATGGCCTCTCACAAACTGAGACTAAAGATTACCTAAACTCAAGGGGCCGTACTTAAAAAAAGGTGTTTAAGCCGTTACACGTGTAAACACTTAGCCAACGACTAAAATTCTTAGATGCACACACTGCGATGCATGTTTAAAGTTAGACGCTGGTAAAATTACACTGACATTTAGGTAGTGCTTATCTCAAACAATAGAAATATTTAAACACAGACAGGGGATTGTTTAGCGAGCGTTCTATTGACAAAGTCAGAAATAACACACCTCGGAGGAGAATGGACGTGTTACAGGTATTTGTAATAGCTCATACTGAAGCAAATGAACTTGAAGAACATGGTTGTACTAGGGCTCCAAGAGTGTTCAGGGACAGGATGAATCCGTTTGAGGATTTTAAGGAAACTGAATTCATAAAATGTTTCAGAGTATCGAAAGAGACGTTAACAATTTACTTGGGATTCTTAGATCGGACTTGGATCATCCAACACGACAAAGCAATCCTCTTCCTGCTGCATTACAGTTGGCTTGTGCATTGCGATTTTTCACTATTGGAACATTTCAAATTGTTGAAGGTGGCAAATATGGGATCTCGCAACAGGCTTATGGAAAAGCTGCGCGTAGGGTTGCTGCTGCAATCTGTGCCAACAAGCCACAGTTTCTGTCATTCCCAGAAGCTTTAGATGTAAAGCGACATGTCATGATGGTTTACGGCATATAGCTGGTGGGTCATTCCGTGTGGTTTCACCAGATGGTGGTTGCCACACCATTTTCAAATTAGTCTTAAATTTGTATGTCACTAGATAGTCACAAAAGTACTTTCTATGCAAAATTGTAGGCCTTTAGCTCAAATAGTAACTGGGTTGTGGGGGTCTGAAATTTTCAGTAATTGGGCTATAAATAGCCAAGAAAAGCCTCACCAGGGTTTTTTTTTTGCATCTTTAAGTGGTTAATTCTCAGCCTCTAGACATAGAGAGCTGTAAGTTGGTTTGCAATGCATACATGTACATGTACTAGCTTCTTATCTAACAGACTAACATAACTTAGGAACAGGTTATTTTGCTTGTAAGACGACATCGTGAAATTAAATTTAACATATTTAATCCCACTGCACTGATACTGTAAAATTCAAAATTGTATCCATCCATCCATCTTCCACTGCTTATCCGGGGCCGGATCGCGGGGGCAGCAGTCTAAGCAGGGATGCCCAGACTTCCCTCTCCCCGGACACTTCCTCCAGTTCTTCCGGGGGTATCCCGAGGCGTTCCCAGGCCAGCCGAGAGACCTAGTCCCTCCAGCGTGTCCTGGGTCTTCCCCGAGGCCTCCTCCCGGTGGGACATGCCCGGAACACCTTCCCAGGAAGGCGTCCAGGGGGCATCCGATAAAGATCCTCCTCTCGACGTGGAGGAGCAGCGGCTCTACTCTGAGCTCCTCCCGGGTGACAGAGCTCCTCACCCTATCTCTAAGGGAGCGGTCCGCCACCCTGCTGAGGAAACCCATTTCAGCCGCTTGTACCGGAGATCTCGTTTTTTCGGTCATGACCCAGAGTTCATGGCCATAGGTGAGGGTAGGAATGTAGATTGACTGGTAAATCGAGAGCTTTGCCTTTCGGCTCAGCTCCTTCTTCACCACAACAGATCGGTACAATGACCGCATTACTGCTGCCGCTGCACCGATCCGTCTGTCAATCTCACGCTCCATCCTTCCCTCACTCATGAACAAGACCCCAAGATACTTGGACTCCTCCACTTGAGGCAAGAACTCTCCTCCAACCCAGAGGGGACATATCACCTTTTTCCGGTCGAGAACCATGGCCCCGGACTTGGAGGTGCTGATTCTCATCCCAGCCGCTTCACACTCGGCTGCAAACCGCCCCAGTGCATGCTGAAGGTCCTGGTTCGAAGGAGCCAACAGGACAACATCATCCGCAAAAAGCAGAGATGAGATCCTGTGGTCCCCAAACTGAACTCCCTCCGCCCCCTGGCTGCGCCTAGAAATTCTGTCCATTAAAATAATGAACAGAACCGGTGACAAAGGGCAGCCCTGCCGGAGTCCAACATGCACCGGGAACAGGTCTGACTTACTGCCGGCAATGCGAACCAAGCTACTGCTCCGGTCATACAGAGACCGCACGGCCCTTAGTAGAGGGCCCCGGACTCCATACTCCCGAAGCACCTCCCACAGAATGCCACGAGGGACACAGTCGAATGCCTTCTCCAAGTCCACAAAACGCATGTGAACAGGTTGGGCAAACTCCCATGCACCCTCAAGCACCCTGCGGAGGGTATAGAGCTGGTAAATAATAAATAAAATAATAAATAAATTCAAAATTATTGTTGCTATTTTAAAATTAATCAATCATGAAAATTCAAGTTAGTACATGAAATTTGTTTATGTATGTGTATGTTATAATTACATGCATGTACATGTATGCATTGCAAATCGGTGTCAACATATCTACAGGGATGCCTCTAAGCTAGACCTTGTGACACAAAAAGGGCATTATACTTTTTGAAAGTAGTCATCTTTAACAATTAACATTTCAAAAAGAACAAAATATACATAATACTGCCATTGGAATGACTACTAATACTTGTACCCCAATTTAAAGTACTGAAAAGCAAAAACATTTTGGCATCACCCATGCCATTTTGAGTAAGAATATCTCAGTAACTACAAAAATAACCCTGCTGCTTTTTTGTACAGTGATAGAAGACAGATGGAACTGTCTTTTAGAAAAAGTTGGGGTCTCTGGCACCTGTCCCATTTGGAGATTTTTGCCACCAAAAGCAGCCAATTAAAAATCTCGTCCAACTTTGGGAGCTCATATTCTCCAAACTGAGATACCTAGAAAGCTCCAGTTTGCTAAGTTATCACGCAAGTTTGTGTAGAATTGAAACCAGGGGTATCAGAACACTTCTGTGCAGTATTTCTAGTACCTTTAAGGCCCCAAACCCCACTCGCGAGTAGGTTTTTCTTAATTTTTGGCATTTTTAGCAAGCCCCCATGGCCTGCAGAGTGTACGGAAACACCAAGGGATGTTTGTGGAGCACTAGCTACATGCAGAGGCCTTGTATACCAACTTACAGCTCTCTGATATGTCTAAAGGCTGAGAATTAACCACTTAAAGATGCAAAAAACCCTGGCGAGGCTTTTCTTGGCTATTTATAGCCCAAATTCTGAAAATTTAAGATTACTTTATCCTGATTTCCTGATCAAAGTGAAAGATTTCGCTCAAAACCAATGTTAAATAAAATAATTACCCACAAAGAATGGATTTTTTATTTTGTTTTTTTTTTGCGACCAAACAATAAAAAACTGGAGGTCACCAACTTTCCATTCCTCAAAAAGGTTTAGCGAATGACAGCTTGAGGAATGCTTTTGCTGTCAAGTGACTGTCACATATGCTTACCTCATTTTGCACTACATTCCCACTCATTTTTACATGCTCATGCTCCCCCTCCCTCTCTGTGTTGGTTGTCTTGCGACAGATTTGTTTATAATCTACTTTTTCTCTTATTGTTAGTTTCCTCTTTGCAAAGAATATGTGAATTAAATGTGAGTTGCCTTCTCTTTTCATAATATTGAGCAGATATTTAAATTAGGGAAAGTATTACTGTGACTAGCTGTATACTGCTCCTTTTATAGTTTTAGAGTCTTGGAAGATACACCACAGATTTGACCACCACACATTGCAAGCATATTTAGCAAACTCATTTATTTTATCTTATGTGTTTAGCCTCGCTGGCATTGTTGGTAGATTACTATGAATTTGCAATACATTAGAAAACATTATAATTATAGGTTTTTTTTGGTTACATGACAGAGTGTATATTGTACTTGAGGAATTATTTATCGAATTGCCGGTGTGGTCAGCTGTTGGGTGCAGAACACTCACCGGAAAACGAAAACTTTATGTATCGTCGTAAAAGAACAATAGGACATTTGATGTTGCTGCTAAAGAGATGTTTGATGCTACTTTAACTTCTGCACGCTAAGATTCAATCAAAATGTATTTTGTTGCTGCAGGCCTTCATTTTGACAACATGGCAGACAATAAATGTGTGAGTGTTTAGGGTTAAAAAGTTCATTCAGTTGATTGACAAAGTTCAATGGATTTGTTCATCCTACTCATTTGGTATGCCCGCAATTCCAGAAATGGATGTTCCTTTGCCTGGAGCTGTTTCCGACTTGGCCTCTTAGTTCCACTGAAGGAAAGTCTTCATGCTGTTTCAAAATGTGGCATTGTAGATAATTCTGCTTCCAATAATTTTGAGAGGACCCTTTCATTTTTTCAGCATGGAAATTCTACCATGCGCCCAATCACAGAACAAGGCCCATTCATGCTTTGTTGACATCAGTGCGAACTGGCGTACTTCGAACCCTGACCTTGACCGTCAAACGCTGTTCAAATCAACTGAATGACTGACTCTGAGCCAGGAATTACCATACTGCATCCATACCCCATCTCATGCTTTTCTGAGTGGAATGGAAGCAAATCTCTTTATTAATGTCAAACAAACCTTATACTGAAAGGTGTAGGTTTTGCAGATGCTCTCCAGGGTCCACAAATCTACATCATAAGCAAAGAATCTGGGGGCTTCAGCAATCAAATGTGTAACTTCATGGCTGAAACAAAATTCTGTACTCACAATGTATCTCTCTACATTTGCTTAAAAATTGGTCGATTATAAACTGTTCCAAAAAGACCCGAGGCCATCATAGCAGCAGGAGAGACCAACTCCTTTGTGATGCACACGATTTTGGATTAAAATTTTAGATGAGCCAGTTTCCACTTTTTTTTTTTTTGCATGTTTTGTATGACCATTATGTAAGGGTATTGTAGGACATATATTATATTAGGACACTTATGCAATAGACATCTTCCATACAACTCCATATTTATTGAAATACACAGATT
Organism: Gymnothorax reevesii; assembly: GCA_029721435.1. NCBI lineage: Eukaryota > Metazoa > Chordata > Actinopteri > Anguilliformes > Muraenidae > Gymnothorax > Gymnothorax reevesii. The sequence continues at coordinate 39,971,664 of CM056590.1, forward strand.
AATGAATTGCTTTCTCACCGCCTCACCACTACCCTTACCTATGTCATTCCTCCCAACATGGACCACTGTCCGCTGGATCCCTACGCGTTCTGGCTAGGAGCTTGTCTGCACGTTCCAGGTGGTCTCCCAAGTATTTGAGCCCTTTTCAACTCATTTTAGTGGTCAGATGGAGTCCGTCACGTGCTTCTTTAAAATCACTGTGGGTCCTCTCATACAACCCCAATTTCAAAATAGTTGGGACGAAGTGTAAATTGTGAATAAAATCAAAATGCAATGACTTTCAGATCACATGAGCCAATGTGTTGTTTACAATAGAACATAGATAACATTTCAAATGTTGAAGCTGAGACATTTTACATTTTTATCCACAAAATTAGCTTATTTCAAATTTTCTGGCTGCAACAGGTCTCAATAAAGTTGGGACACAGGCAAAAAAGGGCTGAAAGAGCAATTAATATATAAGAGAATCAGCTTAAAGAACATTTAGCAGGTAATTAAGTTAACTGGCATCTGGTGTGTAACATGATTGGCTATAAAAGGGATGTCTTAGGGAGGCTGAGTCTCTCAGAAGTAAAGATGCCCAGAGGCTCTCAACCTGTGAAGGTTTGTATAAAAAAATTGTGAAATACTTAAAAAAACAATGTTCCTCAACATCAAATTGTAAAGGCTTTGAAGGTCTCATCATCAACTGTGCATAACATAATCAAAAGATTCAGAGAAGTGGAAAAATCTCTGTGTGTAAGGGACAAAGGCGAAGGGACCAGGCGATACTTAGCATTGCATATGGGGTGGCATTCTAATTGGACTGGTAGCAATGCTGCCTAAATGACTGGAGTTAGCGTGTGCTCTCTGTGGTTGAATGAGCTTCCTCCCACTCTGCAAATACATACATGTTGGACTTAATTTTCCCATAGGTGTGAGAGTATGAAGGATGTATGTGTATGTTATAATTACATGCATGTACATGTATGCATTGCAAATCGGTGTCAACATATCTACAGGGATGCCTCTAAGCTAGACCTTGTGACACAAAAAGGGCATTATACTTTTTGAAAGTAGTCATCTTTAACAATTAACATTTCAAAAAGAACAAAATATACATAATACTGCCATTGGAATGACTACTAATACTTGTACCCCAATTTAAAGTACTGAAAAGCAAAAAACGATTTTGGCATCACCCATGCCATTTTGAGTAAGAATATCTCAGTAACTACAAAAATAACCCTGCTGCTTTTTTGTACAGTGATAGAAGACAGATGGAACTGTCTTTTAGAAAAAGTTGGGGTCTCTGGCACCTGTCCCATTTGGAGATTTTTGCCACCAAAAGCAGCCAATTAAAAATCTCGTCCAACTTTGGGAGCTCATATTCTCCAAACTGAGGTACCTAGAAAGCTCCAGTTTGCTAAGTTATCACGCAAGTTTGTGTAGAATTGAAACCAGGGGTATCAGAACACTTCTGTGCAGTATTTCTAGTACCTTTAAGGCCCCAAACCCCACTCGCGAGTAGGTTTTTCTTAAATTTTGGCATTTTTAGCAAGCCCCCATGGCCTGCAGAGTGTACGGAAACACCAAGGGATGTTTGTGGAGCACTAGCTACATGCAGAGGCCTTGTATACCAACTTACAGCTCTCTGATATGTCTAAAGGCTGAGAATTAACCACTTAAAGATGCAAAAAACCCTGGCGAGGCTTTTCTTGGCTATTTATAGCCCAAATTCTGAAAATTTAAGATTACTTTATCCTGATTTCCTGATCAAAGTGAAAGATTTCGCTCAAAACCAATGTTAAATAAAATAATTACCCACAAAGAATGGATTTTTTATTTTGTTTTTTTTTTTGCGACCAAACAATAAAAAACTGGAGGTCACCAACTTTCCATTCCTCAAAAAGGTTTAGCGAATGACAGCTTGAGGAATGCTTTTGCTGTCAAGTGACTGTCACATATGCTTACCTCATTTTGCACTACATTCCCACTCATTTTTACATGCTCATGCTCCCCCTCCCTCTCTGTGTTGGTTGTCTTGCGACAGATTTGTTTATAATCTACTTTTTCTCTTATTGTTAGTTTCCTCTTTGCAAAGAATATGTGAATTAAACGTGAGTTGCCTTCTCTTTTCATAATATTGAGCAGATATTTAAATTAGGGAAAGTATTACTGTGACTAGCTGTATACTGCTCCTTTTATAGTTTTAGAGTCTTGGAAGATACACCACAGATTTGACCACCACACATTGCAAGCATATTTAGCAAACTCATTTATTTTATCTTATGTGTTTAGCCTCGCTGGCATTGTTGGTAGATTACTATGAATTTGCAATACATTAGAAAACATTATAATTAGGTTTTTTTTGGTTACATGACAGAGTGTATATTGTACTTGAGGAATTATTTATCGAATTGCCGGTGTGGTCAGCTGTTAGGTGCAGAACACTCACCGGAAAACGGAAACTTTATGTATCGTCGTAAAAGAACAATAGGACATTTGATGTTGCTGCTAAAGAGATGTTTGATGCTACTTTAACTTCTGCACGCTAAGATTCAATCAAAATGTATTTTGTTGCTGCAGGCCTTCATGTTGACAACATGGCAGACAATAAATGTGTGAGTGTTTAGGGTTAAAAAGTTCATTCAGTTGATTGACAAAGTTCAATGGATTTGTTCATCCTACTCATTTGGTATGCCCGCAATTCCAGAAATGGATGTTCCTTTGCCTGGAGCTGTTTCCGACTTGGCCTCTTAGTTCCACTGAAGGAAAGTCTTCATGCTGTTTCAAAATGTGGCATTGTAGATAATTCTGCTTCCAATAATTTTGAGAGGACCCTTTCATTTTTTCAGCATGGAAATTCTACCATGCGCCCAATCACAGAACAAGGCCCATTCATGCTTTGTTGACATCAGTGCGTACTGGCCTACTTCGAACCCTGACCTTGACCGTCAAACGCTGTTCAAATCAACTGAATGACTGACTCTGAGCCAGGAATTACCATACTGCATCCATACCCCATCTCATGCTTTTCTGAGTGGAATGGAAGCAAATCTCTTTATTAATGTCAAACAAACCTTATACTGAAAGGTGTAGGTTTTGCAGATGCTCTCCAGGGTCCACAAATCTACATCATAAGCAAAGAATCTGGGGGCTTCAGCAATCAAATGTGTAACTTCATGGCTGAAACAAAATTCTGTACTCACAATGTATCTCTCTACATTTGCTTAAAAATTGGTCGATTATAAACTGTTCCAAAAAGACCCGAGGCCATCATAGCAGCAGGAGAGACCAACTCCTTTGTGATGCACACGATTTTGGATTAAAATTTTAGATGAGCCAGTTTCCACTTTTTTTTTTTTTGCATGTTTTGTATGACCATTATGTAAGGGTATTGTAGGACATATATTATATTAGGACACTTATGCAATAGACATCTTCCATACAACTCCATATTTATTGAAATACACAGATTAATGAATTGCTTTCTCACCACCTCACCACTACCCTTACCTATGTCATTCCTCCCAACATGGACCACTGTCCGCTGGATCCCTACGCGTTCTGGCTAGGAGCTTGTCTGCACGTTCCAGGTGGTCTCCCAAGTATTTGAGCCCTTTTCAACTCATTTTAGTGGTCAGATGGAGTCCGTCACGTGCTTCTTTAAAATCACTGTGGGTCCTCTCATACAACCCCAATTTCAAAATAGTTGGGACGAAGTGTAAATTGTGAATAAAATCAAAATGCAATGACTTTCAGATCACATGAGCCAATGTGTTGTTTACAATAGAACATAGATAACATTTCAAATGTTGAAGCTGAGACATTTTACATTTTTATCCACAAAATTAGCTTATTTCAAATTTTCTGGCTGCAACAGGTCTCAATAAAGTTGGGACACAGGCAAAAAAGGGCTGAAAGAGCAATTAATATATAAGAGAATCAGCTTAAAGAACATTTAGCAGGTAATTAAGTTAACTGGCATCTGGTGTGTAACATGATTGGCTATAAAAGGGATGTCTTAGGGAGGCTGAGTCTCTCAGAAGTAAAGATGCCCAGAGGCTCTCAACCTGTGAAGGTTTGTGTAAAACAATTGTGAAATACTTAAAAAAACAATGTTCCTCAACATCAAATTGTAAAGGCTTTGAAGGTCTCATCATCAACTGTGCATAACATAATCAAAAGATTCAGAGAAGTGGAAAAATCTCTGTGTGTAAGGGACAAAGGCGAAGGGACCAGGCGATACTTAGCATTGCATATGGGGTGGCATTCTAATTGGACTGGTAGCAATGCTGCCTAAATGACTGGAGTTAGCGTGTGCTCTCTGTGGTTGAATGAGCTTCCTCCCACTCTGCAAATACATACATGTAGGACTTAATTTTCCCATAGGTGTGAGAGTATGAAATGTGTGAACTGCCTGAGTGCATTCTTCCCTCCTGATCTCTGGATGGTGGGATGGGGTTCCTCCGATAGATTATTGATGGATGGACATTGCATTTGTGTTAACATCAAAAATTGACTTTAACGAGTATTGATTTCAATTGATTCACAAATGAAATATTTTAGTATAAATCAAATCACAATTGTTAATACCTTTTTGGGCTTGGACAAATAAAACTTAATTCCAAGATAAAAGAAAATTTCTTTCTTTCTTGTTTTTATTTCGGCATGATTGTATAGTCGTTTCATGACAATTTCAACACAACATGTATCATGTATCATGACTGAAAGGGTCACGGGAGAAGCGAAATCGCTTGTCAAAGTCCCGCCCCCAACTTCCAGAAAAACAGTTTGATTATGGTTAAGATATCATAGGGATTATAAATCACAGCAGAGCTAGTGTCCATGTACGCTACGATTTAAACATCAGAAAATAAAATCGTAAGATTTATGAATATCATGAGAATTATAATTACAGAATAGGGGAGTGTCCATATAACTTCAGATTCAAATGCCACTCTTGATCCAATGCGACATTGCCCCGAAACCCCTTTCTTAATCATTTGGTTTGTTCCGGCTAATTTGGAGTAGATGAGAGGTATAATAATGCCGGATCTTTGCTTGGATCTCTTGATCAGTTGTCATTTCCATCGCCTTGGTTCACCCTTCCCTTATCGGATGTAATGACTTCTCGCAGTATGTGCAGTCCATCGTTGCCTTCCTTGATGCCGAATTCAATTTTATTGAGCTTTCTGTCAAGGATAGCCATGCTATTCAAAGTTTTCTTTATCCTATGGTCAATCAAAAACAGACCAAACCCCAATGATAGCAGACCCGCTATCATGAATCCAATTAGATAAACGTCCTCTACATCCTCGATGTCCAGGACTGCCAAACACAGCGAACGCCACTTTCCCCATGCATCCATGGTGTAACCGGCCGGGAATGTCCCATCCGGCCATGTCGGTTCTCCAGAACCTGACCGCCTCGTGGAGATAATTTTGTCGATTGCATTTAACAACCAGCTTATAAGATCCATATTGGTTCAGCTGTCTGTAGTAATGTGCTGTGACAGTTGTCTTTCGGACAGATGGTCTGGAGTGTCCAGTAGATACAAAGGTACAGATTTAACAATATTGAACATGTTTATAGTTACTCAGATATGCACATTTCAACAAATATTTGAAGGCCTTCAGCTGTTCTGCCATGCTTATATTATCATCAAGTACGTTCCATGCCCTGACTCCAGCCACAGATAACGAGTGCTCCCTGCGAGTCGTTCAGACCTTTCTTGTTTGCAACAACATTCTGCCTCTGGTGTTTTGGATACAATCACGCTGAAGAAATAAGCTTTGTATATTTCTAGGCAAGTCTTTGTGGTATCCTAAATATACAAGTTGCAAGGAGTTGAATTTTACTATATCCTGTAATTTAAGAAACTTTTCCTTAATAAACAAATCATTTGTATGAGTTCCATACGGAACGCAATGAATAATTCTTAGGGCCTTTTTTTGGAGTTTAAATAAAGATTCTATTGTATTTTTGTAAGTGTGACCCCATACTTCAGCGCAGTAATGTAAGTGGGGTGCTATGAGGGCTGAATAGATTATTTTAAGAGACTTGAGGTTTAATAGTTTCTGCATTTTCCAAATAGATACACTTTTAGCTAAAAAAGCTTTCTTTGAACCAAATTTACATGCGGTTTCCAGCTTAAGAGATTATCTATCATAACTCCCAAGACTTTATATTCGTTTGCCCTTTCAATGCTGGTACCATTTACCTTTAAGTCTATGTCGTCCTTTAGGCCTTTTTTCCCAAATATCATAAATTTGGTCTTTGTAAGATTTAGTGATAATTTGTTTACATTAAACCACGTGTGAAGTTTAGACATTTCATTATTAGCCAATTTAACTAATTGTTTGAGAAAAAATAGTCGTGTCGTCAGCGAATAAAATTAATTTTAGGATATTGGACACCTTAACAATGTCATTTATGTAGATTATGAACAACTTGGGACCTATAACCGAGCCCTGAGGAATTCCACAGGCAATGTCCAGGCAATTTGATTTGTTATTACCCATCTGCACAAATTGCGTTATATTTGTTAAATAATTTTTGATCCATTTTAATGCGGTCCCTCTTATTCCATATTTGTGAAGTTTTTCAATCAGTATATCATGATTTATAGTGTCGAATGCTTTCTTCAGATCAATAAATATACCTATATAACTATATAACTTTGAATCTAGTGAATCTTTAATCATCTCAATAAATTCTGTTAGGGCTAGTGCTGTCGAATGCTTTTTCCTGAACCCATACTGACTGTCACATAGTAGTTTGTGTTTATCAATGTACTTGTCCAATCTTTCATTGAAGAGCTTTTCTAAGATTTTTGAGCATTGAGGTAAAATCGAGACAGGACGATAGTTTCAGAAATCATATTTATCCCCGCTTTTGTAGAGAGGGATAACCTTCGCTATCTTCATTTTATCTGGAAACACTCTGTATAGGAGAAGGATAGATTGCATATATGCGTAAGTGGAGTTACAATTGCGTTAGTGTTTTCAGTAATTTCATATCTAATTGGTTTACGTCAACAGATATCTTAGCTGTACAATTTTTCAGAATTGATCAAATTTCGGATTCAGTAACAGGAGTTAATGTCATTGTGTCTTGGACTTCCTCATCCTTATCAAGGTAGTCCCATCTTAGGTGTGAGGATTCAATACCCTTTGCTAGTTCTGGCCCAACATTCACAAAATAACTGTTAAAATTTTCCACGACCAATTCCATGCTCTCTACCTTTTTTCCATGAATATTAAAGAAGGCAGGGTACTCCCTCTTCGGAGCCCTCCCAGAGACATTCTTTATTATATTCCAGAGATTTCCGGTGTAATGTTTATTTTCTAATAGAAGCTTTTCATAATACTCTTTATGCTTCCTCAACAAGCGTGTAATTTTGTTTCTGTAACTTTTATACCTTATTTCTGCTTTCTCTGTTCTTTCTCTCAGAAACTGCTTATACAAAGTATTTTTTTTTCTTACAGGCATTAGCCAGTGTTTTTGAAACCCAAGGTCTTCTCTCTTTGTTTTGCTTCAGATTATTGATTGTTTTGACTATACAGTGGGTATCATATAGAGAATTTACAGTCCATAGGAAAGCCTCATACGCCCTATTTGGATCGTTTTGTCATTTGTCTTGCTAATCAGAGAGAAATTTATTTCTGTAGGTTGATAACTGCTCATAAATATCTGTCAAGGATTTCAACTTGCCTCAGTGGTCGAACTTCTCCAAATCCCGCATCATCTTGATCAGCACCGGTCTGGTGGTTTCCGGTGAAGATCCATTTGGTTTGATGAAAATTCTGCAGTTAGCCGACCAAGTGCTGTGTATCTTACCCTCTTTCTTTAGTTGACGAGCTTTCCATGCGATGGTTGCATTATGCTTGGTGAGGTTTTCATTCATGAATACATTGGATCCTTTGGGATTTTTCCCTTGCTTCAACAGAAAAATCTTGTGCTTTTTGCTTGTCATAAATACAAGCAAAATATAAGATAAGATGAGACAAAACTTTGTCTTGCATCTCCATGCAGCTCCATTCAAGAGAAATTACCCAAAAACTAAATTAAACACATAAATTACACACGCGCACACACACACACACACACAATAAATTACACAAAATCTAACAGATGCTAATGAAACAAATGCAAATGAAACATACCAGTAACACAAGACACCTCCACTACCCACACAAAACACAAACAGTCAGCAACAATGCACACTCCTCAAAATATTGTATCCTTTGGATTCAGATCTCAGTTTGCAGCACACTGATGGTAGTTTAGCAACAACATGGACTGAGGTTTGAAAGAGTTCTTCAACCGGTTGTGTCTAAAATAAGGGACTCAAAAAATTTGGTTAATCACAGTCTATTCATGATATAAGATACTTTTTCACATAGGGCCAGGTAGGTTTGGATAGCTTTTTTCCCTTAATAAATGAATTCATCATTTTAAAAACTGCATTATGTATTTACTCAGGTTATCTTTGCCTAATATTAACTTTAATTTTGTTTGATGATCTGAAACATTTAAGTGTGAAAAATATGCAAAAAAATAAGAAATCAGGAAGGGGGCAAATACTTTTTCACTGCACTGTAGGCTGCTGAATCAGGCCGTACTACAATACAGCATCACAGCAACAACTGCTTTAAAAAACAGAAAAATAATCTGATTTCTAACTTAAAAAGATCTCAGGCGACAAAGAAAATAAAAACAATGCTGTATCTTCTAACAAATAAATTCTATTTGAGGAGTCTATAATAAGGTGATATCGATCATGACACCCAGATATTTGTACAAAGTGAAGACCAAACAAAATCTCTTCTGTCTTATTAGTATTAATGATGAAAGCATTTTTATCACACAATTCAACTTGCTAGACAACATTACACCTGTACTGTCTGAAATCGTCGCTGTCAATCAGCAAACACAGTGAGGTACAATCATCAGAATATTTTAAAATAAATTGGTTGTGCACACTGGTGATACAATCTGCAGTGTACACAACACTTGTGAGCATATGCAGCCTTGAGGTGTCCCAACATTAGTTCTGAGAGTGTGTCATTTACCAGTAATAGCTGCATTCTGTCTGTAAGAAAAGAACTGTACCAGTAAATGAGATATGGATTGAGCTGAAACTGAATCATATTAGACAAAAGTAAATCTGGCTGAATTGTATTAAATGCAGATGAAAAATCCAGGAAAAGAGCTCTGGTATAAGCTTTTGGTTTATTGAGATGTCTGGAAATTTGATGCACAAGTGTTACAACTGCACTTTCTGTGCTGCGGCCAGATTTATATGTACATTGAAAGAGATCTTGTGTTTTACCTTTTGCTTTTTTGAGATGTTGAACCATAATCTTTTCCATTGACATCATGATAACAGATGTTAGCGCTAATGGCCAAAAATCATTGAAATCTTTCATTGAAGGCTTGATATGGGATGTTTTCCTGGCAAGTGGAATGGTGTGGGTATCTGCAGACTGTTGAAAGATAGGTTGCCAAACGGGAGCCAGTTCCCTGGCAAAAGTTTTTCAAACAACAGCACTACTGGAGTCAGGGCCTAAGGCTTTCCTAGAGTTGATATGCTGGAAAATGCTCCTGACTTCCTCCTCAGTCATGACAATCCTATCAGCATTGGTGAGTGTAATATTCTTAAGTAGATCTGTGCATTTCTCAGAGATATTCTAGTCCGTATCTTATGGCAAAGGATCCAGTGGAGTATCAGGGATCAAATTAGAGCCATGAAAAAAAGACCTCCATGTTGAAAAATCTCTGGTATTTCACCACTTTACGGCGGTATTTCCCTCATATGTGACGGCACACACTGGTTAGACCCGCAAATCTTTCTGGTTGTTTCTGGGCTCTTAAAAATTACACCCCCAACTGCCAGCAAAACCCGTAAGCCTAAAAACAGTGAGAAAAATAAGTCAGAATACCAAACATATTACCGAACATGTGGTCACACACTTACAGTATTATTTTATTAAATTCCTGTATTACTGGGGCTACACATTTCTATTAACTTCAGAAACTGACTTTGGTTTTTAATTCTCTTGGCTCCATTGGTAAAGCCCAAAATACAAATCATATTCAAATAATTTTCGTTCAGAATTGAATGCTGGATGGTAGTGAAATTTACCAAAGCTTGACGGTTTGAGATGTACCCTTGCAATTGTTTTTCTACGCACTGTGTCGCTGCTCCCTCATAAATCGGTTATAAGGTGTGCAGTCGGTGTCAAGGAGCCATGACAGTTTTGTGTTAGTCGTTCGTCGGGACTAAGGAGAGGCTCTGTCTCGAAATTCTCTTTTCTGAAAATAAATTTGACCAATTCTTTTCTCGGATTTATGCTTCAGCAGGAAGGCTAGTTCTCTTTTCAACAATTAAATTAGTGTTAAAAATATTTCCTAATGGAGTCGATTGTGAGAAGGTATGTCTTCGGTTTCTTTGTATACTGTGCTCATTGGTGCTTTGTTTTGTCCGTTACTCGTTATTCTATCCCCGAAGAAATGAAGGAAGGCTCCGTCGTTGCAAATTTGGCCTCTGATTTGGGTCTGGATATCGGTGCTCTGGCTACACGTGAAGTCAAGCTCGATATAATCTACAATAAGAAATATCTTGAGATTAACAAAAAGACTGGAGAGCTGTATATTTTAGAGAAGATTGACAGGGAATATTTGTGTCCGATGAGAATGGCTTGTATTCTGAAGCTGGATGTTATATTTGAAAAGCCATTGCGAATGTTTAACATAGAGTTAGAAATCACAGATATAAATGACCACGCGCCCCGTTTTCGCAGAGATCGGATTGAACTAGATGTTTCAGAATCTGCATCTCCGGGTGAGAGATTCACATTAACGAACGCCGTGGACCCAGATGTTGGTTCAAATACTGTAAAATCATATGCCCTGAGTGACAGCGAGCATTTCAGTATTGAGACTCAGACAGGAAGCGATGGGACTAAATACGTTGATTTGGTTTTGAAAAAGGCTTTGGACAGAGAACAGCAGGCTGTTCATAATCTTATACTTACCGGTGTAGACGGCGGAGTCCCAGCTCGGTCAGGCACCGCCAACATAATCGTTAGCGTTTCAGATACGAATGACAACGCCCCACAATTTGACCATCTAGTGTATTCGGTTAATATGACTGAAAATTCCCCGATAGGAACTCCTGTGTTTACTTTAAATGCGACAGACGCGGACGAGGGTTCAAATGCAGAGATAATGTATTCTTTCACGTTTTACACGTCAGAGAAAACCCAGGAGATGTTTTCTTTAAATGCAGATACAGGAGAAATTAAAGTGAAAGACGTGGTTGATTTTGAGGAAATTAAAATTCTGGAAATGCATGTCCAGGCCAAGGACAAAGGCCAGCACCCACTGTCGGGACAGTGTACAGTGATGGTGTATGTGGAAGATCTGAACGATAACTACCCAGAGATCACTGTTAAATCGCTAAGGAGCACAGTGAAGGAGAATGTTCCTGTTGGCACAGTAATTGCTCTTGTTGGAATTAGTGACAGAGACTCAGGGGCCAATGGGAAGGTTGATCTCTCAATTAGCGAGCAGTTACCTTTTGTGCTCAACAAGTCATCCGAGAGAGATTTCGAACTGGTTGTTTCAGAATCACTGGACCGCGAGATAGTCTCTGAATATAACATAATTTTAACAGTGACGGACAGAGGGACCCCTCCTTTGTCAGATAACGAAACAATTACTTTGGGACTTCAGGATGTTAATGACAATGCTCCTCAGTTTCCAAAGTCATTCTACACTATACCAGTGGTGGAGAATAACGCACCTGGATCTCTTTTGAGTTCGATCACTGCGTTTGATCCAGATTTTAATGAAAACCAATATTTAGTATATTTTATCGTAGAAAAAGAAATCTTGAACACATCCATGTCGATGCTCTTTTCCATCAATCCAGAAAATGGTGATCTTTACGCACTGAAAACATTTGATTACGAGAGAGAAAAAGAGTTTCTTTTCCATATTGAGGCCAGAGACTCTGGTGCTCCTCCGCTCAGCAGTAATGTCACTGTGCACATTATTATTCTGGATCAGAATGATAACACCCCTCTCATAGTCTCTCCATGGCGTGCGCATGGGTCTGTGGTTGAGGAAGTGATCCCAAGATCCACTGATAAAGGGCACCTGATAGCCAAAGTGATCGCCATAGATTCAGACTCGCTGCAGAACTCCCGGGTCACGTACCAATTTTTACAAGTTCCAGATGCTAGTTTATTCAGTCTGGACCAGTACAATGGAGAAATCCGGACAATGAGAATGTTCAGTTACAGAGATCCCCGTCACCAGCGTTTAGTGGTCATCGCCAAGGACAATGGAGATCCGGCACTGTCTTCTACAGTTACAATTAAATTATCAACAGTGGAGCAGGTTGTTAAAGCGTTTTCTGAGACGTCTGAGATTCCCTTGGAATATGATATTTTTTCTGACTTGAACCTGTATTTGCTGATCGGTTTGGGCTCTGTTTCATTTCTGTTATTGATGACGATACTGGTGACCATCGTACTGAAGTGCCAGAAACCGAAGCCCATCACCAAAGCAACCCCTCCCTGCAGAAACAGTGTCGTTAGTCAGAGGAGCTCAACTGTTGCAGATTCCACCCTGGTGTCCAACGATGCATACTGGTACAGCTTATTTTTAGCAGAGACGCGGAAAGGAAAGGTGGTGGTTAGACAGCCGATACCCAAGAGTTGTGGTTACATCGTTTCCAGTATTCCCAGGAGCACTGGTGTGACAGATACTAGCGAGTCAGCAGCCTCGACTCTCCAGGTAAGATATCACTTATCTCTGTGTACTTTTAATTCGAAAGATGCATTTTCCCTTTGCTTATCATGCAGTAAAAGCAATATCCAGAGGTGGAAAATACAGGGGTCAGAAAGTAAAAACTCTGCCATGTTTTTATTCCTGCTGCAAACTCAACCAGCTGATGCCATTGATTACCTTTAGCTCCTGTCCAGGGAATTGAGCTCATAAAAACGTAAGAGAGAGAGAGCGTAGTGCTGGGGAGGACTCATACTTTTGGGATTGCCATTTTTCACCTCAGGCAATCAACAAATTAGCATAGCAACAATCTTCATTATAATTAGTTTGGTTTGTTGATTAGTATTTCGATTTCATCATGCACTTCACTGGGCTCTGGCTTCACAACCATTACTGTAAATGTCTTGTTTAAGCATTGGTGGGTTTGAAATGAATATCCTCTTATAGTGTCATTTCCTATTCTATAACTATAAAGCACAATGCATTCTCTGTCTTATGCACTTTTTTGAAGTTATTTTCTATTTGACTTTTATATTTGTCCCAAATGCATGATCTGCTTTTAGTCTTTTCTGTTTGTTCTTTAAGATATTGCTTTATTTTAGCTATTTTTTTCCATTATAGAGGTGAAATAAACAATCAGTATTGACATTTGAAACATCTCAACAAAAGACGTGCTTAACATTTTTTTAAATTGTAATTCTAGGAAACAATTTTGAGCACAATACAAATATGGGTTCAATTACTGATTTATTGAATACATTGCGTGTTGGATTACTGAACCTAACGAAATTTGAATCGTCAACGCGAATGTTTTATGATATGATAAGTGAGCTTAAGCTATGGCTCATAAAATTAATAACGTGTTCATGGTCTAGTCACTATTTTTTCTATGTAGAAACCATTGAGTGTTCTCGTAGCAAACGCATTTTGTTTGCAAGGTAGTGGTCCTCAACTTGTAGTGCGAATTCACGTGGCGCTGTTTACCTTGATGGTGCTGAAATAACTTCAACACAAAAAGCGTAACGTTGTGGACTGAATTGGAGACGTAATTATTAAGGTCATAAGTTTGCACTTATGGCGACGTCAGAATAATTTTAGAAGTGGGGAGTGTCCATGAGATGCGCATAAGTTTCCTTCTGTCCGTTTTAGCTCATGTGGATGCGCACTTTGCAAATGCTTTTCTACACGCTGTGTCGCTGTTCCCTCAAAAATCGCTCATATCTGCGGCAGGGAGGGAGAGCAGTGGCACTCTTTATGCATAAGATGTGTGTTGCCTACTAAAACAGAAGCTTCGTCTCTCTTCCGTAATTCTTGATATCGCTAATCTCACATTCCGTCGGATTCGCGTATTCCAGCTGGAAGAACATTAATTCTTTATGCGATCAGAATTCTATTTTTTTTTATATTTTCTTCCCATATTCGTTGAAGTCATCATTCATGGAGCAGCGAATAAAGAGGTATGCCTCAGTTGTTCTTACATTCAGCATACAATGGGTCTTTGTTTTGTGCATGACTCGCTACTCAGTCCCCGAGGAAATGAACGAGGGCTCTGTCGTTACAAATTTGGCCTCTGATTTGGGTCTGGATATCGGTGTTCTGGCCGCACGCGAAGTCAAACTGGACATAATCCACAATAAGAAATATCTTGAGATTAACAAAAAGACTGGAGAGCTGTATATTTTAGAGAAGATAGACAGGGAATATTTGTGTCCGACGAGGACCGCGGCTACGTGCTTCCTGAAACTTGACGTGATATTTGAGAAACCTCTGCGGATGTTTAATATTGAGTTAGAAATTACAGATATAAATGACCACGCGCCCCGTTTTCGCAGAGATCGGATTGAGCTGGATGTTTCAGAATCTGCATCTCCGGGTGAGAGATTCACTTTAACGAATGCCGTAGACCCTGATGTTGGCTCAAATACGGTAAAGACGTACGCTTTGAGTGACAGCGAGCATTTCAGTATTGAGACTCAAACAGGAAGCGATGGAACTAAATATGTTGATTTGGTTTTGAAAAAGGGTTTGGACAGAGAACAACAGGCTGTGCATAATCTAATACTCACGGCTGTGGACGGCGGAGTACCCCCGCGGTCTGGCACCGCTAGCATAATTGTAAGCGTGTTAGATACAAATGACAACGCCCCACAATTTGACCGTCTGGTTTACTCGGTTAACATGACTGAAAATTCCCCGATAGGAACGCGTGTGTTCACATTAAATGCGACAGACATCGACGAAGGTTCAAATGCCGAGGTAACGTATTCTTTCACGTTCTATACGTCTGAGAAAACTCAGGACATGTTTTCTTTACATCCAAATTCAGGAGAAATTAAGGTGAAAGATGTGGTTGATTTTGAGGAAATAAAAATTCTGGAAATGCATATTCAGGCAAAGGATAAAGGACATCCGTCATTGTCGGGACAGTGTACAGTGATGGTATATGTGGAAGATGTAAATGATAACTACCCTGAGATCACCATTAAATCTCTAAGGAGCACAGTGAAAGAGAATGTCCCTGTTGGCACAGTTATTGCCCTTGTTGGAATTGGTGACAGAGATTCAGGAAGCAATGGGAAGGTCGACCTATCGATGAGCGAACAGTTACCATTTGTGCTCAATAAATCAACAGAAAGAGATTTTGAACTGGTTGTCTCAGAATCGTTGGATCGTGAGATAGTTACGGAATACAATATAGTTTTAACTGTGACAGACAGGGGAGTGCCTCCATTGTCAGATAACGAGACAATTACTCTGGGACTCATTGATGTTAATGACAATGCTCCTCAGTTCCCAAAGTCATTCTTCACCATCTCAGTGATGGAGAATAATGCACCTGGATCACTGTTGAGTTCCATCACCGCATTTGATCCAGATTTCAACGAAAACCAGTATTTGGTTTATTTTATAGTGGAAAAGGAAATTGTGAACACTTCCATGTCGATGCTGTTTTCAATTAATCCAGAGAATGGAGATCTTTATGCGTTAAAAACTTTTGATTATGAGAGAGAGAAAGAGTTTCTTTTTAATATCGAGGCTAGAGACTCTGGTGCTCCTCCGCTCAGCAGTAACGTCACTGTGCACATTATTATCCTGGATCAGAATGACAACACCCCTCTCATAGTCTCTCCGTGGCGTGCGCATGGGTCTGTGGTTGAGGAAGTGATCCCAAGATCCACTGATAAAGGGCATCTGATAGCCAAAGTTATCGCCATAGATTCAGACTCTCTGCAGAACTCCCGGATCACGTACCAGTTTCTACAGGTTCCAGATGCTAGTTTATTCAGTCTGGACCAGTACAATGGAGAAATCCGGACAATGAGAATGTTCAGTTACAGAGATCCTCGTCACCAGCGGCTCGTTATCATTGCCAAGGACAATGGAGATCCGGCACTTTCTGCTACTGTCACCATAAAATTATCAACAGTTGAGCAGGTTGTTAAAGCATTTTCTGAGACGTCTGAGATTCCTTTGGAATATGATATATTTTCGGACTTGAACCTGTATTTGCTGATCGGTTTGGGCTCTGTATCATTTCTGCTATTGATGACGATACTGGTGACCATCGTACTGAAGTGCCAGAAACCGAAGCCCATCACCAAAGCGACCCCTCCCTGCAGAAACAGTGTCGTTAGCCAGAGGAGCTCAACTGTTGCAGATTCCACCCTGGTGTCCAATGATGCGTACTGGTACAGCTTGTTTCTGGCGGAGACGCGGAAAGGAAAGGTAGTGGTTAGACAGCCAATACCGAAGAGTTGTGGTTACATCGTTTCCAGTATTCCCAGGAGCACTGGTGTGACAGACACGAGCGAGTCAGCAGCTTCTACGTTACAGGTAAGAAACAAGTGTTGACGTCTTTTTAGTTACAAGAATTTACTTTTTATCCGTTTAATGTTCGGTTATCACAATATCCATAAGATTAAACTACATTTGCTGGGTCTGTTTATCAATTACCTTCACTTTTCCTTTTTATATTTGAGTGGTAAGCGGACTAAACCCAACCGTGTTGTCCCGATAAATATTGCCCCGAAATGATTATTTCTCTGCGCATATAGGCGCGCAATTTCCGATTGCCATGCGTCCGTTTTGAGCAGATTATCCTGTAATCTGTCAGACTCTGGTAGGCTATGAAAAAAAAAATCAATTTTGGTTTAGATGCGAGTGTATGTTGTTTTCTCAATGTAGTCCTTCACAGTTATGCATTTAAACATTTTTGTTGCAGAGCCATTGACTCTCTCTAGTAATTTCAGAACAGCCTTTTCCTATATTCTGCAGAGCTGCAGGTCCTGCTAGTTCCTGTTTTTAAGTTTGTTATCAATAATCAATTCAACAATCAATTTGGATTCAGGTAAAGAGGTGAGGTGAGCTAACTGTATAATACACTTTTTTATTGATGAGTTGAGTAATGAGGACGAAAAATCAGCGTATATTGCGGCTCTGCCGGGATCGGGAGTTAGTGGCGCTGTTTGACTGTGCATGGCTGAAATGTGGTGTCATGTTTCTATGCTTATTTGCAGAGCACAAATAACGTTCGATCATTTAAGCCCTTCACGATTTTACATTTGTTAAGTGATATGTAGTTTTTGCTGTTCTGGTGGCCGTAAATTGGTTGAGATGATGCTTCATAGCGTCCTAAATATTTTTGAGTGCGTGCGAACATAGGGGTTCTTCTGCCGCAAAGCACTATTTTGTCAGTTGTGAAATACTCAGGCGCCTTTAATCTCGATGGGGTTGAATTAAATTAAACATTGCACTGCATCAGGTGCTACTACATATTGGATATTTATGATTGTTTTTCGTCGCATTTGAATGGCTGTCAAACTCGCTTTATTTTATATCCGTTGTCAAAAGTCACACAAAATTACAACCCGTCCTCATATCATTTCAGGAAATTTGGAAGTGAAGGCAAAATGTTTATCACTTGAGCTGGTGTATAGTCTGTCTTAGATTTCATTTGCTGCCTGTTTTTCTACACATCGTGTCGCTGTTCCCCTATGAATCGCTTTGGTCTGCAACGAAGACTTAGGAGCCATGACAGTTTTATGGTGTTCGCAGTACGCTGTTCGCTATTGAGGAGAGGCCACGTCTCTACATTTATCCTTTGTACATCATACCGCTGTTATCATATATTCTCCGATTTTTTGAGATCTTGGACATACATCTTCATGCTGGTACTAACTTAATTCAGTCCGCTATCAAATGCGTTTGTTTTTATTTCTCATTTGGAAACCGTTGCTCTAAGGTCTTAATGGAGCGGCGAATGAAAAGGTATGTCTCGATTTTCATTCTCTTCTGCACACAATGGTGCTTTGTTTTGTGTATGACACGTTACTCTATACCCGAAGAAATGAAGGAGGGTTCCATCGTGACAAATCTGGCTGCTGATTTGGGACTGGATGTCAGTGTGCTGGCCACGCGCGAGGTTAAACTAGATATAATGCATACTAAGAAATATCTCGATATTAATAAGAAGACTGGAGAGTTATACATTGTGGAGAAGATAGACAGAGAATATTTGTGTTCGATGAGAACTTCAACGGCATGTATCCTGAGACTTGATCTTATTTTTGAGAAACCCTTGCGTATATTTAATATTGAGCTGGAAATCACAGATATCAATGACCACGAGCCTCAGTTCCGCCGGGATAGGATTGAACTGGATGTTTCTGAATCTGCTTCGCCCGGTGAGAGATTTTCTTTAACGAATGCCGTGGACTCAGACGTTGGTTCAAACACAGTAAAATCATACAGGCTGAGTGAGAGCGAGCATTTCAGCATCGAGACTCAGACGGGAAGCGATGGAACAAAATACGTCGATTTGGTTTTGAAAAAAGCTTTGGACAGAGAAAGGCAAGCAGTGCATAATCTTATACTCACTGCTGTAGATGGCGGAGTCCCGGCTCGGTCTGGAACAGCCAGCATAATTGTCAGCGTCGTGGATACAAATGACAACGCCCCTCAGTTCGACCGCCCGGTTTATTCGGCTAACATAACGGAAAATTCCCCGATCGGTACATTAGTATTAAAGTTAAATGCTTCAGACTTAGATGAGGGTTCAAACGCTGAAATTATATATTCTTTCACGTTGTACACTTCTGAGAAAACGCAGGAAATGTTCACTTTAAATCCAGTCACCGGAGAAATAAAAGTTAAAGATGTTATTGATTTTGAAGAAATAAAGATATTGGAGATGCATATTCAGGCTAAGGACAAAGGACATAACCCACTGTCTGGACAGTGTACAGTGATGGTGTATGTGGAAGATGTGAATGATAACCATCCCGAAATCACTGTTAAATCACTAAGGAGCTCAGTGAAGGAGAACGTTCCTGTTGGCACAGTAATAGCCCTTGTTGGTATAGGTGACAGAGACTCAGGGGCCAATGGAAAGGTTGACCTCTCAATCAGCGAAGAGTTGCCATTTGTGCTCAACAAATCATCTGAGAGAGATTTTGAACTGGTCGTCTCAGAATCATTGGACCGTGAGATCGTCTCAGAATATAACATAATTTTAACTGTGACAGACAGAGGGACCCCTCCTTTATCGGATAACGAGACAATTACTTTGGGACTTCAGGATGTTAATGACAATGCTCCTCAGTTCCCCAAGTCATTCTACACCATCCCAGTGATGGAGAATAATGCACCTGGGTCACTGCTGAGTTCAATCACTGCCTTTGATCCTGACTTCAATGAAAATCAATATTTAGTTTACTTCATAGTGGAAAAGGAGATTGTGAACACTTCAATGTCTATGCTGTTCTCCATCAATCCAGAGAATGGTGATCTTTACGGAATGAAAACTTTTGACTTTGAGAGAGAAAAAGAGTTTCTTTTCCACATTGAGGCCAGAGACTCTGGTGCTCCTCCGCTCAGCAGTAATGTCACTGTGCACATTATTATTCTGGATCAGAATGACAACACCCCTCTCATAGTCTCTCCATGGCGTGCGCATGGGTCTGTGGTTGAGGAAGTGATCCCAAGATCCACTGACAAAGGGCATCTGATCGCCAAAGTGATCGCCATAGATTCTGACTCTCTGCAGAACTCCCGAGTAACGTACCAGTTTCTACAGGCTCCAGACAATAGTTTATTCAGCCTGGACCAGTACAACGGAGAAATCCGGACAATGAGAATGTTCAGTTACAGAGATCCCCGTCACCAGCGTCTGGTGGTCATCGCCAAGGACAACGGAGATCCAGCACTTTCTGCAACTGTTACCATAAAATTATCGACAGTTGAGCAAGTTGTTAAAGCGTTTTCTGAAACGTCTGAGATTCCTTTGGAATATGATATATTTTCAGATTTGAATCTGTATTTGCTAATCGGTTTGGGCTCTGTATCATTTCTGTTATTGATGACAATACTGGTGACCATCGTACTGAAGTGCCAGAAACCGAAGCCCATCACCAAAGCGACCCCTCCCTGCAGAAACAGTGTCGTTAGCCAGAGGAGCTCAACTGTTGCAGATTCCACCCTGGTGTCCAACGATGCGTACTGGTACAGCTTATTTTTAGCGGAGACGAGGAAAGGAAAGGTGGTGGTTAGACAGCCGATACCCAAGAGTTGTGGTTACATCGTTTCCAGTATTCCCAGGAGCACTGGCATGACAGAAACAAGCGAGTCAGCAGCTTCTACTCTACAGGTAAGAAACCTATCTTAGTGTCTTTTTAACGAGAAGAAAAAACTTTCTCCTGCTTAATGTTCCGTTTTCACAATATTAATATATAATTAAAAAGTAACGATCACTGATTTTCTTGGTCTGTAAATGAATTATTTTCACTTTTTCTTTTTTAAGTGGTATGTGGACTGAACGGAGCAGTGTTTACCCGATAAATATTTCCCCAAAATAATTATTTTTCTGTCGATATTTGCGCGCAATTTCAGATTGTAATGGGTCCATGTTTTTGATTGATTATTCTGTGAATCCCCATGCTCAGGTTTAAAATGAAAATCGATTTTGGTTTTAGATGTGGGTGTATGTTGTACATAAAGTAACTTATTTCTTTCGTTTTCTCAATTTAGTTAACCATAGTTATGTATTTCTTCATTTTTGTTGTTGAACTATTCACTTTCAGTAGTTGTTTTTAGATCAGTGGTCTTTTTTTGCTGATCCTGAAGAGCTGTTGGACCTGCTAGTTCTTTCTGATTTCACTTTATCAACAATCAATTCAACGATTAATTTGGATTCAGGTAACCAGGTGAGGGGAGCTAACTGATCCACTCTTTTTTGATAAATTTTCTGCTGAGTAGTTAAAAAAAACATACACCGTGGCTCCGCATGAACTAGGAATGACTAATACTGTATTATGTGGTAGCATTGTGCACGGCTGAACCGTGGTTTCACGTGTCTGTGGTAATATGACGAGTGCAATGCACGTCCAATTATTTAAGTTCGTCTTGACATGACATTTTGAATCGATATGTGGTTTCTGCTATTCAGGTGGCAGTCTTTTAGATAATAATAATTTAGGGTGTCCTAAATATTTTTCAAAGCACGCGATTTCAGAGGTTCTTTGGTCGCGAATTATTTTTTGGTCATTTGTGAGATAATCGGGCGCTGTTAATCTCGATGGTGCTGAAATAAAATAACAGACGCTGCACTGCATCAGGTGCTACAGCATATTGGATATTTCTGGGGGGTTTGACCCATTTGAATGGCTGTCTGGTGCGCTTTATATTCCAGTCGTAGGCAAAAGTCACAGAAACTTACAATCAATCTTCATCTCCGCTCAGGAAATTTACAAGTGAGGGCAAGATAAGCATTTGTCAATTGCACTGGTGATTCGTCCTTTTGGGACTTGATTTGCTCGCAGATTTCAACACATCGTGTCGCTGTTCCCTCATGAATCGCTTAGGTCTGCAACTAAGAGGAAGGAGCCATGACACTTATGTTGTGCTTCATGAGCACTGCGCGTTAAAGAAGAGAAACCCAATCTCTGCGTTCATCCTTTATTCATATCGCTGTTATCATAAATTATTCGATTTCTTATTCTCTCGGACATAAATCTTCCTGCTGGCATTGTCGCACTTTATTCTGCTATTAAATTAGTGTGCTTTTATTTCCCGTCCGCGAGCCGTTGCATCAGTGTTAATGGAGCGAGGAATGAAAAGGTATGGACCAGTTTTCCTTTTCGTCTGCATACAGTGGAGCTTTGTTTTGTGCATGATCCGTTACTCTATACCCGAAGAAATGAAGGAGGGCTCCGTTGTTGCAAATTTGGCCGCTGATTTTGGTCTGGATGTCAGTGTACTGGCCACGCGCGAGGTTAAATTAGATATAGTGCATACTAAGAAATATCTCGATATTAATAAAAAGACTGGAGAGCTGTACATTTTAGAGAAGATAGACAGAGAATATTTGTGTTCGATGAGAATTTCAACGGCTTGTATCCTGAAACTTGATGTTATATTTGAGAAACCCTTGCGTATATTTAATATTGAGTTGGAAATCACTGATATCAATGACCACGAGCCTCAGTTCCGCCGGGATAGGATTGAACTGGATGTTTCTGAATCTGCTTCGCCCGGTGAGAGATTTTCTTTAACGAATGCCGTGGACTCAGACGTTGGTTCAAACACAGTAAAATCATACAGGCTGAGTGAGAGCGAGCATTTCAGCATCGAGACTCAGACGGGAAGCGATGGAACAAAATACGTCGATTTGGTTTTGAAAAAAGCTTTGGACAGAGAAAGGCAGGCAGTGCATAATCTTATACTCACTGCTGTAGATGGCGGAGTCCCGGCTCGGTCTGGAACAGCCAGCATCATTGTCAGCGTCGTGGATACAAATGACAACGCCCCTCAGTTTGACCGCCCGGTTTATTCGGCTAACATAACGGAAAATTCCCCGATCGGTACATTAGTATTAAAGTTAAATGCTTCAGACTTAGATGAGGGTTCAAACGCTGAAATGATATATTCTTTCACGTTGTACACTTCTGAGAAAACGCAGGAAATGTTCACTTTAAATCCAGTCACCGGAGAAATAAAAGTTAAAGATGTGATTGATTTTGAAGAAATAAAGATATTGGAGATGCATATTCAGGCCAAGGACAAAGGACATAACCCACTGTCTGGACAGTGTACAGTGATGGTGTATGTGGAAGATGTGAATGATAACCATCCTGAGATCACTGTAAAATCACTAAGGAGCTCAGTGAAGGAGAATGTTCCTGTTGGCACAGTAATAGCCCTGGTTGGTATAGGTGACAGAGACTCAGGGGCCAATGGGAAGGTTGACCTCTCAATCAGTGAAGAGTTGCCATTTGTGCTCAACAAATCATCCGAGAGAGATTTTGAACTGGTCGTCTCTGAATCACTGGACCGCGAGATAGTCTCAGAATATAACATAATTTTAACTGTGACAGACAGAGGGACACCTCCTTTATCGGATAACGAGACAATTACTTTGGGACTTCAGGATGTTAATGACAATGCTCCTCAGTTCCCAAAGTCATTCTACACCATCCCAGTGATGGAGAATAATGCACCTGGGTCACTGCTGAGTTCTATCACTGCGTTTGATCCTGACTTCAATGAAAATCAATATTTAGTTTACTTCATAGTGGAAAAGGAGATTGTGAACACTTCAATGTCTATGCTGTTCTCCATCAATCCAGAGAATGGTGATCTTTACGGAATGAAAACTTTTGACTATGAGAGAGAGAAAGAGTTCCTTTTCCACATTGAGGCCAGAGACTCTGGTGCTCCTCCGCTCAGCAGTAATGTCACTGTGCACATTATTATTCTGGATCAGAATGACAACACCCCTCTCATAGTCTCTCCATGGCGTGCGCATGGGTCTGTGGTTGAGGAAGTGATCCCAAGATCCACTGACAAAGGGCATCTGATCGCCAAAGTGATCGCCATAGATTCAGACTCTCTGCAGAACTCCCGGGTCACGTACCAGTTTCTACAGGTTCCAGATGCTAGTTTATTCAGTCTGGACCAGTACAATGGAGAAATCCGGACAATGAGAATGTTCAGTTACAGAGATCCCCGTCACCAGCGTCTGGTGGTCATCGCCAAGGACAATGGCGATCCAGCACTTTCTGCTACTGTTACCATTAAATTATCGACAGTGGAACATGTTGTTAAAGCGTTTTCTGAGACTTCGGAAGTTCCTTTGGAATATGATATATTTTCAGATTTGAATCTGTATTTGCTGATCGGCTTGGGCTCTGTATCATTTCTGCTATTGATGACGATACTGGTGACCATCGTACTGAAGTGCCAGAAACCGAAGCCCATCACCAAAGCGACCCCTCCCTGCAGAAACAGTGTTGTTAGCCAGAGGAGCTCAACTGTGGCAGATTCCACCCTGGTGTCCAATGATGCGTACTGGTACAGCTTGTTTTTAGCCGAGACGAGGAAGGGAAAGGTGGTTGTTAGACAGCCGATACCCAAGAGTTGTGGTTACATCGTTTCCAGTATTCCCAGGAGCACTGGCATGA
Source organism: Gymnothorax reevesii (assembly GCA_029721435.1). Taxonomy (NCBI): domain Eukaryota; kingdom Metazoa; phylum Chordata; class Actinopteri; order Anguilliformes; family Muraenidae; genus Gymnothorax; species Gymnothorax reevesii. The sequence continues at coordinate 39,995,903 of CM056590.1, forward strand.
CAGATACTAGTGAGTCAGCAGCTTCTACGCTGCAGGTAAGATGTGACTTCAATTTTCATCTTTGATCTACACAGCTGCGTGTGCCTGCACACACACACACACATTTATATATAACGCATCTATACTCACCAAAAAAAGTTAAGGAACACTCGATTTTGACTTGAGTATGTGAAATATAAAAACAGAAGGTAAATCCCCAGTTTTGTTACATCACTGGTGTTAATTCAAGACAAAAAAAGCATCAAAAAATTTGATCAGCTGGCTTCAATACTCCAAAACAGGGCATCTACTGGGATGACCAAAATTACACCACGTCCAGAAAATTAGATCGAAATGTTAAACAATCTCCAAAATCATTTCAGTAACTTGTGTGACCACCACATGCTCTCACCACAGCTTGACAGCATCTTGGGAAGCTCAGAAAAATAAAAAATGTTCAAGTCAGAGGTCCTTTACTTTTTTGTTGAGTATATTTTCACATATCTATACTACGTTGTAGTAAATCTATTTTACCATATCTGTTCTAGTAAAGCAACAACTATCAGTACATTTTGATGAGGTTAGAGATTAATAAAGTCTTATTTCTTCATTCAATATTGCCAGTCAGAGGACAAATTTATTGAGTTTATTGAGTAAACTTTTATCATGAAATAATATATTTTGCTGTGTACTAACTCTGACAAATGCGTGCAATACCTAGCTATACATCTACGTGATGCAACCTGTAATGTTAATAGTTTTTGATATGAAACCATTATACAGCATTGTATGTACTATTTTTTTTATTCTTTTAGATAATAATATTGTGCACTGTACATGGTTTTATTTTTTTCTGACCCATGTTTAGAATACAAAGCCTCTTTGATCAAACTTTTAACTTTTTATTCAAACTTGTTACAATATTACCATAGTAAATTAAAATGATGTTTTAGCTATTCAGCTGTCCATACAATGAATATGCATCGGTCAGGATTTATAGTGCTGTTATGCTTTTCTAAAGACTGGGAATGTAGGGGATTTTATGAAGCACACTCTCTTCAGATTAGTTCTGTTAGCAGCTAACGCTGTTCATCTCCATGGTGCTGAAATAAACTGAAACACTGTAAAAGCATATAGTTCAGCACTCAGTAGGAGGTATTATACAAATTAGTATCAGGTTGCATTTGTAGGCGTCAGGGTGGCACAGTGGGTGTCGCAGTTTGTCATGTGTAGCGCTGACGATTCACAACAAGAGGTTTGTGGATTCCAATGGGGCTTTTCAGTGTGGAGTTTGCCGGCTTTCCCCATGTTTACATGGATTTCCTCAGGGTACTCCTGTTTCCTCCCATAGTCCAAAGACACATATTCCTCGGAAATAAGTGACTGGCCGTATGTTTGTTTGAGTTTGAGCATAAATGACGTGCGATCACTGCAGTGGATTGGTGGACTGTGTCGGATGTGTTCTTGCCTCCTGTCCACTGCATGCTGGGATAAACCAGGAACCCTGACCCCTGCGACTCTGACCAGGAAAAAGCATGCTGGGTAATTGATGGATGGATTTTGCCTTTGTATGAACGTGAAATGTGGCGATAACATATTTCATACTCTTGTCCCAGTCCGGAAGCTCAACAATTTTACCTGCCACGACAGAACATTCAGCACTTTGACTGTTATCAGTAAATTAAATGGATGATATAATTCGTTATCAGCACCATAGCATAGTATGGAATAACTCCCATTCAATAAAGTGATAACATTCGTAGCGGCTCATTATTTACGGCGCATCCTAAAATTATTTTAGGAATTTTAATTGAAGGGCAAAATGCTAATGTAATGAATATATGTGGTTCCAATCAAAATTATACAACCCCTGTTGCAAATTAGGTTCACTGACAAAATTTGCATACTTTCAGCTGTTTGCAATGAACAAATCCAACAAGAACTATTTAAATGGCTCAACGCAACAAATATTACAGGTGGCCTCTGCATGCTCAACACAAAATGCCACTTTTAATGACTACTGCAAGCTCAAAATTATTCAACCCCTTCATGACAAGCATATTTAATACTTAGTAGAGCACCCTTTTGCTGCATTGACCTGCTGGAGATGTGATGCATAGGCAGATATCAGCTTTTGGCAGCATTCCCAAGGAATCTTAGCCCAGTCCTCATGGACAGTGGCCTCCTGTTCACTAATATTCTGGGGGTTTTCATGCTGCAATTGTGTTCTTCAAATCCTATCAGAGATTTTTTTTATGGGGTTCAAGTGAGGAAACTGTGATGGGCACTCTAGAATCTTCCCATACTTCTTCTGAAATCAAGCCTTGGTGGATGTTGAGGTATGCTTAAGATCATTGTCCTTTTGGAAGGTCCAATGATGCCCAAGCGTCAGATTCCCTACAGACAGCATGACATTTTCTCCTTGGATATCATGGTACTTGACTGAATCCATCTTGCCCTCCACACTTTGCAGGTTTCCAGTGCCAGAGGAAGTAAGGCAGCTGCAGAGCATCAAAAAGCCCCCACAATTCTTCACTTTAGACAGGGTGTACTTTTCAGCATATGCTTCTTTATTTCCCCTGCAGACTTACCACTGATTCACATGGCCAAAATATTCCAGTTTTGTTTCATCACTCCACAGAACAACGTCCCCAAACTTCTGTGGCATATTTATATGGTTTTGAGCATATTGGAGCCTGTGATTTTGGATCAGTCGTGGTCTATGTCTTGAAGACCTTCAACATTTAGTATGCACCCTACTGGGCAAACTGAAACCTCAGTGCCTCCTTCCTCCAAGTCTTGCTGCGGGTCTCCTGCAGTCACTCAAGTGTCTTTGGCCACTCGTCTCCTCTGAAATTTGTAGACAAACATTGTTAGCTTCCTCTTTCTGCCACATCCTGGTACTGTCGCCACTCTTCCTTTAACTGTGAACTTGTGAACTATGCCTCTAACTGTATCTCTTCGAAAATTCAGTGCCTGTGCTTTTTGTATCCTTTTCCTTGTTTGTGCCAGGCAGTGATCTCTTCTATTTGCTCTTTGGACAATTCTTTTGACAGGCATATTTCTAATATGCAGTCAAATGTCACTGTCAACAAACCCCTAGGGCAGTGGTCGTCAACCCTGGTCCTGGAGGGCCGGAGTGTCTGTTGGTTTTTGACATTACTCTGCACTTAATTGATGAACAAAAGCAGTTCATTACACACTTAATTCATCTCACCTGGTGTCTTAGGTTTAAATAGGGTGGAGAAAACCAAACTCACACACCCTGTGGCTCTACAGGACCAGGGCTTGCTACCCCTGCCCTATACACTTTTATCTTTACTTTGAACCTCTACTTTGTCCGGATTAGAACTATGCTCAATGTCCAACTACACCGACAAATCTAGGTTTCCACTTAGACTTCTGTCACAACCTGCATGTCTGTTTAATTGGCTCTAGGAGTCTTGTGGGTAGTTCCTGGTAATTGATTGATTGGCTTATTATTCCCTTAGTGCAGGAGTATTGCTAACAGCACAGGGTGCGCTGAGTTTGGTTTTCTCCACCCAATTTAAACCTAAGACACCAGGTGAGATGAGTTAAGGGTGTAATCAACTGCTTTCATTCATCAATTAAGTGCAGAGTAATGTCAAAAACCAGCAGACGCTCCAGCCCTCCAGGAACGGGGTTGACGACCACTGCCCTAGAGCAGGAGTGGCCAACCCTGGTCCAGGAGAGCCGCAGTGTCTGCTGGTTTTTAGTGTTACTTGATTGATAAATTAAAGCAGTTGATTACACCCTTATATCACCTGGTGTCTTTGGCTTTCTCCACCCAATTAAAACCTAACTCAGCATGCCCTCTGGCTCTACAGGACCAGCGTTATCCACCCCTGCTCTATAAACTTTTATCTGTACTCTGTAATTCTACTTTGCCTGTATTACGACTACACTAAATATCCAACCACATTGACAAATCTTTCACAACCTGCAAGTCTGCTTAATTGGCTCTAGGAGTCTTGTGGGTTGTGCCTGCAAATTGTTTGATTGGCTCAAGTACCAAATTAATTGCTTGATTGCCAAATTAAGCCTGAGACACCAGGTGAGATCAGTTAAGTGAGTAATCAACTAATTTAAGCCATCAGTCGAGTGCAAAGTAACACCAAAAACCAGCAGACACTGCGGCTCTCCAGGACCAGGGTTGGCCACCCCTGCCCTAGAGAGTGCAAGTATTTTATGTGTTCTCTCTCAAGCAAACCTGATGCAACTAATTAAGCTCTTGATTAGCTGCATTATGTGTGCTTTGGACAACACCTGATTTGCAAACACGGTCTTATGACAGATTCTATTTGGGGTGTTGAATAATTTTGAGACTGCAGTAGTCATTCAAAATGGCATTTTAGGGTTAAATTTGCAGAAATCACATGTAATATAAGTTGTGTTGAGCTATTTAAAATATTCTTGTTGAATCTGTTTACCACAAACAGATGAAAGCTTGTTATGTTTGCTATTAAACCCAATTTGCAATGGGGTGTGAATAATTTTGATTGCAACTATATATATATACACACACACACACACAGTGCTGTGAAAAAGTATTTGCCCCCTTCCTGATTTCTTATTATTTTGCATATTTGTCTCACTTAAATGTTTCAAATCATCAAACAAATTTTTATATTAGACAGAGACAACCTGAGTAAATACAAAATGCAGTTTTTAAATGATGATTCATTTATTGAGGGAGTCATCCAAACCTACCTGGCCCTATGTGAAAAAGTAATTGTCCCCTAAACCTAATAACTGGTTGTGTCACCCTCGGCGACAACAACTGCAATCAAGCATTTGCGATTACTGGCAACGAGTCTTTCACATCGCTGTGCAGGAATTTTGGCTTTTAATTCAGCTGCTTTGCAGGGTTTTCAAGTATGAACGGCCTGTTTAAGGTTATGCCACAGCATCTCAATCAGACTTAAGTCCAGACTTTGACTAGGCCACTTCAAAACCTTCATTTTGTTTTCTTAAGCCATTCAGAGGTGGACTTGCTGGCGTGTTTCAGATCATTGCCCTGCTGCATAACCAAGATTTTCTGGTAGAGAGCAGAATTCATGGTTCCATCAATTACAGCAAGTCTTCCAGGCCCTGAAGCAGCAAAGTGCAGCCCCAGACCATCACACTATCACCAACATGTTTGACTGTTGGCATGGTGTTCTTTTTATGAGATGCTGTGCTAGTTTTACGTCACATTTAATGTCAGATATAATGGGACGCACGCCGTCCAAAAAGTTCAACTTTTGTCTCATCAGTCCACAGACTATTTTCCCAAAAGTCTTGAGGATCCTCATACGTTTTTGGCAAATGTGAGACAAGCCTTTGTGTTCTTTTTGGTTAGCAGTGGTTTTTGCCTTGGAACTCTCCCATGGATGCCATTTTTGCCCAGTCTCTTTTTATTGTTGAATCATGAACACTGACTTTAACTGAGGGAAATAAGGCCTGCAGTTCTTTAGATGTTGTTCTTGGTTCTTTTGTGACCTCCTGGATGTGTCGACAATGTGCTCTTGGAGTAATTTTGTTAGGCTGGCCACTCATGGGAAGGTTCACTGCTGTTCCAAGTTTTATCCATTTGTGCATAATCACTCTCATCATGGTTCGCTGGAGTCCCAAGGCCTTAGAAATGGCTTTGTAACCCTTTCCAGACTGATAGATGTCAATCATTTTGTTTCTCATCTGTTGTTGAATTTCTTTAGATTGCGACATGATCTGTTGCATTTTGAGATCTTTTAGTCTACTTCACTTTGTCAGACAGGTTTTATTTCAGTGATTTCTTGATTCAATAGGTCTGGCAGTTATCAGGCCCGATTGTGGCTACAGAAATTGAACTGAAAAAATGTGGTTAATCACAATTAATTCATGATTTAACAGGGGGAGGGGGGGCAATTACTTTTTAACATAGGGCCAGGCAGGTTTGGATAGCTTTTTTCCCTTAATAAATGAAATCATTAAAAACTGCATTTTGTATTTACTCGGGTAATCTATGTCTAATATTAAAATTTGTTTGATCTGAAATATTTAAGTGTGACAAATATGCAAAAAATAAAATAAATAAACAAAACAGGAAGGGGCAATACATATTTACAAAGAATCCTCTAATTTGGGCGTTGCAGTTGTTTTATACACACCGTGTCGCTGTTCACTCATAAATCGCTCAGAACCACAGGGAAGAGAAGATGCCATGTCTTTTTTGCTCTATTCAAAGTGCGCTGCGGTTTCTGTTGGGGAAGCTTTGTCTCCACATTCCTCTTTTAATCATCATATCGCATAATTTGATTCTTGGATTCTCAGAAATACTTCCCCAGCGACTAACTTTGTCTGTGAAAACGTTTCTTGACCGTTTGTCATCATTATTCATGGAGCTGGTTATGGAAAGGTACGTCCCTGTTCTCCTTATTGTCTGCATTCGATGGGGCTTTGTTTATTCCGTAACTCGTTATTCTATCCCAGAGGAAATGAAGGAGGGCTCCGTTGTCGCGAATTTGGCCGCTGATTTGGGTCTGGATGTAACTGCACTGGCTACACGCGAAGTGAAGCTTGATATAATGCATAGTAAAAAATATCTAGAGATTAACAGGAAAACTGGAGAGCTGTACATTTTAGAGAAGATTGACAGGGAATATTTGTGCCCGACGAGAGCTTCAATGACCTGTATACTTAAACTGGATGTTGTATTTAAAAAACCGTTGCGGATGTTTAACATAGAGCTAGAAATTACAGATATAAACGACCACGCGCCTCGTTTTCGCAGGAGTATGATTGAATTAGATGTTTCAGAATCTGCATCTCCGGGTGAGAGATTCACATTAACGAATGCCGTAGACCCAGATGTTGGTTCGAATACAGTAAAGACATACGCCCTGAGTGACAGCGAACATTTCAATATTGAGACTCAGACAGGAAGCGATGGAACTAAATACGTTGATTTGGTTTTGAAAAAGGCTTTGGACAGAGAACAGCAGGCTGTGCATAATCTAATACTCACCGCTGTAGACGGCGGAGTACCCGCGCGATCCGGCACCGCCAGCATAATTGTAAGCGTTTTAGACACGAATGACAACGCCCCACAATTTGACCATCTGGTGTACTCTGTTAATATGACGGAAAATTCCCCGATAGGAACACTTGTGTTCGTATTAAATGCGACAGACATCGATGAAGGTTCAAATGCAGAGATAACGTATTCTTTCACGTTTTATACGTCCGAGAAAACGCAGGAGATGTTTTCGTTAAATTCAGATACAGGAGAAATTAAAGTTAAAGATGTGGTTGATTTTGAGGAAATCAAAATTCTGGAAATGCATGTCCAGGCCAAGGACAAAGGCCAGCACCCACTGTCGGGACAGTGTACAGTGATGGTGTATGTGGAAGATCTGAATGATAACTACCCCGAGATCACTGTAAAATCACTAAGGAGTACAGTGAAGGAGAATGTTCCAGTAGGCACAGTTATAGCACTTGTTGGAATTAGTGATAGAGATTCAGGCGACAATGGGAAAGTTGACCTCTCCATCAGTGAGCAGCTTCCCTTCGTGCTTAACAAGTCAACTGAGAGAGATTTTGAACTGGTTGTTTCTCAGTCGCTGGACCGCGAGATAGTTGCAGAATACAGTATAATTTTAACTGTGACAGACAGAGGTACACCTTCATTATCAGATAATGAAACAATTACTTTGGGACTTCAGGATGTTAATGACAATGCTCCTCAGTTCCCCAAGTCATTCTACACCATCCCAGTGATGGAGAATAACGCACCTGGATCACTGTTGAGTTCGATCACGGCGTTTGACCCAGATTTTAATGAAAACCAGTATTTAGTTTATTTTATTGTGGAAAAGGAAATCATCAACACATCCATATCGATGCTCTTTTCCATCAATCCAGAGAATGGTGATCTTTATGGAATGAAAACATTTGACTATGAGAGAGAGAAAGAATTCTTTTTCCACATTGAGGCTAGAGACTCTGGTGCTCCTCCGCTCAGCAGTAATGTCACTGTGCACATTATTATTCTGGATCAGAATGACAACACCCCTCTCATAGTCTCTCCGTGGCGTGCGCATGGGTCTGTGGTTGAGGAAGTGATCCCAAGATCCACTGACAAAGGGCACCTGATAGCCAAAGTGATCGCTATAGATTCAGACTCTCTGCAGAACTCCCGGGTCACATACCAGTTTCTACAGGCTCCAGACAATACTTTATTCAGTCTGGACCAGTACAATGGAGAAATCCGGACAGTGAGAATGTTCAGTTACAGAGATCCCCGTCACCAGCGTTTAGTGGTCATTGCCAAGGACAATGGAGATCCAGCCCTATCTGCTACTGTTACCATAAAATTATCAACCGTGGAGCATGTGGTCAAAGCGTTTTCTGAAACGTCGGAGATTCCTTTGGAATATGATATATTTTCGGACTTGAACCTGTATTTGCTGATCGGTTTGGGCTCTGTATCATTTCTGCTATTGATGACGATACTGGTGACCATCGTACTGAAGTGCCAGAAACCGAAGCCCATCACCAAAGCGACCCCTCCCTGCAGAAACAGTGTCGTTAGCCAGCGGAGCTCAACTGTGGCAGATTCCACCCTGGTGTCCAACGATGCGTACTGGTACAGCTTGTTTTTAGCCGAGACGAGGAAAGGAAAGGTGGTTGTTAGACAACCGATACCCAAGAGTTGTGGTTACATCGTTTCCAGTATTCCCAGGAGCACTGGCATGACAGATACTAGTGAGTCCGCAGCTTCTACTCTGCAGGTAAGATGCCACTTACTTCACTGAGATTTGTAAAAAGGAAAAAAATTAGCTCCTTATTGTTAAGCAAATGATTACAGCTTAAAGGGAAATAAAAATGTTGTACTGCAGGTAATTAATTTGTCGATAGGTTTCTTTTAAAAATATCCTTGATGTTGTTTTTTCTTCTCTGGGATGTCAAACCCTGAGTCACTGCATAGTTTACATCACCTTTGTTTCTGCCATATAGTGTTAATATTTGGTTTTCATATTTTTCAAATACAGTGCTGTGTGGAAAAGTATTTGGCCTTTTCCACTTCTTTTCTATTTTTGCAATGTTGTCGCTGTTAAATATGACAGATCATCAAATTTATTTTGATATTATTAGACATAGATAACAGGAGTAAACACAAAAAGCAATTTTTAAATGATGATCTCATTTACTGAATAAAGGGCTGAGGCTTGTGTGGCCGCAAATGGTGGCCATGCTGAAGGTTATCCGCAGGCATAAACTCATGTACACAGAATTAAAAGTGTTTTCCCCAATGTTCTGCATCCCAATCGAATGGCAAAGTTGCTTTTCAAAGCCTGCTAATTTTGGCACAAGACCATTTTTGACAAGTTGCATTAACACAATCACTATTTAGCCATAGCCATTATTTTATTTTATTTTTCTTTGTATGATGTGAAATAGTACACATTTGTGTAATAAATAGTGCATATTAGTTTTACTAATACTCAGTTTCAACCGAGTATGTCTCATTTTATTTCCAATTTACTATTTTTTAGGACATACTGAATATGCTGTAGTACCATGTCCATGCAAGTAAAGCAACAACTATTAGTAAATTTTGAAATAACCCCCTATTTCTTTACTCAATACAAAAAGCCAGCCAGAGGACATACGTAGCTGATTTCATTTGGTAAATTTTACTGTGAAATTCTATATTTCGCTGTGTGCCGACTCTGACAAATGTGTGCTATACTTAGCCATACATCTATGTGGTGCATTCTGTAATTCAAATCGTTTTTGATATGAAACCATCATAAACCTTTTTTTTGTGCCGTTTTTATTATTTTGGAACATAAAACCACGTATGGTGAATTATCTTTTACCCATGTCAAGAATGCAACACTTAGGCCTACTCGATAATTCAAACTTATCACAATATTACTGGCCGTGCGTAAAGGTTCGCGCATGAATGATGAGTGATCCCTGCAGTGGATTGGTGAATTCCCCAGGGTGTGTCCATTCCTCTTACCCACTTTACTGGGTTAAGCTCAGAACCAGGCACCCGGACCCCTACAACCCTGACCAGGAAAAAGCATGTTTCGGATATTGAATTGATTTAGCTTTTGTATGAAAATCAAGTGCGGTATTAACGTAGGATATGTCATATTGTTGTCCTAGTCCGAAAGCTCTATTATTTTTCCCGCTTCGACCGAAAATTAAGCGCATCGGCTGTTATCACTCGATTGAATTGGCGCTATTTGTTATCAGCACTATAAATATGGAATAACGTCCGTTCAATCGAGTGGTAACATTCAATGCGCCTTGTTGTTTACAACGCATCTTCAAGTCATTTTAGAAATGGCGGCAGAATGTTGATGGAATTAAATAATATTGACCATGAAGAACCCTCCGATTTGGGCACTGTAATTGTTTTTGTACACATTGTGTCGCTGTTCCCTCATAAATCGCTCAGATCCACAGGGAAGGGAAGTTGCCACATATATATTTTGCTCTGGCCAATGTGCAGTGCGGTTTCTGTTGGGGAAGCTTTGTCTCAATATTCCTCTTTTAATAATCGTATCGCTGCATTATTTGATTCTACGATTCCCACGGATATTTCCCCTGCGACTGAATTTGTCTTTCAAAACATTTTTAGTCTGTCGGACATCATTATTCATGGAGCTTGTTATGGAAAGGTACGTCCTTGTTCTCATTGTCTGCATACGATGGGGCTTTGTTTATTCCGTGACTCGTTACTCCATCCCAGAGGAAATGAAGGAGGGCTCTGTCGTGGCAAATTTGGCCGCTGACTTGGGTCTGGATGTCACCGCACTGGCTGCACGCGAGGTGAAGGTTGATATAATGCATAGTAAAAAATATCTGGAGATTAACAAGAAAACGGGAGAGCTGTACATTTTAGAGAAGATAGACAGGGAATATTTGTGTCCGAGTAAAGCTTCAACGACCTGTATCCTTAAACTGGATGTTATTTTTGAAAAACCGCTGCGGATATTTAATATTGAATTTGAAATTAAAGATATAAATGACCACGCGCCCCGTTTTCGCAGGGATAGGATTGAACTGGATGTTTCAGAATCTGCATCTCCGGGAGAGAGATTCACCTTAACGAATGCCGTAGACCCAGATGTTGGTACAAATACTGTAAAGACATATACCTTGAGTGACAGCGAGCATTTCAGTATTGAGACTCAGACTGGAAGCGATGGAACCAAATACGTTGAACTGGTATTAAAAAAGGCTTTGGACAGAGAACAGCAGGCTGCACATAATCTTATACTCACAGCTGTCGACGGCGGAATCCCCGCGCGGTCCGGCACTGCTAGCATAATTGTAAGCATTTCAGATACAAATGACAACGCCCCACAATTTGACCGTCTGGTGTACTCGGTTAATATGACTGAAAATTCCCCGATAGGAACACTTGTATTCACATTAAATGCGACAGACATTGACGAAGGTTCAAATGCAGAGATAACGTATTCTTTCACGTTTTATACGTCCGAGAAAACCCAAGAGATGTTTTCCTTAAATGCAGACACAGGAGAAATTAAAGTGAAAGATGTGGTTGATTTTGAGGAAATTAAAATTCTGGAAATGCATATTCAGGCGAAGGACAAAGGTCATCACCCGCTGTCTGGACAGTGTACAGTGATGGTGTATGTGGGAGATTTGAATGATAACTACCCTGAGATCACTGTTAAATCACTAAGGAGCTCTGTGAAGGAGAATGTTCCTGTTGGCACAATAATTGCCCTTGTTGGAATTAGTGACAGAGATTCTGGGGACAATGGGAAGGTTGACCTCTCCATTAGTGAACTGTTGCCATTTGTGCTAAATAAGTCAACTGACAGAGATTTTGAACTGGTTGTTTCAGAGTCATTGGACCGCGAGGTAGTTGCAGAGTACAATATAATTTTAACAGTGACGGACAGAGGGACACCACCATTGTCAGAAAATGAAACTATAACTTTGGGACTCATGGATGTGAATGACAATGCCCCACTGTTTCCCAAGTCATTCTACACCATCCCTGTGATGGAGAATAACGCACCTGGATCTCTGTTGAGTTCCATCATTGCGCTTGATCCAGATTTTAATGAAAACCAGTATTTAGTTTATTTTATTGTGGAAAAGGAAATTGTGAATACATCAATATCCATGCTCTTTTCCATCAATCCAGAGAATGGTGATCTTTATGCAATGAAAACTTTTGACTATGAGAGAGAGAAAGAGTTCCTTTTCCACATTGAGGCCAGAGACTCTGGTGCTCCTCCGCTCAGCAGTAATGTCACTGTGCACATTATTATTCTGGATCAGAATGACAACACCCCTCTCATAGTCTCTCCCTGGCGTGCGCATGGGTCTGTGGTTGAGGAAGTGATCCCAAGATCCACCGAGAAAGGGCACCTGATAGCCAAAGTGATCGCTATAGATTCAGACTCTCTGCAGAACTCCCGGGTCACGTACCAGTTTCTACAGGCTCCAGACAATACTTTATTCAGTCTGGACCAGTACAATGGAGAAATCCGGACAGTGAGAATGTTCAGTTACAGAGATCCTCGTCACCAGCGTTTAGTGGTCATTGCCAAGGACAATGGAGATCCAGCCCTATCTGCCACTGTTACCATAAAATTATCAACGGTGGAGCATGTGGTCAAAGCGTTTTCTGAAACGTCTGAGATTCCTTTGGAATATGATATTTTTTCAGATTTGAATCTGTATTTGCTGATTGGTTTGGGCTCTGTTTCATTTCTGCTGTTGATGACGATACTGGTGACCATCGTACTGAAGTGCCAGAAACCGAAGCCCATCACCAAAGCGACCCCTCCCTGCAGAAACAGTGTTGTTAGCCAGAGGAGCTCAACTGTTGCAGATTCCACCCTGGTGTCCAACGATGCGTACTGGTACAGCTTATTTTTAGCGGAGACGAGGAAAGGAAAGGTGGTGGTTAGACAGCCGATACCGAAGAGTTGTGGTTACATCGTTTCCAGTATTCCCAGGAGCACTGGCGTGACAGATACTAGTGAGTCTGCAGCTTCTACTCTACAGGTAATTCTTTACTTTTTCCATTATGGTCTGTCGTTTGTAAAAAAAAAAAAAAAATGTTTTTTTTAATCATTTCAATAACAGAGCGTCTTGAATTTACATAACACTACAGTGGTCACGGTGAAGTTAATAATTGTTGAATAATACTCCTCAGTTACTGTTTTTGTGCCAAAAATGTATTTCCCTGGTGAATCTAGTTATAAGAAATTAAGTTTTTTGATGTTGTCTATATTAGCAATCTGCCACCAATCTTACTCGCTGAAAACCAGACGTCAGTTATCATTTTTAGATTGATTTGTATTTGCCATACTTTACTGCGCGTAAAAAAAAAAGATCCCATCCTCAGTCATATGCATATTTTTGAGAGTTTAATGAGAATAATTTCACAAATTTGCCTTAACTGATATTTTGCCAGTGCAAGTGTTCCCTTGTTCTCATAGTGCAAAAACAAGGATTGGTTCATTAATTACATTCTTTTCTTGCACAATCAGCACTTTAAACAGGTGCTGCTTTGTTCGTCTTTACTGACTAGGTTTATGCAATACAGAATGAATCATTTAAGCTTTTTTACGCCGCATTTACATTTTCCGTTCTGTTAAGGGTGAGACCCACCCTGGAATTGGTGCCGAGTAAAAATAATTCACAATATGATGTGATTTCCAGCATAATTTTTTTTTTTCCGCCTTCATAGCCGTTTGACATATTTCGTTTGAAAAGGGGATAGTAAGACGAGCATTTCTTAATTTTTTATTGCATCATGGTTGAGGATAGGCCTGTAAAAATTCCATTTTGCCTGCATTACTATGCAAAATTCTTAGGAATACTGAAGGAAAATTCACTGGGCAGATACGCCTGCAAAAATAATGAAATTATAAGTTTCTAATAACTGAGAAATGTACTATACAGAACTGAAAACTGTTAAAAACTATACAAAATCAACAATTCTTGTGACTACCCTTTGCCTAAAAATTAGGGAAACTGTCCTCTTATGGTGTAGATTTAAAAGATGATTGGCTTTTTACTTGCTCCAAGCAGAGTGGAAAGCTTGCCACCATTTTTCTACAGACTGACCGTCTCACGTCTGTCCCTCTAAGTAATTGCAGACAGCCATGACGATGCTGACATTAAAGCTCTGTCAAATCAACATTATCTGTATCAACTCTTTTCAATGAAATACTAAAATTTATTTACTAATTATTTTAAAGTTAGCATTTGGAATTTCAAATTTACTTTTTATCTTCAGCAACACCAATGTGGAAAACAAGAGGTCAACATCTAATTCCAGATTTAAATCCAACCCTGATTCCAAAATAGTTGAGACAAAGTGTAAATTGTGAATAAAATCAAAACGCAATGACTTTCAAATCACACCAGCCAGTGTTTTATTCACAATAGAACAGAGATAACATAGAAAATGATGAAACTGGGAAATTTTTACAATTTTATCAACAAAATGAGCTCATTTCAAATTTGATGGCTGCTACAGGTCTCAAAAAAGTTGTGACAGGGGCCTGTTTACCATCCCCTCTTCTTTTTAACACAGAGTGGAGGCATCTGGGCATTGAGGAGACAAGTTTCTTGAGTTTAGCCATTAGAATTTGATCCCACTCTTGTTTAATGCAGGCGTCCAGCTGCTGAAGAGTTTTGGGTCGCCTTTGATGGACTTTTTGATTAGTTATGCGCCAAATGTTCTCAATCGGTGAAAGGTCTGGACTGCAGGCAGGCCTATTCAGCACATGGACTCTTATACTGTGAAGCCATGCTGTTGTAATAGCTGCAGTATGTGGTTTTGCATTGTCCTGCTGAAATACACGAGGCCTTCCCTCGAATAGATGTCATCTGGAAGGGAGCATATGTTGCTCTAAAACCTTTATATACCTTTCAGCATTCATTTTAAAACATGCAAGTGTCCCACACCGTGTGCACTAATGCATCCCTATACCATCAGAGATGCTGACTTCTGAACTGAATGCTTATAACAGGAGGGGTGGTCTTTCTCCTCTTTAGCCCAGAGGACGCGACGCCCATGATTTCCTACAAGAATGTCAAATTTGGACTCGTCTGATCACAGGACACTTTGCCACTTCACTACAGTCCATTTTAAATGAGCCTTGGCCCACAGAACACGGCAGCACTTCCGGATCATGCTCAACAATGGCTCCCTTTTTGCATGATAGTTTTAGGTGGCATCTGTGGATGGCATGGCGGACTGTGTTTACCGACAGCGGTTTCTTGAAGTATTCCTGGGCCCATTAAGTAATGTCAATGACAGAATCATGCCGGTGAGTGACGCAGTGGCATCTGAGGCCCCGAAGATCATTGACCTCCAGTTTAAGTCTTCGGCCTTGTCCCTAACGCCCAAAGATTTTTCAAGTTTCTCTGAATCTTTTGATGATGTTATGCGTTGTCAATGATGAGACCTTCAAAGCCTTTGCGATTTGACGTTGAGGAACAATGGTTTTAAGTATTCCACAATTTTTTCACACAAGCCTTCACAAGCTGGAGAACCTCTGGCCATCTTTAATTCTGAGAGACAGCATCTCTAAGATATCCCTTTTATAGCCAATCATGTTACACACCTGATTCCAGTTAACTTAATTACTTGCGAAATATGCTTTCAGCTGATTCTCTTACATATTAATTGCTTTTTCAGACCATTTTTGCCTGTCTTCCAACTTTTTTGAGGCCTGTTGCAGCCAGAAACTTTGAAATTAGCTCATTTTGTGGAGAAAAATGTAAAATGTCTCAATTTCAACATTTGAAATGTTTTCTATGTTCTATTGTAAGTAACATATTGGCTCATGTGATCTGAAAGTCCATTGCATTTTGATTTTATTCACGATTTACTCTTCTTCCCAACTATTTCGGAATTGGGGTTTTAGGTAAAAAAAGCAAGGTGCCTTAGACTTTTCCACAGTACTGTAAATGCTAATCAGAGCCCTATTATTATCCCCTGCCAACACAAAGTGGGAAGGGGATATAGGTTTGACCGCCGTCCGTCCGTCTGTGTGTCCGTCCTTCCGAGAGAAAGGGGACAACTTTTCTCAGAAACTATTACAAATAGGACAACCAAATTTGGTGTGTAGCTTCAGACCATAAAGGCCTTGATGGAGTTCGAAAATAAGAAGCATAGGATTGGCGGGGGATGTTGTTGACCATGTCGACTTGATGATATAGGATGGACTTCTTTTTGTGAAGCCAACGAACGAGTTTTCCAAATTACAGACTGTGTCGCTGTTCCCGTGTAAATGAACTAATGCGTGCGTCTAAAAGGCAGCCATGACAGCTCTTTGGTGATAGAGGTGCGCCGCGGTTGTTGCTTGTAATATTCCAAGTGGTGTTGTCTGGATGCACAATAACGGTCTCCTCTTTTTCTCTACTGGATAAAACATTCGCCTAATTTTTTTACGGATACAGGTACTGTTTTGTGTTTCTCTTTTGGATGGTATATTTTAATTCACGATGGCAAAGGAATATATCGTACTCGCTACGAGGTATGTGCTGGTTTTCTTTGTGCTGTCTGCGACATGGAGAACTGCTTTCGCTGTGACTCGCTATTCTATCCCAGAAGAAATGGAGGAGGGGTCCGTGGTTGCTAATTTAGCAGCCGATTTAGGTCTCAGCGCTGGTAGCCTCGTTGAGCGTGAGCTGAAATTGGATATTTTACATAATAAACAGTACTTTGCCTTTAACAAAGAGACGGGGGAGCTGTATGTTTTAGAGAAGATAGACAGAGAATACTTATGTACTATGAAGACGTCCTCTTGTTTGCTTAAAATGGAAGTGACTATCAAAAACCCGATAAGAATATTTAATATCGAATTAGAAATCCTGGACATAAATGACCACGCGCCGAGTTTTCGGAGAGAAACGATAGAGCTAGATATCACGGAATCAGCTTTGTTCGGAGAAAGGTTCTCTTTAAATAACGCCGTAGACCCAGATGTTGGTACGAATTCAATTAAAACATACGCATTAAGTGAAAGCGACCATTTCAGTTTAGAAATTCAGAAGGGAAGCGACGGGACGCAATATGTTGATTTGGTTTTGCAAAAAGCTTTAGATAGAGAACAGCAGGCAGTACATAATCTTATACTCACCGCTGTAGACGGTGGAATCCCAGCTCGATCAGGTACCGTCAGCATCATTGTGCGCGTTTTGGATACGAATGACAACGCGCCGCAGTTTGACCACCAAGTTTATTCGGTGAATTTGACAGAAAATTCCCCGATTGGGACATTAGTACTGAGGTTACGGGCTACAGACTTGGATGAGGGTACCAACGCAGATATTATTTATTCTTTCACGCTTTATACTTCCGAGAAAACGCAGGAGATGTTTTCTTTAAATCGCGATACTGGGGAAATTAAAGTAAAAGACGTAGTTGACTTTGAGGAAGTGAAAATCCTTGAGATGCATATTCAGGCTAAGGACAAAGGCCATCATCCGCTATCGGGACAGTGTACTGTGATGGTCTTTGTTGAAGATGTGAATGATAACTATCCAGAGATAACTGTCAAGTCCATTAGGAGCACTGTGAAAGAGAATGTGCCGGTGGGCACAGTCATAGCCCTTGTTGGAATTAGTGACAGTGATTCAGGGGACAATGGGAAGGTTGACCTCTCCATTAGTGAACGGCTGCCATTTGTACTCAACAAGTCAACTGACAGAGATTTTGCTCTGGTCGTCTCGGAATCGCTGGACCGTGAGATAATTCCCGAGTACAACATACTTTTAACAGTTACAGACAGAGGAACGCCTTCTTTATCTGACAACGAAACAATTACATTGGGACTCATGGATGTTAATGATAATGCACCAGAATTTCCAAAATCGTTCTACACCATTCCAGTTATGGAGAATAATGCGCCTGGGTCGCTGTTGAGTTCAATCACTGCATTTGATCCAGACTATAATGAAAACCAGTATTTAGTTTATTTTATTGTGGAAAAGGAAATCGTCAACACATCTATGTCAATGCTCTTTTCAATAAATCCAGAGAATGGTGATCTTTATGGAATGAAAACTTTTGATTACGAGAGAGAGAAAGAGTTCCTTTTCCACATTGAAGCCAGAGACTCTGGTGCTCCTCCGCTCAGCAGTAATGTGACTGTGCACATTATTATTCTGGATCAGAATGACAACACCCCTCTCATAGTCTCTCCATGGCGTGCACATGGGTCTGTGGTTGAACAGGTGATCCCAAGATCCACTGAGAAAGGGCACCTGATAGCCAAAGTGATCGCTATAGATTCAGACTCTCTGCAGAACTCCCGGGTCACATACCAGTTTCTACAGGCTCCAGACAATACTTTATTCAGTCTGGACCAGTACAATGGAGAAATCCGGACAGTGAGAATGTTCAGTTACAGAGACCCTCGTCATCAGCGGCTGGTGGTTATTGCCAAAGACAATGGAGATCCAGCCCTTTCTGCCACCGTCACCATCAAATTATCAACGGTGGAGAATGTCGTTAAGGCATTTTCGGAAACCTCTGAGATTCCTCTGGAATACGATATATTTTCAGACTTGAACCTCTACTTGTTGATAGGCTTAGGGTCTGTGTCATTTCTTTTATTGATGACGATACTGGTGACCATCGTATTGAAGTGCCAGAAACCGAAGCCCATCACCAAAGCGACCCCTCCCTGCAGAAATAGTGTCGTTAGCCAGCGGAGCTCCACTGTGGCTGATTCCACCTTGGTGTCCAACGATGCGTACTGGTACAGCTTATTTTTAGCGGAGACGAGGAAGGGAAAAGTGGTGGTTAGACAACCGATACCCAAGAGTTGTGGTTACATCGTTTCCAGTATTCCTAGGAGCACTGGCGTGACAGATACTAGTGAGTCAGCAGCATCTACTCTGCAGGTAAGATGCCACTTACTTCACTTAGATTTGAAAAAATTTAGCTGCTTATTGTTATGCAAATGATTACAGCTTAAAGGGAAATAAAAACAGCTTCTACTCTGCAGGTAAGATGATACTTGCTTTAATATAGTCGGTCCGCTTGAAACAGACTGCTTCTTAAGTCTATCAGGTGAAAGAAGAAATAACAGTCTGACTAGAAAGCCAATGGGTTAAATACTCGGCACAAATAGCAAAATAGTTTCCCTCTTTCAGTCTTTGGACATTTATGGTTGGGTCTTTTTCACACCAACTTCATTGATAGTTACATTTTGGGCTATTTGTTTAATAATTACGTAGTTCACAAAAGAAGTCGGCCAAAACTGCATTTGTCTTAATTGTCGCTTGGGTCTTGTCTATAAATCGGTCATTCAAATTCGTCTTAATTGTGTAGTGCAGACGAATAACTTCACATTTTGTTTTTAAAGCCATTTTTGGTGAAGAAACTGATTACCACGCAGCTATAATGTAAACAGAAGTGAGTTACTATTCAGTCATCGGAGCTCAGGAGTTAATACAGCCAGCCTTTAAGTACCTGTTTTGGCCAACGTTAAATAATTTTTGTTTTCAGTTTTAAATTTTTAAGTTTGTACAACCCCAATTCCGAAATAGTCGGGACAAAGTGTAATTTGTGAATAAAATCAAAATGCAATAACTTTCAAATCACACCAGCCAGTATTTTATTCACAATAGAACAGAGATAACATAGCAAATGTTGAAACTGAGAAATTTTACAATTTTATCCACAAAATGAGCCTATTTCAAATTTGATGGCTGCTACAGGTCTCAAAAAAGTTGTGACAGGGGCCTGTTTACCATGGTGTAGCATCCCCTCTTCTTTTTAACACAGGAGTGGAGGCGTCGGGGCATTGAGGAGACAAGTTTCTTGAGTTTAGCCATTGAAATTTGATCCCACTCTTGTTTAATACAGGCTTCCAGCTGCTGCAGAGTTTTGAGTCCCCTTTAGCGGACTTTTCGTTTAATTATGCGCCAAATGTTCTCAATCAGTGAAAGATGAAGACTGCAGGCAGGCCAATTCAGCACACGGACTCTTCTACTACGAAGCCATGCTGTTGTAATAGCTGCAGTATGTGGTTTTGCAATGTCCTGCTGAAATACACAAGGCCTTCCCTGGAATAGATGTCGTCTGGAGGGGAGCATATGTTGCTGTACAATTTTTTTATACCTTTCAGCATTCACGGTACTTTTTAAAACATGCAAGTGTCCCTCACCATATGCACTAATGCATCCCCATACCATCAGAGATGCTGGCTTTTGAACTGAATGCTGATAACAGGAGGGGTGGTCTTTCTCCTCTTCAGCCCAGAGGACACGACGCCCATGATTTCCAACAACAACGTCGAATTTGGACTCGTCTGACCACAGGACACTTTGCCACTTTGCTACAGTTCATTTTAAATGCGCCATGGCCCACAGAACATGGTGGCACTTCTGGATCATCCACAACAATGGCTTCCTTTTTGCATGATAGAGTTTTAGGTGGCATCTGTGGATGGCACGGCGGACTGTGCTTACAGACAGTGGTTTCTTGAAGTATTCCTGGGCCCATTTAGTAATGTCAATGACAGAATCATGCCAATGAGTGATGCAGTGGTGTCTGAGGGCCCGAAGATCACGGGCAACCAGTAAAAGTCTTCGGCCTCATCCTTTACGCTCAGAGCTTTTTCCATTCTCTCTGAATCTTTTGATGATGTTATGCACTGTCGATGATGAAACAATCGAAGCCTTTGCAATTTGACGTTGAGAAATTTTGTTAGCCCGCCCCACCTGAAGGGAGAGGACAGGGGGTATTGTTTTTGGTTCGGTTTGTTTTTGTGTTTGTGTCTTTGTTCGTCAGTGTGTTTGTTTGTTAACACTTTAGCATCAAAACTAATGGCCAGATTCACCCTAAATTCAGTTTAGGGATTGCCACTGACCCAGAATAGATGCCTATTTAATTTTGGAAAAGTAGGTCAACGTATGTACGAGATGCAGGGTTTGTTGTGCCTGGCACCACTTGTTTTTAAAGTATTCCGCAATTTTTTTACACAAGCCTTCACAGGTTAGAGAGCCTCTGACCATCTTTACTTCTGAGAGACTCAGCCTCTCTAAGACATCCCTTTCATTGCCAATCATGTTACACACCTGATGCCAGTTAACTTATTTACTTGCTAAATATTCTTTCAGCTGAGTGTCTTATACATTAATTACTTTTTCAGCCGATTTTTGCCTGTGTCCCAACTTTTTTGACACCTGTTTTGGCCATAAAATTTGAAAAAAGCTTATTTTGTCAATAAAAATGTAAAATGTCTCAGTTTCAACAATTGAAATGTTATCTATGTTCTATTTTAAATAACATATTGGCTCATGATCTGAAAGTCATTGCATTTTGATTTTATTCACAATTTACACTTTGCCCCAACTATTTCGGAATTGGGGTTGTAATTCATGAGGTAAATATCAATATTTTATTGCCAAAACTGTAATGCTTCAGTCAGTAGCACAAAATTTACCTAGTTAGCTGGGAACAAATGAGAAATAAATGAGTAACTAGTAAACCTTTAGTTACCGAGCAGTTCTGGTGCAATCTCTAATCACATTATATAAAGTAGCATTGAGGAACAAATAAGGAACTAGTCGCTAGTAAATTGTTAGTTAACAGGCAGTTCAGAAATTACACCTAATCCAATTTTGAGGAATAAATGAGGATTGAATGAGTAAATAACTGCAAGTAAACCATTTTGTTTCCTCAATTATCTAATCAATAGCTAGACTATTCATTTTGATTAGGAGGTATTTCTAGAACTGCTCATTAACTCATAATTTACTTGCAGTTAGTTCTTAATTCTTCATTTGCAGTCAATTAATCATTAGCTACTCTGTAAAATTTGATTGGATGTCACTCAACAACTGACCTTTAACTAATGGTTTACTCACAGTTATTTCCTTATTCCCTCCTCATTTATTCCCTACCACCACCCAAAATTATTTGTATCTGATTAAAATGTGTTAGTCTCAACATCATTATTTTTTTGGAATAGCATTGGAAATTCCCAGAGTCAGAAAGTAAAAGTCTTGCCATATATATCTTCCTCAGAGAAATTTACAGAGAAGTTTCAACTTTTGGCTCTAGAAGGGAGCCAACTGGCAAATTCAGGGGTTCCAGAAAAGTATTTGGAAGGACTTGTACATTCTGGACGCAGATTTTCCTCCTCTGAATATCATCATCTCTGCTATAGCTCATTAGCTGTTTTTTATATTTGCAGTAGATGGGTCATTTCACAATAACTTTGCATTTTGAAATAAGAATGAATCATCAATTTCATCAGCGGGTTTTTTTCCGATATTTTTATGGGAGAAGTTATGAAACTACTGAACAATTTTCAATAAGCTGACATGAAGTCTCTCATAATCTACAATTTTACTGGGTGTTTACTTTCATCGCTTTTGGGAAAATGGTGTCAATGCTGTTACGGACAAATGGAGATAACTGCAGAACATTCAGAAAATAATTTCATCTATTTTTCCTGAAAAATATCATTTGAGTGTGTCAAAAACTTTAACAGACCCAAAAGAATAATGGACAAAATGTGATTTCTTGTGATTTTTTTAAACAAACACAAAATTAACATAAGAAGGTCACACATAAATGGCCCAGAAACTTTTGCTGCATCTAAGAATTCAAAAACTCACAACACCTGCATCACACAGCAAATCTGTCAACTCCTCAAATGCATTTTCTTTGAAATGCACATTTAGGTGGGCAACAGCAATGACAGTAACAGTGATGACAAATCAAGATAAATGCTAAATGTGCACATGCACAGTGTATGCTGTTGCCACAGATTTCTTCTTAGAAATCACTTAAACATCAGCATCAAAAAAGTTATTAATCTATTACTGCAACCTTTAAAGGAAAAAATGCATAAGTGCTGACAAACAAGGGTACGAACAAGAATTTTCACTAAACCAACCTGCTGTCAAACAAATTTGGAGCACTGTCCACCATTTTGAACTTCCGTCCAAAACTACAGCACCACAGCCATCTATTGGTCGCTTGATGAACTAAAGTTCCTGAGTTTTTATTGAGTTCAATGAAGAAAAGTGCCCAGTAACAGCATTGACCTGAACATTGGGGACGCATAAAATATTGTGTAAAAAAAAAGAAAAAAATTGGACAGTGGTTTAATCACATTTTTCGTTTTTTTTTTTGTTTTTTTTTTTTGTTTTTTACATGAATATGTTATTTCTCACGACAAATCAGTAGACAAAACCAGGAGAATTTGCTTCAAAATAACAAGATACAACGCGATGATTTCACTCTCTAGTACATTGGAACAGAGATTTTTTCTTTAAAAACTGACTTACACGTTAGACAATAATTGTAAATAAAGCGATTGTCTGTGATTTTGGTCTTACGTGCTGAATTCTCCCATTTCAGTATTTATGACAAAAAATAAAAACCACTGAATAAAAACACTTAAAGCAATAAATGAGTCACTGGACAAAATATACAACGTTAAAGTGAAATTATCCAGATACGTTCTTTTCGCTCTGTGTCGCTGTTCCTTCGTGAGAAAGAAAGGGAAAAATGATATCTGCGTCTGAAGGGAAGCCATGACAGTGCAATAGGAAGAGAGGCGCGGCGCGGTTTATACTGAACTATTCGCGTGTGAGAGAACCTTTAAATGTACGCTATCATTGCATCGTATGGACGGATACCGCTGTGTACGAATACAACATCAAATCTGTCTTTAAAGGATACAGAAAATTATCATTCTGCGTATTAAGGAGGTGGTTTCTGCGACAATGGCACCACAGTGTGTAGGGCAGGAAGCAAGGTATGTCCTGGTTTTCTTTGTGTTCTTTGCAATGTGGAGAATTGCCTTTTCTGTGACTCGCTACTCCATCCCTGAAGAAATGGAGCAGGGATCCGTGGTTGCTAATTTGGCTGCCGATTTAGGTCTCAGCGCCGGCAGTTTGGTGGAACGTGAACTGAAGCTGGATGTTTTGCACAATAAACGGTATTTTGCTGTTAACACAGAAACGGGGGAGCTGTATGTTTCAGACAAGATTGACAGAGAATACTTATGCCCCATGAAAACTCTCGTTTTGGTCTCTTGTTTGCTGAAAATGGAAGTATCTATTGAAAACCCCATAAGAATTTTTAACATAGAATTAGAAATTCTAGATATCAATGACCACGCGCCAAGTTTTCGGAGAGAATCAATGCATCTCGATATATCCGAGTCGGCGCTGCCCGGAGAAAGGTTCTCTCTAAATAATGCTCTAGATCCAGATGTCGGCGCTAATTCGATTAAAACGTATAAATTGAGCGAGAGCGACCACTTTAATATCGAAATTCAAAGGGGAAGCGACGGAACTCAGTATGTTGATCTAGTTTTGCGAAAATCTTTGGATCGAGAACAGCAAGCAGTACATAATCTTATACTCACTGCCGTAGACGGCGGGGCCCCAGCTCGGTCTGGTACAGCCAGCATCTTGGTGCGCGTGATGGATACGAATGACAACGCGCCTCAGTTTGACCGCCCCGTTTATTCGGTGAATATGTCAGAAAACTCCCCGATAGGAACATTAGTATTGACGGTAAATGCTACAGACTTGGACGAGGGCTCCAACACAGAGATAGAATATTCATTCACGCTTTACACTTCTGAAAAAACACAGGAGATGTTTTCTTTAAATCACGATACTGGAGAAATTAAAGTGAAAGACGTTGTTGACTTTGAGGAGATAAAAATCCTTGAGATGCATATTCAAGCCAAGGACAAAGGTCATCCACCGCTGTCAGGACAGTGTACAATTATGGTCTATGTGGACGATGTGAATGATAACTACCCAGAGATCACTGTTAAATCAATTAGGAGCACAGTAAAGGAGAATGTTCCTGTTGGCACAGTAATAGCCCTTGTTGGAATTAGTGACAGTGATTCAGGTAATAATGGAAAGGTTGATCTTTCTATCGGAGAGCAGTTACCCTTTGTACTCAATAAGTCAACTGACAGAGATTTCGAACTGGTTGTTTCAGAATCACTGGATCGTGAGATAGTTCCTGAGTATAATATAGTTTTAACTGTGACTGACCGAGGGATGCCTTCGTTATCAGATAATGAAACCATTACTTTAAGACTTCAGGATGTAAATGATAATGCTCCCCAATTCCCAAAGTCATTCTACACCATCCCAGTGATGGAGAATAATGCACCTGGATCTCTGTTGAGTTCAATCATTGCATTTGATCCAGACTTCAATGAAAACCAATATTTAGTTTATTTCATTGTGGAAAGGGAAATCGTGAACACATCCATGTCAATGCTTTTTTCCATCAATCCCGAGAATGGTGATCTTTACGCACTGAAAACTTTTGACTATGAGAGAGAGAAAGAATTCTTTTTTCACATTGAGGCCAGAGACTCTGGCGCTCCTCCGCTCAGCAGTAATGTCACTGTGCACATTATTATTCTGGATCAGAATGACAACACCCCTCTCATAGTCTCTCCGTGGCGTGCGCATGGGTCTGTAGTCGAGGAAGTGATCCCAAGATCCACTGACAAAGGACATCTGATTGCCAAAGTGATCGCCATAGATTCAGACTCTCTGCAGAACTCCCGGGTCACGTACCAGTTTCTACAGGTTCCAGATGCTAGTTTATTCAGTCTGGACCAGTACAATGGAGAAATCCGGACAATGAGAATGTTCAGTTACAGAGATCCCCGTCACCAGCGTCTGGTGGTCATCGCTAAGGACAATGGAGATCCGGCACTTTCTGCTACTGTTACCATAAAATTATCAACGGTGGAGCATGTTGTTAAAGCATTTGCTGAAACGTCCGAGATTCCTTTGGAATATGATATATTTTCAGATTTGAATCTGTATTTGCTGATTGGTTTGGGCTCTGTATCTTTTCTGCTATTGATGACGATACTGGTGACAATCGTACTGAAGTGCCAGAAACCAAAGCCCATCACCAAAGCGACCCCTCCCTGCAGAAACAGCGTTGTTAGCCAGAGGAGCTCGACTGCTGCAGATTCCACCCTGGTGTCCAACGATGCGTACTGGTACAGCTTATTTTTAGCGGAGACGAGGAAGGGAAAGGTGGTTGTTAGACAGCCGATACCCAAGAGCTGTGGCTACTTTGTTTCAAGCATTCCAAGAAGCACTGGCGTGACAGATACTAGCGAGTCAGCTGCGTCAACACTGCAGGTAAGGCAACTATTATTTAAATTCAACTTATACTTGGGGGAACACTGATTTACTTTTTTATATGAAGTCGTAAAGAAATACTTAAAACTACAGATTCATATTAAGAATATTATTTACATCATTGCTGGAGAACAAAATGTCAAACGCTGTTTCTCAAAAATAAAAGGCAGAAATTTTGTCTCTAGCTCCATTTCTTTCGATTTGCATGCGCACTTTCTTTACGCATTTGCTCGAGTTGATGCAATAGTTGCAATTTTAATTATTGTATTTGTTCTAATTTCTTGAGCTGACATTTAAATAGCATTTTTGTACTTGAAGAAGAGCAAACTTTGTTATTACTAAATGAAATAAAATACACTGCCCAACCAAAAAAAAAAAGTCTCTGTTTGGAAATTAATTAACTAATTCTATAATTGGATCATTATTGCGGTTATTAATATTTCAGCTGGCAATAATCATTTTTACCCTGACTGATGCAGTGCATCGCTACTCATTTCTTTAAAAATCATGTCGGAAGACACATCCCCTGATGAGGGAAAAGATGTTACAGTATTTCAGATCGGGCAAGTTATTGGCCTGTATTTAGCAAAGAAAACCATAAATGACAAAAAGAAGTATGAGGAATCATTTTCACAAACAAATTTGCCACCACAAAGTCCTGACCTTAAACACATTAAAAGTTTTTGGGATGTGCTCAAGAAAGACCACCGAGTGGTTCAACCATTATGTTGAGAAGACAAGATCTCGGCCAAAAATTATGGCATTTCTGATCGAAAATAAATGTTCTGGAATTGCATATAGTTGTCAAAACAATGACAAGACGAATATGCTCTGTAATCAAAGCTACAGGGGTTCCAACTAAATATTTGAGCGTGCAACTTTTTTTTTTGGCCGGGCAGTGTATACATAAATCTTATGGATTTTAAGAACTGATTGATTATTACTCATAACATTTGCCCTGTCTTTTTAACCCAAGTTGAGTATATAACATTGGGTCATTAGAAACACTCAAAGAGTTGATTGGAAGTTGATACTTTTGCTGTTTCTTTAATTCTTTGGTATTAGCCATGTAGATTTGGACCATGTTTGCCAAATGCTGCCTATCCTTCTGTTTTTCATTCTCTGCTGTTGAGCATGGTACAGCCTCTTGGCTTGCTTTTAAACTTCAGCTCTGGGAATATTTTCATGAGCAGGGGCAAGATGGGTAGAGGGTTAGCAGTTTGATAGGAATCTGCATTAAGGATGCAAATATAAGCTCCAATATGACTGATGAAAACCTTATGTGTGGCTAAACTCCAAACTAATGGTTTCAAACAAGTTGGCTTTTTTGTGACACAGCCTATGCCTATACATAAAGTTAAATTCAAATTGAAGGAGTTGACTTGGGGTTTGTCAAATATGGTGGTACAAATTCCATAAAAGAGTGGGAAAAATTCAAAAGTTCAAAATAGAAATATGGGTAGATGCTTATAAATTCAGAAATCATATTAATTTGAACAGGTGAGAACTTTGTGATGGCATTAGCACACTATAAAACATGATTGCCCCATTAAGTTATGTGAACGTGTTTCCTTTCTTGAACTGTACTTGTTATTACAAATTTTAGGACTTGAACTGAAGATTACTTGCTTTCAAAAGTTGAAGTTATTCATTGTCTTGACTAATTGTGAGTTGAAACACAGCTTATCCTCAAGTTGAGTTGTCTCATATTTAGTTGAATTAACTCACATTTTTAAGGCTGCTGGTGAACTTTCCGTTCTAACTTTAGTCACCTTGAAATGTATAACTCTGCGTGCGTGTGTGTTGTTTTACGCCTTTGATCCATGCATAAGGGCGAAGGGGTGTCCCGACGCTTTCAATTTAAAAGGAACGCTTGCAATTATCTAACTTTGCTTGTATTGTTATCTGCGCAGTCCATTTGCCTCGTTATTTTCCATTGTCGTTTATATTTTCAAGCGTAGGAAACACCGCGTAATCTATTCCCGCGCCTCTGCATTTTGGGATTACATTTTACGCCATACATGTTTCTGAATACATGGTAATATGTGCGGTTTAACACATTGTGTCGCTGTTCCATCATAAATGGTAGCTACATGTCGACGGTCTATAAAGAAGCCATGACAGTAGAGCCACAACAGCCTCGCAGCTTTTTCCTGTGAAGCTGCTCCTGTCTGAATGATCCTCTTAACAACTGTACAAATATTGTCCAGAACTGCTTCCTGAACATTCGCTTGTGGAAATTTTAAGCTGATCATGCGATACGGTAGCAATTTCTGATTATTCACTCTGGAGGACGTATATCTTGAATACGATGGCGGCACGGTATGTCTTGTTTTCCTTTGTGATCTCGGCGACATGGAAAATTTCAGGGGCGATTACTCGCTACTCTATCCCCGAAGAGATGGAGCAAGGATCTGTGGTTGCTAATTTAGCTAGCGATTTGGGTCTTAGCCCTGGCAGCCTAGCTAAACGAGAGCTTAAATTAGATATTTTACACAGTAAAAAATATTTTGGATTTAACAAAGAAACGGGCGAACTGTTTGTTTTAGAAAAGATCGATAGGGAATACCTATGCACCTCAAAGACGACAGCTTGTTTTCTTAAAATGGATGTTACTATTGAAAATCCAATACGAATATTTAATATAGAATTCGAAGTCCTAGACATTAATGACCATGCTCCCCATTTTCGGAGAGAAACCATGCACTTGGATATCTCAGAATCTGCGTCACCCGGAGAAAGATTTTCTTTGAACAATGCAGTTGATGCGGATGTCGGTCGCAACTCCATTAAGACATACACACTGAGTGAGAGCGACAGCTTTAATATAGATATTCAGACAGGGAGCGACGGAACTAAATACGTTGAATTGGTATTAAAAAAGGCCTTGGACAGAGAAGAGCAGGCGGAACATAATCTTATACTCACTGCTGTAGATGGTGGGGTCCCTGCGCGGTCTGGTACAGCTAGCATCATTGTGCGAGTATTGGATACAAATGACAACGCCCCTCAGTTTGACCGTCAGGTTTATTCGGTTAATCTGACGGAAAACTCCCCGATCGGCACACTGGTATTGAAGCTGAATGCGATCGACTTAGATGAGGGCTCAAACGCGGAGATCTTGTATTCATTTACACTGTATACGTCTGAGAAAACCCAAGAGATGTTCACCTTGAATTCTAACACGGGAGAAATAAAAGTTAAAGATGTGATTGATTACGAAGAAATGCAAATATTAGAGATGCATATTCAAGCTAAGGACCACGGGCAGCACCCACTTTCTGGACAATGTACAGTCATGGTGTATGTTGATGATGTCAATGATAACTACCCAGAGATCACTGTTAAATCCATTAGGAGCACGGTGCAAGAGAATGTTCCTGTAGGCACAGTAATAGCCCTGGTTGGAATCAGTGACAGGGATTCAGGGAACAATGGGAAAGTTGACCTGTCTATTAGTGAACGGTTGCCCTTTGTGCTAAACCAGTCAACAGAGAGAGATTTTGAGTTGGTTGTTTCAGAATCATTGGACCGTGAGAGAGCTCCTGAGTATAACATAATTTTAACAGTAATTGACAGAGGGGGACCTCCTTTGTCAGATAATGAAACCATTGCTTTGGGACTCATCGATGTTAATGACAATGCGCCCGAATTCCCAAAGTCATTCTACACTATTCCAGTGATGGAGAATAATGCGCCTGGATCCCTGTTGAGTTCAGTCACTGCTTTTGATCCAGATTTTAATGAAAATCAATATTTGGTTTATTTTATCTTGGAAAAAGAAATAATGAATACTTCGATGTCAATGCTTTTTTCCATCAATCCAGAGAATGGTGATCTTTATGCACTGAAAACATTTGATTTTGAGAGAGAGAAAGAGTTCCTCTTCCATATTGAGGCCAGAGACTCTGGTGCTCCTCCGCTCAGCAGTAATGTCACTGTGCACATTATTATTCTGGATCAGAATGACAACACCCCTCTCATAGTCTCTCCATGGCGTGCGCATGGGTCTGTGGTTGAGGAAGTGATTCCAAGATCCACTGACAAAGGGCATCTGATAGCCAAAGTGATTGCCATAGATTCAGACTCTCTGCAGAACTCCCGGGTCACGTACCAGTTTCTACAGGTTCCAGATGCTAGTTTATTCAGTCTGGACCAGTACAATGGAGAAATCCGGACAATGAGAATGTTCAGTTACAGAGATCCCCGTCATCTGCGGCTGGTGGTCATTGCGAAGGACAATGGAGATCCGGCACTTTCAGCTACTGTTACTATTAAATTGTCAACGGTGGAGCATGTCATGAAAGCTGTTTTTGAAACGTCTGAAGTTCCATTGGAATATGATATATTTTCAGATCTAAACCTGTATTTGTTAATAGGTTTGGGTTCGGTGTCATTTCTTTTATTGATGACAATACTGGTGACCATCGTACTGAAGTGCCAGAAACCAAAGCCCATCACCAAAGCGACCCCTCCCTGCAGAAACAGCGTTGTTAGCCAGAGGAGCTCGACTGTGGCAGATTCCACCCTGGTGTCCAACGATGCCTACTGGTACAGCTTATTTTTAGCCGAGACAAGGAAAGGAAAGGTGGTGGTTAGACAGCCAATACCGAAGAGTTGTGGTTACATCGTT
Organism: Gymnothorax reevesii; assembly: GCA_029721435.1. Lineage (NCBI taxonomy): Eukaryota > Metazoa > Chordata > Actinopteri > Anguilliformes > Muraenidae > Gymnothorax > Gymnothorax reevesii. The sequence continues at coordinate 40,026,693 of CM056590.1, forward strand.
TCCAGTATTCCCAGGAGCACTGGTATGACAGAAACTAGCGAGTCAGCCGCTTCTACACTGCAGGTAAGATGTTACTTAATTCACTCAGCGGACATGGTTATATGCTTAATTTAATGCGAATGATAATGGCTTAGACAAACATTTACTACATTACTTAGTTGTTTTGTTTTATTTACAAACTTGGTCATACTCCTAGACATACTGTTATTGATTTTTTTTTGGCCAGTTGTCATGAAGTCATAATGTCTTTAATTATTTTTGTGGCGAAAGAAAATCTTTGTGAACCATTCCTGTATTTTGTCGGTATAGAAATATGAACTCATTCAATTTGTACAGTGTCATACAAATGGTTACAGAAGCTAAGGCTTTTCTGAGCTAGAAAATACCCGGAGAGCGCATACCTCTGCCAATTCATTTGTCACCAAGAACTGTGCAAATTTGGCCTTGGCAGTCTTGTTTGAAATTGAGTCCATTCCAAAATTTAATCAATTGTTCCTTAGCCCATGCCCAATTCTTCCACAAAATTTAAATGAAATTGATCTGGAAATTTGAGAGATATTCTCTGGACAAACAAACAGACATATAGGCTACATATCCTCTGCCCAGCTTCCTTGGCTGGTAGTGGTAATGAATGTTTTGTAGAAATTTTCATAAGAAGCAATAACCTAATATTTTCTCTCGCAGCAATACTGTGATTGGAATATACCTTATGTTTTTAAAGTTCTGTTGTTATGGGATTCCTTGTCCATGTCCATGGATTGAATAGAAAAAATTGAATTTTGCCATTTTAAATTGCATATCCAACTTTGAAATCCCTCATTAGTTCACATTTTGTGTGTGTGCGTGTGCGCGCGCGCGTGTGTATTTGTTTAACAGCAGAGTTAAGCCTCTCGCGATTTGAGTAGGCGTGAGGGTAATCCGTTGTTTCGAAGATTTATATAGAGTTAATAATAAGTTATACGGAGTTATATTTGTTCGCTATGCATTCGAAATGTGTTACGTAATTTCAACATTGAGTTTGGCACGTTGTAAAATATTGACTCCCCTCAAAACCCCCACATATCTCATTCCTTGAAGCAATATACACTTATTTTATTTTCTTATTTTGCTTTTATGTGTTTCAGTGCATACACACTGCGTCGCTGTTGCCTTATAAATGGTGGCTTTCCGTTTGCACTTGAAGCCATGACAGCTCTGCCGTGAAGTGTTGCTCTGCAGTTTCGTTGGATGGTGCTCAGTCTGTGAGAGCTGGCATGTGAGAATATTATCTTCAGTCCGTGACTGACGTGTATATTACCATTGATCAGATCTTGCTGCAGCCTGCTTTTAAACGTTTTGCGATATCGTCCTTGGTTTTGGAGGGGAAATATCCATTGCCACAATGACAGTGCATTGTGCGAGGTATGGCTTGATTTTCTTTGTATTCTTGGCGACGTGGTGGATTGCTTGGGCAGTGACTCGCTATTCTATCCCTGAAGAAATTGAGGAGGGGTCTGTGGTTGCGAATTTACTCGGTGACTTAGGTCTTAGCGCTGCCACTCTTACCGAGCGCGAGATAAAATTAGACATTCTGCATAATAAAAAATATTTTAGCTTTAACAAAGAAACTGGTGATCTGTCCGTTTTGGAAAAAATAGACAGAGAATACCTTTGTCCGTCGAAAACCACGTCGTCATGTTTTCTTAAAATGGACGTGACTATTGAAAATCCGTTACGAATATTTAACATCGAATTTGAAATATTGGACATTAACGACCACGCGCCACGTTTTCGCAGAGAAGCCATGCAGTTAGATATTTCAGAATCTGCACTGGCAGGAGAAAGATTTTCTTTGAACAATGCAGTCGACCCGGATGTTGGGAGGAACTCCATTAAAACGTATACGTTAAGTGAGAGCGACAGTTTCAATATTGAGATTCAGACGGGAAGCGACGGCACCAAATACGTTGGATTGGTATTGAAGAAGGATTTGGACAGAGAACAGCAGGCTGTACATAATCTTATACTCACGGCTGTCGACGGCGGAGTCCCCGCGCGGTCAGGTACCGCCAGCATCATTGTGCACGTGCTGGATACGAATGACAACGCGCCTCAATTTGACCGCCAGGTTTATTCGGTTAATATGACAGAAAATTCTCCTATAGGAACACTTTTGCTGAAGCTAAATGCTACAGACTTAGATGAGGGTTCAAACGCGGAGATCGTGTATACTTTCACGCTATATACGTCTGAGAAAACTCAGGAAATGTTCACTTTAAATTCAAACACCGGTGAAATAAAAGTTAAAGATGTGATCGATTATGAAGAAATTAAAATTCTGGAGATGCATATTCAAGCAAAGGACAAAGGTCATCAGCCGCTGTCTGGACAGTGTACAGTGATGGTTTTTGTGGAAGATTTGAACGATAACTACCCAGAGATCACTGTTAAATCCATTAGGAGCACTGTGAAGGAGAATGTTCCTGTTGGCACAGTAATAGCTCTTGTTGGAATTAGTGACAGAGATTCTGGGGACAATGGAAAGGTTGACCTTTCCATTAGTGAACAGTTGCCATTTGTGCTCAATAATTCAAGTGACAGAGATTTTGAACTGGTCGTTTCAGAATCATTGGACCGTGAGATGGTTCCAGAGTATAACATTATTTTAACAGTGACGGACAGAGGGAGACCTCCTTTGTCAGACAATGAAACCATTACTTTGGGACTCATGGATGTCAATGACAATGCTCCTCAGTTTCCCAAGTCATTTTACACCATCCCAGTGATGGAAAATAATGCACCTGGATCACTCCTGAGTTCAGTCACAGCATCGGATCCAGATTTTAATGAAAACCAGTATTTGGTGTATTTTATCATAGAAAGGGAAATCATGAACACTTCAATGTCAATGCTTTTTTCAATTAACCCAGAGAATGGTGACCTTTATGCGCTTAAAACTTTTGATTACGAGAGAGAGAAAGAGTTCCTTTTCCACATTGAAGCCAGAGACTCTGGTGCTCCTCCGCTCAGCAGTAATGTCACTGTGCACATTATTATTCTGGATCAGAATGACAACACCCCTCTCATAGTCTCTCCATGGCGCGCGCATGGATCTGTGGTTGAGGAAGTGATCCCAAGATCCACTGACAAAGGACATCTGATAGCCAAAGTGATCGCCATAGATTCAGACTCTCTGCAGAACTCTCGGGTCATGTACCAGTTTCTACAGGTTCCAGACAATACTTTATTCAGTCTGGACCAGTACAATGGAGAAATTCGGACAATGAGAATGTTCAGTTACAGAGATCCCCGTCATCTGCGCTTGATAGTGGTGGCCAAAGACAACGGAGAACCCCCACTCTCTTCAACAGTTACCATTAAGTTATCCACCATTGAGCATGTTGTGAAAGCCTACTCAGAAACATCGGAAGTTCCTTTGGAATATGATATATTTTCAGATTTAAACCTGTATTTGCTGATCGGTTTGGGCTCTGTATCATTTCTGCTATTGATGACGATACTGGTGACCATCGTACTGAAGTGCCAGAAACCGAAGCCCATCACCAAAGCGACCCCTCCCTGCAGAAACAGTGTCGTTAGCCAGCGGAGCTCAACTGTTGCAGATTCCACCCTGGTGTCCAACGATGCGTACTGGTACAGCTTATTTTTAGCGGAGACACGGAAAGGAAAGGTGGTAGTCAGACAGCCTATCCCAAAAAGTTGTGGTTACATCGTTTCCAGTATTCCTAGGAGCACTGGCGTGACAGATACTAGTGAGTCAGCAGCTTCTACTCTGCAGGTAAGATGCCACTTCACTGAGATTTGTAAAAAGTAAAAATTCTTCGATGCTTAATGTTTAATATATATATAATATAATAATCATCTTTTTATCTACTAATGAAGAAACCTTGGAACAGTGGTTAACCATTCCAGGATTGCTCCAAGAGTGAAACTTATCCAGAAGGTCGTAAAAACCCCCACAACCCCCCATATTTACATTGGCCTCTACGGCACCAGCAGTGCCTTTTATATCTCAGTAGATCTGTAGCAGAGACAGAATAAAACTTGCATAGAAGTTGTTGGATCTTACGTATGGGTTAGCGAAGTAGTTTGTCTGCATCGAAACTAACATTGTCTGAAAAAGGGTTGGTATAATTTGATTTGCTCTTTACTACGTTGTAAAGTCATGGAAGAGATGGTAGTAGTGGGCATAATTGTGCTTGTGGATTGGGCTCAGCTGATGTGCTCCAAGCATTGGAGTAATCATGGTTCGTCAGTGTCATTAACAATGCAAGTTTGTCTCCGATGGTATCTACAATTAGGGGTTTGGATCTTCAATATTATACTGGTGTATATATGCCAGAACTGTAGTAGTTCTGCGCAAGGCTCAGTGATGATAGTTGAGTCTCTATTGAGTTTTTGTGGGATATCTGCTTCCAGATGCTCTCCTGGCCAGATTACAGAGGCAGGGGAAGATGAGGGCAGGATGTAGAACTGGTTGTGATGTTAATAGTGAGCATCACCTTTCTCATTGGTATGGTATATGCTGGTCTTGGAGTTCTAAATTCTAATATGATGTTCAGCAGGTCATTGCTTATGAGGAATGGGTTACCGACCAGAATGTCCACATCCAGGTCCTGTACTACGAGGGCGTCAATTGAGCAAGCTTTTTATTAGTTTGTGACAAGGTCAGGCGCACATCCCCCATGATGGTTAATGGGGCAGTACCATCAACTTGCAGGGCTCATTGGGAAGTCTTTTCTATGGTGATTCCTGGGGACTGTGCTGTAGACGCGTTGATCATGCTCACAGTGTGCTTTAACAAAATGCAGAGTGAAAAAACTTGAGCAGACATTTCCTTGGTACCAAATGTTGTCAAGGCCTCCATTCATAATAAGCTGAAAATTATAGTAAATAAAGAAAATATTGTGTTATGTATAGTTTTTTTGTTATCAGTGAGGCTTCTGCATACATGTTTTTATCTCCTGTATGAAAACTTGATAGTCTCATTGATATCCTTTAAATTGTAGTCTGGGGAATAGATTATCAAGACAAACAAAATAATGTAGTTATTAACCCATTTATGCCTGAATTTTCTTTTTTTACTTTTATATGTTATTATACTTCAAAATACCACTCTAATAGTCATTCAAACAGGACACTTTTTCTTAACAGTCCTCATGTGAGGATGCTAGGCATAAATGGGTTAATGATTGCCTTTATCTCTCCACAAAGTCATAACAGACCTGAAGTGCATATTCCATAAATGTACACTACATATAGTACACTGCCCTATAACCAAGTGTCCATTTATATAATACTTGTGGCTTCATATCTTCAGATATGGTAAGAATTGAAATGCATCACAGCTCTGTTAAATTTATCTAAATGACTTGCATAGGATTTGTCTTTCATCTGGTAGCTATTGAATAACTTGTCAGATTTGGAGTGATTGGACTATTAACCTCCTGTCTTAAATTCCTGTTGTTATGGGTTTCTGTGTCCATGTCCCAGGATCGAATAGAAATAAATAGAATTTTGTCATTTTGGAGTGCACCACTTCACCTACTCAGAGAATTGAAGGCCTGTTGCGTTTCTCAATGAACCTGAAACATGCCGAATCACGATGTGGACCTTGCTGGTCACCGAAATGTTCAAATTGTTGCATGTCCTGTCAAATCTGGCCACCTTTTCCCTGTACAGTGGGTCCAAGGTGAAACCCAGACATGCATTTATAGTGCTATGATGGAGGCCTTGTCAAAATTTGGAACCAAGGAAATGTCTGCTCAATTTTTTTAACCCTGCATTTTGTTAAAGCACACTGTGTGCTGGTTTCAGCCCCTGTGTCTACGGTGAGCTTCAGCGAATGCTGTTTGTAATAGGCAGAGAAATGTGTGACTATATAATATATTTATAATAATAATAATAATAATAATAATATAATTCCTGATAAAAATATTGAATCCTTGGAATAAATGTATCGAAATTAGAAGCTATTGTGTCCTCATATGTTTGAACTTAACATACAAATTATTAACTATGTTGCTCATTGTATACAGCTTTTTGTTGTTGTTTTTTTTTTTTATTTAAGGATGCCAACTAATCTGCATCTTGTTTTGACAGCTCCCCAAGCGAGTTTAATATCCACAACGTTTTGGCCGACGTGGCCTTCGTCAGGTGCACTTCCTAACCTGACGAAGGCCACGTCGGCCGAAACGTTGTGGATATCAAACTCACTTGGGGAGCTATCAAAACAGTATGCGGACTTTTGCTCATTTTTTTACATTGTCGAGCACCTGTGAACTTTTTGGTCTGGATGTGCGTACATTTTTCTGCTTCTTAACTAATCTGCATCTGACTGCCTTTGAAAGATTTTGGGATGCATTGCAATGCCATGCTTGCAAGCAGACACTAAAATAGTGTTAAATATTTGCTTATTGCACCTGTAAATGTGTTTTGTTGGAGTCCCTTACATTTAGCCTGACTGCATGTCGCTTAGTTGTGTCTGGTCATGACCGGCGTTGACCACAAGTATGGTTTATTCTAACTAATCTCACTTGCAGACCTCAGTGACTCATATGACTAACATACCTTAAATCAAAGAAGACATATTAGTGAAATCAGTTGGTGAAGGGATTTGATGTGATGAAAACCTGAATTCCCTTAGCCCTCCATGGCAGGCAATTGAGCACCATGGATGTGATAGAACAGCTCAACTGCAAATTCTTCTCTCCATCTTCCTGTTGAGCAGATGGTGATGGGTAGATGAATAGAGATCAGACTGTATTTTCCCTTTCTCCTTGGTTTATTTATTTATGTGCTATGTAAACAATATATTTTATGGTACTTTAGTGTTTTGAATTTGTATTTCTGCAGCAAATTTATGTTTGTGGTTTCTGCTCTGCAGTCTGACATGGAACACTACAAATTATCTGAACTCATTTTCACTGCACCAATAGAATGTTGATATTATATGCTCATTTTTCTTATTATTTAAGAACCTTTGGGATATAAGGTAAGTCCGTTAAGTTTATCACAAATGCAATTTAGTTGCGTTTGGGTGTGTGCATGTGTGTACCGGGACTGATTTATGCATTTGTGTGTGTGTGTGTGTGTGTGTGTATGTGTGTGAGTGATTTCAGATGGTTTGTACTAATGTTCAATTTCCCATGTTGATGTCATTATTTCATGCTTTTATGTGATACTGACTGGAAGAAGCATTATTACCATTCATTTTGGGTTAAAAGTTGATGTTTTTAATCTGTTTGCCTCAGTATGTTGTGCTATGTAAAATATCACACTTAGACCTTTGCTTATTTCTCAGTTCCTGTGGGTACTAGTATGAAGTCACTGTTACATCCAGACCACATTAATACAATATTCTCTAAAAACAGGGAACCTTCTAATCTTGGCAGTTGTCTTAGAATGTTTTCTTAGGGTGTTGTTTAACGGACTTGACAGCCATGGCACAAACATCTCCATACTCTTCCAAACAAGGACAGACAGCCATGACAGGCCACTCAAACATTCGCCAACAAAACTAACAAACACAGATGTTTGTTTGGTGTGCCATGGCTGTCAGATTTTTATGCCATGGCAGTTAGTTAAACAACATTCTAAGACAACTGCCAACACTGGAATGTTCCCTGTTGTTGAAGAATGTTTGATTTGTGTGCTCTGGGCCTAAAGTGACTTATCTGAAATGATAATTGTTTGAGAAATTTCAGTGGCACCTGCTGCAGTCTTTAAATGTATTTATTTTCTATGCTAATAATTGTGTAGCTTGCTCATGCCATGTTAATAACTTTGTAACTAATCCATGTAATGCTAATAATTTTGTAATGAACCCCTTGCAGTCTTATCTATTGGTTAATTCCATATAAAATCAAATCATTCAGAAAAAGTTTTGCCTGCCCTCTACAGAATCAGCTGATTTTTTTTGCACACTAACTTGTGAATTTTTGATTAAGTAATGCAAAATTTCACCATCATCCAATGAATATGTTGCATGTGGCAGGCCCTCAAAGTTTATAGGGTGGGTCAAAATTTCACGCCTTTTAATTCATGTTCTTCCCTGCATTTTTGATCCCTGATAACCTCATAAGTGTAGGAGATGGCCACATAAAATTTTCAAAAGTGAAAAACAGTTTTGGGCTCTGTGTAAAATTGTAGCCAAATCAATTTTATATCTACTCTGTGTGTCAGAATCTAAAGCCAAAATCTTGTTTTTGTTCTATATGATTTTTTTTTTTGATAATCATTTTTGAGCATCAGTTTAATGGAATGTATCATGGTTTCCATAGCCAAACTGCACCAGTTTAATTTCTATGACACTGGTCATGGAAACAAGCAAAGGTACCCTAGATGTGCCATCTGTTTTCTGATAATTTGTCGGAGAAAACATTAAAAAGTGCAATTTTTACTATTTCAAGGGTTATATCACCATGTTGGATTGGTAGCTGGTCAAAACAAGTCATAGCATGTGAAAGGTCGCATTGTTGCCTACATTCTTATAGCAGGTTCACATTCTTATAGCAGGACTCCTAGAGTGGAAGTAAAATTGAAGTTTTTAACAGAGCTCAAAGAAGTTTTTCCATCTCTTAAAATATATTATTTCTGTCTCCTAAACTTATGAAGTTATGAGGGCTCAAAAATGCTGGAAAAAATTATGCAAATTAAAAAGCAGAAAATTTCAACCCACCCCAATGAACTTTGAGGGCCTGTAACCTGGAGAGTATTCACATTTTGTTGGTAAAATTTTTCATGGCGTCATATACTCAAGTTATTATACACACACAAAAAAAAGAAAGAAATCAGCAGTTCCTGAGAGGGTCAAGTGGAGGAAGTCATTAATTTTTTTTTTTTAATGGAACTGCCGAATAGTGTATATAATCATTGAAATGTTACTGACACAGAAAGTAATGTCTATTTTTGCTAGGGGATGTGCCGCTGTAATTTTATTACCATTGTACCTAACTCAATGTTATTATTTATATCTAACCCATTTCAATATCATTACTGTTGAACTTCATCTTTGTAGTACTACTTAAACTGTGGTTAACATATTTAATGTTTAAGTGATGTCTGTAAACAAATAGAAACCTTCCAAACAACTGTGTTACGTAACTTCAAATTAATTTGGCTAATGAAACTGGTCAAAAATCGGAGAATTTATTTATAAGTTACCAAAAGCAGTTATATGGAACTGTTTAAGTTTTTCGAGTAAATGTGGTAAGTTTTAATACTATGGGTATCACTTGTAATTTTGAGTATCTCGCGAGATCCTGAAGTCATTTGGGTGCTGTTGCCCATCTCTTTAGCGATACAGTGCAGTCCCTCAGTCTGTGGACAGTGACACAATTTTTGCTCTTTTGCTTTCAACCACACAGGATTTAAAAATCACATGCTTCACGTAAGAGTTGACTGCTAGCATTAACTTACATATATTAATCAATAAAGTATTAATCCTCTAAGAGTAACTGCCCTTTTTCAAACCTTGTCATTGTCTGCACACTTATGGACTCCATTGTACATACAGACACCGTTTTTTTTTTTTTTTTTAATGTTTTAAGAAGACTTATGTTTGTATGTTATGTGTTTGATCTCCGCATCATTGTGTGATTTGTGAGTGCATCCTTCAAAGAAAGGCAGAAGTTTTATGCCATGAGCCAAGCTCCCTTTAACCCTGTGAACTGTTAAATATACATACATTGAAATCCCTGTCTCTTTTTCTGTTTGAAGTACTCAAAATGAAAGGAACCCCCTTCCACAGCTGGAGGTAATGCTGACTTTGAGTTTTTAGGGGCACCATGAATTATGTGACTACAATCAGTATTTTGTTTGTCTTGTTTTGGTCGTTGGTGCAGTTTTTTTTTTGTCCAAATCTCAAACCTAAATCTGGGATGAATTACTTCCTGATCTGGAGGGTCTATGTCCATCCAAGGCCCCTGTAGTCCCAGTGTCTATTTGCAAAAGGCCTGGACAAACTGTCCACTATACCGTGCTGATATTACCTGATGTACCTTCCATTACCCCAATAAATAAACAGGCACACACAGAGGTATCCAGTTTCATTATACTGAGCAAAAGGGCTGTGCCCATGCTAGCTTGATGGTTTACTGGCTGCCTTTCTGTGGGGTAATAATAATAATGTGTGGTTTGTTTGGCAGCGACCCAGCAGGGTTAAATGGTACTTAGCTGGTAGCCAAGGTTGGGATGATATTTGAGGTAGGCCTGTATTCTGCTGCCCTCCTCCCTGCTCACTGCCAGGAGTTTCAGACACGAGCACCAGCATTAAAAACTCCCTCTTTTTCACCTCTGCATCCACGCAGAAGAAATCCCCCACTCTATTATGGGTGCAATTTTCGGGCGCACGTTTGATAATGCTTGCCTTCAGCACTGCTATTGGACAGTTTAGTCACAGTTAAATCCGCCCTCTGTGGGTTTTATTGATTCGTTCGATTCCCAGTTTTATGAAGCTGTGTGATTCACCCTCCTTCTCAGTACAGAGGGATGGATGAAAGTACATCACCTGACATCACTTCCTCCTCCCCTCCCCTGCCCCCCTCACCAAATCACCATGTAGTCCTAACGCATGACAAGTATATCAATGGTGATTCTTTGCTGTAGCCGTGCCTGATGATTGACTTGACTGACAGCTGGGAGGGGTGGGGTTATTCTGCACTGATTGCCACTGCATGCCTGTGTTGAGTCTGGACTGATGGGTGCATCAGGGACACCCCTGCCCTGTGAAATGAACCTGTGATGTGATGATTGAACCACCATCCCCTCAGAAGTGAGCTTGATTCTCTTTTCTTGATTCACAGGCGTCAACCACCAGCAGTAGCTCTACCTGAGCCCAATCCCCCACCCTTCCCCGTGCGGATCCCTGAACCCCATCCCCCCTTCAGCGACACCAGGAGGACTCCATCAGATACGACCACCTGCAGCATCCCTTCCCAATCAAAATGACAGGAGGATGTGCATTATCTCCCCCATTATGTCATCTCCCGTAATCCTCTGCAAACGTCCAATGAACTGGCATCTGAGACATCTGCATCTACGCATGTCTTTGCATGGCTATAGTATTGAACTTTTTAAACAGAAAAGTTAGGCGAGGTTGTATAATGCATTATTATCTATGTACACTTACCCGGGCCAATGAGCATATCTGTGGAAAGTTTAATGCAGTCCATAAGGCGGATGGAGCAATGAGGAAATGGCCCTCTTTAAGACTGCAGTTCTCATCACAGACATGCTCTTCTTCTGTGGTACTAAAATATCCTAAGTGTTATGAACAAAACCGGCCAAAAGGGACAGGATTATTTTCTTATTCTGTAGGTTTCCTTTGAAAATGGTTAGCATTGGTGTGGCATGCATTTTTAAGGTTACATGAACAGTTCAAGTCAAGTTTCATTTTAAAAGGTATTTTTAGCTTAAATATGAAATGTACATATCAAAGTGGCTCAATAATATCATGGAGTTCATGTTGTGTGAACGTTTTCTGGTAGTGATTGATGCTTTTGTCAGCCACGGGAACATTTAATCACAGAATTTAACTCCAGGGAGTCAATGTTGTTAGCACTATGTAAACAGTCAAAACAAAAATGTATTCCTGGCACCTGATTTCCATAACAATGCTACTAATGTATTAAATGTGTTATTTGATTGTGGTATTAAGTGTGTAACATAATTACACAATGCAAAGCAGAAACAAAACAATATGTATTTGTGCTGTGAAATATTGATGGCAATCAATTTCCATGTCAATATTCTTTGTTTTATAAATGATACGCCTCATGATAGTGCCATTTTGTTATTACTTTAAGTGCTGATTATCCTGCTTGAAGTGTAATTGATGCTTTATATACAGTATTACATTAGTGGTTCAAAGTGTAGTAATTCTGAATTTTTATAAAAAGTTTGATATTGTTGGATATTTGTTCATTAAGGATTACTTACCTGCTTGTTTTGATTATACTTTTTTAGTATTTGTTGTTTTTAGAGGTTTTTTTCTGTCTCAGGGCAAGACCTGGCATCCTGAGAAAATGATTCCATGACAGAAAGAGAGGGGAAAGGTCCATGAAGGAGTTGAATCATCTTATATGGTTGTGTCCTCTGGAACAAAGATATATGGTCCACCTCTGCCGGCTGCACTGAGGTCATCTGGGCTGCTACATATCATTACTTTGGCAGCCTCATAGCTATGTGGCCACTGCTGGTGTACATTAATGTAATTGTGTCCTGCGAGGTCTGGGTACTGGCTACTAACTGCCTCAATGGGCGAGACCTCCTAAAATCAGAGCTGTAGAAGGGCTTGCGCCCTATGGATAAACCCATCATGATCATTTCTGTTGCCTGGTTGGTTTCACCAGGTCCTGGTGCTATTATTAATATGTCAACCAATAAATGTGCCACTTTCGTTACTTGTAATTATCTCAACTTTCAAGGTGGTCTGTGACCATTTAACCGAAAGGGGCCACTTACCTCTTATATGAAGCACAGTTATGAAATGCTTAAAAAAAAACCTAATTTTCTATTTGTGAATGAGACTGTAAATGAATGAAGTCACAAATTTGCATGCACCTATGATAGGACAAATAGGGCTTTGTATTTCCACAGGCTTCACGTGATCAGGGCCTCACTCTGAGACAGCCATGTACACAAGCTCGCAGTGCATTAGTCAGAGGCAGCCTAGTTTGCTGTATGAGCAGTTCCAGAGCATCCTACAGGGTACCATAGCAAGTGTACACTACAGTTAACCAATCAATAGTCAACACTGCTATGTAATGCTCTAATTCATTAATTATATTCATTAATAACGTTATGTCTGGACTGTTGTTTGACTTCAGTAGTTTCCATCATTACTCTGGCCACTACCTGTCCTTCCTACAGAAGTGTGCATTGTGGCCACTCTATTTCACAGGGTTTTTAGTGCGCCTGACCTTCCTGCTATATGTAAATTAATGAGCGGCATGGTACCCAAATCAGAATGTGTCCATACAATTTTTGGCATATAAACCAAAAATCCAGAGTTAATCTGGAACATAATGGCGAAGGGCATGAACTGTACCTGGCTGTGCAAAGTACACCATGGACAATGAGTTACTCTTAGGTCAGGGAAACACATGGGGCCTAAAAATTCCCCACCAAATCGTCACAGCACTCATGCATTTAGCTAGGCATGTACTGTCTGACAGAAATATATATCTTAAATATTGTGTACTCATATTGATTTACCTGACAAAATTATATGCCTATTGAACTGAAATTAATGTTTTTACATTTTTTAAAAATATGCAAACCAGACTGTGTACATTTAATTTGCCCCTTACAAAGGCATAGGCCTTTTAGAGCTATGGGGTGATGTCATTGTTACCCCTGAGTTAGGATCAGCGTTTGGTAGTGTGGCTGCTGGTTGACTGGAGGGTTATTGACTGATGGACTTTTAACTCTTGGAACAAAAAGCCAGAAAGAGGCTTGTATGCATCTTCTACCTTTTTCATAATTGTTGTTTCTGCTATCATGATTATTTAATATGCTTTGCGTATAAATTCTGAAGTGCGAATAAACGCCTTAAAATGAGAGCATCTTCTGTCCACTTTTTGTCCGATTTAATGGAGCTGAAGAAGGAATTTTTTCCTTTGCTGGGGAACCATCTCCTCAGTCACTCTGGCCACGCAGTGCCATTCAATTAGAGGAGCCCAGACGCAGAAAAGCTTTTATGGTGGGGGCGGGGAGTCGTGCGCTGACATTATGTGCCTGAGCTGTACCATACGCTAGTGCTGTAATATGATTCTGACAGCCAGTGCAGCTGGCAGCAAGAACGCGTTTTTCCACAGACATTGGATCTAGTCTTTGGGTTTCTGCTCAATAAGCTCGTCATACACACAGATCAGCATGTGCTACGATTTTATTTTGTTTTCTCTCTACGAGGGTATAGTGAGGTGAATTTGACAGAGATGTGAGCCTATCTAATGAGAAATTGGTTCAGTTTTACTTCTGATCTATAGTTTTACCCCGGTTTATAAGTGACGCGGGGAGGGGAGCATCATCGGGGTTTAGCTGCCGCTTCCTCCATTAGCCTCCCTGAATCACAAGCAAGCTCAGGATGGACGGTTCAGCACTGCAGACAGCGACCGGCCTTGCGGGGCTCCATTGCCATGGAAACAAGCAGCTTTATGAAAGCAGTGCAAGCAGCTGCGTGATAGACGAGCTGCTCTTATTTCTGCATCCGGGACAAAGAGCGCCTGGTCATCACGTCAGAATGGAGGCGGCCTCTGAGGTGGGTAAATACAAAACCGTTGCAATAATAATTAAAAGCTTAATATTTTGAAGATCCAATTACAAGTATAACATATGGCCTGCATAAATCTGCCCAGTTCAGGAAAACGCGGGAGGCAAGACGTCAAAAAAAAAAAAAAACAGGCCTGTGCTTGCCACTAGGTTATATCAAATGGCAAGATCATACATTGAAGAAACCTCCGCCATATTCGGTTAATTCTTTTTTTTTTTTAATATAACCAGTGGGTCTACATAAATTACCTTCACCAAAGGTTAGACTCCATGAAAACACGTTTCTACATTGTAGCAGGAAGTGATAATGGAAATCTGAAAATCCAGGAAAAAATAAAGTTAACAAAAAATGTATGTTTCCCTTTTGAGATTATTAATTAGGTAATGCTTATCATGGATTCGATTAATTTCGAATTTAGAGTACTTTTCAAAAAATTTTTTCCCCTCGCATAAGTCTTCTACTTAGTAAGTTTCTGTTCGGGAGATCCGTCACTTGTACGAACTCCAATGTTTCATTTCCCCTTGATCATTAGGTGTCGCTGTTCCCCAGCATAACAGCCGAGCTTGGCTCGTGATTCGCTGCATGTCAGCCTCTGGGGCCGAGACGGTCCATCTCCCAGACAGTGAAAGAAGAATAGATTTCAGCATATGATCAGACAATGAGTTTTAAAGACAGGTCGCCATAAATAAACCACCGACAGACATGAGCTCTACAAGAAACCATTGCATCCACCATGAGTCTGAATGGGATCAAGGTGACAACCTTATAGTTCGGGAGCAGGCTTGGTTTCAATTACACTATTGCGTACAAAAGGTTTGATGATGGCTATCTTCAAGTACTAAAGCGGTAACAAAGAAAACCAATTTCTTGAGTTTGGCATTCCTGGGGTTAAGGGGTGGGGGACCCCCCAAATCCCCCAAAATTCACTTTCAATTACATTTTTACATACAGGTCTGAAACTTGGTCCTGTGATACAGGCAATCATCAGTGATAAAAAACTGTAACTCAAGAAAAGAAATTGCCTGGCATTATTATTTAAGAAAGGTTCCTCTCAGGGTCCAAAAAGCGGTTCAATTACACTTTTGCGTACAAACAAATTACTTTGCCTTTCTTGTCTCGTCTAATGTATCTGAAACAAAAATAATGCTCAAGAAAGGCTCATTCCTGTCATTTTTGGATAAGAGGGGGTCTGTTGACCCTTATATGACAAAAAGGGGCCATGCGCCCCCAATTACACTTTTGTGTACAAACAAATCACTTTGCTTTTCTTGTCTCATCTAAGTTATCTGAAACAAAAAATAATGCTCAAGAAAGGATCAATACTGGCATTTCCATATATGAAGGGGTCTTTTGACTCTTATGTGACAAAACGGGGTCCCATGTCCCCTATTACTCTTGCGCATATGGAAACTTCTTAAGCTGATTGGCATTAACAAAAGTATTGGATAATCCAAAATTGGCAAAAAAAGTGACTTTTTCATTTGGGACCCTTTTCCAGCACAATTTAGGCTCTAAGGGATGGCCTCATAGGGGCCCTTGAAAACTGAATTTTTGATGTCCACCCATGAAATTTTCATATTTGAGAGGCCAATATCTTGAAAATGAAAAGAGATAGATACATTTTGACAAGAGAGTATGAAAGCCTGCCCCCAAAATACTCCAGGTAGCAATTTTCAGCCCATATCTGCGATTTGTTCCAAAGATATTGGCCTCCAAAATCCCTATAATGTTCACTATTCGCATGGGCACGGCCCCAATTTTTTTGGGGGCCACATATTAAAAACCCCTTGGAGTAGGAGCCTAAAATTTTGCATGTGTTCATTACAAATATAGAGGTACTCCCAAAATAAATTTGACCCAAATCTGAATCGGGCACCATGGAAGATTCTTGTACTTTGGTTGAGTTCATATGAAATGACCCGATCTTCCTTTTCCACTCATGAAGATAGTATGTGCCATTTGCAGCCCTTGACAGCACACCATGTAGTTGGCATCTGATTAAGAGAGAAAAGATTAGCTTTACTGCTATGAATTTGTATTTGTACTGCCAGCGTGGAATTTAAAATAAAAGGAAAGAAAAACTTGGTCTGCCGTGCCCCAGTATAATTTTCCCCAGGGGATAAAAAAAAACAAAAAAACAAAAACAATCACGTTTTAACTCTACATGTCCACATAATCTACAGTAAGAGAATCTACAGTAACAGAAAGTGCATAGGCACACAACTACTTAATATGATAACTGTAACTCATTGCTACGTTATTCACTTCCCTCCGTATAGTACACAATGGCATGTGGGTACTTAATATTCACGTGGCTTTGGCTGTGATTCGGCTAGTGCTCACTTCAGAACCTCGGAACACAAGGTCACACAACGGTGTCTGTCAGTGCTGACTGCTCTCGCCCTCATTCTTTCCTCCTGTTTTCAGGTTAGTGGTGGGCAACTGCCTGTCCTTATTGTTTGTTTTCTCCTCTTTGTCGCCATTTCCATGGGAATTTAAATGTCACAAATTTGCTTAAACTTTCAGCTGCCGTCTCGCTTGCTAGCTCAGGCTGTAAATTGAAGTAGCCAAGTGCAGACGTTAGCTGCTGCCTTATAGCTAACTGGCTCATCGTAGGTATAACGTTGATTCATAATGGTTAGCCTAGCACTGTCAACTCGGTTTCTGGAGATTGCTATCGATGTCTGATGAGCATATATGAGCTATATCACGTTAAAATATGGGTTCTGTATGAACAGAGAATCGGGCTCATCGAGTACTTTGGTTATGATACATTGAGGATAACAAAGGAGAGTCTGGTAAAGACTTAAAGATCGCCAACTGTTATAGCCGACACTGATTGACTGCTTTGTAAAAATGAAAATGAGACGTTACAGCTTACTTCTCAGAAAAATGATTCTCTGATTAATGATTAATGCACTACTATATGGCTTTGTTGTTTTATGTATATTTTTTATAGTTTTGTGTACTACATGTGCAATAGCTCGGGCTACTTTACTGAAATAGAAATAATTTAAAACCTAGTTACAGGGGTGATTTTGTTTTTTGTTTCACTGTACTGTTGCGAATGCTCAATTTACATATGTTTGCTACAATTAATATTTCATAAAAATTCATTGCGATTCCTTTTTTGCTTGCACCAGGTTTAGAGGTCTAGTAAGAGCACAAGTTGGCCAAATGCATCAGTCCATTTCAGGTGGTTAGTCACAGATGCTGACAACAAGATAATCTGACATGAATGTATGATTTGAAGCACTATTTATGCTTTTTATGATAAATTAGTGCTAAAAATTCTTTTCCCGCGCGCTCGCGTTATTTGTGCCCCAGTAGCCTACAGTATTAGGTCTAGTGACGCCCGTGGCATACAGCCTATTCGTTCGTCGCGTAATTCAACCTTTTAAAATCCCTGAAACTTTATAAAACAAACACCACCAAATCGCGTAATTTCCAAGTCATTGTTGCTCTGCGACTTCTGACAAAAGTGTGCAAATATCGCATAAAACTGTAGCCTTGAACGTTGTATAGGTGGTTGTCAATGGAAATCTATATGATATACGGCGGAGTCGATACCACCAGCCGAAAATGGGTGACGTCACGAGCAATGGATAATGGGTATTGCAAAGCTAACTCCGATGTGGTCCATCCACGATCCTCCCCCCGTCCCATGCAGCTTCTACACTGCCCGTCCAAAAAAAAGTCGCACACATAAATATTTAGTTGGAACCCCTTTAGCTTTGATTACAGTGCATATTCATCTTGTCATTGTTTTGACAACTATATGCAATGCCAGAACATTTATTTTTGATCAGAAATGCCATAATTTTTGGTCGAGATCCTGTCTTCTTGACATAATGGTTGAACCACTCAGTGGTCTTTCTTGAGCACATCCCTATAACTTTTAATGTGTTTAAGGTCAAGACTTTGTGGTGGCAAATTTGTTTCTGAAAATGACTCCTCATACTTGTTTTTGTCATTCATGGTTTTCTTTGCTAAATACAGGGCGATAACTTGCCGGTTCTGAAATAGGCTACTGTAACATCTTTTCCACCATCAAGGGATGTGTCTTCTGTGGGAATTTCAGACTGGTTGAAATTCACCTTATATGAAGGACCCAAAACACCGTTTATATTTGCAATTATATTTTCATTGTTTAATCAGAAAGTAAGTGATTACATAATCAAGAGAAATCATATGCATGTAATCAAATAAAGGTAATAAACATCAAAGACAATAATAATCAAACCATTAGACGAAACAGAAGGTAAAAACAATACAATTAGGTAAATTAATGTGCACAGATACAGACAAATGAAAGATAGGCTTCAAACCATCAAATAATACAGAAACCATACACAACTGATGATCTTTAGCAAAGAATTGGAAAGAAAAATAGTCAGATAAACTGAAGCACTGGCCGTATAGAGGACCAGTGGGCTGAGAGAGAGAGCAGCCCAGAGCTCTTCCAAGTCCCCACCTTTATAGCTCGTTGTCCCTTTGTTGTCAATCTTCCGACTTTTTATGATCTCCAGCTGCAAAACTCCCTCAGACTAAAGATATGCATGAACTCTATCCAACCGGGGACTTCCAAACTCATGAGCCCCACGCGGCTCCCACGCCACACATATTTTACCCAGGAACATAACCCATTTCTGACCCTTATGATGTCTGTCCTCCTGTAAGAATTAAGACCCAGAAGGAGGTTTCCACTGTAGTCTTTTTAGTCAGGCCAATAAATTAATGCCGCATCTGGTGTTTTCAAAGGTACAGATAGTCTGAAGTAGAATGCGGGCCCCCTTCTTATGTTCTTTTGAACACTGAGAATCCCTTTAAGCACCATACACTCAGGTTCACTTTGTTTTAGATGAATACAATGTTTCATTTAATATTAGCATAAGCTTAATGATGAATACATTTGGATAATACTTGATTAATAATATATTCAGATATATACTGAATACAACAATTGGGTAATAACTAAATATGATAATGCTTATTTTAATACATTGATTAGTACATTTCAATGGTCATGCATTTTAAAAAAAGAGTTGATTATAGGGTTACATGGATTAATATTTTATCACACTTCCGACATGATTTTTTAAGAAATGAGAGCGACGCGCTTCATCAGTCAGGGTAAAAATGATTATTGCCAGCTAAAACATGTTAATATCCGCAATAATGATCCAATTATAGAATTTGTTCATTTGTTTTCCATCAAAGTCAATCGTTCCCTACTCTCGCTGCTGGAAAATCGAAACGCACTTAAAATTAATGAACGAGGTCAAGCTACTTGGCTAGCTGGCTAGCAAATTAATGCACAATTCGACATATTTTCCTGGACACCGGCACGTGTGGAGGACAAAAGTCAATCTTTTCCTACTCTTGCTGCTGGTTGTAATGATTTGGCCGATCGGCGCAAGTTGGGAACAAGGAAACTCGAAAACCGAAACGTAGGCCTACGTAAAATTAATGAACGAGGTCAAGCTACTTGACTAGCTGGCTAGCAAATTAATGTACAATTCAACATATTTTCCTGGACACCGGCAAGTGTGGAGGACAAAAGTCAATCGTTTCCTACTCTCGCTGCTGGTTGTAATAATTTGGCCGATCGGCGCAAGTTGAGAACAAGGAAACTCGGAAACCGACACGAACGCAAAAATTTTTACGGGGTCCTCGGGAGACCGAAGGAGACATTCAAACTAGCCTGCTTTCATAGTATATCTGCATTAGCGAGCCCAAATAGCCTGATGTGACATGATAATGGCGCTAGATGAATAAGCAATCAGCTCATAAGCAACGTGAAAAAGCCGTCTTTTCACATGATTTGGACTCTTAATACACTGCCCGGCCAAAAAAGTCACCGTTTGGAAATTAATGAACAAATTCTATAATTGGATCATTATTGCGGTTATTAATATGTTTCAGCTGGCAATAATCATTTAAACCCTGACTGATGAAGCGCGTCGCTACTCATTTCTTTAAAAATCATGTCGGAAGACATCCCCTGATGAGGGAAAAGATGTTACAGTATTTCAGAACGGGCAAGTTATTGGCCTGTATTTAGCAAAGAAAACCATGAATGACAAAAACAAGTATGAGAAGTCATTTTCACAAACAAATTTGCCACCACAATGTCCTGACCATAAACACATTAAAAGTTATTGGGATGTGCTCAAGAAAGACCACCGAGTGGTCCAACTTTGAAGACTAGATCTCAACCAAAAATTATGGCATCTCTGATCTAAAATAAATGTTCTGGCACAGGGTCGCAACCAGGATTTTTGAAATCCTGAGGTCCAATAATGCACGCTTATCCTGGAATTATTTACTTTTTAATAATAAAAAGTATGTACAAGTTACTTTGGTAAAAGATGAAGTCACCCATAAGAAAATTACTTGAGCAAATGTCCTTAAGTAGCTCACTTTAAATGTACTTAAGTACCAAAAGTATGTGAAAAAAATTAACCTAAGTATCAAAAGTGCAAGTACAAAGTATTTTTCACAGTACGCATGGAAATTAGTAAAGCAACGACTATTTGTTCCATTCGCGTGCCCTTTGATCAATTTTCAGGTGAATGAAAGATACACTATTCAAAAACACACTGGCAGTCTCTCCCAGTTGAAAATTTTCAATACCTGATCCTATTGTGCCATTGTGACAGAATATTTTAACTGCTTGCATAAATATGCAGCTCCACGTCCACTGGCAGACAAATCTGCACAAAGACACACCGTTGTTCTTTTCGAACACCCCAAATCCAGATAATCCATAAATGAATTAAATTCATATTTTAATTTGAAACCAAAAACTAAGTTGCTTGTGTCAAAGTAACGAAGTGAAAGTGAAAGTCCCTGTTTAAAAAGAAGAAAAAAAAAAACTTGAGTTAAGTACAAATCCTCAAAAAAACTACTTATGTACTGTAATATATGGGTCAATCCAAGAAATGATGCTCAGGGGGATGAAAATAACAAACTCAGTATGACTGAATAACACTTTATCTTATTGATAGCCCTATATCTTGAATTATGGAATGGTTCTGTCATGGTGATGGTTTTTTGTCATGCTTATGTTCATGTTTATGTTCAGGTTCAGTGCTCATGATTTTGTCTTTTATTTATTCTTTTTGGTTACTGTATCTCTCAGGTTTTTAGTTCATTCCATATCTCAGTTTCTATTGCACTTGTCTCCCCTGTCTTGTGATCTAGTTGGTTCAGTCCGTCTACCCGGTCTGTGTTGTAATGCGAATAGAAGCCACTAGATGGCAGTATTGACCTTTCTTCTGTTAAGCCCAGACTGGAACTAGGTTTGGGCATGTCTTGGGCATGTCTGGGACAAGTCCCAGAGAATTAAAAAAAAAAAAAAGGCCTAAATGTGGGAGGGGTCTCCAAAAGAGTATATAAGGAGGAAAATTGAGGGAGTGGAGTTGTAGGAGAAATTGCAAGAAGGATACATTTGACCAGACCTGTCACTCTTTTCAAGACCTGTGTAGCTTTTTGTGGATTTTTGCCTGTGTTGGAGCATTTTCCTCACCGGGAACATCACCAAGCAACCCAACCAAAGGGACTGTTAATATTTTTTTGTTGTATACATCAATCTTGGTCAGTAGAGTAGATATTAGTTTAGTTAAAAGTGTTTGGTTTTATTAAATGTGTTTCAGTTTTTAAAATTGTGTCTGTCATCCCTTGCTGTCATATATGTCATAACCAATTGGGGCCATAACAGTGTGCTCACATGCTTCAGGTGATTTAAATGAATTCCGGTGTTTAATATATTCCTTCGATTCTCGTTTACTTCCTTCGTCTTACTGTTCTGATTACTAACAAAACTAACATTTGTATTTTGTATCATAGTCTACTCACACAATTAATCCATGTATATCCATACATCCATACATATATACGTAGATTACTAACTTACTAACGAGTGCTCTATTTGTAAAGGTTCATTGTACATTTTAAATGAGTATGCTTAGTGTTTATGCAGCTTTCTGGGATTGAGAACACTTTGGCACAGAAGTTGGGTTAATCCTGTGTTAATTTGGTGTAAACCCACAGTAAACCAGGTTCACTAAATCTTCCTTTTGAGGTCAAGTTTAGGTGTTATCTGGCGGTTGTGTTACACTGGTGTTAACTTTACTTGAGCTGTTGAGTAAATGCTAAAACTTGACCTCACTCAATGTGTTACTTTAAGTGTACAAAAATCAAAAACTGGGGTTGAAAATTTATTGAATTCTTTGAATGTATAGTGCAAAAGGTAAAAGGTGGAAAAAATTGACTCGCATTCTTACCTTCACCCTCATTTCTTCAAAACTCATCAGATACTCTTCAAAATCACTGTACTTTGCCTAAAGTGTGTCAAATATACAAAACAGTTACCCTTTGCCATCCATAAATTACTTATAAAACTCAGGCCCTGCATTGACCCTCAGAAAACCTTTCGTTCGTCACTCGCGTTTCACCTCTAACAACATATTCTAAAGTCCACCTCAGGACCACTGTACATCATTGGATTGTATCCATATCACGCCTACATACACAACACATGTTCTAATACTGTATTAAATTAAGGGCATAAATACACATCTGGCTCGTCTAGGGTTTCTACTATGCCTTTGAAAATAAAATTGAACTCTTTTTGGCGATATCAGCAAATCCACGTGGGCCAGCTGTTAACATTAACAAGTGTGGTCAGTTTTCATTTACAATGCATTCCAATTACGACTCCGGACTTCACATGCTTTTCTTTACTCAGTGGTAGGAAACAATGCATGTGCTTCGCGATTGTTTAAATGAAGAAAGATAATTTGAAATGTCTTTATGCAATTCCATCGCTTCCAAGTCTTCCGTGCACAAGGACTTGTTATGACCCCAATTTGTTATTACATTTACAACACAATAGCAACAGCAACAGCAAGGGATGACAGACACAATTTAAAAACTTAAACGCATTTAATTAACAAACAAAGACTAACACTAACCAACAACTAAGACCAAGATTGATCAGAAAAAAAAACTGAAATATTTACAGTCCTTGTGGGTTTCCTGGTGATGTGCTGGGTGAGAAAAAAAATGCTCAAACACAGGCAAAAATCCACAAAAGAAACTTCAAAGGTCTTGAACAGAAATGACAGGTCTGGTCACAAGTATCCTTCTCCTTGCAATTTCTCCTACTACTTTACTGTCTCAATTCTTTTCCTTATATACTCTTTTGCAGACCCCACCCACATTTAGACCTCTTTTTTTTATTTTCGGGGACTTGCCCCAGACATGTCCAGGACATGTCTAAACATAGCTCCAGTCTGAGCTGAATAAAAAAAAAGGTGAATACTGCCTCCCAGTGGCCTATATTCACATTACACCACCATTCCAAACGGGAAAGATTTTGACTCATAAAGGCAAAATTTTTCTTTTCAATACAAAATGTAAAGTGTACACTTGTCTATATATACATATTATACAATATTCAAATAAACACATGATGTATATATACATATTCAAACACGGGATAAGCAATCAGCAATTACATTGTCTGTACCCTTCACATGCTTAATTTCCAAGTCAAACTCCTGTAAAATCAAACTCCAATTCAACAATCTCCGATTCTTGTTTTTCATCTTACTCAAAAACATTAACGGATTGTGGTCAGTGTACACAATCATTGGCTTTTGTCCTGTACAAACATAAACATCAAAGTGTTGTAAAGAAAGGACGAGAGCCAACAGTTCCTTCTCTATTGTGGAATAGTTTGTTTGGTGGCAATTGAACTTCCTGGAGAAGTATGCCACGGGATGCTCAATGTCATCAGAGTCACTTCTCTGTAGGAGCACAGATCCACAAGCTTGGTCGCTAGCATCGACCGCGATGGAGAACGGTTTGTTGAAGTCAGGAGATTTGAGCACAGGGGAAGTGACACAGCAGAGACTTCAGGCGATCAAAGGCTCTCTGGCATGCATCATCTCAAGTGAACTTTACGCCTTTCTTCAGTTGGTTAGTTAGACTGAGAGCAATCTCAGCAAAGTTCTTGCGGAACTTGCGGTAGTACCCGATCATTCCAAGGAAGCGGCGCAAAGCTTTTTTGTTGTCAGGAACTGGAAAGTCCATGATGGCTTGGACTTTAGCATTTATGGGTGCCACCTTACCCTGGCCTATGACGTAGCCAAGATAGGTGACAGTAGCACAACCAAAGTCACTCTTGTTCAGGTTCACAGTCAGGTTAGCCTGGGTCAGGCGCTGGAACAACATCTCTACATCTTTCAGATGTTCTTCCCAGGAGTCACTCCATGTGATCAGGTCATTGATGTATGCACCCATGTGTGGCAATCCGGCGATTGTAGACTGTATCATCCTTTGGAACGTGGCTGGGGCATTTTTCATGCCAAAGGGTAGGACTTCATACTGGTACAATCCAGATGGTGTCGCAAAAGCAGAGATGCTCTTGGCCCTCTCAGTTAAAGGCACACACCAATAACCCTTCAATAAATCAATCTTGGTCAGAAACTTTGCTTGCCCTACTCTATCAATACAATCATCAATCCTAGGTATTGGAAACACATCAGTTCTAGTTACAGCATTGACTTTGCGATAATCTGTACAGAATCTAGTACTTCCATCAGGTTTTGGAACTAGCACACAGGGTGAACTCCAATCTGAGTTGGAGGGTCTGATAATATCATGTTCTAACGTGTACTCAACCTCTTTCTCAGCAATCTTTCTCTTTTCAGGATTCATCAGGTACGGATGCTGTTTTATTGGTTTGGCATCACCAACATCTACATCATGAGAGGCTATGGAAACTCTTTTTGGAACATCAGGAAACAGATCCTCATATTTCTTGATCAACCTCTCAAACTGATCTCTCTGTGAGGGTTCTAAGTGCTGGAGTTTTACATCAAGATTTTGCAACACTTCAGAATTTGACAATTTACATGAAAGAACTTCAGCTTTATTTCTAGGTTCATCCTCTTGAAACTCCCCCTCATCTTCACAAATCTCGGCCATAGGAAAATCTGAAGTGACAGCTGCAACCCTAGCATTTCTGTCATGATAAGGCTTCAGCATGTTAATGTGACACAATTGTTTTGGTTTTCTCCTATCTGGAGTCTTCACAATGTAATTGAGATCATTGAGTTTTGTCAGAATTTCATAAGGACCATGAAATCTAGCCTGCAATGGATTGGACTGCAAGGGAAACAACACAAGGACCTTGTCTCCTGGTTTAAACTCACGGCTTCTAGCCTTATGATCATACCAAGTTTTCATTTTTCCCTGACTTGATTTCAAGTTCTCTTTGGCTAGGTCACAAGCAGCACGCAATCTGTCCTTGAACTTGCTAACATAGTCTAACAGACTGATGTGCGGCTCTTCCTCTTGCCATTGTTCACTCAATAATAGCAAAGGTCCTCTCACTTCATGGCCAAACACTAGCTCAAATGGACTGAATCCAGTAGACTCCTGCACTGCTTCTCTAGCTGCAAACACCAGCAAATGAACACCTTCATCCCAGTCTTTCTCATGGTCATAACAATAAGTCCTCATCATTGTCTTGAGAGTGGAATGAAACCGCTCTAAGGCACCCTGACTTTCTGGATGATAGGCACTAGAAAGAATCTGCTTTGCACCTAGTTCATACACAACCTGCTGAAACAATCCTGAAGTGAAATTGCTACCTTGGTCTGACTGAATTTCCCTGGGAAGGCCAAACAACGTGAAGAACTTTATCAAAGCCTTCGAGATTGCAGTTGCCTTGATGTTACGTAGAGGTATGGCTTCGGGGAATCTGGTAGATGCACACATGATTGTCAACAAGTACTGATTTCCAGATCTAGTCTTGGGTAATGGACCAACACAATCAACAATGACCTTAGAGAATGGCTCCCCAAATGCTGGGATAGGCTGCAATGGAGCTACAGGTGGGTCTAACTGGTGTTTTCCAACTACTTGACAAGTGTGACAGGTTTTGCAAAAGTTGGAAACGTCTTTCCGAAGCCCAGGCCAAAAGAAGTGTTTCATGATCTTATCAACAGTTTTGTTAACACCAAGATGACCTCCTAAAGGTAAACTATGAGCCATTGTTAAGATCTCGTTCCTGTAGACCTTCGGAACAACAATTTGCCTGACCACTGCCCAATCTGCATTGGCAGGGATATCAGGAGGGCGCCACTTCCGCATCAACACACCATCCTTGAGATAATACCCAACTGGAACTGCGTCTATTTCTTTATCAGGAAGGGCTCTCCTCCTTAGTGCACAAATTTCAGGATCATTAGTTTGCTCCTCAATCAACCGCTTTCTGGACAGAGACAAGTCTCCAGACACATCGGAATCACCAAACCCATCCGGCTGGCTGAATAGAGAACTGATAAAAGTATCTGATAAGTCCTCAAACGGAGAAACCATAGTAGGCTAATCAGAGTCAAGAGGTAAACCACCTGAGTCCTGACTATTCAATGTGCTGGGCGGCACCACAACATCTTCTTTAGGCTTCTTGGCCATAGCACGAGTCACTGCGCAAGAAGGATACAGAGATGGGTCCTCATCCCCATCTTCAGTGCTCGGCTGTGAAGTAAGATGTACAGGGGGAACTACTTTGCCCCCAGCCAAGTCATTGCCTAGCAACAGAGAAATACCCTTCATAGGTAGACTTGACATAAGTCCCACCTTTACCTGTCCTGTAACTAAATCTGACTTCAAGAATATAGAGCGCTGGGGTACAGATACAGTCCTCCCTTCAATACCTTGTACAAGTATGAAATCCCCTGAAGCGGTCTCATCACATAACTCCAAGGAGTCCATCAACAAAAGTGACTGAGAAGCTCCGGTATCCCTTAAGATATATATGGGGACAGGAGTAGTATGCTCATTCAGAGCCACAAATCCCTCTGACACAAATGGAAGAAATTCCTCCCTCACAAAGTCAGCAGTATCAGGCTTTTTAGCTCCACAAGAAGCAGGTAATTTAGCAGATCGGTTATCTACTACAGGGGTAGTTTCTAACCTTGTTTTCATAAAGGCATTTGGTTTGGTATCCTTTTCTTTTTCTTTCTTAGCTTTTAGGAACCAACAGTTAGTTGTAACATGACCAGATTTCTTGCAATAACTGCAAACTAGACCACTTTTGTCACTGTCAGCTTTCACGCTTTGATCAGACCTGTTACTGGATTTCTGAGCACCATCACCAGATTTGTCTTTGTCTTTGGGTGAAGAATCTTGGGTATCACCGTAACCCTTTTTCTGAAATTGGGACCATCTATTGTTACTGCTAGACTGAAATTTGGACTTATGTGTGAGAACATATTCATCTGCAAATTTAGCAGCTGATTGCAAACTTAGTGCTTACTTCTCATTAAGGTCAGTCTTAATATCATCTTTAACACAGTTCTTGAATTCTTCAACTAACACCATCTCTTTTACTGAGTTGAAATCATGCTTGACCTCCAAAGAAGTACACCAGCGCTCAAAGCAAACCTGCTTCTCATTAGCAAATTCCACATAAGTCTGATTTTCAGACTTCTTCAGACCTCTGAATTTCTGTCGATAAGCCTCTGGAACCAACTCATAAGCTCTCAAAATAACCTTTTTGACAACCTCATAATCAGAGGAATCATCTGCAGACAAAGCCGAATAGGCTTGTTGAGCTTTACCCTTGAGGACAGTTTGCAACATCAGAGGCCAGTGTTCCTTTGGCCACTAGCAACTCTTTGCTACCTTTTCAAAACACTGGAAATAGTTGTCTACGTCCTTTTCCGAAAATGGAGGCACCAGTTTTACCTCCTGACTGGCACAAAATTTATTTTTAGTTTCAATTTTAATTTTTAGTTGCTCCATTTGAAGTCTTTCTTCTCTATCGAATTTCTCTAATTCAAAATCTCTCTGTCTCTGTCTCTCTCTTTCTGCTCTTTCCTCTTTCTCTCTCTCAAATTCTTTGTTTTTCTTTTTCTTCCCTCTCAAATTCTCTTTGTTTCTCTTTTTCCTCCCTTTCTTTTTCTCTTTCCTCCCTTTATTTCTCTCTTTCCTCCCTTTCTTTTTCTTTTTCCTCCCTTTCAATCTCTAGCATTTTTAGTTTAAGTTCTATTTCTATATTTGGATTTTCCCCTGGAAACTGTTCCAGATCTCCTGGTGCAAACACATTTTCATCAATGTAATATTCAACTATCTCTCTAGCCAGTCTTGCTTTTCGCATGGCTGGTTTTACCTCTGTCAGCTCTAACTGTCTGCAAATTTCTAGCAGTTCTGTCTTTTTAAAAGACTTCAAAACCTCAACGGTTGGTGATGCCAAGAAATCATCCATTGCTGTTGATCTGTCAATATATTTATATCGGAAAATTCAAAAAAAACAATTTTACAATTTGAAATGTTAGATTTTCAATAACTTACTCACACAATGGTCTGTCCCGGACTTGGGCCCCCAATTTGTTATGACCCCAATTTGTTATTACATTTACAACACAATAGCAACAGCAACAGCAAGGGATGACAGACACAATTTAAAAACTTAAACGCATTTAATTAACAAACAAAGACTAACACTAACCAACAACTAAGACCAAGATTGATCAGAAAAAAAAACTGAAATATTTACAGTCCTTGTGGGTTTCCTGGTGATGTGCTGGGTGAGAAAAAAATGCTCAAACACAGGCAAAAATCCACAAAAGAAACTTCAAAGGTCTTGAACAGAAATGACAGGTCTGGTCACAAGTATCCTTCTCCTTGCAATTTCTCCTACTACTTTACTGTCTCAATTCTTTTCCTTATATACTCTTTTGCAGACCCCACCCACATTTAGACCTCTTTTTTTTTTATTTTCGGGGACTTGCCCCAGACATGTCCAGGACATGTCTAAACATAGCTCCAGTCTGAGCTGAATAAAAAAAAAGGTAAATACTGCCATCCAGTGGCCTATATTCACATTACAGACTTAAGTTCTGCGCCAGAATCTACATACTTGTTGATTGAATAATTGCTCACTACAGCAGAGGAAAGAAAACATGCCCACTTAAACAGACACTAAATGAATGAGAGTTGACAGGTATGCGTTATAAATGAAAACTGGCCACACCTGATAATGTTGAGAGTTTTCAGAGTTTCTGTAATAGTAATTTAAATGAATGATTGAAAACAGGTCATGACCAATCATTTTTTTTAAGGGACTGTTTGAGCCTCTGCTGTTGGTAGTTCACGAGCCGCGACTGATAGTGACCAAATATCCAGTCAAAACCCAAAATACAACCCCCAGAAATTTTTGATAAAAAAAAGTATGCAGTGTCTACGTATTGGCTGTTGTGTAAGTTAGGGGTACCATGGGCCATCTTCTGGTGAAATATGAATAGACTGAATGGGGTGGAGGTGCCCTTTCTGACGCAAAAATAGAAATTAAAACACGAGTGACGATGGGAAAATGTACCTAAAAGCAGTGAAGGTATTGCACAATGTTCATTACTTCTGGTCAGGATATTAGAAAAGAGGCCCTAGAAAAGAGGCCTATCTAACAAGTAAATATTCCTGGGCTGTGCATATAGAAGTGTGTGGCGGCCATAATCGTAGTACGTGAAATGTGAGTGACACAGCGTAGCCAAATACCTATAGGCCTGCACTGTGGCAATATTATACTACCTAGGATAGGTTGAACACACTAAAATGATTAAGAGTAGATGTGGTAAGGAATATAACATGGAAAAAATATGTAATCTAGTGAAATTAGGCTGTTATGGGGCCAAAAAGTGAAAATTCTGACAAAATTTTGCCATTCCGCGCTTCTTTGGGGTGGGGTGTCAACCCAAAATGCCCAAACATAGCCTAATAAGGTAGTAACACACGTGAAGCACCTCATTCTACAGTATTAACATCGATTTACTGCCAAGGATACAGGAATTCAAGCCACAGAGGCCATTTTCAGCAAGGTGGCTGGCCGGTCACTCACATATCACTTTTCCTAAACCCACCGCAGCCACGGCAAATGGCTCTGTGCATGCAAAACCAATGGCCGTACTGGCTTGGAAATTTCACTTGCCAATCTGTTTTGACACACAAAACTCAAAAAACATCGTTTCGGTACAAATCGAGACATCTGCATACACCCAGACTCCCGCTCAACAATATTTTGTAAGAATTTCATTCAAATTCCTTACCTTTCTAAAGAATTTTTCTTGTATTTTGCATTTAAATCTGCCGTAAAACTTGCCTCAATCGAAGTTTGAGATCCTCCGAGTTGTTTACTGAGGACTTGTTTTGTTGTTTACTGAGGTAGTTTACTTTTGGAAGTCGCTTTCCTCTTCTTGCGACATTTTTGCCGCCGGATGATCAATCGCGTTTCTCTCACCGAGCAACACCTCATAGAGCCAACCTGAATTAATTTTCTTTATTATTTTACGTTTAGGGTGCTACATAACTTTGTTTGGATGGTAGGAAGTAAAGAAATTAGCTGTAGTTTGCTCTATATATGGGTTAATGTCAGTGAAGCGTGACTGACGAGGCCGTTCTTGACAAATAGTTTTTTCATGCTGGCACAGGCTCAGGTCAATGTGTAGGACCCTCTTGGCTGGATGTAATATGAACAGTGGGACTACCATGTTAGTATGCTGGTTGATGGTCTAAAACTTTCATTAATTTGCGTTTCAATAAGTTGAAATTCCAATTAAAAGATATAGAAAAAAAAATGTAGGTCAGTAAATGGCTAAACCACTAAGGAAAAAATACGTTGAAGGTGGTCTAACACTATTTGGCTTGACAATACATGTCTTGGATAGAGGTGAAAATGGCCCAAAAAGGCAATTTTTGGCAATTTTTTAAATTTGGGGTTCAATAACTCGCGAAATTATGGGGCGAAAAATTTTAATTTGCCCTTCTTTTGGTTCCCTGGATGTTTTCTTTCAAATAAGACTAGAAGCAGGACGAGTGGTGCATTAATTTTTTTCCTATAGCTCTCTGAAGTTAAAACGACCCTAAAATAGGCCCAAACATCTTTTCTTGGATTGACCCATCAGCTACAGTGCCGAAGGCACTATTTTTATTAACCTCTGTCTGTTTACCTCAACATGTGTAATTTGAAATTATGTGAAGTTAAACCACCTCAATTTGAATAAACACAGAATTCTATGATGTTATCAAAGTGTGTTCAAACTGACTGATTTTGCATGTGAGGGTATAAATATGTGACCCTCATTAAAAGACTCACTTTGGCCCGTCATCTACTAGTTTTCTGAATCACTCTCTTGTTTCCTGTGCTGGGTGCAGGCTAATGGAGAGGAAAGCAACTGAAGATGGTGACAGGACTAAGGGACCTGCTACCATGGAGGTAAGTGAATGACTGTAGTTTCATCTACTGTCTATCTTTCGTGTGTTAAATGGGGCACAGCTTGGTGGGCTAGTTCAGGCAGACAACTCATGACATGCCTTCATTCTCGTAGACACACCCCTGCATATCTGCGACTGCCCTGCCCCTCTGTAAGGCCGGCTATATAAGCAGCTATCCTGCTCCACTTCTGCAGTAATAGCATGCCTTTTCCTGCCACTGTGCTGCATCACTCTTTCCTGCTGCTAACTACTTGTGGACTCTGAATGGGGGGTATCTTGACACTCCCGGCTCTATTCTCAATCTCTGTCTCTTAAGGTATAGCGTATATGCCAAACTGTCATTGTATTTATTTTTTGATTCTGTGATTGACTTTACTTATGAGATGGCTAACTGAACTAGATTTCCGACTTGCTTTCATGTTTGCTGTGGTATGTTTAGGCTGAAGAGAACCTAGAATCAGAGAACACTTTGGTGAATGTTTACAGAAAGAAACAGAGAGGGAGATACAATAGTGTGCAATGATGATTATGCACTACGACTTTTACCTAAAATGGCTCCTAATATATTACCTCTCCATAATTTTTTGATCAAATGTATTGAAAAATACTACTGAAGGCAATGAGAACAACAACAAAAAAATTGTCCCCACAAGTATATTGAGGTAAAAATATGGGTAATAAACAAAAACACTGAAAGCATCAATTTTTTTTGTAACAATTGAAAACTGTTGCAAAGTACCATAAGAGGAGGGGGTATATAGTATATACCAAGAAATTCTGTCCTTCCGTCCGTTCACACTAGTTTATCCCACCGATTTCTCAAAAACCGCTCATCAGATTGTTATAAAATTGCAGTCATGCATTTTACACTTCATGGAGAGGAGTAGTGCAAAGTGTCATGAAAATGTGATGATTTCTTTAAAAAAAATCTTTTTTTCCTTTTTTTCCATATTTTGAAAATAGAAAATTTACCACTGCAAATATTGTCTGACCAATGTCTGTAAAACTTCCTATGAGATTGTTTTCTTATTTCAGCCAAGCATTCTATACTTCATGCAGAGGTGCTGTGCTAATTTATATGACAATATACCACATCCGTCTTTTTGCCTGTTCATCCGACCGCACCAGTTTGTCCGGCCGATTCCTAAAAATTTGCTCATCAGATTATTCTGAAACTGCAGTCATGCATTCTACACTTCAAGCAGTGGTGCAGTGCCGAGTTTCATAAAAAAAGTGATGATTTTTTTTCAAAAATTTCTTTTGTATTCCATATTTTGAACTTAGAAAATTTACCACTGTAAATGTTGCTCGACCGATTTCTCGAAAACTGTTTATGAGATTGTTTTCAAATTTCAGTCATGCATTCTATACTTCATAAAGAGGTACAGTGCCAATTTATGTGAGAATATATTATAATCTTTTCAGTGCACAAGGAGAGGGGTTATTGGTGAGCTGCGCTCAGTTTTTCACTTGATGACTCTTGCATAGCCTGAATGCATGTTTGAAGGCTCATTCCATGATTATTGATACTAAAAAAATGTGTTTAAACTGGTTTGAGGCAACATTTTTCCGCAAAATGACCTCTGATGGTCAGTTGTTGCCGTATGTGAGGTGACATGAGCTGTAAGCAGTGTCACAGTGTTTAACACAATGGCATGACAGAAGATGCTCTCTGAGATTGTTTGTAGCAGCATTGTGGCTTTATATGATGCTGAAGACGTTAATTGCTGCCATGGCACACTAAAGGGTGCAAAGAGTGGCCACACGAGATATTGACTTTTTCTATCAAGAAGACATTATTATCCCCCGCCACGAAGTGTGAGGGGGATATAGGTTTGAGCTCCGTCCGTCCAAAAAGGGGACAGCTTTTCTCAGGAACTATTAGAGATAGGACAACCAAACTTGGTATGTAGCTTCAGACCATCAAGGCCTTGATGGAGTACGAAAATGAGGTGTGCGCGATTCAGGCATTTGGCGGGGGAAGTTGTTGACCACATCTACTTGTTATTTTTGTTTTTACTATATACTGTTATCTGTTTACTTATTCTCATGTCTATGATCCAATATTACATGAAATAAATGCTTGAATATGTTATGATTGTGTTCTGTTTGCCATGTGTTTGATGTTTCTGTCTGATATGGTTTCTGTCACAGATTGTCACAGATTGACAGCACACTCTCCTTCACATCTCACATCAGTAACGTAACCCGCTCTGCTTACTTTCACCTCCGTAACATCAACCGCCTTCATCCCTCTCTCTCGCCTCACACTGCTGCTATCCTGGTACACAGTCTCGTCACTTCACGACTTGACTACTGCAATTCCCTGTTATTTGGCCTTCCCCACAAATCTATCCGTAAACTACAGCTAGTTCAAAACGCTGCAGCACGCATCATCACAAGGACCCCATTCACTCACCACATCACACCGGTATTGCAGCAGCTCCACTGGCTTCCCATCACACACCGCATACACTTCAAAATACTGCTCCTGACATTCAGTCATTCACAACCTTGCCCCTCCTTATTTGTCCAACCTAATTCACCTTGTAACACCAGTCCGCTCACTTCGATCCTCCTCCTCCATCCATCTCACTGTTCCTTCCGTCCGCCTTGTCACTATGGGGAGCAGAGCATTCAGCAGTTCCCACAGTCTTCCCACAGCAGTTCCCTGTCAGATCGCTTTCTTAGTCTACCTGTGCTGCTCTCGTTTTCGCCTTGTATTCATAGTGTTGCTTTTCTGACTGGACCGTCCGACTTACGATTTTTGGCTCTGTTTTTGGTACTTCTGTCTACATCTGTTATCGAACCCTTTTTCTGCCCGACAACGTCTATTGTTATTGCTGCCCTGGTTTTTGATTCGGACTCTGCCCCTTGGATTGTGATTTTTTTGGATTGTGGACTTTGTACTGTTGCCTTTGGCCCTGCGGGGGTTTTCCCCCTCGCTAAATAAAAATCACATCTTTTGCATTGCTGGATTCTCGCAACTGGTTCCTGAGCGTTACCTCACAGTAGAGCTCTTGGTTTCTGATTTTCCTTAATTTTGTAAATTGTATAATCATCACTGCACAAGTAGTTTGAAGCAAACTGGACAGAAAAATTAAGGAGTAGTCCTCAACAGTGTTTCTGTGGAAATTTCCATAGTATTTTTGCATGCAAATTTTTAGAACCACATGACTGAACTTGTACAAAAGCGCCAATAGGGTCATTCCATGTCAAATCACCCAATGTTTCCCCACCCCCTCAGATTTTGCTCAAATTTGGTTTATAGGGTGATATTTGCTGGCAAAGCTGAAATTCCAACTATTAGCTCAATCCGACCAGTGGTTTCTGAGTTATGGCCCACCTAACTTGGCAAAAATCACCCGAAATGGGGGTACTGGCTGATGTTTGACCACCCATATCTCAGCAACTGGTGGGGCTATCACAATAAAATTGGTGTCTCTAGACTGGAAATTTACCAAGGAAACCAAATCTAGCCTTAGATTTGATGTGGGGTAAAAATAAAATATAATGACCTTTTGACCTTTACTTTGACCTTGACCTTGACCTTGTTGACCTCGTGACCTTGACACAAAACCCACATAAAATTGTAGTATATATATATATATATATATATATATATATATATATATATATATATATATATATATATACAGCAATGAATCATTTCTAGGGATCACCAACCGTAGAGGTTTTGAAGTCTTTTAAAAAGACAGAACTGCTAGAAATATTCAGACAGTTAGAGCTGACAGAGGTAAAACCAGCCATGCGAAAAGCAAGACTGGCTAGAGAGATTGTTGAATATTATATTGATAAAAGACGATCTGGAACAGTTTCCAGTGGAAAATTCAAATGTAGAAATGAAACTTAAATAAAAAATGCTAGAGATTGAAAGGGAGGACAAGAAAAAAGAAAAACAAATGCAGTTTGAGTTAGAAAAATTAGCAAGAGAAGATAAAAAAGAAAGGGAGGAAAGAGAAGAACAAAAAGAATTTGAGTGGGCAGAAAAAGAAAAACAAAGAGAATTTGAGAGAGAGAAAGAGGAAAGAGCAGAAAGAGAGAGACAGAGAGATTTTGATTTCGAGAAGAAAGGCTCCAAATGGAGCAACTAAAAATTAAAATAGAAACGGAGAACAAATTTTGTGCAAGCCAGGAGGTAAAACTGGTGCCTCCATTCACCGAGAAGGAGGTTGATAAGTATTTCCAGTGTTTTGAGAAGGTAGCTAAGAATTGCCAGTGGCCAAAGGAACACTGACCTCTGATGCTGCAAACTGTCCTCGAGGGTAAAGCTCAACAAACCTATTCGGCTTTGTCTGCAGATGATTCCTCTGATTATGAGGTTGTCAAAAAGGTTATTTTGACAGCTTATGAGTTGGTTCTAGAGGCTTACCGACAGAAATTCAGAGGTCTGAAGAAATCTGAAAATCTGACTTATGTGTAATTTGCTAGTGAGAAGAAGTTTTGCTTTGAGCGCTGGTGTACTTCTATGGAGGTCAAGGATGATTTCAACTCACTAAAAGAGGTGATGTTAGTTGAAGAATTCGAGAACTGTGTTAAGGATGATATTAAGACCTACCTTAATGAGAGGCAAGCACTGAATTTGCAATCAGCTGCCAAATTTGCAGACGAATATGTTTTCACACATAAGTCCAAATTTCAATCTAGAAGTAACAATAGATGGTCCAAATTTCAGAAAAAAAGGTGACAGTGATACCCAGGATTCCTAACCCAAAAACAAAGACAAATCTGGTGATGGTGCTCAGAAATCCAGTCACAGGTCTATCAAAGTGTGAAAGCTAACAGTTACAAAAGTGGTCTAGTTTGCAATTATTGCAAGAAATCTGGTCATGTTACAACTAACTGTTGGTTCCTTAAAGCTAAGAAAGAAAAAGAAAAGGATACCAACCCCAATACCTTTGTGAAACCAAGGTTAGAAACCCCTGTAGTAGATGACCGATCTGCTAAATTGTCTGCTCCTTGTGGGGCTAAGAAGCCTGATACTGCTGACTGTATGAGGGAGGAATTTCTTCCATTTGTGTCAGAGGGATTTTTGGCTCTGAATGAGCATTCTCCTCCTGTACCCGTATATATCCTAAGGGATACCGGAGCTTCTCAGTCACTTTTGTTGATGGACTCCTTGGAGTTACGTGATGAGACCGCTTCTGGGGATTTCATACTTGTACAAGGTATTGAAGAGAGAACTGTATCTGTACCCCTGCGCTCTGTATTCTTGAAGTCAGATTTAGTTACAGGACCGGTAAAGGTGGGACTTATGTTAAGTC
Organism: Gymnothorax reevesii; assembly: GCA_029721435.1. Classification (NCBI taxonomy): domain Eukaryota; kingdom Metazoa; phylum Chordata; class Actinopteri; order Anguilliformes; family Muraenidae; genus Gymnothorax; species Gymnothorax reevesii. Next base: position 40,063,542 of record CM056590.1, read on the forward strand.
TACCTATCAAGGGTGTTTCTCTGTTGCTAGGCAATGACCTGGCTGGGGGCAATGTAGTTCCCCCTGTTCATCTTACTTCACAGTGGAGAACTGAAGATGGCGATGAAGACCCATCTCTGTATCCTGCCTGTGCAGTGACCTGTGCTATGGCTAAGAAGGCTCAAGAAGAAAATGATGTGGTGCCGTCCAGCACATTGAATAGTCATGACTTAGGTGGTTCGCCTCATGACTCTGTTCGGCCTACTATGGCTTCCCCATTTGAGGACTTATCAGACACGTTTATCAGTTCTTTGTTCAGCCAGCCAGATGGGTCTGGTGATTCCGATGTGTCTGGAGACTTGTCTCTGTCCAGAAAGCGGTTGATTCAGGAGCAAATGAATGATCCTGAAATTTGTGTACTAAAGAGGAGAGCCCTTCCTGACAAAGAAATAGATGCAGTTCCAGTTAGGTATTATCTAAAGGATGGTGTGTTGATGCGGAAGTGGCGCACTCCTGATATCCCAGCCAATGCAGACTGGGCAGTGTTAGGCAAATTGTTGTTCCGAAGGTCCACAAGAATGAGATCTTACGAATGGCTCATAGTTTACCTTTAGGAGGTCATCTTGATGTTAAGAAGACTGTTAATAAGATCATGAAACACTTCTTTTGGCCTGCACTTCTGAAAGATGTTTCCAATTTTTGCAACCTGTAGCTCCATTGCAGTCTATCCCAGCATTTGGGGAACCCTTCTCCAAGGTCATCATTGATTGTGTTAGTCCATTACCCAGGACTAGATCTGGAAATCAGTACTTGTTGACAATCATGTGTGCATCTACTAGATTCCCTGACGCCATACCTCTACGCAACATCAAGGCACCTGCAATCTCGAAGGCTTTGATAAAGTTCTTCACGTTGTTTGGCCTTCCCAGGGAAATTCAGTCAAACTAAGGTAGCAATTTCACTTCCAGATTGTTTCAGCATGTAGTGTATGAACTAGGTGCGAAGCAGATATTTTCTAGTGCCTATAATCCAGAGAGTCAGGATGCCTTAGAGCGGTTTCATTCCACTCTCAAGACAATGATGAGGACTTATTGTTATGACCATGAGAAAGACTGGGATGAAGGGGTTCATTTGCTGTTGTTTGCAGCTAGAGAAGCAGTGCAGGAGTCTACAATCCGTTTGAGCTAGTGTTTGGCTATGAAGTGAGAGGACCTTTGCTATTGTTGAGTGAACAATGGCAAAAGAACGAGCCGCATATCAGTCTGTTAGACTATGTAAGCAAGTTCAAAGAAAGACTGCGTGCAGCTTGTGACCTAGCTAAAGAGAACTTTAAATCAAGTCAGGGAAAAATGAAAACTTGGTATGATCAGAAGGCTAGAAGCCGTGAGATTAAACCAAGAGACAAGGTTTTTGTGTTGTTTCCCTTGCAGTCCAATCCATTGCAGGCTAGATTTCATGGTCTGTATGAAATTCTGACAAAACTCAATGATCTCAATTACATTGTGAAGACTCCAGATAGGAGAAAGCCAAAACAGTTGTGTCACATTAACATGCTGAAGCCTTATCATGATAGAAATGCTAGGGTTGCAGCTGTCACTTCAGATCCTCCTATGGCCGAGACTTGTGAAGATGAGGGGGAGTTTCAAGATGATGAAACTAGAATTAAAGCTGAAGGTTTTTCATGTAAATTGTCAAATTCTTAAGTGTTGCAAAATCTTGATGTAAAACTCCAGCACTTAGAACCCTCACAGAAAGATCAGTTTGAGAGGTTGATTATATATTTTTTATTTATAGAAATATAAAGATCTATTTTCTGATGTTCCAAAGAGAGTTTCTATAGCCTCTCATGATGTAGATGTTGGTGATACCAAACCAAAATAACAGCATCCGTACCGGATGAATCCTGAAAAGAGAAAGATTGCTGAGAAAGAGGTTGAGTACATGTTAGAACATGATATTATCAGACCCTCAGATTGGAGTTCACCTTGTGTGCTAGTTCCAAAACCTGATGGAAGTACTAGATTCTGTACAGATTATCACAAAGTCAATGCTGTAACTATAACTGATGTGTTTCCAATACCTAGGATTAATCATTGTATTGATAGAGTAGGGCAAGCAAAGTTTCTGACCAAGATTGATTTATTGAAGGGTTATTGGCGTGTGCCTTCAACTGAGAGGGCCAAGAGCATCTCTGCTTTTGCCACACCATCTGGGTTGTACCAGTATGAAGTCCTACCCTTTGGCATGAAAAATGCCCCAGCCACGTTCCAAAGGATGATACAGTCTACAATCGCCGGATTGCCACACACGGGTGCGTACATCGATGACCTGATCACATGGAGTGACTCCTGGGAAGAACATCTGAAAGATGTAGAGACGTTGTTCCAGCACTTGACCCAGGCTAGCCTGATTGGTAACCTGAACAAGAGTGACTTTGGTTGTGCTACTGTCTCATATCTTGGAGTGTCTTTGGTTGTGCTACTGTCACATATCTTGGCTACATCATAGGCCAGGGTAAGGTGGCACCCATAAATTCTAAAGTTCAAGCCATTATGGACTTTCCAGCTCCTGACAACAAAAAGGCTTTGCTCTGCTTCCTTGGAAAGATCGGATACTACCGCAAGTTCTGCAAGAACTTTGCTGAGATTGCTCTCAGTCTCACCAAACAACTGAGGAAGGGCATAAAGTTCACTTGGGATGAAGCATGCCAAAGAGCCTTCGATCGCCTGAAGTCTCTGCTTTGTCACTATCCCCTGCTTAAGTCTCCTGACTTCATCAAACCGTTCTCCATCGTGGTCGATGCTAGCTACCAAGCTTGTGGATCTGTGCTCCTACAGAGAAGTGACTCCGATGACATTGAGCATCCCGTGGCATACTTCACCTGGAAGTTCAATCGCCACCAAGAGATTTATTCTACTATTGAGAAGGAGCTTTTGGCTCTGGTTCTATCCTTACAACACTTTGAGGTTTTTGTTTTGTTATGGCCCCAATTTGTTATTACAATTTACAACACAACAGCAACAGCAAGGGATGACAGACACTTTTTTAAAAACTTAAACAAATTTAATTAACAGACAAAGACTAACACTAACCTACAACTAAAGACCAAGATTGAATATATACAAAAAAAAAAAACAGAAATATTTACAGTCCCTTGTTTTGGTGGGGTGGCTTGGTGATGTCCTGGGTGAGGAAAATGCTCAAACACAGGCAAAAATCCACAAAAGAAACTTCACAGGTCTTGAACAGAAATGACAGGTCTGGTCACATGTATCCTTCTTCTTGCAATTTCTCCTACTACTTTACTGTCTCAATTCTTCTCCTTATATACTCTTTTGCAGACCCCACCCACATTTAGACCTCTTTTTTTTAATTTTCGGGGACTTGCCCCAGACATGTCCAGGACAGGTCTAAACCTAGCTCCAGTCTGAGCTCAATAAAAGAAAGGAAAATGCTGCCATCTAGTGGCCTATGTTCACATTACAGTTTGTGCTGGGCAAAAGCCAATGATTGTGTACACTGACCACAAACCGTTAATCGGACATTGTTGAATTGGAGTGTGATTTTACAGGAGTTTGACATGGAAATTAAGCATGTAAAGGTTACTGACAATGTAATTGCTAATTGCTTATCCCGTGTTTGAGTTTGTGTATATATATCTCATGTGTTTATTAGCAGATTGTATTATGTAGATGTGTCTACTTAACCATTTTTGTCTTGAAAAGAAACATTTTGCCTTTATGAGTCAAAATTTTTCCCTTTTGGAATGGAGGTCTAATGTGGAAAAAGCCTCTTGACTTTTCTTTGTTAAGCCCAGTCTGGAGCTAGGTTTATGTCCTGGGCATGTCTGAGAGGGAAAGTCCCAGAGAATTAAAAAAAAGTCTAAAAGGTGGGAGGGGGCTGCAAAAGAGTATATAAGGAAAAAAATTGAGAGAGTGAAGTAGTAGGAGAAATTGCAAGGAGAAGGATAGATTTGACCAGACCTGTCACTCTTTTCAAGACCTGTAAAGTTTTTTTTGTGAATTTTTGCCTGTGTTGGAGCATTTCCCTGTCCCAGGACATCGCCAAGCAACCCCATCTTAAGGGACTGTAAATATTTTTTTTATTGTATATATCAATCTTGGTCAGTAGCATAAATTGTAGGTTAGTTGTTAGTCTTTGTTAAATAAAATCTGTTTAAGTTTTAAAATTTTGTCTGTCATCCCTTGCTGTTTTATGTCATAACAAATTGGGGCCATAACACAAATTACAAATGAATTAAATCAGTAATGCGTTTATTAATGGTTAACTAATTATGCATTTATCATATACTTTGTTGATGTATTGCTTTTCATTAACTAAGGCATAGCTTAATATTTACTGCAGTTTTTCTTGCTTAAGGTACTTGTGCATTATTAATTAATGCTGCTACGTGCATTATTTATTATCCATTCATATGGCATTATTAGAGGGTGTTGTCTTTATGTAGAAGCACTGCAGATGGACATTTGTTTGCACTGAGGAACAGAGTAATATGCTCAATATACTTAACAGCTGTCAGATGAACGCTTCTTTCCACATTTCCAGCAGGGGGCAATGTGGCATTTCTTTTCTGCCCTGTTGTCTTCGCCACTCTCTGTATGCCAAACTCATTTTATTATGAATTTGTAGATGTTGACCTGGATAATACACACATGGTGATGCATTTGAATGTGCATGTGTAGTATTGAGTCTGTAACATACGAATGGACACTAAGTGCTAAAGAACGGTCATTTACGCACTTGGAAATTTTTGGGCCATTTTTCAAACTACCAGTAAATAACTGTAATTTGCTTTCCCTGTGTTGGTTCCCAGTCTGTTTGTAGACTAGAAAAACTGGTGGTGAGAGGACAGTCCTTTTTCTAAGGTTTTGAGTCTGGAAGCTTCTCAGTGAAAAATATTGCAGAAGTGTTTAAAATCGTATTTACCAAGCTGACTGATGCTGATATAAGTAGCAATACTGATGAGTGAAATGCAGCTGTGGAAACTGACTGGGAATTTGTATAAGATCTCTCCTCAGCTGTGGCATGTTTTCTTAATGACTCTTCTTTGCTGCAGTCAGTGAGTTTTATCATTGCACAGGACCTGGCAGTATAGTGAATTATTCACTAGTTTTCAGCCATGTGTAGGCATTGCTGTAGTGTTTGTTTCTCTGAGCATGTCTGAGCTCTTAATGTAGATGCACTTCACTCCATTAATCCTTTATGTTTTGACCTCACCATGTTGTAGCTTCAGTCCCATCTGCATCACACCAGAAACCAGGCTGGACCATTTTGCTCATTTTTGGGGTTATCTCCCCCTTCTATCATGTTAGTGTGCTCTTTTATATAGGTTGGGGGGAAGGGATCTTGGAGGCTAATTTTTTTTAACCCTCCTATTATGTTTTGGGTCAGTTTGACCTGATTCAACGTTCAGTCTCTCTAAGAACATTTAAAATGCAGATTTTTTCCCCCCCAAATCCTACGGGTAAAGCATAAAATTAACTTTAATTAGAAAAATTTACCTCCTTTACTCATATTGTAAGCATTGGTGTTGTTTGGGTCATTTTAAGCCCAGGATCTATTACTGTGTAAAACCATCATTTTGATCTTGTTTTTGTTGTGTTGCCTAATGCTGAGGGCATGTTCTAATTAATTTCTCATTCATTTCACATATGGCCTCATTTATTTCACTATATTCATGTAAAATCAATGGTCGATGTATAAGGGGAGGATGGCGGAGTCGTGCTTCATTTACTTGGGTATTAAAGTGGTCAGTAAAAATACATAAATGAGCTGAGAGAAGATTGGGTTACTCTTTCAGTTACAAACATCTTATGAAGTTTTACATTGTGGGGATCAAACTGACTTCAAACCAAAAATTGTTCATTCATTTGAAAATAATAGAAGGGTTAATTCCTTACCAACAGATGAGGCGCGTGGCTGATATCCTATTGGCTAAGGTCATTGACTGAGACCTGGAGGCTTGTTGGTTCCATTTTTTTGGCCCTTGAGCAAGGCCCTCATTGTAACCTGACACTCCAAGGGGATTTGGCCAGTGCATTGTGGAATCAAATGTAGGTTACTTTGGGTAACAGTTAACGGAGTACCAAACTGTTTATAATAAAGAGTAGTTTTAGTTGCACTCCCAAAGTCCAATTATTTTTAAGCATATATATGTCTCTTGATAAAGTTATCTTTTCAAACAAAGGAATCCTCAACCAAGCACTGTGTGGAATTTCATCTGTTTTCCGGTTTGCCGCACCTGGAATTCAAATTACTAGTAAAATTCAAATGGGTAGAGAGCAAATTTATGCACTGTGAAAGTGTTTTTAGGAATGAGTTTTGCGTATGAAAGAAACTGTTGTTTCTCTTTGAGCCAAGGTGACTCTCCTAATCTAGCGTGTTCGCTGAAATCCCATGATATTACTGTCTGACAGTTTAATTCAAATTATTTTACTTGAGACTTGCTTGAATTCAAAGTCTTCGCAGAAACTAAAGAGAAACGTTGTAAAGCTAAAGAGCCATACAGCCGGAGAGCTTTTAATAGGATTAGAAGCAAATCTTCTTACTGAAGCTGCCGTGCCATATTGCTGCAAAATTACTAGCTGCTACATCATATCACAACATATTTCCTATTTTACACAGAGGGCTCCGATTACCTGACTCTGCACTGTGTGGCGGCTTGATTTGGCATTTGCTGACAGTATATCTATACATTCTCTGGAAGACATGATGCAATTTTGCATCCTGCAGAAATTTGTGAGTGGGCTGTAAAATGGTTTTTGTTCTACCGACAAATTAACTTCTGTTCTGCATCAGTATCATGTCTGTGTTGCAGATGCATAGTTTTACATATTTGTGTTGATATCCGCGTTTGATTTAGCATTATTGAAGACTCTTGATTTCCCTTACCTCAGTGACTTGTGGCATGTGATCTGTGTCAATTAGTGATCAATGCACTTTGCCAAATTTGGCCAAGCATGGATAATTTTTGATGCCGACTGACATGACTATTTATTGAATGCTGTGCTTGTCCCACAAGTCTTTCTGTGTCCTACACCCTAAGGGCAAAATATTTGTGCTGTTTATCTGAATATTGACATATCAGTAATGATCTGTATGAGGGGGCTGATTGGTTTGACGTGGATTTGCTGACATTAATTGAGGATTATTGAGGTCAGTCTCCCCTCTGATTCTTGTTTGAATCATTCCCTGACCCTCACAGAACACGCAAAGACCAAAATGTCTGGTCGCTATTAATACTTGCTGCTTTTTCTATGTGCCATTCAGCTGCTGAGGCCTGTGTGTGGAAAGTTCCTTAGGAACCTGTGAATATAGTTAACTCAATGAGTAAATGGAGATGCTGCAGGCTGCTGGGATTTGTAATGTCACTGCTGTCTGTTTGTGTTTTAGTGCTGTGTTTGTCAAAGACAGTATTTATACTGATCCAGCATTATTTATCTGGCCCTTTCAGGTGAGGTACTACACAAGGTTGACCTTGTTCCAGTGCAAAAGGAAGAACTGTGCGAGTCCTTCTGAAATGTGAATCATTTTTTGTGCTTGTAGGCAGCTGCAGTGCGACACAGAGAGCTTTTTGATTCAGTGTGACATAAAAATCTGCAGGTTCAGCTGTGATACAAACTTGAGGCTCCTTGTCGCTATTTTACAACTGGGTCATAGGGTCCTCGATAACTTTAATGCCAAACTTTCCTGCGGCTATTATTTTTTTGTTGCACTAACTAAGGTGCCAAAGGAGAACTGAGGTGCTGGAAATGGGAAAACTTCACACCTAGCTGAAATGTAGCATTGCGGTACTACAAGTCAACAAATTCATCAAAATTCAAAGGGGGGGGGGGGGAGTGCCAGTCCTAGTCCCAGTCCCAGTCCCAGGCAATGATCAAGGAGGGGGCTGACCGTGAAATCAGCCTGAGTCAACGTCCTCCTTCATGCTAGTTTGATTCTGTCCCCATTTTGTGTTCATGTGTGTTTATAAAGGCTTAGTATATGTGTTAGTGGGTCAGGGAGATATCCGTGAGTTTGAATACAGGCTGGGGTGAGTTGGTGCTACTGTGTGCCTCTGTTCAGTTGCTTGTGTAACCGTTCAAGCGCATCATTTTGGCGTACTGTGTGTCTTCTGGTTTTGGAATGCACGCGCGTTTGCAAGGGTTCACACCGATCTGCCACAACATTAAAACCACCCGCTTAATATTGAGGTGGTCCCCCTCGTGCTGGTAAAACAGCTCTGACCAGCCATCCACGTGATGTCAAAGAAAACGTGATTCATCAGAGTGAGCCACCTTTTTACATTACTGCACGGTCCAGTTCTGACACTCATGTGGCCCTCGTAGGTGCTGTCAGTGATGGACAGGGTTCAACATGGGCACTGTGACTTGTCTGTGGCTACGCAGCTCCTTACAGCAGAAGCTGCGATGCACTGTGTGTCCTGACACCTAGCTATGATGGTGAGAATTATTTTTTTCACCATTTTTTGCTACAGTAGCTGTTCCGTGAGATCGAGACGGACGGGCCAGCCTTCAATCTCCGTGTGCATTAATGAGCCTTTGGCCCCCTTGACCCTGTTGCCAGTTCACCAGTTGTCTTTCCTTGGAGCACTTTAGGTAGGAACTACTCACTGCAGACCGGGAACACCTCACATGACATGTCATTTTGAAGATGCCCTGACCCAGTCATATATCCATCTCATTTTGGCTCTGTCCTAGTCACTCAGATTCTTACACCTGCCCATTTTTCCTGCCTTCAGCAGTTCATCTTCAAGAACTGACTGTTCACCTGCTTCCTAATATATCCCACCCCATTGACAGGTGCCATTGTAACAACTCGTGTGGTATTCACCTCACCTGTCCCTGGTTTTAATATTGTGGCTAATCAGTGTATCTCGTCGTCTTTGACTATCCTCGTTCCATGTGTTGTGCACACGCGTGAGTGTGCTACTTTTATCATTTAACTTTTTTTCAAATGAAGGTATTTCCATCTGTGTTGCTTTTTGCAGAAAACTTAAGTCTTACAGTGAGTGTATGTACGTTTGTGCTAGTGTGTGTGTTTGTCTGTCCATGGCCACGGTGTGTGTGTGTGTGTGTGTGTAATTGTGCGTTGTGAGTGAGAATAAACAGCTCTAATACTCATGTCCAAACTGAGAATGAGTATCACTGTAGATAAATATCAACCATCAGTGAAGGAGGTATCAGAATTATACTGCTGTGATCCCCGTCAGGCTTCTTATCCATATGTATTCATGCTTTGTTCCGGGAGCTGTAAAACTATGCCGTCGCATAATCCCCTTCCCCTTACCAAGAAGGCAATTTAAATGAAGATGCTAAATAGTTGAAGTATTTATAGTTTTGAACAAATACCACCAGGCTTCTGCATAAAATGTGCTCATTGAAATTCAGCATATGCAGCACCTGCACTCAGCTGCCCTGGGTTTATAGGAAGTGCTGTAGGGTGTTACAGATGGTGCAGTTATTCTCTGAGATTTGCACAGCTTCCACAGCGGAGCACTCCCACTTTCTTCCTGAGTTTGATCCGGAATGTCCTCTGTCCTACTTACCACAAGTAGTTTTGCAGGCTTATTACTGCAGTATATTAAAGTAATGCAGGCTTTAAAATCAGTGAATAAGAAGTTGTATGATTGTCGAACAGATTTGTGGCTAATTTCTCGCCTGTACTTACAGAGAATGATGACTCTCATGGTTGCCTTTTGGAATGGGAGAATTTAAACTTTTTGGTATTTGATGCTTTGATTGCATGTTACCACTGTTTGTTGCTATTAAACAATCAAGAAAAATATCCAATATTAATAAACTGATAATGGAAAATATTTGTGATTTTTAATTTTTTTTTAATTTCAGGTCTTTATTCTGAGATTCAGTTGGACCTTTTTTCTCCAGTCGTGTCATTGTGAGCAAATACACTCATATATGGTTACTAAAGTTTTATGATGCATGTAATGAATGTAATTAAGTGTGAAATGAAGTCTCATGAAAGACAGGCCATGTGCAGAGGAGTGATTATATCACTGGTGTTTGAGTGATGATATTGCTGGAATGACGAGGATATGTATGCCGTTTACTGTAGGGGATCCATGAGTTTGAGGTCAAAACTGGCGATGGAATACAACTATCGTTGACTGGTGCCTTCATTGGGCTGAGTCAGTAAGATGTCAGTGCATTACAGTATCGGCTGGTTTGCATTTGTGGAGCTGTGCTTTTAGTGTGGCTGAATACTCAACTTCCTGCAGGTGCAAATGTGTATTGATTGAGCCCGTGTACATTATGTGTGTGTCTGAGCTTGCCGCCGTGTTTGAGTGGATATATGCAATTAGCTTTTGAACTGTCCATTGCTGCTTATTCATGTGGGAATGTTATCTTCTAACAAAAGAAAACCCTCAGTGATGGACGTCCCATTTCAGCCATCAGTGCACTGTAAAACTGTGGAACATCTCACATGTTAATAATCTAAACACCAGTCCGTAAAAGCTAAATTCCTTCTCATTCATTTTTGTAAGGTGTTCTCTTTCAAAACACTGATGTTTATTGGATGTTGTGATCAAGGTTTTTCAGATTAGATGAATACACTTTAAAACTGAATCTAAACACTGTGACATGTTTAAAAATTTGGATGAAAAAATGTTTTGCATATATGTTCAGAACTTAAACATTTGGTTTTACCGAGTGGGCATCTCAGATGTATAGGCTGTGGTTTTACTTTTTTTTCTGAGGTAACAACTTAAGTTTTTCTATGCGGGGGCAGTGGGATGTAAGTTTTTGGTGCTTAAGGCTCTTTTGCTGTGAGTCTGATACTTTGAGAGTTAGTTGGAAATTCACACGCTGCGGTAGCATTGCCCTAGATTTTTTGCTCCAGTGAAAAGCCCAGCGGCTCCGTCACGCTGCCGGGGATAATCCTTGAAAATATTCTCGGTCCTCACCCTTTTTACCCCTCACCGCTTCACACTTTAGCACCGGTCTTGCCCACTCAGGTGTGGCTATCTTCCAAGTGTGAGTCAGTGCGCTTTTAGTGTTTTGGATGACAGAAGGACATTTCATCTTCCTTTGGTTCTTCATGGCTTTGATGGAACAGAGGTCATTTTGGAGAGAATGGGGCTGGAGAGTGTGTTGCTGGTGGGATTTTACTCTTCCACTGGAGAGGCAATGCGGATGACCATCATCCAATGGTGGAGAGGCAATTATATATGGTCATTTATTCCAATGGAATTCAGGGACCTGGCCTGACTTTGCACTGACAGTCATGGTTGTTATACTGCAATATCGGCTATTTTATGAGGGTGATGTTAGTTGGTGAGGAGCAGGGTCCTTGAAAGTTAAACAAATCCTGTTTTAATCCTAAGATGTATGCCTACATTCTTTGGACACGGGGTCCTGTCGGCCCATAAAAACATTATCTGCTGCATGCCTTACCTCTGGTAGAGCAGGACTGCTGGGCTGATTCTGCTCTGTCACACTCATGCCTAAATGGCTTTACTGCAGCAGAGGAAAAACTCACACCCTCTCAGCATAAATTCACAGCGCTTATTTCTGAAGGTGTGTCTGACTGTGGGGGATATAACACATTTACTGCAATAACACATTTTGCTGAAACTAGGAACTTATTTGCAAGCAGTGATTCTTATCCTGTTTCATTTTATTTATATTAATTTGATTTATTAAATAAATAGCCTGAAATAATTGGACTCATTTAAAACTCATCACATCATGGCACATCATGGAAAATTCTAATAACAACAAAAAAGACTGATTTTGAAAGCTCATTCACCTTTGACTATATTGAAAACTGTATTGCAACACAGTGTTTGATTTTCTAACATGTAAGTTCAATTGATTCTTGAACGTATACCAATGAGGTGATTGCAACAGAGATCCAAAACATCAGCAGATTTGACTTTTTGTTCTGTTTTATTCACTTTGATTAAGCTTTATGGCACTGAAGAGACCTGTTGGTAAAGTTGAGCAAGTTATTATTTTACCCCATTTCCCTGTTTTGCAGGTCATAGGCTGCGCAATTGTACGCAGCCTTCATTGCCAGACTTTTTACTTTGCAGTGTGCTATATATTTTCAGTTGGAGACAGACCAGGACTGCAGACAGGCTAGTCTAGCGCCTGTACTCTCTGGTTACTCGGGCTTGCATTTGTAATTCCTGCAGAAAGTGATAGGCTTTGTCTTGCGGGAAAATGCATGAATGTCCCTGGAAAATGTCTAAATATGTTTCTCCAAAACCTATACATGCCTTTGTGCAGTAGTGGTTTCCTCACAAATGTGCAAGTCATGCACTGTGCACTGACACCCCATACCATGACAGATGCTGACTTTTGTACCTGATGCTGATAACAGTTTGGGTTGTCCTTGTCGTCTTTTGGTTTGGTTGAAATTTTGACTCATTGGACAATTAAACACATTTCTTCCGCTGTGCTGCTGTCCATCTTTGGTGCAACCAAGCTCAGAGAGGTTGTTTGCACTTTCGTATCTTGTTGATGGATGGGTTTGGCCTCACATAGTAAAGCTTTAACTTACATCTGTGGGTCTAGTGATGAGTGGTGTTAACTGACAAAGGTTTACCAAAGAATTTCAGACCCTATATTATGATATAAATTTCAATCACATGACTGTTCTGAAGACAGTGACGTCTGTGTGATTCAAGATCATGCGCACTGAGCAGTGGCTTTCAGCTTTTCCCTTTCAAATCAAGATTCGATCAGATTTTTTTTTGTTTTCTAGCATCGGGTAGATGTCAGACATTAATGTGCAATAAATTTTTATTTTCTGTTGAGCAAAGCTAAGGGCCTGTTCCTGTTTTGGTTGATTACCATGCTCTTGAGTGTGAATAGAAACAGATAGACATAATGTGAAACATCATACTTACATAATGTACTTCATACTATACGGAAATATGTTCAGACACACATCCACATGCACAGGTTCAAACGTCACTTTGATGCATGATTACCTGCTGGAGGCTAACACATTCGACTGGTTAAAGGTTTATCTAGTTTTGCTATCAAAAAATTACACCGATTAGCCACAACTTTCAAACCACCTGCCTAATATTGTGCAGGTCTCCCAAAACTATTCTGGCCCATCAAGACACGGACTCCATAAGATCTCTGAAGGTGTCCAGTGGTATATTGCACCAAGATATTTGCAGCAGATCCTGTAAGGCCTGTTATTTGCGAGGTAGGGCCTTTATGGACTGGACTTGTTTTTCTAGCACATCCCGCAGATGCTTGGTTGGATTGAGATCTGGGGAATTTGGAGGCCAAGTCAACACCTTAAACTCTTTCTCATGTTCCTCAAACCAGTCCTTAAAATTTTTTGCAGTGTAGCAGGGTACGTTATCTTGATGAAAGAGGCCACTGCTTTCAAGGAATAATGTTGCTTTGAAGGGGTGTATTTGGTCTGAAACAATGATAAGGAAGATGGTAAATGGGTCAATGACAAATAAGCCTTTTATAAATGTTTTATTTTTTTTTAAATAAATCTTTAAAAATGTACAGAATACATTTATTTGAAGTTGGAAGAGTGTGTTTAAACAAGTCTTAATGGTTTCACAACCTTTCCAGGGTTTTAGTACAGTTTTAGAATGTATTTGCAATTTCACCAGCCAAAAAATGTCAGGTACCGCCACCAAAAGTTTCTTGAAAAAACTCACTTCCCTCTTTTTTTTCTTAGTGATTTTTTTAGTAAGTATACCTGAGAGTGTCTACTCTGCCTAAAACATTCCTATTTTGTAATTGAGCAGGGTATTAAAAGTAACTTATGGATTCTTTATTGTAGGGGGCAGGTATTTCGATTTTCCAAACAAGTTAAGAACAATTAAGCTATTAGACTTTGTTTATTTGAAAGGATTTCAATATAAAATTATGCCCTCATATTAATATTATATTGATTTAAATTACATATTTAATACATTTCACGTCGCGTTTACTTTCTCGGACGGTTGCGCCACCTGACATTTTGAGGGTTTGAGAAGGCAAAACAGAAAATATATATCATTTTTATGATAAACTGGAAATATGTTCAAATTAAACAGGTTTTATAGAATAAAACGATGCTTATTATGCATCATTTTAAATTATTTTAAAACAAAGTAGTGCACTCGGTCATTGACCCACAAGTGAAATAACATCCTCACGAATGGCAGGACCCATTGCTTCTCAGCAGAACATTGCCCATTTCCCACACTGCTTCTGCCAGCTTGCTTTTTTCCCATAGTGTACCCTGGTGCTATCTCTTCCCCAGGTAAATGGCACTCATCTCTCAGCCATCCACATTACATAAAAGAAAATGTAATTCATCAGAGTAGGCCACCTTCTTCAATTGCTCCATTGTCCATTTCTGACACTCACATGCCCTCTGGTGCTCTCACTGATGGGCAGGGGTCAGCATGAGCACAGTGACCAATCCACAGCTGTTATGGCACCTTTCTGTCATAACCATGATAATTTTTTCAGTCATTTTTGTTACCTTTGTTCTTCTGTGAGTTTGGTCCACATGTACTAGTTTTTGCTCCCCACTCGCATGAATTGGCCTTGGGTGCAGTGTAATTGGTTTTCCTTCCTTGGACCTCTTTTGGTAGGAACTAACCACTGCTTACTATGAACACCCCCCAAGATCTGCTGTTTTGGAGATTCTCTGACCCAGTCATGTAGCCATCCAATCACCTTGTCAGACCCTTATGCTTGCCCATTGTTCCTGCTTCCAGTAAACCTTCAAGAACTGTATGCTCACTTACTGGCTAGCCATTGAGAGATGCCATTGTATAGAGATAATCAATGTTTTTCAATTCAGCTGCTTTTGATTTTAATGTTGCGGCTGATCTGGGAATATACCATTTTATAGAAGCTTTTGTAGCAACTGCTCCACTTATGTAGCCAATATGAGACAATGGAGGAGGCAAGCAAATTTGACTCTTGATGTAGTTCTGAACTTGATCACTGCGTGTCGCTCTTGCTCCACGAGACGTGAGCCATGACATCAAATTTGCCCCTCCCTTTTATGTCAATGTAGTTTTTTTTGCAAGCTATCCTTTCTTTTAATCCTCGACTCGCTGGCGCTTCAGTTAACATTGTACAATGTATCGGAGAAAGGAATTTTGATGATTAAATAGCTAAACCGTCTTTTATTTATAGGTTGCTTGCACAGGATTTATTTAAACCACGTACCGGGCGTATTTTCCTGCTGGGATTATCCTTTGTTCTTCACAGCTGGTGCAAAAATGAACTGATTTGATCTTTTTTGATTCAGAAACAGTTTAAGTGGACCACAGTTGTTTGGAGTGAGTGCTTGTGTTCCGACAATGATGTTGGTTCCTGGCGGAAGATATGCAGATTTGTATTTCGTGTTTTTATTTCTGAGTTTTCTCGACGAAATGGTTTCGGGGCAGATTCAGTACAGGGTGTCGGAGGAGGTGAAAACAGGTTCTTCTGTTGGAAACATATCTAAGGATATCGGCCTCAGTCCTCGAGAACTGGATGTCCGTGGGTTTCGCATCGTATCGGGGTCGAAAAAGCAATATTTTGGGGTCAATTTGGATACCGGACTTCTGTTTGTAAAGGAACGGATTGACAGAGAAGAGCTATGCCCAGATGCAGCTTCCTGCTTTGTTAATATAGAGGCCATCGTGAACAGCCCGCTGCAACTATACCGGGTGAGAATCACAGTGCTCGATATAAATGATAATCCTCCGTTTTTTCCTGTTCCTTCCATTCAGTTGAACATTTCTGAACTTGGAGTGTCCGCCGGAACTCGATTCCCTTTACAAAGTGCATATGATGCGGACGTAGGCGTGAATTCAATTAAGACATACAAATTAGGCCCGAGCGAATTTTTCACTTTGGACATACAAACACAAAGTGACAAATCAGCATCGGTTGAGCTTGTATTGCAGAAGACTCTGGATCGAGAAAAAACTCCTCTCCTCCACCTAAAGGTCGCCGCTGTCGACGGAGGGTCCCCTCCAAGATCAGGGACGCTCGACATTGACGTTCGCGTTTTAGATGCCAACGACAACACACCATTTTTTAGCAAACCACTTTATAAGGTTTCCATTCCTGAAAATACCTCTATTGGGACAATTATAACCCGTTTACAGGCGACAGATTTGGATGAAGGCTTGAATGGTGAGGTGCTTTACTCATTTAGTACCCATAGTACTCAGAACATCCTAGATACGTTTGAAATAGATGCTCAAACAGGAGAGGTTAAAGTTAAAGGAACTGTAGATTTTGAGACCTACGCCGCCTTTGATATTCGTATTCAAGCCACCGACCGAGGCCCAGTACCTTTGACTGGGCACTGCAAACTGCTGGTGGAAGTACTTGATGTAAACGACAATCCTCCTGACATAGCTGTGACGTCGCTGCTGAGCCCAGTGGGAGAAAGCGCTAATAAAGGCACAGTTGTTGCACTCATGACCGTGTCTGATCAGGACGGAGGTAAGAACGGGGTGGTCAGCTGTAAACTCGAGGGCGACAGTCCCTTCAAACTCCAATCAACTTTCCAGAACTATTATTCCTTAATCCTGGACGGGCCTCTAGATCGCGAAAAAATCGCGGAATACAACCTCACAGTTATTGCCACGGACGAAGGAAGCCCTCCTTTGTCAAGCCAGCGAGTAATTATGGTTCATGTTTCGGACGTGAACGACAACGCCCCACAGTTTTCAAACCCCTCCTCGCAAGTCTATGTAAGGGAGAATAGTCCCGTTGGATCAGTCATATGCAAAGTGTCTGCGTTTGATCCTGATTTAAAACAAAATGCACAAATTACGTATTCACTCAATCCAGTTACTGTCAATGGTGTTCCTGTGTCCACGATATTGACTATGAACTCTTTAACTGGTGAAGTATTCAGTCAGCGGACTTTTAACTATGAGGAGGTGAAAACGTTTCAATTTCAAGTTCTAGCCATTGACTCTGGTGTTCCTCCACTAAGCAGCAACATGAGTGTGAACGTTTATATCTTGGACGAAAATGACAACAGCCCTACGGTTCTTCCGCCTTATTCTGACCGGGGTTCAGTCCCAACCGAGAACATTCCCTATTCTGCTGAAGCGGGATACTTTGTGGCCAAGGTTAGGGCTGTTGACGCAGACTCCGGTTACAATGCGCTGCTTTCTTACCACATTTCAGATCCCAAGGGAAGTAACCTCTTCCGAATTGGTAGCAGCACTGGGGAAATAAGGACTAAAAGACGAATGAGCGACAGTGACTTGAAGACTCATGCTTTGGTGATTTTGATTTCTGATCACGGAGAACCTTCACTCTCGGCGACAGTCTCTGTTGATGTGGTGGTTATTGAAAGTGCTGGTGAAATACAGACATCTCACAGACAGCTGCCAAGACACGATGAGGCCTTTTCGGATTTAAATCTTTATTTGCTGATTGCCATTATCTCAATTTCTGTTATTTTTCTGTTAAGTCTGATTAGTTTGATGGCTGTAAAATGCCGCAGGACTGACGGCGGTTTAAGCAAATACAGCCCCCCAGTGATCACCACGCATCCTGACGGGAGCTGGTCTTACTCTAAATCTACGCAACAGTATGACGTGTGTTTTAGCTCAGACACTCTAAAGAGTGACGTCGTGGTTTTCCCCACGCCGTTCCCGCCCGCTGATGCAGAACTAATCAGCATTAATGGAGCTGACACTTTAAAACGAAACCAAACGCTCCCTACGGTAAGAACAACTGAATTACCTATCACATATCTATTCTTTTACACGCAAAATTGCATTTGTTTAACTGTTTTAACTGTACTGTGGGTGTACAGCCTTTGGACCGTGTAGTCTATGCGGAGTTGGTTATGATAACCTTGATCCACAACGTTTGCCCTGCGGAGAGCTGTCCTTGGTGCTGAAACGTGGCTCCCCACTTGTTTTTATGCTTTTGTAATTAGCGGCCCATCGTATTTTGGCATGGGTGGCTGTATGTTTTTGTTATGAAGCAAACTTTAAGGAAACGGAAATGATAATCTTTACAGTAAGATGATACCTTGAAATTCCAACTTACATTTAAAATATTGTGAAATGTCAAATTGTTGCATCTCACCGGCTTCAAATGTTATCACTGGATTGAAGGGGAGTTGTCATCTGTTAGGCCACTTTGTCGAAGAGAATATTCTGATTTGTAGTGGAGCGTGTATTGCTTTCAGGGTAACGAATAAGTAAACTGTCGGCCCATGGGTATACCGTGTTACAATGATGGTTAAAAAAAGACTTTTGGATGAAAAAAAACAGGCTTGAATTTAATAGCTAATGTACATAGAGCAGGCTTATTATTTAGTAGCTATTTGGCTTACTGTTTTTGAGTTTTTGAAATTTATTCAAAATTATGTATAACAATCTATTCTCTCTCACCGTTCAGACTTACAGGTTATCACCAAGGTGTCGCCAGTTTAGTGCGGGTGTGCTCAAATCATCTTAATTTTCACCCTCATGCTAATTTAAAAAAATGCTGATATTTAGCGGAAATTGCGGATTACGCTAAACCGATGCTCAATTTCATGTTCATCAGTATGACAATAGAAATATCAGTGCCGACAGTCGTAATGCTACTGACGTATTTGAAGAAAACTGTATTAATTTATTTTTAAAGGGTCATGCAATGTACCAACCGCATACAATTATTTTGCCTTTTCCCTATTGACGAGGATTCATAAATCAGACTTACCAATCTCAGTGGTGCTATTTACATGATGCGTCCATATGATGTCTCTGTTGACCCACAAAATGAAATATTCTATGCAAGGTATGTTAGCTCCTCCTTGTTTAGCAAAGGGTGGTGATTAGAGAAGCCTTTGTTGCGCGGAATTGCTGTACGCTTTAGTGCTTGATCGGAGACTAAAGGTTTCTCCTGTTATTGTCGGAGTACATATATTTATCCGACTGATTTTGGAATTGAACTCGCTTCGCTGGATCTGGTGACAGGAATAGCGGAACAATGCATTTTTCACTGGGAACCGACGCGTTTATGATGTGTCGACTGGTCCTGCTCCTGTTTTGTATTTGGGAATCCGCTTCTGGGCAGCTCACTTACTCTGTGTCAGAGGAGGTAAACCCGGGGAGCTTTGTGGGAAATATAGCCAAAGATTTAAATCTTAATGTACAAGAACTGCAATCACGCACATTTCAGGTTGTTACCGGTTCCAAAAAGAAATATTTCGAAGTGGATTTAAGGACGGGCATTTTGTATGTGAAAGAAAGAATTGATAGGGAGGAGCTTTGTCCGAGAGGTAACAAATGTGTGGTCAGCGTTGAAGCTGTTATTAATAATCCTCTGAGACTTTATGGCGTGGAAGTTAATATTGTGGATGTCAATGATAATGCTCCTTCTTTTCGAGTAAAAGAGCAATATGTTAATATAACGGAGAACACTTTACCTGGAGTGCGATTTCCATTGCTCGGGGCCTACGATGCGGATGTGGGGAAAAATGCTATGAACACGTACAAGCTGAGTCCTAATGAGCACTTCTCTCTGGCTTTACACAAAAGGGAAAGCTTATCTGCTGAGTTGGTACTTCAGAAGGCTTTAGACCGGGAGAAAAAGCCAGTCATACAGCTTATATTGACTGCTTTGGACGGAGGAAATCCTCCGAGATCTGGCACCATGCAAATTATTGTGAATGTGTTGGATATCAACGATAACCCTCCTGTGTTCAGCAGTTCTTTGTACAAGGTTCGTATTTCTGAAAATACACCACCCGGAACGTCGATAATAACTTTGAATGCCACTGATTTAGATGCAGGTTTAAATGGTGAAATCGTGTACTCTTTCAGTAAGCTTGAGCAAGAATATATTTTAGATATTTTCTCTATCGACTCTCAGACTGGGACGGTTACGGTGAAAGGATTGATTGATTTCGAACAAAATAACGCGTTTGAAGTTCACGTTCTGGCAAGCGACAGAGCTCAATCGCCCATGGCCGCTCACTCGAAACTGTTGATTGAAGTCATAGATGTAAATGATAACGCCCCTATAATTGCTGTTACTTCGCTTTTGAATAGAGTGAAAGAAGACACAAAGCAAGGAACTGCCATAGCTCTTGTTTCAGTCCTTGATATAGATGCCGGTAAAAACGGAATTGTCAATTGTTACATTTCCAACGAATTCCCCTTTAAGCTAGAAACCAATTATAAGAGCTATCACTCTTTGGTTGTTGACGGGCCGTTAGACAGAGAGACTGTTTCTGAGTATAATATCACCATCACTGCGACAGATGAGGGGAATCCACCTCTTTCCAGCTCCAGCGTTATTACTGTTCATGTTTCTGATGTAAACGACAACGCACCTCGCTTTCCAGCCCCAGAGCAAAATGTTTACGTGAAAGAGCATAGCCCTGTTGGCTCTATTATTTCTATTGTGTCTGCCTTTGATCCTGACTCAAACGAAAATGCAGAAGTGTCGTATTCCATATTGGACACTTCACGAAATGGTGCATCTCCGTCCTCTATTTTCAAAGTGAACTCTGTTACAGGGGAACTATACAGTTTACAGTCTTTAAACTACGAGGATGTGAAAAAGTTTCAGCTTCAAATTCAGGCCACTGACTCTGGAGTGCCTCCACTTAGTAGCAACTTGACTGTTAATGTTTTTGTCTTGGATGAGAACGACAACAGTCCTGTGGTTCTGCCACCATATTCGGACCAGGGCTCTCTTAATACCGAGAAAATTCCATATTCTGCTGAAGCAGGATACTTTGTGGCAAAGATCAGGGCTGTGGATGAGGACTCTGGTTACAATGCGCTGCTTTCTTATCGCATCACTGAACCCAAAGGAAACAGCCTCTTCCGAATTGGGTCCAGCTCCGGAGAGATTCGGACTAAGAGACGAATGAGCGACAATGACTTGAAGACTCATCCTTTGGTCATTTTGATTTCTGACCATGGGGAAGCTTCCCGCTCAGCAACGGTGTCTATTGATATTGTGGTTGTTGAAAGTGTTGGAGAAATTGAAACTTCTTTCAGACCATTGCCTGCCAAGGAGGAGAGTTTCTCGGATGTAAATCTGTATCTGCTCGTGGCCATTATTGTGATTTCAATAATATTTTTATTAAGTCTGTTAAGTTTAGTAGCTGTAAAATGCCACAGAACAGATGGAGGATTAAGTGCATACAGCGCCCCTGTGATCACGACTCACCCTGATGGCAGCTGGTCTTACTCCAAGTCTACTCAGCAGTATGACGTGTGTTTTAGCTCAGACACACTGAAGAGTGATGTGGTGGTTTTCCCCACGAATTTTCCTGCGGCAGATGCCGAACTGATCAGCATTAATGGAGCGGACACGTTTAAAAGAAATCAAACGCTTCCTATCGGCGAGAAGGTAAGACTGGCACTTTTCAATTGAGAGTAAAGCTGATCATAATTTTAAAAATTCTCTTTTGAAAATACATATTTTTTTTTAACTTGCATTGAAGGCTTTTGCATAATCTGAGGTTCTTGTGTTGTCAGCAATGTCTTTTTTATGGAACTGCGCATTAGCCTACCTCATTTTGGTACTGGAGATACGATTTCTTTCAACTTGGTTGGCTGAAGTAATACATTTAATGTTTTTTTCGAGCACTCGATATTTATCATAGGCTAGTGTAAGCGGCAAGGTTAACAGAGAGGACTACATGCACCTGGCACATAGTCCGGATTCTAGCAATCCGACCCTTGTTGTTATAAGGGCCCCAGCACCTGGCAGAGACCCTCCAAGGTCATGGGAACAGACTCAACTAGGGTCTGCTAGGCACCAACTTATCTTGCCACAGCTGAAGCGGCCACCTGCCTCCGAGGTGAGAGACAATCTCTGGGGTAATGGTTGGCTCAAATGTCTTGCGAACCACCAAAAACTGCTTACCACAAACTTTTGTCCTATGCTGCCCATGCCAGACAAAGCCACAGCGCCATCCAATGGACTTTGACAGGACTGTACCCTTAAAATTCAAATGCCTTGCCCTCTATGCAAAAATTTCTGAAGACTTTTCATTTTCTCAGTTAAAACACTCATTTCGCTCACAATGTCACAAAAATAATGTGTATTTCTGTTATACTGTATGATTAAAGCAGAGTAATGGCATTAATGCAGATTATTCTTGTAATTCTGTATTGTATCGGACATTTCATGACCAACTCTAACGCAAGCAGGTCGTGTTTGGTGTCATTTTTACCCTCTAAATTTCTGGAAATGGGGCATATTTCGAAGGAATTAAAATTGTGCCATACCCTCATTCAATAACCTTGGAAGGAAATATACTTCAGTTTTCCTTGTGGTCATGTCTCCTTGCAAAGCCTACCAGAGAGGGGAGCCTTCCTGGTTCGAATTACCCAAACGACCTATGACCTCGCCATAGGACGCAGTCTGGAGTATAGGCATAAAAGAGAGGTGAACAGAGAAGTCGGGGAAGCTTGTATTCACCCTTCCCTCATATACTTTGTGTATATGTGTAGTTTTGAGCTGCGCCAGGTATGAATTGACTTCTTTTTATTTTTTCTGTAACAATGTAATTGGGTCTTGTGATTTAACTTGTGCCTACCTGGCGAAATAAATTGATATCTGCATCTGTTGTGTGTTTCTGACTTTAAACGAACATATACTTTTCCGGTTCGGACTCCTGGCTCTCAATTGAGTAACGTAGTCCATAATTGCGTGCCTGATCAACACGCTTGGCATCTGCGTTATAAGGTGGATTTTCCATGCTGTGTATGGTGTTATTAAAATTGGCTTCGAGCAAGATTCCGTTTATATCTTTGGGCGGAAATCTTAAAAGACGCAAGGCCTCTGAACGATGAGAATACCTTTATGCCTTGTAGTTGCTCGCATTGGGCCCCGGTAATCCCAAGTCATAGTGAATTTTTATGTCAAATTACTGTGCTTAATAGGGCCGCCAGCCTCTGAGTTCCTCCGCCGAATTGGGTTGTTCAGATGGTTTTGGTCCGGCAGAGTAAGGTATAGACCAGTTATGAGTCCGATGCACAACGGAGCTCCAAATTAAGTAATAAATTGACTAATCAGAATCAGATCATATTTATGCAAATGCATGGTAACCGCACATGATTGCAACTATGATTTTGTATCCTAAATTTGATATGTAGTCAGATGTATTGTGACCGCTAAGATACTAGGGCTGCAGCATCCGCTCAGCATGTTTCAGGCCATTTAAAAGCAGAACATGACAGACGTCATCACGTGTGGCCTGGGGCAGGGGTCTAGTGCTGACGCTGTAGCCAGACCCCATTATCATGATGGAGACTGCGAGGACCATCTTTTACCTGGCTGTTAAGGCAAACACGCTGAGACCTTCAGCCTCAGCTAGGACCCTCCTTGCCCTAGTTGCACGGTGTTTACACTGGATACCTGGAAATTTACATTTGAAACCAAGCGCTCGGTTTCAAATGAAATTTCCAGGTATCTATCCTACGATAAATACCTCGTGTTCGAAAAAAACTGTAGATTTATCTCCATTCCACCTTTACTCTTGTCAACACCCCTACGAACATATTTTTTATAGCAAAGTTGGGATCAACCACTGGGGGGAGTTTGGAGGTTGTCTGACAAAGTTCAAAGTCGATGTTTGAAGAGTTGAAGTGGGAGTGTCCGACGCCATAGCGGTCGCCTTTTTTGGACAGGGAAATGAATAGCCTACATTTTCTATTGAAGCAGCTCAATAATCAAATGAGAGCTCTTCAAGCAGCGCAAGGTCTTGACCCAGTGCAAGGTAATTTACCAGTGAATGGATACCTGATGTTAACCAATCAAAATGCAGAATTCGCTGGAATGAATGGTAGGATTTAATTTCATACTTTTTATAATATTCACTCTTAACATTTGCCGAATGTCCTTGGAGAGCTATTGCCATACCCTCTGCGTCGGCGTCCGCGTCCATGGACAGCAAGGTTAAGGTTATTCGGCGAGCGGTGTTGTCTTCTGACAACTCTTGTTTATAAACTGTTTGCTAATATATAATTTCAGTATGCCATTCTTTGCTAAATATTTTTATTGTATTAAGAAGTGCATAGTTGTGAGCCCATGCTGTGCTTTAGCATAATGTAGGCTGACGGAAAAATCCAGAGAGAATCATTTCAGGTGGACAGGTAAGCCACTCCATTTTTTTAAGCAGTCTGAATAAGTTTATGTTCAATGACTTACCTATTTATATATAATTGTGCTCAAAAATCTGCATACCCTGGCTGAATTTGTGAAATAGGTAACATTTTTAAAACATTTAAGAGCATGAATTGCCAGGAAAAACACATTTATTTCATTTCTTATTGGATTCATATCCAGCTGTAGGTCTTGTAGAACAGCACAATCTATAATATATTTGAGGTCAATGTCTGTCTGTCTGTGTGTATGTACACGTTTTTCTCCTACATTTCTCAACTGGTTATCACCAAATTTGACGTCGCCCGATTTTTGGAAAACGGTCATGCACGCAAAAAAATGGCAATTTCAGGTAGTGGGTAAACTTATATAACCTGATGCGCGTAGCAATATCCGGTTGCACTGCCAGGAGCCGCAGTGTCCTTACGAACGTGCATTGAGGTAACCTGGGAGCAGGCTATCTTGTTTGCGATTGGGCAGAGGAAGTGATCAGAGAGCCTGCACGAAAGCCAGGCTTTTGAGAAGGCACTGCGTTCTTCAACGAATGCAGCATTCTGATTAGTCAAACTTGACAGCTCCCAATTTCAAATTTGACAGTTGAACACTCGCAGGGCTGGCGTTAGACTTGAAAATTCGGCGGAAATTATTGACAAAAATTAGTCCTGGCTGATTCTACAAAACCCAAAAACCAGTGAAGTTGGCACGTCATGTAAATCATAGATAAAAGCAGAATACAATGATTTGCAAATCCTTTTCAACTTATATTCAATTGAATACACTGCAAAGACAAGATGTTTAATGTTCAAACTGAGAAACTTTTTTTTTTTTGCAAATCATTAACTTAAAATTTAAAGGCAGCAACACATTGCAAAATAGTTGGCACAGGGGCCTTTTTACCACTGTGTTACATTGCCTTTCCTTTTAACGACACTCAGTAAACGTTTGGGAACTGAGGAGACCAATTTTTGAAGCTTTTCAGGTGGAACTCTTTCCCATTCTTGCTTGATGTACAGCTTATGTTGTTCAACAGTCCGGGGTCTCCGTTGTCGTATTTTACGCTTCATTATGCGCCACACATTTTCAATGGGAGACAGGTATGGACTACAGGCAGGCCAGTCTGGTACCCATACTCTTTTACTACAGAGCCATGCTGTTGTAACACATGCAGAATGTGGCTTGGCATTGTCTTGCTGAAATAAGTAGGGGCGTCCATGAAAAAGACGTTGCGTGGATAGCAACATATGTTGCTCCAAAACCTGTATGTACCTTTCAACATTAATGGTGCCTTCACATATGTGTAAGTTGCCCATGCCTTGGGCACTAATACACCCCCATACCATCACAGATGCTGGCTTTTGAACTTTGCGCCTATAACAGTCCGGATGGTTCTTTTCCTCTTTGGTCGGGAGGACACGACGTCCACAGTTTCTAAAAACAATTTGAAGTGTGGACTCGTCAGACCACAGAACACTTTTCCACTTTGCATCAGTCCATCTTAGATGAGCTTGGGCCCAGCGAAGCCAGCGGCGTTTCTGGTTGCTGTTGATAAATGGCTTTCGCTTTGCATTGTAGAGTTTTAACTTGCACTTGCAGATGTAGCGACGAACTGTAGTTACTGACAGTGGTTTTCTGAAGTGTTCCTGAGCCCTTGTGGTGATGTCCTTTACACATGGATGTCGGTTTTTGATGCAGTACCGCCTGAGGGATCGAAGGTCACGGGCATTCAATGTTGATTTTCAGCCTTGTTGCTTACGTGCAGTGATTTCTCCAGATTTTGACGATATTACGGACCGTAGATGATGAAAGCCCTCAATTTCTTGCAATGGCTCATTGAGGAATGTTGTCTTTAAACTGTTCGACAATCAGCTCACGCATTTGTTCACTAAGTGGTGACCCTTGCCCCATCCTTGTTTGTGAATGACTGAGCATTTCAGGGAAGCTGCTTTTATACCCAATCATGGCACCCACCTGTTCCCAATTAGCCCGTTCACCTGTGGGATGTTCCAAATAAGTGTTTGATGAGCATTCCTTAACTCTCCCAGTCTTTTTTGCCACTTGTGCCAGCTTTTTTGAAACATGTTGCAGGCATCAAATTCCAAAAGAGCTAATATTTGCGAAAAATTACGAAGTTTACCTGTTCGAACATTAAGTAACTTGTCTTTGCAGTGTATTCAATTGAATATAGGTTGAAAAGGATTTGCAAATCATTGTATTCTGTTTTTATTTACGATTTACACAACGTGCCAACTTCACTGGTTTTGGGTTTTGTAGATGGTTTCCCTGGATTAACACGTTTTCCAATTCAAGAATAATCAAGTGGCAATTGAAGACACGGCTTCTCTCTCCCATGCGATCTAAAAGCGACAAAATAATGGGCTACAAAGCGGGTAGCAGCTAGTCATCAAATAAAACATGGCAAAAAAAAATGTACCCTGTTCAAAAATGTGCATACCCTTAGTTCTTAATACTGTCTTTTAGCATCAATAACAGTGTGCTGTGTTATATAATAATTGTCAGTTGGGCCCCTAATTCTCTCAGGTGGTATAGCTGCTGATTCTTCTTCGCAAAATACCTCCAGCTCCTGGAAATTCTTTGGTCATCTTACATGAGCTGCACTTTTTGGACCTCTCCGAAGTGGCTCGATGATATTGAGGTCAGGAGACTGTGATGGCCACTCCAGAACCTTCACCTTTCTCTTCTGTAACCACTGGAGGGTCTTCTTGGCCTTGTGCTTTGGATAATTTTCATGCTGGAAAGTTCAAGTACGTTGCATTCACAGCTTTTGTACCAAAGAATTCAAATTGTCTGGCAGTTTTTTTATCTGATAGCATGTTTTATTCATCTTGCCATCAATTTTCTTGAGATTCACTGTACCTTCGGAGATCACACACCTCCAAAACAACAGAGAGCCACCACCACGCTTTACAGTGGGAATGAAATATTTTTCACTAGGCCTGTGTTGAAAAAAATCGATTCTCCAATTCTGGATCGATTCTCATTTTAATTCCTAAAGATCGATTCGTACGTCCAAAGATCGGTCTTTTAATATAGCCTATATATTTTTCCCGCCACAAATTGATTCTCGTTAATTCTGAGTCATTGCGCACTGCGCAATCGCCGGCTGTTGATAATGTACGCGCTCTTAAAAAAAAAAAAAAAATCCATCAAACATTGCTTTTTGGTCTGTGGGAAACACTGACATACAATGATAGTTTGGTTACTTTGAAGCCAGTAACCAGTTACTCCTTCGTCCTTGAATGTAGACGGTGCACTCTTAGAATGAATGTGTTGAAAAGTAACACAAAAAAATGTGTTATCACGTATGACACATTTTGTGTTGATTTCAACACAAAATAAGTCAAAAAGTAAAGAAAAAAAATCAACACTGATTGTGTTGAAAACAACACAAAATGTGTTGTCCTTAACTAGACACACAGGTGTGTAAAAAATTAACACATGTTGTTATTTTCAACACATCTCTTTTGAGAGTGTGTAGTCTGGCATTCAGTTTACTTCATCTACAGAATTTTTTGAAACAAGACAATCTTTGCTTAAAATGGACAATTTTTTGATCTGCATAAACTGGTCTGTTTTCAATGCGTCAGGAACCTGTGTCGGTTGCTTCGATTTTTATGTGATTTTCGCGGGTTTCAGTCCCGAGTTTATTTGCTGAATATCCTGATCACAAGGGAAGAATTCATTTTCATGGCCGTCTGTCTTGCCCTTCAGATGACCTTTGAATTCGTGTTTTGGATGGATATCGTTTGAGCCATTTACAACAGGCATGTGATGAAACCCGCCTTTTCCCTGGGACAACAAATCAGTCATGTTTCAAACATTCTAGATTATTCAACGGAATAGTGCATGTTGAAGGATTGTTCCACACGGTGTCTCTATATACCCAGAAAGTGAAGCTATTATCTGTTTCTTCTGGGCTCCTCCTCGTTTCAAATGAGGATGCGATTACAGAGGACTTCGTAACAGATTCAGGCGACGTGAAGAGAGGGTTGGAGGCCTGAGATTGTGCTTATTTTGTTGAAGAATAAATCTTGGTTCTTCGGTCCGCTTGTTTCGGGACAGGAATACGATTCAAAGGATCTAGGTTGGTGACGAATTGACGGAACAATGCGTGTTTCGGACAAACGGAGATTTATGCGGACGTATCGACTGGTGCTGCTGTTGTTTTGTGGTTGGGAGGCGGCGCATGGACAGTTCTCTTATTCAGTATCAGAGGAGGTAAACCCGGGGACCTTTGTTGGAAATATCGCCAAGGATTTAAACCTGAATATACAGGAACTTGAGTCACAAACATTTAAAATTGTCTCTGGATCCCAGGATAAATATTTCGAGGTGAATTTAAAAACAGGAATGTTGTATGTTAACGAAAGAATAGACAGAGAGGTGGTTTGTCCGAATTTACTCAAATGTGTGCTTCGTGTTGAAGCTGTAATTAGTAACCCTTTGAGAGTCTACCGTGTTGAAGTTAATATTGTGGACATAAATGATAATCCCCCGACTTTCCGAGAAAAGTTGCAATTCGTTAATATAACAGAGAGCACGTTGCCCGGAGTGCGCTTCCCTTTAATGGAGGCATATGATGCTGATATTGGGAAAAATTCAGTGAACACATATAAGATAAGCGCGAATGAGCATTTCTCGCTGGATGTGCACAAAGGAGAAAGTGTGTCTGCCGAGTTAGTGCTGCAGAAATCTTTAGACCGCGAGAAAAAACAGGAGATTCGACTCCTTCTGACTGCTGTGGACGGAGGAAATCCTCTGAAATCCGGCACAATGCAGATAATTGTGAATATCTTGGATATCAATGATAACCCTCCAGTTTTCAGCAGTTCTTTGTATAAGGTTCGTATCTTTGAAAATACACCGGCGGGGACATCGATAATAACTCTGAATGCCACAGATTTAGACGCCGGTTTAAATGGCGAAATTTTGTATACCTTTAGTACTCTTAAGCAAGGCCGTGTCTTCGATATTTTCTCAATTGATCCCGATACAGGCACAGTTAGGGTGAAAGGAGAGATTGATTTCGAACGAAATAACGCCTTTGAAATTCGCATTCAAGCCAGCGACAAAGCCCAATCGCCTATGGCCGCTCACTCTAAATTGTTGATCGAAGTTTTGGATGTGAATGATAATGCTCCTCGAATAACAGTGACATCCCTCTTAAGCGCCGTGAAAGAAGACGCAAATGTCGGCACAGTGATAGCTCTTGTGTCTGTTGATGATAAGGATGATGGTAAAAATGGGATTATTAACTGTTATATTCCAAACAAATTTCCTTTCAAATTGGAAAACAAATATAAGAACTACTACTCTTTCGTAATTAATGGCCTGTTGGACAGAGAGGCTGTTTCTGAGTATAATGTCACCATTACAGCTGCTGATGAGGGGTCTCCACCTCTCTCCAGCACCAGCGTTATCACTGTACATGTATCTGATGTGAATGACAACGCACCTCGTTTTACTGAGTCCGTTTATAACGTATATGTGAAAGAAAATAGCCCAGTTGGGTCCACGATTTACACTGTATACGCGCACGATGCAGATTTAAACGAAAATGCAAAGGTGTCGTATTCTATATTACAATCACCTAAGAGCGCCTCACCTTCCGCTGTTGTCAATGTGAACCCGGTCAGTGGGGAACTATACAGCCTGAAGTCTTTTAACTACGAGGAAATTAAAGTGTTCCAGTTCCAAGTTCAGGCTGCCGACTCCGGTGTTCCTTCACTAAGTAGCACCATGACTGTGAACGTGTTTATTCTGGATGAGAATGACAACAGTCCTACAGTTCTCCCTCCCTATTCTCAACAGGGAACCGTTAATACTGAGAGCATTCCCTTCTCTACGGAAGCAGGATACTTTGTAGCGAAGATCAGGGCTGTGGACGCTGACTCTGGTTACAATGCATTGCTCTCTTATCACATTACTGAACCGAAGGGAAACAGCCTGTTCCGAATCGGAAGCACTTCAGGAGAAATAAGGACAAAAAGGCGAATGAGTGACAACGACTTGAAGACTCATCCTCTGGTGATTTTGATTTCTGACCAAGGAGAACCGTCCCTCTCAGCGACTGTGTCAATTGATGTTGCAGTTATTGCAGATGCCAGTGCAGTTGGCCAAAAGACGTCGTTTAAGCAGCTGTCGGTCAACGATGAGAGCCTCTCGGATTTAAATCTCTATTTGCTGATCGCCATTGCCACGGTGTCTGTAGTATTTTTGTTGAGTGTGATTACTTTAATAGCTATAAAATGCCACAGGACAGATAGTGGTGCGAGCGAGTACAGTGCCCCGGTGATCACCCCACACCCAGACGGCAGCTGGTCTTATTCAAAATCTACGCAGCAGTATGACGTGTGCTTTAGCTCAGACACTCTGAAAAGTGACGTGGTGGTTTTTCCTGCGCAGTTCTCAAGTGCTGATGCGGAGCTGATCAGCATTAATGGAGCGGACACTTTGAAACGAAATCAAACTCTTCCCAACAGCGAGAAGGTAAGAATGTGTTCCATATAGGCATTGAACAACTTTATTTTTTTTTTTTTTGTGATAATTTAAAATTTGAAGGTATCATTTCATTGTGTTGAATGGGAAAACAATTTGTGGAATTACCAAGAGCGATATGGTTTTCCGAAAATTGTGTTCTCCAAGTTAAGTAGAATTAGTCACTGATCCCCTTCCCCAGACCAAGTTTTCGAAAAGTTATATTCCTTCGGTGACGAATGTCAATACCACAAAATACTGATTTTCTCAAGAAATATGCAAAGTACCTCAAATGTATTGTGGAAATGTTAACATTTATTTACAAAAGGGACAAAGGATATAATTATCTGCATATAATATGTCTTACGGTGCTGCTCTTCTTTTTTTAAAATAAGTTTTGAGTTCAGTAATGTTTTCTGCGTTTGATCTCTTTTCTCCAACATAAGTTCGAAGGCATAGTTTTTTATTCCACTGTAACGCATTTATTTTCAATTTAACTCCTAATATCATACTCGTCAGTTGTTTGCTCCTTGTTTGCTGGGTAAATAATGCCTTACTAAGACATTAAATATCGAAAGGCATTTGACTCTGTCATTGTCGCTACTTGTTAGGTAAAAATAGGGAAAAATGATGTTCAAAAACTATATGCTTTACCGCGCTTTCCCTAAATCTTATGTAATCAATCTTACAAATGAATTAACCGCATAGACCGTTATCACTCAATTGAATGGGCATGCGGTATGAGATGGTTGGGCTATAGTGTGTCCACTAGTTTGTTCAGTTTGTCATTAACATCGACTGATATCAGTGAGGGGTCACTGTAATGAGGGTAAAGTTATTATTGCAATATTTTACAGATTCATTTTGATTTCATTGCATTCCCACCCGCAGTGACAAAAGTCAATAGGATGAAGAGCACACTCGTATAATGGCCTTATTTATTTATCTGGTTACACTATTCATTGGCAGTGTTTTCCGATTATCATTTAATATCCATGAACGACTGAAGCAATCGTGTTCTCGACTGCTTGTTCTTTAGCCTACTAGTAGATAACGTAGAAGTATCTCCTCAGCGGAACGCTGCATTGTCCATTTTTCCTCCACAAGGTGTCTCTGTTGACCCGCAATGCAAAATATTACTTATTTTGATCGGGCTCCTCCTTTTTTCGAAGGAAGAGGGAGTTACGCAGCGCATTGTTGTACAGTCGAACGACGCAAAGATTGGGATGACGACCTGAAGATTTGCTCATTTTAATGCGGAGTACATTTCGGCCTATTTATTTTAGAGCATAAACGTTTCATTGGATCTATCTTGGAGACTAAACTGAAAGAACAATGTATCCATTGGATGTACAGAGATCTTCGTTTCCATGTCGATTGATGTTGCTTCTGTTGTGTTACTGGGAGCCAGTTTATGGGCAACTCTCCTATTCAGTTGCAGAGGAAGTGAACCCAGGGACATTTGTGGGAAATATCGCTAAGGATTTAAACTTAAATGTTCAGGAACTTGAGTCACGCAAGTTCCAGATTGTCGCCGGTTCCCAGAAGAAGTATTTCGAGGTGAATTTAAAGACAGCCATTTTGTATGTGAATGAAAGAATCGACAGAGAGGAGCTTTGTCTGAACACTCTCAAATGTGTGGTTAGTTTCGAAGCTGTTATCAATAACCCTTTAAGGCTTTATCGAATTGAAGTTAATATAATGGATGTTAATGATAACACTCCGACTTTTCGTGAGAAATCACAACATGTGAACATAACCGAAAACACGGTGCCGGGAGTTCGATTTCCTTTACTCGCGGCATTCGATGCGGATGTGGGGAAAAATTCGATACACACGTACAGCCTGAGTCCGAATGAACACTTCTCGCTGGATATGCACAAAGGGGAGAGTGTGTCTGTTGAGTTAGTGGTGCCGAAACCTTTAGACCGAGAGAAACAGCATGTCATTCCGCTCATACTGACTGCTGTCGATGGAGGAACTCCTCAGAGATCTGGCACAATGGAGATTGTGGTGAATATATTAGATGTCAATGACAACCGTCCAGTTTTCAGCAGTTCTTTGTACAAGGTTCGTATTTTCGAAAATACATCGTCAGGAAAATCGATAATAATGTTAAATGCCACGGATTTAGACGCTGGCTCAAATGGCGAAATTGTGTACTCATTCAGCAATCTCGAGCAAGGCCGTATATTAGATATTTTCGAAATCGATTCACATTCGGGAATAGTAAAGGTAAAAGGAGAGATTGACTTCGAACAAAATAATGCGTTTGAAATTCGTACTCAAGCAAGCGACAGAGCTCAGCCACCCCTGGCATCTCACTCGAAACTGTTAATAGAAGTTGTGGATGTGAATGATAATGCCCCTGAAGTAACAGTGACATCCATATTAAGCTCCGTGCAAGAAGACGTGAACGTTGGCACTGTTTTAGCGCTTGTTTCAGTTAATGATAAAGATTATGGAAAAAACGGGGCGATAAATTGTTACATTTCTAAGGACTTTCCTTTTAAATTAGAAAGGAATTATAAGAACTACTATTCACTGGTAGTTAGTGGGCCTTTGGACAGAGAGAGTGTTTCTGAGTACAACGTCACCATCACAGCCACTGATGAGGGGACTCCACCTCTCTCCACGACCAAGGCCATTACTGTACATGTTTCTGATGTAAATGACAACGCGCCTCGCTTTACCGAGCCAGTGAAAAATGTGTATGTAAAAGAAAATAGCCCGGTGGGGTCTGTGATTTACAGAGTGTCTGCTTATGATCCAGATTTAAATGAAAATGCAAAAGTTTCCTATTGTTTATTAGAGACATCAAAAGGCGTTTCACTTTCAGCAACTGTCAAAATGAACTCAGTGAGTGGAGAAATATACAGCCTTAAGTCTTTTAACTATGAGGAAGTGAAATCTTTCCAACTTCAAGTTCAAGTTACAGACTTCGGTGTTGCTCCACTGAGCAGTAATGTGACTTTGAACGTGTTTATCCTGGATGAAAATGACAACAGTCCTGTTATTCTTCCTCCATATTCAGACCAGGACTCCGGTAATACTGAGAGCATTCCGTACTCTGCTGAGGCGGGATACTTTGTGGCAAAGATCAGGGCTGTAGATGCTGATTCTGGTTACAATGCGCTGCTTTCTTATCACATCACTGAACCAAAAGGAAACAGCCTCTTCCGAATCGGCAGCAGCTCTGGGGAAATAAGGACTAAGCGGCGAATGAGCGACAATGACTTGAAGACTCATCCTTTGGTGATTATGATCTCTGACCACGGAGAACCTCCTCTCACAGCAACTGTGTCTATTGATGTCGCGGTTGTTGAAAATGGTGAATCGGTAGGCTTGCAGACATTGCTCAAACAGCCGCCTGTCAAGGAGGAGAGTTTCTCGGATTTAAACCTCTATTTACTGATCGCTATTGTTTCCGTCTCAGTTATATTTTTGCTGAGTCTCATTAGTTTAATAGCTGGAAAATGCCACAGGTTGGACAGCGGGTTGAACAAGTACGGCGCTCCGGTGATCACCACACACCCTGACGGAAGTTGGTCTTATTCAAAATCTACGCAACAATATGACATGTGTTTTAGCTCCGATACCCTGAAGAGCGACGTTGTGGTTTTCCCCGCGCAATTTTCATCTGCAGACGCGGAGCTAATTAGCATCAATGAAGCGGACTCTTTGAAAAGGAATCTAACGCTTCCCACCCGCGAGAAGGTAAGAATGCCTCCTCTCTTATGCTGTTGGCCGTTTATTTTTTTTAATGCGTAGTCGTTAAAGTTCGTGTAATTGTTCTATAATTCATTTTCCATGATAAGTTCCTAAATAAGCCAGCCTTTGCTTGTTACTCTTTGTATTGACTCCTGACTACAGACTGGGCGGAGCTACCCTTGTTGCTGAAAATAATTACATTTCGTAATCGTGCGTAAATTTTTGACGATTGAGACAGAACTTTATGGACATAATGACCACAGAATGATCAGCTTTTCAGTGATCATTCTCTGTCGATTATTTGATCGAAATACAGTATTTCTGGTAAATCTGGCCAATAAATATAATTATTCTTCCATATGTAATATGATACAATACTTGGTCAATCGAATGCTGTTCGGCATGAGTCTTAAATGCATTGTAGGCCTATTCATTAAAAATGTTGATATTTAAGTAGTTCATAATGTATACTTTTTGCACCCAATATTTCTGATTTGTTTTTTTAACTACTTTTTACCATTAATTTTAACCAATGCATGAAATATTTTGCAGCTGTTTGATATAAAGGTGTAAGCCTCTTTCCGGTCTATGCAACATCCTTCTCGAACAAAGTCAAATATTAATCAAAGTAACCCTGCTATCGGTGTATAGTACGTTTCACTGCCGCTCAGCTGATGTGCATATGTAATTATCGTCGCCAATCATTTCAGCTATATTCAGCATTTTGTGCACAGTAGTTTTCCTTGGGAGCAATGAATGACTTTTTGAAGTTGGGTCGCTGTCACTGGTTGTTTATTCATGAATATAGCATTTTATTTACTATAATAATTCCTCAGAAAATACATTTATTTTTCATTTGATGGAAACATTTCATTCAAAATATTTGTAGAAATATATATTTAACAGAACTCGATAAGTGCCATGATTAATCCGCATGGTGTCTCTGTTGACTCACTGAGTGAAATATTATCTACGTTGTCTTTGGACTCCTCCTTGTTTGGAGGTCAGCGGTACTTCGATGAGGCTTTGTTGCTGAATCGCCACACAGATATTTGGTTGGAGACCTTTGGATTCGCTCAAATTAATGCAATGTCCCATTGAATCTACGCTGGAGACGAGACTAAAGGAGCAATGTATTTTTTGCATGTACAGGAATCTGTTTTTCGGTATCGACTGACGCTTCTTTTGTGGTGTGGCTGGGAAGCGGCTTATGGGCAACTGTCATATTCAGTTTCAGAGGAGGTAAACCCAGGGACCTTTGTGGGAAATCTCGCTAAAGATTTACATTTGAATGTACATGAACTTGACTCACGGAACTTCCAAATAGTCGGGGGCTCTCAGAGGAAATATTTCGAGTTGAATTTAAAGACTGGTATTTTGTATGTGAATGAAAGAATCGACAGAGAAGAGCTTTGTCTAACCACCGCCAAATGCGTTATTAGTGTCGAAGCTGTTATTAATAATCCTTTGGTTGTTCACCGTGTTGAAGTTAATATTGTGGACGTAAACGACAATGCTCCAACTTTTAAAGCAACATCACAAAATTTTAACATAACCGAAATCAGCATGCCTGGAGTGCGATTTCGTCTGCCCAGGGCGTACGATGCGGATGTGGGGAAAAATTCTGTGAGCACGTACAGGCTTAGCCAGAATGACCACTTCACTCTGGCTCTGCACAAAGGGGAGAGTGTCTCTGCTGAGTTAGTGCTACAGAAAGCCTTAGACCGAGAGAAACAGTCTGAAATCCGTCTCCTACTAACAGCTGTGGATGGAGGAAATCCTCCGAAATCTGGCACCATGCAGATTGTCGTGAATATTTTGGACATTAACGATAACCCTCCAGTTTTCAATAGTTCCTTGTACAAAGTTCGCATCTTCGAAAATGTACTGTCAGGAACATCAATAATAACTCTTACTGCAACAGATATGGATGCAGGTGCTAACGGTGAAATCGTCTATTCGTTGAGTAAGCTTGAGCAAGACAGTATCCCGGATATGTTTTCAATTGATCCCCAAACCGGAACAGTGACCGTTAATGGAATCATTGATTTCGAGGAAAATAATGCCTTTGAGATCCATGTCCAAGCTGAAGATAGAGCACAGTCTCCAATGTCTGCTCATTCTAAATTGTTGGTTGAAGTGTTGGACATTAATGATAATGCTCCTCAAATAACCGTGACTTCTCTTTTAACAGACGTGAAAGAAGACGCAGCGATAGGCACTGCCATTGCCCTTGTTTCCGTAATTGATAAAGATAATGGTAAAAATGGAATCGTGAACTGTTATCTTTCTCGTGAGCTTCCATTTAAATTACGAACCAACTATAAGAATTATTACTCCTTGGTGATTTCTGCGCCATTGGACAGAGAGATCACATCTGAGTACAATGTGTCCATCACAGCTACTGATGAGGGGACTCCGCCTCTCTCCAATACAACAGTCATTACTCTGCATGTTTCTGACGTGAACGACAACGCACCTCACTTTTTGGAGGCATTCATGAACGTATATTTGAAAGAAAACAGTCCAGTGGGTTCTGTAATCCACACAGTATCTGCATTTGATGCAGATTTAAACCAAAATTCAAAGATTTCCTATTCCTTGCTAGGGATGATTGGCAGTGGCGCGCGTCTGTTATCAGCTATTAGCGTGAACTCAGACAGCGGAGAAATACAGAACCTAAAGCGCTTTAACTACGAGGAAGTGAAAACTTTTCAGTTTCAAGTTTTGGCCACGGATTCTGGTGTCCCTCCACTGAGCACCAACATGACCGTTAACGTTTTTATCTTGGATGAGAATGACAATGCCCCAAAGATTCTTCCTCCCTATTCTGACCAGGGATCCGTTAACACTGAGAATATTCCCTATTCTGCCGAAGTTGGATACTTTGTGGCAAAGATCAGGGCTGTGGATGCAGACTCTGGTTACAATGCGCTGCTTTCTTTCCACATCACTGAACCCAAGGGAAACAATTTATTCCGAATCGGAAGCAGCTCTGGGGAAATAAGGACAAAGAGGCGAATGAGTGACAATGACGTAAAGACTCATCCCTTGGTCATTTTAATTTGCGATCACGGCGAACCTTCCCTCTCAGCTTCAGTTTCTGTTGACGTTGTGGTCTTTGAAAGCGCAAGTGAAATACAAACGTCTTCCATACAGTTACCTACTAAAGAGGATAATTTATCTGATTTAAATTTGTATTTATTGATCGCGATTTCCCTGGTGTCAGTGATATTTTTTTTAAGCATCATTAGTTTAATTGCTCTAAAATGCCACAGGACGGAAAGTGGATTGGACAAGTACAACGCACCGGTGATCACCACGCACCCGGACGGGACCTGGTCTTACTCAAAATCTACTCAGCAGTATGACGTGTGTTTTAGCTCGGACACTCTGAAAAGTGACATGGTGGTCATCCCTGCGCCGTGCCCGCCAGTAGATGCTGACCTGATCAGTATTAATGGAGCCGACACATTTACGCGAAATCAGACGCTTCCCAACGGCGAGAGGGTAAGAAGTTTGACCGTAAGCTAACTTACTTTAACCATATGCGTCATCACCTTTCGCATTAAGATGGGTTTAATTTGCTGTTAATGGATAATGCATGAACTGGAAAATCGCTTGATAGGATATTTTTCTTTTTTTAGCGAATATTGACTCGCGTGATTTTTTTTTTCTTGTGAGCTTGTGAGGGTTCGTGTAATTGTAATTGAGACTGGGATCACATCATGTGCAGTGTTTTCTACATTGGGGGGGGGGGGGGGGGGGGGGGGGGCAATACTTCCAGTTCCATGCATGGAGGTGTGATGTAGTTGTCTATTGGCATTACATTTTATTGAGTTTACTTGGAACACCAATTAAATCCATGAAGCAGAATTTGTGTTTTTAATTCTCTGTTATGCTATGAAGGTGTTGTGGCTGCGCTGAGTTGTACTTTTGTAGAGAATGGAACCTTTTACTGTCTACTCTGTCGAGTGTATATGCACTAAACTTATGATGAATCTTTCAGTGTATTTTTGTGGCTCGCTGTTATTGTATCTTTAATAACTTTTTATCTATTGCGGCATGATGATGATATTCTAATCTTCTTCAGCTGTTTGAACGGACATTGACTATCAATAGATCCAATACATTCAACACTGATTCTCTCCAAGTACCATTATCTTCAAGTCTAGGCGTCTGATCGTCTCCGTCTCTGTCATGTTTCCTTTATTCTAACAATTGCCCTGCCTCTCTCGTTGGAACGTTATGCTCTGTTATGTGCCACTCATTCTGTGTTATTCAGCAGCTATGCCACTACTCAATCTGCTCCAGCTGCATGGCTGAAGCAAGGCAGGTGTGGGCTTGGTTAGTACTCGGATTGGAGACTGCCTAGGAAAACCAAGTTGCTGTTGGAAGAGGTGTTGGTGGACCAGTTGGTTGTAATCTTCCCTCTGGTGAAATAATCCCCAAAGCTCCAGTGCAGTGATGGGGACACTGTACTGAAGGAGACACTGGCTTTCCAATGAGATATTAAACTGAGGTCCTGACTCACTGTGGTCATTAAAGATCCTATGACACTCATCGATAAGAGTAGGGAGTTCCCCGGGGTCATGGCCTGACTCTTTCAACTTGCCGCCTAATCATCCCCTGATCTAATTGGCTGTGCAACTTGTCTGTTCTCCTCCTTAACCCTCAGGGCTCCCTTAAAAAAGAGATTTTAATCTCAACGGGACGTCCCTGCAGTAAAGGTTAAATAAAATTCATAATGATATGGTGAGAAAGAAAACTTTTTTAATCTACCGAGATGACGTATTAGCCCATATATTGTATCTTTAGTACATCATTTTCATATAGTTTGCTTGTTTTCGCTTAACAGCAATTTTTCGTTTTAAATTAATGCAGTTACTCAGTTTACAGTGAGCTACAACAGTCTTTCAAAAGAGATTTTGATTTGTTTCCCCTGCAGTTACCTCAGCAATGAGCTCATGAAAACCTATTCTGCATTGTACCATATACAGTCTCTGGCAATTATTATTATTATTATTATTATCATACATTGCTGCTGCTATTGTTGTTTGTTTCTGCCTATTTCTATGGCCTTGTATTTACTATAGCCATTGAATGCGACTATTAAGCGTTGATAAATCATTTTAAGAAAAAAACTGGACATAAAAACCTATTTTGGCAATGAATACTTCCTGCAAAGTATGCGTATTTGATATTTCTGTCAGATCCACAAGGTGTCTCTGTTGCCCAAGAAGTGAAATATTACCTTGAGTCG
Source organism: Gymnothorax reevesii (assembly GCA_029721435.1). Lineage (NCBI taxonomy): Eukaryota > Metazoa > Chordata > Actinopteri > Anguilliformes > Muraenidae > Gymnothorax > Gymnothorax reevesii. The sequence continues at coordinate 40,103,100 of CM056590.1, forward strand.
GAGAGTCGGAGCTCCTCCTTGTTGAAGAGAGAGAGAAAAAGAGAGAGGCGCTTACACTGAGCTTTGTTACGCAGAGTCACAGGACGTGGGCTTTTGCTCAGCGGTCAGATATCTTTCTAATATTCATGATTTTTTACTGTGTTTATTGTTTGCTTTGGAGTGGATTCTTAATGCTAAACACCTCCGCGTGCTATCGCGTGCTGCAATTGTTGAGAGAAGAATGCTTTTATCTGCCAGAGAAAAGCTTGTGGTGAGTCCTTATCTGGTTTTGCTGCTCCTGTGCGAGTTGGAAGCCATTTCTGGACAAATCTCTTATTCCGTTTCAGAGGAGGTAAAACCGGGGACTTCTGTGGGAAATATTGCAAAGGATTTAAATCTGGATGTTCACGAACTGAGGTCACGTGCGTTTCAGATCGTCGCTGACTCCAAAAAATATTTCGAGGTGAATGTAAAAACAGGAATATTGTATGTGAATGACAGAATTGACAGAGAGGAGCTTTGTCTGAACGCGCTCAAGTGTGTTTTAAATGTAGAAGCTGTTATAAATAATCCTTTGAGACTTAATCGTGTGGAAATTAATATTGTGGATGTCAATGACAATTCTCCAGCTTTTCGATCAAAATCACAGACTTTGAATATTGCGGAAAGCACACTACCGGGAGTGCGATTTCCTTTACTCGAGGCATATGATGCTGATGTTGGGAAAAATTCTATTAGCACGTACAAGCTGAGTCCAAACGAACACTTTACTCTATCTTTACACAAAGAGGAGAGTGTATCTGCTGAGTTGGTACTGCAGAAAGCTTTAGACCGGGAGAAACAGCCCGTGATTCAGCTTCTACTGACTGCCTTGGATGGAGGAAACCCACCGAGATCTGGTTCCTCGGAGGTTATAATTAATATTCTAGATAATAATGACAACACTCCCGTTTTCAGCAGTCAGTTATATAAAGCGCGTGTATTCGAGAATGCCGCTCAGGGGACATCTATAATAACTCTTAATGCTACCGACTCGGATGAAGGTACCAACAGTGAAATCGTGTACTCTTTCAGTAAACACGATCAAGACGACGTTTTAGGCATTTTTCACATCGATCCAAATACGGGGGAAATTACAGTTAGGGGCAGTATTGATTTCGAGCTAACTACTGCTTATGAAATTCGCGCTCAAGCGAACGACAAAGGACAACCTCCAATGACTGCACACTGTAAGGTTCTGGTTGAAGTTGTGGACGTTAATGATAATGCCCCGAAAATTGCGGTGACATCACTGGTAGACGCTGTTAAAGAAGACGCAAAGGTAGGCACCGCCATAGCGCTTGTTTCTGTGATTGATAAAGATGGTGGTAAAAACGGAATTGTGAATTGCTTCGTCTCTCCGGAGCTTCCGTTTAAACTACAAACAAATTATAAGAACTATTACTCGCTAGTTGTTGCCCGATTACTTGACAGAGAGACAGATCCTCTGTACAATGTCACCATTGTAGCTAAAGATGACGGCACTCCACAGCTCTCCAGCACCAGCGTTATCACCGTGCATGTTTCGGATATTAACGATAACGAGCCACACTTTCCGGAGCCCGTCATTAATATTTACATCAAAGAAAACAGCCAAGTTGGTTCTGTGATCTACAGTGTATCTGCCTTGGATCGAGATTCTGGCCAGAATGCTAAAGTTACTTATGCATTAATGGAAACTTCAATCAATGGCGTGGCCCGGTCATCAGCCATCAAAGTCAACCCTGTGACTGGTGAAATATACAGTTTGCGGGCATTCAACTATGAGGAAGTAAACATGTTTCATTATCAACTTCAGGCTACGGACTCTGGTGTTCCTCCACTTAGCAGTAATGTGACCCTAAATATTTTTATCATAGATGAGAATGACAACAGTCCTGCTGTTCTTCCACCCTATTCTGACCAGGCCTCCTTTAAAATCGAAGGTATTCCATATTCTGCAGACTCCGGCTACTTTGTGGCCAAGATCAGGGCTGTAGATGCAGACTCTGGTTACAATGCACTGCTTTCCTACCACATTAAGGAACCCAAGGGAAACAGCCTGTTCCGAATTGGAAGCAGTTCTGGAGAAATAAGGACTAAAAGGCGAATGAGTGACACTGACTTAAAAACTCATCAATTACTGATTTTGATTTCTGACCATGGAGAACCTTCTCTCTCAACCACAGTTTCTATAGATGTCATGGTTGATGAAAGCATCGATCAAGTACAGACATCATTTAAACAGTTACCTACAAAGGATAATGGTTTCTCGGATGTAAATCTATATTTGCTGATCGCCATTATCTCGATTTCTCTGATATTTTTGCTAAGTATAATTAGTTTAATAGCTGTTAAATGCCAGAGGACGGACAGTGGACTAAGTGCCTACAGCCCTCCGGTGATCACCACTCACCCTGACGGGACCTGGTCTTACTCTAAATCTACTCAGCAATATGATGTGTGTTTTAGCTCAGACACACTGAAGAGTGATGTTATGGTCTTCCCTGCTCCATGTCCACCTGTGGACGCCGAGCTCATCAGCATAAGTGGAGGAGACACGCTTAAGAAGAATCAAACTCTTCCCAACAGTCACAAGGTAAATTCGGGGCCATTAAATGAAAAGTTTTGCCAATTTCTTGCATGGAGGGTGTGTGTGTGTATTTGTGTGTGTGTGTGTGTGTGTGTGTTTGTTTGTGTGTGTGTGTGTGTGTGTGTGTCTGTGTGTTTGTTTGTGTGTCTGTGTGTGTTTGTGTGTGTGTGTGTAGTCTTGTAGGCCTAGTATGCTCTCTGTTTCTCCATTTGAGATTTAGTTTGTTCGATATGCAGCTAAAGGATGACCCTGGACCCCTGGTTATCTGTTTCTCTGTGGACTTCTCTATAGTAATCTAGACAGAAATCATATGTGAGATTTTGGCAGTATCAAACAACTCTGCATGTATGTTACAGCACCTTAGAAGTACTGTTGTTGTAAGAGTTTTATTTATTTCGGCACTCTTGTGGTCCCATTTTTGGACAGATAATCTACCCAGTGTCTGAAGAGTTGAAGGAGCTGATGTTCGAAATTTAGCCAGTGATTTGAACATAATGTGCATCATCCGGAATCTCATGTGTTTAGAATTTCCACAGGGACTGCAGAATTATTTAGAGGTAAATTTCAGGAATGGTGTTCTCCTGGTTTATGGAATGGTCAATAGGGAGACGCTTTGCACCAGCACATTGCTTCTTAAATTTGGAGGACATTATAGGGGCATCTATCTATTGTATTCAAATAAATATTGATTATAATGCTGAGCTTTAGCCAATGGGGTTGGCCCAAGCTTCTGTGGGGCCCAAAACCGAATTTGATTTGGGGCCCCCACCAATATTGGCTATTAGAGGGCTGAGAACACAAGTTTACCTGATTGCTCTTCCTGTAATTCACTCTCACATGTATTTTTTTTGCCTGTTTTTGTAATCAGCAGGATAGTTTTATTTCATTATCACATCAAAGTTATAAACATCAGCTTTGACATTTAGGGAAGAAAGTACTTTTTTTTCTTCTAGAATGGTAAAGGCATGATCTGCCTTACTCTGGCTGCAACATTCATATTCTTACCCTAACCCAGTCTCACCCAGTCTCTAACCCAGAGTCCTACACCACTTGCGTAGTGTGCATATTGGGCTGCCCAGCATTGTACTTCTTTGTTCTTCAGCTTTGTCTTTTCATGCTCAATGTCGAAGTATTTTAGAGTCAATGCTACCGAGAGCAAGATTTATAGCAGACAGTGCTGATGATGAGGGTGTGGCTAGTGACTGAAGAGGTACAGGCTTAATCAGAATGAGGACTTTTTGCTAGATGATCTGAATGGTGGAGGGCAGTATGTGCGCGTGTGTGTGTGTGGAGTCGATGCCACAAAAAGCTTTACACAGGGGAAAAAAGCCTGTAATCCAGCTTGTACTGAATGGAGGAAAACCTACACATTCGGGCACTTTGCTGATGTGCATATACAATACATTAATAATGATGTTTTGACATTTATTATTCCTGTTTTTCTTTTTTTCAAACTGTTACAGAGAATCTCTGTTTTGGAACAGAAATCATGAACTGATACAGATGAAGGAATTAAATGTGGCATTGTGCTCTCATTCGGCAAGTAAGTTAAAAGATATACACAATGCTTTTTCTATCAACCCCGAAGTGTGGTACCATAAAAGTAAAAGGGGTAATAATAATCACAACAACAATAATAATAATAATAATAATGATGAAATAAATAATAAAGAGGATAAAAGTATATAATACAGCAAGTTCGGGACTCTGGGTTCTTCCCTCTGGTATCCACAGGAAGACCCATCCACGAAGCAGCAATTTTACCTTAAAAATTTTTATGCTCGATAAGAACGACAACAGTCCTGCTATTCTCCCTTCATATTATGACCTGGTCTCAGCTTATACAGAGAACATTCCTTATTCTGCCGAGGCGGGATTCTGCGTGGCAAAGATCCGGGCAGTAGATGCAGACTCTTGTTATAACGCGCTGTCTTTTATTACATCACTGAGCCCCAAAAGGAGGTGGCTTCTTCTGAATTGGTAGCAGCTCTGAGAAATATGACTCTTTCAATTCGCCGTTTACTCTTAGATATAGATTTAGTAACAATTGTGCAATCATTTCATGAAGTAGTTTCTATTACAAGCTATTAAAGAAGCAAGTGCTTGTCCTCTTGGTCTTGATTCCCGACTACAGACTACTCAGAGCTGTCCTTGGTGCTGAAAATAATTTTAATTTGTGTCTTGAGGTAATTTTTGGGCGTGTGTGATAATTTGGAAAACCAATTAGGGACAAATGAACACGACGTCAAACGGCTCTTCAGTGATTACACTGTCTCGATTATTTGATTGAAAGTTTGAGCGCTTTACTGTTGACTGAACAAATAACAATAAATCTATTATTTTGAAAATTTAGGAACAATTCATGGATAATGGTAAGCGGTTTCTGTTGATTTTAAATGTAGTGTTTGAATTAAACTAATATTTTACAATTAATGCAGCATTAACCCGTCCATTCGTTCTTGAAATGGCTTTGCACATTAATTTTGCCCAATACGAAAAATATTCGACTTTGTAAATGTAATGGCATATGCTTATTTGTATTATTACAACTTTTCGAAGCTAATTCAAATAATAGGAAAAATTATCCTATTATAGGTGACTCAAGTTTGACTTTCGGTTTTTCTTGCCAGGTGTTCGTCTAGGTCAGTCATTACAGATACGTTCAGAATATGTTCCACAGTGGTTTTATGGGCTGCAGTGAACGACTTCATAAAATTGCGTTGATTTTATCAGTTCATTCTACTCACTAATAATCACTGATAAAATGTAGCTCATTTATCATTTAATAGAAACATGAATGCACAATGCTTATATGAATGTTCATTTACCACAGCGCCGCAAGTTCCATGTATCATCCACATGGTGTCTCTATTGACTTAGTGAAATGGTACATACGGTGTTTCTGGGCTCCTCCTTGTTTGAAAATCAGAGGTACTAACACAGGGCTTTGTCACGGATTCGTCAGACTCAAAGACTTGGTCGGTGGACTTCGGCTTTGCTCAGTTTAATGCGAAGCAAATTTCGGTCTTCGTGATTCTTGGCTATAAAACGTCGCATTGGACCTATGCTGGTGATCAAACTGATGGGACAATGTCTTATTCGGATATACGGATATCCTTGTTTACGTGTCGACTGGTGCTGCTGCTATGGTGTAGCTGGGAGGCGGTTTATGGACAACTGTCTTATTCGGTTTCAGAGGAGGTAAACCCGGGGACCTTTGTAGGAAATATCGCCAAAGATTTGCATTTGAATGTATACGAACTTGACTCACGCAGATTCCAGATTGTTGGTGTGTCGCAGAAGAAATATTTCGAGGTGAATTTAAAGACGGGAATTTTGTATGTAAGTGAAAGACTTGACAGAGAGCAGCTTTGTCCGAATGGACTTAAATGCGTGGTTAGTGTCGAAGCGGTTATTAATAATCCTTTGATTGTTTATCGTGTGGAGATTAATGTCATGGACGTCAATGATAACGCTCCGTCTTTTAGAACAAAGTCTCAAATTTTTAATATAACTGAAATCACCTTGCCTGGGGTGCGATTTCTTTTGCCCAAAGCGCAAGATCCGGATGTTGGGAAAAATTCTGTGAATGCCTATAAACTGAGCCCGAATGAACACTTCTCCTTGGCTCTGCACAAAGAAGAGAGTGTATCTGCTGAGTTGGTGCTACAGAAGGCTTTAGACAGAGAGAAACAGCCTGCGATCCAGCTTCTATTAACTGCTGTGGACGGAGGAAATCCACCAAGATCTGGTACCATGCTGATTATTGTAAATGTGTTGGATGTTAACGACAATCCTCCGGTTTTCAGCAGTTCTTTATATAAAGTTCGTATCTTAGAAAATATTCAGCCAGGAACATCGATAATAACTCTGAATGCAACTGACTTGGACACGGGTACAAACGGTGAAATTGTTTATTCTTTCAGTAAGCTTGAGCAGGACAATATCCTTGATAAGTTTTCTATTGACCCTAAAACCGGAATGGTAGCGGTAAATGGAATCATCGATTTCGAAGAAACCAATGTTTATGAAATTCATGCCCAAGCTAGTGACAGAACTCAGTCGCCCTTGTCCGCTCACTGTAAATTGTTGATCGAAGTCGCAGATATTAACGATAATGCTCCTCAAATAACCGTCAGCTCTCTTATAAATGAAGTGACAGAAGACACAAAGATTGGCACTGCTATAGCACTTATTTCAGTTACGGATAAAGATGGTGGTAAAAATGGAGAGGTGAATTGTTATCTTTCAAACGAGCTCCCGTTTAAGCTGCAAACGAACTATAAGAATTATTACTCAATTGTGGTCGACGGTCAGTTGGATAGAGAGATCACGTCTCAGTACAATGTGTCAATCATAGCCACAGACAAAGGAACTCCGCCTCTTTCCAGCACCGGAATGATTGCAGTGAGTATTTCTGATGTAAACGACAATGCACCCTCATTTAAGGAGACGATAATCAACGTGTATTTGAAAGAGAATAGTCCCGTGGGTTCTTTAATCTACACAGTGTCGGCATTCGATGCGGATTTAAACCAAAATGCAAAGATTTCTTATTCCTTACTTGAGTCATCACGGAAATTTGCGCAGTTGTCATCAGCTGTGAACGTGAACTCTGTTAGTGGAGAAATTTACAGCCTCCAAAGTTTTAACTACGAGGAAGTAAAAACATTTCAGTTTCAAGTCCAGGCCGCAGACTCCGGTGCTCCTGTGCGCAGCAGCAACCTGACTATTAACGTATTCATTCTGGATGAGAACGATAACAGTCCCGCAGTTCTTCCGCCATACCAGGGCTCCGTCAACACTGAAAATATTCCCTATTCAGCTGAAGTTGGATATTTTGTCGCCAAAATCAGGGCTGTGGATGCTGATTCTGGTTACAATGCCCTGCTGTCTTATCACATCACTGAACCCAAGGGAAACAGCCTCTTCCGAATCGGAAGCAGCACTGGGGAAATAAGGACTAAAAGGCGAATGAGTGACAATGACTTGAAGACTCATCAATTAGTAATTTCGATTTCTGATCATGGAGAACCTCCCCTCTCTGCTACTGTCTCTGTTGATGTCGCGGTTATTGAAAATGCTGCTGAAGTACAAACAACCTTCCGAAAGTTTCCAGTTGAAGAGAACAATTTCTCTGATCAAAATCTATATTTGCTAATTGCCATTATCTCCATTTCAGTTATATTTTTGTTATGTCTAATTAGTTTAATTGCTATAAAATGCCACAAGATGGATGGTGGATTGAGTGCATACAGTGCGCCTGTGATCACCACACACCCCGACGGAAGCTGGTCTTACTCCAAATCTACGCAGCAGTATGACGTGTGCTTTAGCTCTGACACACTGAAGAGTGACGTGGTGGTTTTCCCGGCGCCATGTCCGGCTGCAGATGCTGAATTGATCAGTATTAATGGAGCGGACACATTTAAACGCAATCAGACGCTTCCCAACGGCGAGAGGGTAAGAGCGCTTGAGAGCCTTTTCACATTACACACTGAAATTCGTCTATGATGCTTGGCCAACTCTCTTAATCAGTTGTGACAGCGAGATGGGTTTTCTTCTCTAATATCTCATTGTGTGAATTATTGTGCACTGTACATTATTGTACAGTCGGAATTGTGGCTAATGAATTATGACTCATTGCTAAAATTGATTGGGATTTGCAGTGTATTTATATTCTGACTTAAGCCTTGCTATAATTCTGCTATAATTTGCCTTTTTTATTTTGAAAGTATTTTGGCTCATACTGAAGTTTTTAGTAGAAAATGGTGTTCAACTGTCTTTGTCAGTATGTGAGCGCTGTAAGCAAGTTCATTTCTGTTGTGATTCTGAACTTCAGAAGCTACAGTAAATTGAAACTAAATTTATTGTTTAATATACTGTCTCTGCCGCTAATATTGGCATCCTTGGCTAAAGAGGCCATGAAAAAAACATGGTAATCTAAGGGGAAAACATAAAATAAATATTTCCCTCAAAATGTGCCACAATCATTGGCAATCCTGGAAGCCTGGATAAAACTACGGTTCAAGTATCGTCCCTTTCACGTTTTACTTGAAGTTCTAAATAATGATCAGTGAAACTTAAATGGTCAACTATAACTTCGTGTTTCTCTGGGGTATGAATATGAGGTAACACACAGGCTAATTTCCATTAGTCCTTCATCACCATGGTTAAAGCAAAGTAATACTGTTGCATTATGTAACACAGTTGCTAAGCTTCACAAATGTAGGAATAACGAAAATAGATGGCTTGAAAATGCCCAAGTGAAGAATACTGATAATTGGCTTGAAAATTGAAAATCCCCATTTTGACTATGAGGGAGTGCAAGGCATATGGCTATATGAAAAATCTTCCTGGAAGAGGATGTGTATATATTTGACAATTTGCATTTTGTGAGGAGGACAGATCACATGTTCGTCTTTTTTATGTCTTGGATTCAGATGTCCCCAAAATTGAATTTAGACACCATCAAATCAACTGCAGAATTTTTGGGTAGGTAACCAGAAAATAGTCTCTGTGGTCATGAGGAAACAAACCTCACTTACAGTCTTCCAAATGGAGCTGGAATTTCCAATGAGGCTCAAGTCTGCAGTCAGATGAAACCAAAGTAGAGATTCATTGCAAAATGTGCCAGGGATGGATTTTGACTTTAAATAAAAATAGCCATGGTGTAAAGATTCTCATCCCCACTGTGACTTTGGTGGCGGATCTTTGATATTGTGGGGTCTTTTTTCTTTTAGAGGCTAGGCAATCTTCTGAGGAAACATCATATCATGGGTTTCATCATGTACCAATAGTTATTACATGAAAACCCGACTACCTCTGCCAGAAAGCTTGAACTTGGCCATTGTGTGACTTTCCAACTGTAGAACCTGAAAGTTTGATTTGGCTGGATTTTACTCAAAATACGTGTCAATTCATATTGTTGGAACACAGGCACATTCCATGTGTAAAATTTGGTTGATTTAACAGCAAGCTTATACGACCTGGATGCTCTGTTGCCTGCCTCGAATCTCCTTTGTTTTGCCCAGCAGGGGGTTTGGAGCCATTTGCTCTGGCCCTCTGAAACTCACCGACCTCTTCTCAATTAAAGTCAGGATCAGTTACTTTTAAGCTGCTTAAAACGATCTTAACCTCTATCAAATTCATAATTTATTTCTGTTCAATATCCTAGGAAGGAACCTGTTATATATTGATAACGCAATTGGGCTATAATATTCCATCTTAAGGCTTTTCCATGACAACTGCATCATTTTAATACATATTCATATCATGTTTGGTCTCTTTATTCTCGGGGGAGTCCAAGGAGTTGAATGGAACATGTTTCATTTCCCTTGGAATTATGGTTCGTTTGTAAGATTCATTCAAGCAACTACCCTAGTCTCCCTGTGCAAATTATCTTATCACCTAGGCCAGTAAAACTCTAATTCGGCCAACCTTCCCTCTACCTTTTTCGGAGGCGTGGTTTGGAGTCTTTAAAGGTACGAGATCCTGAGGGGGGGCTTCTCTTCTCTTCTTGGTCTTTTCTCTTCTTGCTCCTGCTCTTCTTCTTGCTGTCCTGTCCTTTCTTGGTCAACTTCTGACGTGCGAATAGGTAAGCGGGGAGAGGTCACGTGCTGCCTTGTTCCGGAGCGGGGGAACATGTGAGTTCTCCCCGACCACGTGGAGCGATTTTAGCTCCGTGTGGTCATTCATCTTTTCCAGGTATGAAAATACTCTAAATCCTTCTAAATTATATGTAACGGTAATTGGCTTATCATTGATTTGTTTGATTCAAGTTGTGCCTACCTGGTAAATTAAATTATTGTTATTCCTTTTCCAGCCTGCGTGTTCTCATTGTAAATTCTTTCTGGCCTTGTTGCGATTGGGACTTAAGGGGAGACTCCTACCAAGACATGTGTAGGTAGCGATACTTCTAAGTTAGATTGAGATTGGGTTCTACCTATTAAGGGGTTATGGAATTATCGGCTCTTAAGATTTAGCTATTAGTTAATCTTTCTTAGGGGCCCTTTGATATACATAAACCTAGGTTCGTGGTACGTTCATACTCAGAGCCATTTGCCTGATGTTGCTACCATGACAGTCTCTTCTATCCAATGGATTTATCGTCGAATTAGACCAGGCAGAGACGCCTATTTTAACCCTAGGGGGTGTTCTGCTTAGTGACAATGGTTTTCGCAGATAGAGTTCGGGTGCGTAACTGCCCTGAGATTCACGCATGCTGTTTCAATTCTAATTCTAATTTGGAGTCAGATTTTTAACGAGGATTATAGCTAAATTTTGTATTCTAACTGTTATATGGAGTCAGATAAATCGTAACCATTGCGCTTTCATGCCCCGTCCTCGGACGGTGAAAAAATATCCATTATATTGTGATTCACACCAGCCAGAAAAATGCTCTAATTAAAGTTAGACTAAGAAAACACGTAAGGCCTTCAACCCGGGCAATATCCGCCTTTTGGTTGTTGCTCTTTTGGGGTTTTACACAACAGATCAGTGAGCACAGTCCAAAGCATACATGAAAATAAACACAGAAATAGTTAGCAAAACTCAGAATCAAGGTTTTTCCTTGGCCATTCTAGTCCTCTGACCTAACTCCAGTAGAAAACCTGTGGGTGAGCTGAAGTGGATGGTTCATAAACGTGGATCTGGGAATTTGAATGACCTGGAGTGATTCTGGATGGCCTCAGATTGTTTGCCATGTCTTCCCCAACCTCATTACACATTTGTGGTGAAAATTCAGACTTGTTATTCTGGCAATAGGAAGCTGCAAAAGTTTTGAATTAAGAGGATCCAATAATTGTGGCACGCATTTTTGAGTAAAGTATGTTTTGTGATGGTAATTTTTTTTCTTTCAATCATTGCAATTCATTCAAATGTTATATTTGTATTACTGTTTGGACTTAAATATAATGATGTTAAACAATAATGAAGTTAATTCACAACCACTTCTGTTCATATTTACCAAGGGTACTGACATTAATGGAGGGCACTGGATTTTCTCCATGTGTTTTAATTGCCATATAAGCATATCTTCTTGTTTTACTTATAAGAGTTTCGGTTCTGACATTGTTGCGTGTGACTTGGTTTCTTTTATTCTTTTGTTCTGAATATCACACACACACACACACACACACACACACATATATATATATATATATATATATATACACAGCGCCCTCCATAATTATTGGCACCCGTGGTTAAGATGTGTTAAAAGCCTAAAAATAAATTCAATTTTTATTGCAGAGGCATACTGTCACACTGAAAATTGTAGAAAAACGTAACCTTCAACTCAAGTGAATTTTAAGGGGGAAAAATCCCTAAGAAATAATAACTTTTTTCATAAAATCACCTGTCCCACAATTATTGGCACCCCTACCAATTCCCAGGAAATAAATGTAATTGAAGTATTTCTGTCATTTCTACAGTAGTTTACAAAGTTAATCAGAGTATCTACAGTAGGAACATGTAATTAGTAATTTATCACTTCCTGTTTCCCTGGGGTATAAATATGACGTGACACAGAGGCCATTTGTCTTATCCACTCTTCAACATGGGAAAGACAAAGGAACACACCATTCAAGTAAGGCAGATGTGTGTCGACCTTCACAAGTCAGGCAATGGCTACAAGAAAATAGCCACTCGCCTGTGCCTGCCCATATCTACTGTCAGAGGAATCATTAAGAAGTTTAAAACAACTGGAACAGTGGTAAACAAGCCTGAACAAGGACGCAAGGTTATGTTGCCACCACCCACAGTGAGTAGGATGGTAAGAGAAATAAACAGTTCTCCAAAGCTCACTGTTAAAGAATTGCAACAAATGGTAGCATTTTGGGGTCACAAAGTCTCCAAACAACCATCAGGCACAATCTACATGCCAACCTGCTGTTTGGGAGGCATGCATAGAAAAAACCTTTTCTCACTCACAATCATAAATGCAAACGTCTGGAGTTCGCTAAGCGGTACTGGGACTTCAACTGGGACCGTGTGCTTTGGTCAGATGAGACCAAGACAGAGCTTTTTGGCAACAAACACTCTAAGTGGGTCTGGCGGAACACAAAAGATGAGTATGGAGAAAAGCACCTCATGCCCACTGTGAAGTATGGGCGAGGATTGGTGATGCTGTGGGCCTGTTTCTCTTCCAGAGGCCCCGGGAACCTTGTTAGGGTGCATGGCATCATGAACACTTTGTAATACCAGGACCTTTTAAATCAAAATCTGGTGGCCTCTGCTAGAAAGCTGAAGATGGGTCGTTACTGGGTCTTTTAGCGAGACAATGACCCTAAACATTTGGCCAAATCTACACCGAAATGATTCACCAGACACAGAATCAAGCTCCTCCCATGGCCACCTCAGTCCCCAGACCTCAACCCCATTGAAAACCTGTGGATTGAGCTGAAGAGGAGAGTGCAGTGGAGAGGACCCCGTTCGCTGGATGATTTAGAGAGATTGTGCAAAGAAGAATGATCGAAGATCCCTCTTTCTGTATCCTCCCATCTTGTGAAACATCATGGGTGAAGATTACATGCTGTTGTTTTGGCAAAAGGGGGTTGTACAAAGTATTAATATCAGGGGTACAAATAATTGTGGCACATATGATTTGATGTAGAATAATTATTTCTTAATATGGGATTTTTTCCCATCGAATAAATGCGCTTGAATTAAAGGTTGGATTTTCCTCTTTTTTTCATTGTGGTCCAATATTATTTAGAGAAAAACTGAATTTATTAGAAACTAAAGAACACTTTTATTACACTGTTGCTGTTACTGCGTATGGAGGGTAAAATATTATCTTATTTTGCTTTATAATGACACGAGGTGTCGCTTTAGTCCACAAAAAATAATAACAGCACAAGCTCCTCCTTGCTTAGGCTCTTACATCCTGACCGCTTTGTTGGGGGAACTATCAGAGGCGGTGAGACACGAATGACGAGCACAGGTCATATTTGATTTTATGTAAAGGCTGTATTTTTGCGTATACAAGGCTTCTGTTTTCAACCGAAAATAGCGTGTAATGATGGGAATATGGAAACGGCCAGAAAATGTTTGGATGCAGCGTATCCTGTTTCTTTGTCTTTGGGGCTGCTCTTCGACACAGACTGTATATTCCGTTTCCGAGGAGGTCGACAAAGGTACATTTGTTGGAAATATCGCTAAGGATATAAATATAGATGTGAAGGACCTGGAATCTCGCGGATTTCGACTCGTTTCAAGGTCAAGTATAAAGAACTATTTTAACATAAATCTGAAAACTGGCATTCTCTATGTTGATGAAAGAATTGACAGAGAGGAATTGTGCCAAAATTTGGTACAGTGTTCTTTAAATATAGAGACGATTTTGAATCACCCCATGTATCTTCACCGCATTGAGGTAAACATCTTGGATATCAACGATAACGCACCCTCGTTCGTTGATAGGAATTACTTTTTAAATATCACCGAATTAGCAATTCCAGGAGAGAGATTTCATCTTCCCATTGCTTATGACCCAGATGTTGGAAGTAACTCCGTTAAGACCTACAAGCTTAGTCCGAATGAACACTTCTCTCTGGATATACAAAGCAGTGGAGAACAGAGCGTGTCTGCTGAATTAGTTCTGCAGAAAGCTTTAGACCGGGAGAAACAGCCTTTGATTACGCTTGTACTGACTGCGTTTGATGGCGGAAAGCCTCCCAGATCTGGAAGCTTACAGATTGTTGTTAATGTAATCGACGTGAACGATAATGCGCCTGTGTTCAGCAGTCCTCTCTATAAGGTACGTGTTCCAGAAAATTCCCCTTACGGAACAACTATCATCACCCTTAATGCGACAGATGCGGACGAAGGAGTAAACGGTGACATAGTATACTCCTTTATAAAACGAGGCAGTCTGAATAAAATTGAACATTTTGCCATCGATTCGAAAACTGGAGTGATCACTGCTAAGGGACCCTTGGATTACGAGGAAAACTCTGCGTATGAAATCCGTGCGCAGGCGCAGGATGGAGGGCAATCGCCTAGAAGTTCTCACTGTAAAGTGCTCGTGGGAATTGTTGATATAAATGACAACGCTCCTATGGTAACAGTTACATCGCTAATGAGTCCAGTCAAAGAAGATTCTCCGAAAGGGAGTGTGGTTGCTTTGATAGCCGTTGAAGATAAGGATAGTGGTAAAAACGGACTTGTGAAGTGCACGCTGGTTGGTGGACTGCCTTTTAAACTTCAGTCTTCCTATACGAACTCTTACTCGTTGGTTGTTGACGGTCCACTTGACAGAGAGAGCACTTCACAGTACAATGTCACCATCACAGCTGCAGATGAAGGGACTCCACCCCTTTCAAGTACCAGCATTATTCGTATAAAAGTTGCCGATGTAAATGATAATGCGCCGCGCTTTCCCGAGTCTGTTGTTAATGTTTATTTTAAAGAAAACAGTGCGGTTGGCTCCGTAATTCACACTTTATCTGCTTTTGATGCCGACTTAAATGAAAATGCAAAAGTTTCATACTCTATATTGGAGAATTCAGCTAGAAGTATGAGCACGCCGTCATTCGCGAGCGTGAACTCTGTTAGTGGAGATATATACATCATGCAATCGTGTGACTATGAGGAAATAAAATCGTTTCAGTTTCAAGTTCAGGCCACAGACTCTGGGGTTCCCCCTCAAAGCAGCAACGTTACTGTGCACGTTTTCATCCTGGATGTGAATGACAACAAACCTGCAATTCTTCCACCATATTCTGGCCAAGACTCTGATAATACTGAAAATATTCCTTATGCTGCTGAAGCGGGATATTTTGTGGCAAAGATCAGGGCTGTAGACGCAGATTCTGGTTACAATGCGCTACTTTCTTATCACATATTGAAACCTAAGGGAAGCAGCCTCTTTCGAATTGGAAGCAGCACCGGGGAAATTAGGACAAAGAGGCGAATGAGTGATAATGACTTGAAGACTCATCTTTTGGAGGTTTTGATTTCGGACCATGGAGAGCCTTCCCTCTCAGCAACAGTTTCCATTGATGTGGTAGTTGTTGAAAGCATTGAAATACCGACGTCATTCAGACAGCTACCGACAACGGAAGAAGGTTTTTCGGATTTAAATTTTTATCTTTTGGTCGCAATTATATCTATTTCGGTTGTATTTTTGTTTTGTTTAATTAGTTTAATAGCAGTAAAATGTCACAGGACGGACCACGGTACGAATAAGTACAACACTCCAGTGATTACCACACATCCTGATGGGAGCTGGTCTTACTCCAAATCTACGCAACAATATGACGTGTGTTTTAGCTCAGACACGCTGAAGAGTGATGTTATGGTTTTTCCCGCTCAATTTCCGTCTGCTGACGCAGAGCTTATTAGTATTAATGGAGAGGACTCTATAAAAAGGAACCAAACTCTGCCGAATACCGCGAAGGTAAGAAAGAAAGCTTTCCACCATTGCAACCAAACCTGAATTCATACTGGTTTAAAAACGCGTACTTGGATGTTTGAGTTTGTCTGTTGAATTGTTTATAGCAGCGTTATGGAGCAACAGTTTGTTCACGTGTCTGTTGACTTGTATTTGCGCACTTTTTTTTTGTTTTTTTTTTTTGTTTTGCTTGTTGATCTGTTTGGCATATTCATCTATCAACTGTTTTACGATAAGCTCATGCATTGGCCAGTTATATTTGCATATGTTGGTTTGATAATGATATTGCATAATGTTTGGCATCTATCTGTATTGATTTGTTGCGGACGTGCATTAAGTTGTTGACGCAATACTGAGCAAATGTCAGATGGCTATATGTGTTGGTTTTCAAAAGATTGATTTACGAGGTAAGAGAGACTGATGTTTCAGATTCGAATTGATGACACATTGTCTACTTTGTCTTCAAAGCAAATATCGAACTGATAATAAAAATAATAATAATAACAATAATAATAATAATAATAATCATAATAATAACAACAATAATAACAATAATAATCATAATTATTATTATTATTATTATTGCTTTGCGTAATATCAATTATTTCACTGCTGTAATTAGCGCTGCAAACATTCCCCTAACCTTCCCGATGTCAGAAAACTACCTTTAAAATGTCATGAAAGTTGACTGATAATGTATTAATAAAAAAAAAATCCAAAGAGATGGTGTTTAATTGGTGAGTAATTGCAGAATGAACAAGCATGCAATTAATTGATTTATTAAAAGGAACTTTACCCCGTAGCAGTAGGCTATTGCAGTCCCTATCCAGACTTTCCGGAACGATTTCTGACTTTGGCGGAGCTGTCCTTGGTGCTGAAATAACACCTGTTCCTTTAGTGGACAAGACGGTGACGATCCTTTAGAAATACGAGTCAAGGTCTGTCTTTTTTTTTCTTTCTTTTTGCTCGAGTTTGATATATTTTCTTCGTTTGTGACATGCAACGAGATTGCAAATGACGGTAAATACTGTTTAAAAGAGACACGTTGCTACAATATTCAAGCCTGCCCAATGATGAAATGAAAACAATGTCTGCGAAAATCCATATACTCCAGTAATATAAATGCCATATGCTTCCTTTTTTATGAGTTTTATATCCCCGGTGATGTTCATCTGATTCTTGCGCTCTTTTATGATGTAGGCTAGACACAGTTTAATTGGCTAAGTGGGCTATTTGTTACTAAATTTTCTATTACTTTCAAACATGTATTTTCGACTTTTTTCCTGTATATTTATTCGTTCCTCGTGAACAAGATTTCTCAAAGCTTTTTAAGTTACACGGCATTTCTAGTTGACAAATATGCGTGTTCAGACCATGATATGAGCTGAAGAAAATACGTGCGTTTAACTGCTTCAGGTTCACGCCTTGCCTTTTATTAACATGTAGAATATTCTGAAAAACAACAACTTGTTTCATGTGGAACAATTTGGGAATAATCAGTTACTGATCTGAAACAGTAGTTTCATGGTTACTCCAAATCTACAAATTCATTCTTCAGTTTAATGTTGTTCCACTGCTTAACCACACGATGTCTCCGACAATTCACCAAGTAGTGACATTGCTGTAAACTCCTCCTCGTTTGATAGGGGGAAACGACGACACTAGGCTTTGATAAACAGAGAAGGACGACGCCTGTACTCGCTCGGAAGCTAAAGGCTGTGCACTTTTTATTTTGTTTAAATTGAGATATTTTGTCAACACAGATTTGGATGAAATAAAAATCGTTGGATTTATGTTGTTGTCAGGGTTGGAGGAGCTATGTATCGAGATTCAACGACAACGTTTCATCTGGTGTTGCTGCTATTGTGTGACTGGCAATCGGTGCTCGGACAGCTCTCTTATTCTGTTTTGGAGGAGGCAAGCTCGGGGACCTTTGTGGGTAATATTGCCAAAGATTTAAATCTGAATGTGCAGCAATTGGAGTCACGGGCATTTCAGATTGTTACTGGTTCTCAGAATAATTTTTTCGATGTGAATTTAAAAACGGGAGCTTTGTATGTGAATGGAAGGATTGACAGAGATGAGCTTTGCTCGAGCATGCTCAAATGCGTGATCAGTGTCGAAGCTGTTGTTAATAATCCTTTGAGAGTTTATCGTCTGGAAATTAATATTGTGGATATCAATGACAATTCCCCTACTTTTCTGGAGGCGTCTCAACATATCAATGTAACGGAAAATACACTCTCTGGTGTCAGATTTCTTTTACCCACGGCGTATGATGCAGATGTGGGGAAAAATTCTGTTAGCTCGTATAAACTAAGTCCAAACGAACACTTCTCCCTGGCCTTGCACAAAGAGGAGACGGTATCTGCTGAGTTAGTGCTACAGAAAGCTTTAGACCGAGAGAAACAGTCTGTCATTCATCTTTTATTGACTGCCATGGACGGAGGAAATCCACCGAGGTCTGGCACCATGCAGATTATTGTGAATGTGTTAGATATTAACGACAATCCCCCCGTTTTCGGCAGTTCACTTTACAAAGTTCGTGTTTTTGAGAATACGGCGCCCGGGACGTCGATAATAACTTTTAATGCAACAGATTTAGACGCAGGTGTGAACGGTGACATTGTTTATTCATTCAGTAAACTGCAGCAACGACGTGTACTAGATATGTTTTCTATTGATCCCCAGACCGGAACAGTAACAGTTACTGGAATCATTGACTTCGAGGAAAATAGAGCTTTTGAAATTCACGCGCAAGCGAATGACAGAGCTCACTCTCCTATGTCTGCTCATTCTAAATTGTTAATTGAAGTGGTGGATGTCAACGATAACGCTCCTCAAATAACCGTGACATTGGTTTCGGACGTCTTGAAAGAGGATGCAAAGGTAGGCACAGCGATTGGTCTCGTCTCGGTTATCGATAAAGACAGTGATAAAAACGGAGTCGTGAATTGTTACATATCAAATGAGCTTCCATTTAAACTGCAAACGAACTATAAGAATTATTATTCTATTGTGGTTGACGGTCCCTTAGACAGAGAGAATACGTCTCGTTACGATGTTTCAATCACTGCAAAGGATGAGGGGACGCCGCCTCTCTCTAACGCCAGAATCATTACTGTGTATATCTCTGACGTGAACGACAACGCACCTCGCTTTGCTGAGCCCTCGGTTAATGTATATTTGAGAGAGAACGCTCCAGTGGGTTCTCTCATCCACACAGTATCTGCATTCGATGCGGATATAAAAGAAAATGCAAAGATCTCGTATTCAATTTTGTCGACTTCTGCCAGGGGCGATTTGTCGTCAACAGCCGTCAGTGTTAATTCTGCCAGTGGGGAATTATACTGCCTACAAAGCTTTAATCACGAAGAAGTGAAATCATTTCAGTTTCAAGTCCAGGCTACGGACTCCGGTGTGCCTCCACTAACCAGCAACGTGTCTGTAAACATTTTTATTTTGGACGAAAATGACAACAGGCCTATGGTTCTTCTGCCATATTCTGACCGAGGCTTGGTCAATGTTGAAAACATTCCATATTCTGCTGAAGCTGGATATTTTGTGGCAAAGATCAGGGCTGTGGACGCTGACTCCGGTTACAATGCACTGCTGTCATATCACATCTCAGAACCCAAAGCAAGCAGCCTCTTTCGAATTGGAGGCAGCTCTGGAGAAATAAGGACCAAGAGGAGAATGAGTGACAATGACTTGAAGGCCCATCCTTTGGTGATTTTAATTTCTGATCATGGCGAACCTTCTCTGTCTGCTACTGTTTCCATAGATGTTGTGGTTGTGGAAGATATGGGTGAAACACTGCCATCATTCAAACAGTTTCCAGAAAAGAAAGACGCTTTTTCTGATTTAAATCTCTACTTACTGATCGCTATTATCTCTGTCTCAGTAATATTTTTGCTGAGTCTCATTAGTTTATTTGCGGTAAAATGCTACAAAATGGACAGTGGATTGAGCAATTACAGTGCTCCTGTGATCACCACACATCCTGATGGGAGCTGGTCTTACTCAAAGTCTACTCAGCAATATGATGTGTGTTTCAGCTCAGACACACTGAAAAGCGATGTTGTGGTTTTACCAGCTCCATTTCCATCAGCAGATGCAGAGTTGATTAGCATAAATGGAGCAGATACTTTCAAACGGAACCAAACTCTCCCCACCAGTCAAAAGGTAAGAACACTTGCCCAGGGTTGTACTTCAATACTGAGAAGTATGAAATGATGTTTATCGTAAGGATATAATATTAGCAAGAGCGATGAGTGAACAGGAAAATTAGTTGTGTGTTTGTGTTGCATCCGCTTACATTTGGATTACTTGGCAAATATGAACAAAAGTGGTTATAAATTAATGCCATTATTGTACATATGCATTTCTAAGTTGAAATATAGTGATTGAAATGATTATTGGAAGGAAATATTTTCTCAAAAACGTGCTGGAATTATTAGTTTCCCTTCAATCAATACTTTAGGTGGCTTCCTTTATCAGGATAAAATGATATCCTTTATCATAGTCTTCTCCTGTGTCAAATGAGGCTGAAGGAGATATGGCTTGAGATTTAGGTAAAATCCTGCCTGCAGAATCTCCTGGTCTTTAAAATGCCCTCAGATTAGTGTTCGGGTCAGAGGACTTGGATGTCGAAGACAAGACTTTGATTCTGTGGTTGATGATTTTTTTTTTTTTTCGGATTTCAATGCATGTTTGGGGTGGCACAGTGGTTCGCAATATTGTCTCACAGCAAGAGGGTTTTGGGTTTCAATCCGGCCTGGGGCCTTTCTGTGAGGAATTTGCATGTTCTCCCCGCGTTTGCGTGGGTTTCCTCCGGGTACGCCGGTTTCCCCCAGCCACAAAAAAACATGCATTATAGGATGTATGGCTGTGTGCGAAAGTTTGGTGGTAGTCGGAGGGGCCGTAGGCGCATACTGGCAGCCACGCTTCTGTCAGCCTGCCCCAGGGCAGCTGTGGCTACAAAACGTAGTTTACCACCATCAGAGTGTGAGTGAATGAATAATGTATCCATTTTTAAGCATCTTTGAGTGCCTAGAAAAGCGCTATACAAAACTGATGCATTATTATCATTCATTATTATTATGTTTCAGATCATAGTCCTGTTGGATGATCTAGCTATGGGCTGGCTTAAGCCCAAGTAGTCAAGTTTTGATTTACATTGTAATTTCTGCTGGTTCGCAATGGATTTCATCATGCTATGAATCCTAACTAGTTGTCCTGCGTCTTTGGAAGGAAATCAAGTTTAATGGCGCTTTTACACCGTACCCACCTTGTAGCTTTATTGCCAAAGACCTTTATTTTGGTCTCCTCTGTCCACAGAACCTTGTCCCACTTGAAGGTCTTGTACTATACGGCGAACTGTTGGTGCATGAGTTTGTTTTTATTTTTATGTCAACTGAGGTTTTTTTCTGGCAATTTTATCAAACATTAGAGCCATACATCTGCATTCCTTAATATAGCTGTGTATACTGTATGGTGGAGTATATTTAAGCTCTTTAATATCTCACTTAAACATCTTTTCTGAGAGTGCTGCCTCTCTATCTGTAATTTTTGACTGTTCTTGGATGTGTTGGGGCTCATAGTCTACGCTTGCATCTGTTGTGTCATTCTTCTTAATCCAAAGGACATCCACCACAATCAGAATTTATATATGTGTGTTATATTTCTGCAGTCACTCCCCCAGTCTTCTGTTTCAGCATCATCTTTCACGCTTTATTTGAAACATCAGCAATTTCAGCCATCTTCAGAAATTGTGCTCCTGGAAAAAGTGTACAATCATACAGTTCTTTTTGAAAAAAAATCTTCTCAGTCCTTTCTGCTGCTTATGGTAGCCAAATTATGCGGAACTAAATTTTCTTTCTTAAAATTAATTAATTAATTCAGAAAATTCATAAAGACTTAGAATAAAATCAAACTATTCATTAAGATTGATCATGATAAAGTACATTCAAAGTTTAAGAACTTTTACTGGTGTTACATAAACGGCCCTAAATGTGTCCTAAATATGACCCCAAATTAGAAAAAAGTTGGGATGGTAATTTAATTAAAACACAACCGAAAGCAATGATTTGCTAACTATTTTTGACCTGTATGACATTATTATGTGTGTCACCTCATGAAATTGTATTGATCTTTTAAAATAGACATTTGAATTAAGATTTTTGCGGCATTTTTTTAAAAGTTAGGACATTAACATATTTACCACTTTGAATGTTACCATTCCTTCTCACAACACGTAATACATGGGACCAAAGACACCAAGTGATCAAGTTTATCAGGTGTAATTTTGTTATATGCTTCATGCAAACATGTTTTAAGATGTACAACAATATGGGATCTTTGTCACAATACACCACGCATTCTCTATTAAGGTCCATGCCATTCTATCACCTGCACCCTGTACTTACACAGTCATGCCTTTGTAATGGGGACAGCATGTGGTTTTGAGTTGTCTGGTTGAAATTTGATTGGGTGTCCCTGGAAAAGATGCCATCTTGAAGATGGTGTATTCCTCCAAAATCTCAGTTTAGTTTCCAGTATTAAGGATACCTTCACAGAAGAGCAAGTGATCTTTGGGCACTGATGCAACATCATCAATACCTTGACAAAGCATGACCCTTGAACTTCTTGCTGGTGACAGTCGGGGTGGTCCTTTTGGTCTTTCTTCAAGAGCTGAAATTTTACTTTATCTGACCACAATGCTCATTTCAACTGTTGATGGTCCCTCTCAGGTGCCTGTTAGCCTAGAGAAGTCAACATCACTTCAGGACACTGTTAACATAAGGCTGACTTAATGCAGCTCTAACTTGCATGTGTGGATGTAAGAGAGTGGAGAGTAGTCTTGAGTAGTTTTGACCAAGTGGACGGGAGTTTAGGATGTTTTCTTTATTCCTAAGAGAATTTTCTGCTTGCAATCTGAAAAAGTACTCATTAGTCTACCAGGTTGTCCTGTGATAATTGAGTTTTCCACTGCTGACTGTCTTCTTAAAGATGTTCCAGGCAGTATATTGTGGTAAACCCAAGTTTGGATCCATCTGCCTGAATGATTTCATGATTTAGGAGCCTCGTCATGGACGAATTGATTTCCCTGTGTACAACTCTGGTTCTTATGCTTATGGGTAGCAATTACCAAGCCTGAGTGCCGTTTAAAAGCCTAAAATCAAAATTATACATTAAAAAAGGTCTTATATCAGTACTATTTGAACTCAGCTGGGTAATCAGCAACCCACATGAATAAATTTGTCCAAAATGTTATGGGCGACTTAAAGTAGGGTACAGGATATATAAACAAATGCTGCTGTTTGTACATAGTGTTACCAACATATATCAAAATACTCCTCTGTAAAACTGTGTATTGTCATGATTATAGCATGAGTATTGGTGGATTATAAACGCAAACCTGATTACATAACTCAGTTTAGGCTCTGTGCTCTAGGATGTTCGATTTTGGGGACAAAAATACAATAAACCTGGAGACCATTAGCTTGAATTTGATATACACATATTCTAATACTT
Source organism: Gymnothorax reevesii (assembly GCA_029721435.1). NCBI lineage: Eukaryota > Metazoa > Chordata > Actinopteri > Anguilliformes > Muraenidae > Gymnothorax > Gymnothorax reevesii. Next base: position 40,126,622 of record CM056590.1, read on the forward strand.
GGGAGAAATTGCCATGCTTTTAATACAGCTGGGAAAGTAATTGGCTGACATAGTGATCCTTGACTGGCGAACCAAAATTGTATAGTTCATTATAACATTGATATGTGCTGTAAAGTTGCATTATTTGTCATCTTGTTGACTAGTGTGTCAATCTCAAATAGTCATGTGACTGAAATATTGGAATTAAATTATCTGAGGCTCAAGTAAAAGTGGTATTAAAATTATAGTACGTTGAACTGGAAGTAGGAATTCTTTGGTGATTTCAAAAATTGCTGACAATCAGATAGACTATACTGAGTGCCACATATTCATAACCAAAGAATACTTTCAGTTCTAATGATGGCTCTTCCTGAGACTATCTGACGGATCTAAATGCTCTATATGATGTGGGCATTGATCTGAAAAGAGGGGACTGCACCAGCATGAATTCGGAGGATTTACTGAACTCTACAAACTGTCGGTAACCTAATAGCACAGAAAAGCAAAGTTAAATTTTTTTTTAAAGTGCTTTAAAAACTGTATAAGTCTAGAGCATTGTAATTGAAGGGAAGGAGAGGGGGCTCACAGCAGGCTCCTTTGCCAAAGTGGCATTGGAAATCGTGTATTAAGAAGCTGCGCTCAGTACTACGTGTTTTTAAGACTGTTGTAGAGCTTTTGCCTTTATATTTAGACATTTACTGTTTTAGAATAAAGTCACCCAATTCATGATAGTTATGCAAATTGATTTAGAAACGTAAGCAAGTTGGGTGTGCGTGTTTTTTTTTTTTTTTTTTCCCCTGCCACAATAATGCTTGTGATGTCGCTGTTGACCGTGGAAATGAAAGCACGTTTAGGGATCCTCCTTTTTGTGTAATGCGTAGCAGAGACAGACCGGAGAACGCTTTGTTACAAAAGGTAGCACGGTAGAGGCTCTCGCAATATCCTTTTACAATAGTTATGCAAGTGTTTACATGAACGTCGTGGATGTAATTTAAAAAAAAATATATATAAATATATATTGGATGGGATTTTGGTGCTGCTGGACAGCGATGGGCATTTCGAAAGAAGGATTTCGTATTTGGATACAGTATTATTTTCTCTCGTGTCTGTGGGTTGTTTCCTCTCAGAGGATTGCCTATTCTATCTCTGAGGAGGTGAACAAGGGCACCGTCGTGGGGAACATAACAAAGGATCTTAATCTGAGACTACGGGATCTGGAGCCGCGCACGTTTCAAATCGTACCCGGATCCAATAAGGACCTCTTTGAGGTGAATTTAAAAACTGGTTTTCTATTTGTAAGTGGAAGGATCGATAGGGAGGAGCTGTGTCTCAGCTCTGCAAAATGTTCTCTGAATATAGAGGCCGCTGCGCATAATCCGCTGACTTTTTATCGCATTGAAGTGAATATTATTGATAAAAATGATAATGCCCCAACATTCCCTGAAAAATCGGTCACCTTAAATATTCCAGAGTCTACATTTTCTGGGGAAAGAATGCCTCTGCCGATGGCTAATGATCTCGATGTGGGCAGCAACTCCGTGAAGACCTATAAAATGAGTACAAACGAACATTTCTCGTTGGATGTACAGAGTGGTGCAGAGCAGAGTGTGTCTCCCGAGCTGGTGCTGCACAAAGCTTTAGACCGAGAGAAGCAGTCTGTGATTCAGCTTTTGCTGACTGCGATAGACGGAGGAAAACCTCCCAGATCAGGAACATTGCTAATTACTGTCAATGTAATCGATGTTAACGACAATAGTCCAATATTCAGCAGCTCTCTTTATAAAACTAAGGTGTCAGAAAATGTACCATTTGGATCAACAATAATTACTCTTAATGCAACGGACGTGGATGAGGGAATAAACAGTGAAATTGTATACTCCTTTATTCGGCACGGTAATATGAATCCAACAAATATGTTCACAATCAATGAAAGCACCGGTGAGATTACGGTCAATGGCGCTCTTGACTATGAAGAAACGTCTGCATTTGAATTACGCATCAAGGCTCGTGATAAAGGCCTCCCTCCTCGGAGCACTCACTGTAAACTGTTAATCGAAGTCGCGGATGAAAATGACAATCCTCCTGATATATTGGTAACTTCAGCATTGAAGACAGTTGGGGAAGACGCCAAATCTGGTACAGCTGTTGCTTCAATAGTCGTGTCAGATAAAGATGGAGGCAAAAACGGAATTGTTCTTTGTCGCATAATTGGCTCTGTTCCTTTTAAGCTACAGTCTTCCAGTGAAAATTATTACGCCGTAGTGGTTGATGGTCCCCTGGACAGAGAGAGCATTTCTCAATACAACATCACTGTCGAAGCCACCGACGAAGGGATTCCACCTCTCTCCAGCGCTAGCGTTATAACTGTACACGTTTCTGATGTGAACGATAACGCACCACGATTTCCAGAGCATGTGATTACCGTTTATGTGAAGGAAAACGACCAACTAGGAAAAGTTATTTGCACTGTTTCTGCCTTTGACCCAGATTTGAGAGAAAATGCTAAACTCTCCTATAGCTTATTGGAGAGTTCTAAGTTTCATCCACCAGCGGTCAATGTGAATTCTGATAGCGGAGAAATATATAGTTTGCAGTCTTTCAACTACGAGGAAGTTAAAACTTTTCAATTTCAAATTCAGGCTTCTGACTCTGGAGTCCCTTCAATGAGTGACAATGTGACTGTTATTGTGTTTATTCTGGATGAGAATGACAACAGTCCTTCTCCGCTCCCTCCCTATTCTGATCAAGGCCCCGTTACCGAGAGCATTCCCTATTCCGCTGAGGTGGGATACTTTGTCGCCAAGATCAGGGCTGTAGATGCAGACTCTGGCTACAACGCGCTACTTTCTTATCACATTTTGGAACCCAAGGGAAACAGTTTATTCCGAATTGGAAGTAGCACTGGGGAAATAAAGACCAAGAGGAGAATGAGTGACAATGACTCGAAGACTCATCTTTTGGTCATTTTAATATCTGACCACGGGGAGCCCTCTCTGTCTGCGACTGTGTCTGTTGATATTGGGGTTGTTGAAAGCTCAGGTGAAGTGCAAACAACATTCAGACAGCCATCCGTTAAAAAGGACAGTTTCTCTGATTTAAATTTCTATTTGCTCATCGCCATTGTATCGGTGTCGGTTATATTTTTGCTTAGCCTCATTAGTTTAGTAGCTGTAAAATGCCATAGGGTGGACCGCGGATTGAACAAGTACAGCGCTCCAGTGATAACTACTCACCCAGACGGGAGCTGGTCTTACTCAAAATCTACTCAGCAGTATGACGTGTGTTTTAGCTCCGATACTCTGAAAAGCGATGTTGTTGTTTTCCCTACGCCGTTTCCACCTGCTGATGCAGAACTGATTAGCATTAATGGATCAGACACGTTGAAAAGGAATTTAACTCTCCCCTACAGTCAGAAGGTAAGACTGCCAATTACTTTGAATTGATACTATCACGTTGCATGTGGGCTGGTAAAACATATGGGCATATTTTATTAATTTTATTTGGCCTATTGATTGAAGGCCAACAAGTCACTCCGTGGTACTTTTGATGTAATAAGTCCAGAGGTGTAAAATTCAGGGGTCAGAAAGTAGAAGTTTTTCTCCCTCCCACAGAATGAGCTGATCACTCATATTAGCTCTATCTCCTGTCCGAAGTAAATCCAGATGGTTGGAATAAAGTTCTGGGGAGGATTTTCACTTTCTGACCCCAAACTTTACACCCCTGATTAAGTCAGAAATGTCTGTCAATATTTATCTGTTTGTGTATCTGTGTGTCTAATGTAATGCGATGAATGACTGAATCTGCCCACTTAAATTTTCTTCTTTTTTTTTTTTTTAATTTGTGAACGTGTATTTTCCCAGTTTTATTAATACTCAGTGGCAGGCAGTGGACAGAGAACAAGGAGGGTAATAAACATGTCTTTAATGCTTATAAGTCTTGATCTGTTTTCAGTAAATTTCTCTGGTAAAAGACACTTTTACTCTCCCTTCTCAGGTGTAGCTAATTGTCTTCGTTGAGGCGAGAAATCAGACGCAACAGTTGAAAGCAAAAAAGAGCACATTACAATCTATTTCAATTAATCAATCATTACGCACAGGTTTGCATAATGTCGGAAAAAAATTGGGATGGTATGGAAAATGCACATAAAAACAGAAAGCAGTGGCCTCTAAATTTTCTTTGACCTGTATTGCATTGTAGACAAGATATCTAATATTTTGTTGGTCAGCCTCATTTTTTTTTGGTTGGCCTAGATGAACCTTCAATTAATACCCGCCATTCAGGCCTGCAGCACATTCTAAAAAAGATTGGACAGGGCAATTTATGACTAGTATCGCGGTAAAAAAGTATTGAAATGGCTGATTTCAGGGGGTGACTGGGGTTGTGATTTGGTACAAAAGCAGCATCCTCACAAGCCTTAGGCCTTCATGAGTAAAGATGGGCCGAGAATTATAAATTTGCTGACAAATGTGTGAATATTTTTGAAAAATTTAAAAACAATGTTCATAAAATAGATATTTGAAGGAATTTGGATGTTTCTCCCTTTACGGTGCATACCATAATTAAAAGATTCAAGGAATCTTGAGGATTTTCTGTGCGTAAAGGGCTGAGCATTCACAATTGCCATCACTCAGACGGCACTGCATTACGCACTGTTATTAGTCTATTAGTAATATAGAAATGACATAAACACATCAGCTCAGTACTTTGTTGGCAGGCTATTGTGAACTACTACAAATTTGAAGTTACATCCACAAATGCCAGTTAAAGCTTTTCTGTGCAAAAAGGAAGCTGTGTTATGTTAACAAGGTAAAGAAGCGCTGTCAATTGTCATTATGAAGTGGTATATTCTTTATACATCTTTTTTAAAAATATGTTTTAAAAATCAAAATTCAAATGTGTTTGTTCTGAAAAATCAAATAATAATAATTTGGTGGAACCTCAAATAATTTGCTCTTATATTGTAATAAATGTAATGCAGATCAAAGATAGTTTCAAATAAATGCTGCCAGTTTTAATTTTAATTTAACATACTGTCCCGACTTTTTCTGATTTGGGATTGAATGCGGATACACATGCTATTTTAGTGCACTTTGGCTCTGGGGAAGGGATGAGATTTTCATTGCCAGGATTACACATCTGGGTACTTTTTTTGACAGTAAGCTGGATCCTTTCGGACAATTGATGTTTGTTCCTTCTCTGAAGAGGTGAAAAGAGGACCTGCTATGAGGAACAATGGTTCCAAACTTCAGTTTTGACAAGTTGGAATTCGGTGCGTTTCAGGTCATGTCCGGGTCTCATAAAAAGTATTTTAAGTAAATTTACTGAGTTATGTCTTAACAAAGACTTCACTGTCTTAAATTCAGAGGGTTTGTTGAAAAACTCTAACTGCTGCTATCCCACAAGAAAAGTAGGATCAAGTTGAGTTTACTACAGAGTACTTCACAAACTAAGCTTGTGACAGTGTAAAGGACAGGGTGGGCATTAACCTGTGCCAAAATGGCAGAGGAAACTATGGGGAAAGAAACTCCTTGCAGTCCAAAATATTTGAAAATATATAATCCCACTTACCAGTCCTCCATAACAATTGTGAAGCTTTTTATGTCTTCATATTTAAACATAGGTATATTACTATACAATGAAACCACTCGGTTACTGGAATTTCTGCGAAGAGAATATGAAACATTTGCAAGTTGTATTTTTCTACTCCCATTAACACACGGGATGTCGCTGTTGATCTTAGAAATGAAAACGCATCTCGGGGCTCCTCCTCTTTTGTGTAATGCGCAGCAGGGACAGACCAGGGAGCGGTACAGAAGCTCTCGCACTGTCCTCATAGAATAATGGTCATATCGGTCCTTGGACTAGTTTTTCCGATACTATATCAAATTTTCGGATAAGAATTTGGAGCAGTTGGAAAGCGATGGGAATTCCCGGAGATGGATGTGCTAATTGGATACAGTACTATTTTCTTTCGTGTCTGTGTGTTGTTTCCTCTCAGAGGATTTCCTATTCTATCTCTGAGGAGGTGAACAAGGGCACCATTGTGGGAAACATAACAAAGGATTTAAATCTGAGGTTACAGGATCTGGAGCCGCGCACGTTTAAAATCGTACCCGGACCCAATAAGGGCATTTTTGAGGTAAATGTAAAGACTGGTGTTTTATTTGTGAGTCAAAGGATCGATAGGGAGGAGCTGTGTCTCAGCTCTACCTCTACGAAATGTTCTCTGAAGATTGAGGCCGCTGCTCATAATCCTTTGACTTTCTATCGCTTCGACGTTAATATTGTTGATATTAATGATAATGCGCCTACCTTCCTGGAAAATTTGTTTGATTTAAATATTCCAGAATCGTCTTTTGCTGGAGCGAGATACCCTCTCCCGATTGCGAATGATCCCGATGTGGGCAGCAACTCAGTTAAGACCTACAAGCTGAGTGCAAATGAACACTTTTCACTGGATATACAAACAGATGGAGATCAGAGTGTGTCTGCTGAGCTGGTGCTGCAGAAAGCTTTAGACAGAGAGAAACATTCCGAGATTCACCTTCTTCTGACTGCGATTGACGGAGGAAAACCCTCCAGATCTGGGACATTGCCGGTTGTTGTAAATGTGATCGATGTGAACGATAATGCTCCGACATTTGCAAGCTCTCTTTATAAAGTCAAGCTATATGAAAATATACCACTTGGGTCATCTGTAATAAAACTTAACGCAACGGATATAGATGAAGGAGTTAATGGTGAAATTATCTACTCTTTTGTTCAGCGCGGTAATGCGAATCCAACGGAATTATTCACAATTAATCAATACACTGGAGAAATCACGACCAATGGCATGCTTGACTATGAGGAGACTTCTGTGTTTGAATTGCGCATTCAAGCTCGCGATAATGGCCTATATCCGCGAAGTGCCCATTGTAAGCTATTAATTGAAGTTGTGGATGTGAATGATAATTCCCCATATATATCCGTAACGTCAGCACTGAATACAGTGAGAGAGGACGCCAAAATTGGCACCGCAGTTGCTTCAATTGTGGCATCAGATCAAGATGGAGGCAGAAACGGCATTGTGCATTGTCGCATTATTGGTTCTGTTCCGTTTAAGCTACAGTCTTCTAATGATAATTATTACTCACTTCTTGTTAATGGTCCGCTGGACCGAGAGAGCGTCTCGCAATACAATATCACCGTTGCAGCTGCCGATGAAGGGACTCCACCTCTCTCTGGCACCAGTGTTATCACTGTACATCTTTCTGATGTGAACGATAACGCACCACAATTTTCAGAGCCAGTGATTACCGTATATGTGAAAGAAAACAGCCAGGTGGGATCTCTTATTTACACCGTATCTGCACATGACCCAGACTTGAAAGAAAATTCAAAACTATCTTATTCCCTGATGGAGGGGTCTAAGTTTTCTCCACCAATGGTCCAGGTGAACTCCGATAGTGGAGACATATACAGTTTGCAGTCTTTTAACTATGAAGAATTTAAAATGTTCCAATTTCAAATTCAGGCCAGTGATTCTGGCGTTCCTCCACTGAGCAACAACGTGACTGTGAACGTGTTTATCCTGGATGAGAATGACAACAGCCCTGCTGTTCTACCACCCTACTCTGACCAGGGTCCTGTTAATACTGAGAACTTACCATATTCTGCTGAAGTGGGATACTTTGTCGCCAAGATCAGGGCTGTAGATGCTGACTCTGGTTACAATGCGCTGCTTTCTTATCACTTATTGAAACCCAAAGGAAGCAGTCTCTTCCGAATCGGAAGTAGCACTGGGGAAATAAGGACTAAGAGGAGAATGAGTGACAATGATTTTAAGACTCACCAATTGGAAATTTTGATATCCGACCATGGAGAACCTTCTCTGTCCGCAACTGTGTCTGTTGATGTTATGGTTGTTGAAAGCACAGGTGAAGTACAAACACTGCTCAGAAAGCCACCCATTTACCAGGAGAGCTTCTCTGATTTAAATCTTTATTTGCTTATCGCTGTTGTTGCGGTGTCTGTTATATTCATCCTGTGCTTCATTAGTTTAATAGCAATAAAATGCCACAAAATGAAGAGTGGACTGAACAAGTACAGTGCTCCAGTAATCACTACTCACCCTGACGGCAGCTGGTCTTACTCAAAATCTACTCAGCAGTATGACGTGTGTTTTAGCTCAGATACTCTAAAGAGCGACGTTGTTGTTTTTCCCACGCCGTTTCCACCTGCTGATGCGGAACTGATAAGCATAAATGATGCAGACACGTTGAAAAGGAATCAAACTCTCCCCAGCAGTCAGAAGGTAAGACGGTCAATTTAATTAAATTTAAATCATTATTTTGCGAGGGCTTGTAATACCTTCATTGTTTGGTATATTTGATAAAATTTATGGCTGTTTCATAGGCTACCTGTTGCTCCGTGACATTCCGCATAAACTTCGTCAAAATTCACTCCTATTCAGGCTATGTTTCTGTCTGTTTGTTTGTTGGTTGGACATCAACCAATTACCATCAAAATTACCTCAACTTGTCATCTCAAGTTCAATAAGCTTAAAATGTTATAGCAGCGTGGACACTAATTCTTAAGTTAGGACAACTTTTTTTGTTTAAATAGTGTTCTTATGCTGGCAAATCGACGATATGTCTTCTTAAAGGAAACCTCCGTGTTTAACTCAGAAGCAGCCACATTATAATTCAGGAATAAATAATTTCTCAACAGCCTTCTTGTTCTTTAAGTTTCCAAAATAAAACATTTGTCGTTCTTCTTTTGTGTTTTATGTTTATTTATTTTTACTCTTTATGATGAAGTACAGTGATCATTCTTTTCTCAGTAAGTTAAGTAGGATAACTCATAAGTTTAAAAGATTGTGTATGCCTATCCATTTGTAGAGAAGTTTGTTTGGAGCTCATTTTAATCAAGAAAAAAATTTCGCAACAGTCAGTCAAATGGAGACTATGATCGAGAAAAGATTTTAATGTCTGTCGTTTTATCATATCTGGTTCTGTTGTTGCACATTGTTAACTGGATTATACTGTTGGTAAGGACAGCGACCAACAACGACTGTTCAGTAATTTCTCAAGTTTGGATCATTCGAATTAAAGCGAGGGAGCTATTTCACTTATTTTATTATTTTTTTTTTTCAGTTACATTAGGGCATGCAGGCTTGAGACGCAGAAATCTATGCATCCATTATGCAGCTAAAAGTTCTAGGTTTACAGTTCTTATTTATAAACAGTCGGAATGTACACGTAGGCCTACATTGATTAAGTCAATAGGCTTCTGAAAGTACACGTAGCTGCAGACTTTAAAATTATGATTGCGAGCAGTAGGAATTGCTTTCTTGTATTACCCTAAAAAGGATTATTGAAATAGATGTTTAGTCTCGCGTGGCTAGGTTTGTCACCGAACAATAACATTACCCAGACTCACTGTTGACCATGAAAAAAAAAAGAAGTTTTCCGGGGTCCTCCTTTCATTTAAGTGTGCGTAAGAGACAGGGGATGCAAAGCTTTCTTTTCTCCCTGTAATTCGCAAAGATACAATTGCCTTCGTCTCTGCAATTTGACCATAATGGTTGCGTGAACTTGCTTATATTTATTCAACACTCAGGCTATTTCAGTGTCCATTAGCGCCAGTAATGCGATGGGATTTTCTACTCAAGGGTAACGTATTTGAATGAGTTTTTTTTTTGTTTGTTTCCTCGTTGTTGAACTGTGTCCTTTGAGATATATATTCAATAGTATGTTCCATAACTGCAAAGGTGGTGAAGGGAACCACTGCAGGAAACATTGCAATAGATATAACTAAACCTTTGTGTTATGGAGCTAAAACTACGCGCGTTTCAGATCATGCCCAGGACAGGTCCAATAAGAAATATTTGAGGTAAATTTACAATATGGTGTCTGAACTTGGAGTTCATCAGCTGAAATTCAGAGGATTCTGTGAAATTTAAAAACTGGTGGTATCGCACAAAGATATTAAGGCTAGGTTGAGTTAGGTAAAGAGTAGGCCTACCTTAAAAACTGTCTATTTCGAGAGCAGTGTGAGGCACATGATGGGCATTTGCCAGTGCCAGACTGACTGAGGAAAGTATCGAGAAAGAAGCTGCTGACTTTTAAACATGAATTGTAGCTACTGGTTTTCCAAGACAGTCGCGGAGATTTACGTGCCTCCGTGCGCAAACATGAACTTTTTCAGAATTAAATTACCAGGCTGTTACTTCTCCAAATACAGGGAACGTCTGCAGGTAGAATTGTATTTTTCCATTTCATTTCATTTTTTTCATTTTCCATTAATACATGCGATGTCGCTGTTGACCATGGAAATGAAAGCTCCTCTCCCGACTCCTCCTTTTTTGTGTAATGCGTAGCAGAGACAGATCGGGGAACGCTTTGTGACAAAAGCGGCACGGCAGAGGCTCCTGTAATTCCATTTCATAATAAGTATCATGCCTGTGCTTACGCGAGCTTTGTGGAGGTAATGACAAATTATAGGCTTGGGTTTTGGTGCAGTTGGAAAGCGATGGGCATTTCCCGAAGAGAATTTCGTGTTTGGATACAGTATTATTTTTTTTCGTGTCTGTGGGTTGTTTCCTCGCAGAAGATTGCCTATTCTATCTCTGAGGAGGTGAACAAGGGCACCGTAGTGGGGAACATAACAAAGGATCTGAATCTGAGGCTTGAGGATTTGGAGCCACGCACGTTTCAAATCGTACCCGGATCCAATAAGGGCATTTTTGAGGTAAATTTAAAGACAGGTGTTTTATTTGTCAGTGAAAGGATTGATAGGGAAGAGCTGTGTCTTAACTCTGCGAAATGTTCTCTGAGGATAGAGGCGGCTGCTCATAATCCTTTGACTTTTTATCGCTTCGACGTGAATATCGATGACATTAATGATAATGCGCCTACATTCCTGGAAAAAATCCTTGAATTAAATGTCTCAGAATTGTCTTTTGCTGGAGAGAAATTCCCTCTCCCTATTGCGAATGATCCCGATCTGGGAAGCAACTCAGTAAAAACCTACAAGCTGAGTGCAAATGAACACTTTTCACTGGACGTACAGAGCGATGGAGATCAGACTGCATCTGCCGAGCTGGTGCTGCAAAAGGCTTTAGACAGGGAGAAACAGTCCAAGATTCAGCTTCTTCTGTCTGCTGTTGACGGAGGAAAACCACCCAGATCAGGGACATTGCGGGTCATTGTGAATGTAATCGATGTGAACGATAATGCTCCGACATTTGGAAGCGCTCTTTATAAAGTCAAATTGGATGAAAATGCACCACCTGGATCATCTGTAATAACACTTAATGCTACCGATTCAGACGAAGGAGTGAACAGTGAGATTGTATACTCTTTTGTTAAGCGTGGTAATTTGAATCCAACGGAAATATTTTCAATAAATCAAGACACTGGCGAAATTACGACCAAAGGCACTCTTGACTATGAGGAAACTTCTGCTTTTGAATTACGCATCCAAGCTCGCGATAAAGGCGTGTCTCCGCGGAGTACTCACTGCAAACTATTAATAGAAGTTGTGGATTTGAATGACAACCCTCCATATATATCGGTGACGTCAGCACTGAATACAGTCCGGGAAGACGCCAAAATTGGCACCGCAGTTGCTTCGATTGTGGTGTCCGACAAAGATGGAGGCAAAAACGCAGTCGTTCATTGCCGCATCATCGGTTCTGTTCCTTTTAAGCTACAGTCTTCCAACGATAATTATTACTCTTTAATTGTCGATGGTCCACTGGACAGAGAGAGCATTTCTCTGTACAATATCACCGTCGCAGCTATAGACGAGGGAAGTCCACCTCTCTCAAGTTCCAGCGGGATTGTTGTAAGTGTTTCTGATGTAAACGACAACGCCCCGCAATTTTCTGAGCCTGTGATTAGCGTTTACGTGAAAGAAAATAGCCAAGTTGGATCTGTTATTTACACCGTATCAGCATTTGACCCAGACTTGAAAGAAAATTCAAAACTCCATTATTCCATATTGGAAAGTTCTAAATTGCCAGTGGTCAGCGTAAACTCTGTCAGTGGAGACATACACAGCTTGCAGTCTTTTGACTATGAAGAAGTTAAAATGTTCCAATTTCAAATTCAGGCCAGTGACTCTGGCGTTCCTCCACTGAGCAACAACGCGACTGTGAACGTGTTTATCCTGGATGAGAATGACAACAGCCCTGCAGTTCTCCCACCATATTCTGACCAGGGTGCTGTTAATTCTGAGACTTTACCCTACTCTGCTGAAGTGGGATATTTTGTTGCCAAGATCAGGGCTGTAGATGCGGACTCTGGTTATAACGCGCTTCTTTCTTATCACATCTTGGAACCCAAAGGAAACAGGCTCTTCCGAATCGGAAGTAGCACTGGGGAAATAAGGACCAAGAGGAGAATGAGTGACAGTGATTTTAAGACACACCCATTGGTGATTTTGATATCTGACCACGGGGAACCCTCTCTGTCTGCAACCGTGTCTTTTGATGTTGTAGTTATTGAAAAAACAGGTGAAGTACAAACATTGCTCAGAAAGCCACCTGTTAACGAGGAGAGCTTCTCTGATTTAAATTTCTATTTGCTTATCGCCATTATCTCGATATCCGTCATATTTGTCCTTTGTATCGTTAGTTTAGTTGCTGTAAAATGCCACAGAACAAACAGCGGGCTGATCAAGCACAGCGCCCCTGTGATCACTACTCACCCTGACGGGAGCTGGTCTTACTCAAAAGCTACTCAGCAGTATGATGTGTGTTTTAGCTCAGATACGCTGAAGAGCGACGTTGTTGTTTTTCCCTCGCCGTTTCCACCTGCTGACGCAGAACTGATTAGCATTAATGGAGCGGACTCATTGAAAAGGAATCAAACCCTCCCCAGCTGTCAAAGGGTAAGACGGCCAATTGCTTTTCATTCAAATTATTACTTTGCATGTGGGATGGTATTATTAATTTTGGGGTGAATTTTCATGATCTATTTTGCTAATTGGACGGCCGAGGTGTTTCAAAATGCTTTAGACCACTGACGTCTAAAGTATCCCTGATTTATTTATTTATTTATTTTGCAATGGTACGCGTAACTGAATCCGTCCACAATGTAAACTATTTCTATTTTTCAATAACATTTTTTTTCCCAAATTTAGTCATGTTATTGCATGCCAAGTATTTAACACCGGTGTTCCCATTTCAGATTACTGCATTTCGATCCGTACTGCCAAATATGTCCATGGTGTCTAGCTGGAGTTTATTTTGATGGCTGACTAACTCTCAAGGTTCAGACATAGGAGTCATATTATTTTCATACTGTCTAATCCATTCACTTATCTTACTGCTGGCACTGGAAACCTGGGTAGTTTTTGTCCGTTCTTATGTCCCTTGGGGTTTGGGGACATTCATTCATTTATCATGAACTGCGCATGTCCGAAGTTCCGCCCTCTGAATGATGATAAAGGGTACACTGGATGAGTCTGACTTCTGAAGCAAATAAGGGTAGAGGGGTCCACTTTTCATGAGTCGCGCGCTTCAAGGAAGGCACTTTAAGATAAAACGACCTTATCACGGGCCTCCTTTCACGTCTGTCTCTGCAGATGCCTCGTGACTGCTCGACTAGGCTATATGTTTTAAGTTCAACGTATTCTCTAATCAGAGACGCATATTATTATAGAATGCCAAATATTTTACTTTGGAGCACATTGGTGCTCGGATTTGGCCGACTGCCATGTTTTGATTTATCAATTTCATGTAAAAATGTAAGTTTATATATCATTTTATAAACGTATTAAAATTATGACGCTTATGTCGCTATTCAAGAATCTCTTACAGGGCGAAACGCATGAGAAAATGCGCCACTGCCTTTGGCCAGCGAAACCTCCGCGTGCTCGGACTAGATTTGCTGTAATGCAAGTTTATATTCAATGTCACGTTACAAAATTGGACTTTGCTCTTTTAAATTCTCTTCGAACGGATATTTTCCGGTTTGTTACAACCTGTGTTAAAACCGCCTTTGAATTGCATTAGAAGTTCAGTGATTACTCCAGAACGTTGTTTATTCTGATGAGTGTCGTGTATTTTTCTCTTTCTTTCAACGCCGGTGTTTTTGATTTGAATATCGCTACTTTGTGAGATGGGCAAACGAAAATTCGATTTTTAATGCATACGCTGCCATATAGTAATTTTGTTTGAGACTGATGTGAACCTGAAAAAACAGATCTCATGAAAGATAATGACCGACAAAATATTTTCATGGCATGAAAGGTTGTTTTCTGTCGTTTTTCTCTCTGGTATCGTAAATATAGGCCACTGTTTGTGTTGTTTAATTTAAAATGTTACATTTCACTTGCATTAGAGTATAGGTCTCGTTGTTGGTAATCCATGCATCCGTTTTGCAACAAGTACAGAGTTAATGTGACTTCGGATGAAGTTTAAAAATTATTCTAATCTATTGTACACAAATTTAATTAGTTTTGCTCAACTTGCTGCACAGTATAGGCCTTTGGGAGTGAAGAAAATACTTATTAAATTACGGGAAACGAATTTGTTTTGTTTTTCTTCAAGTTGAACACACACACACACACACACACACACACACACAAAAACTTAACTCTTGGAATTTCTGCTTTATGTACAGTAGTTTTGTTGATGAGCACTGAAAGCACACGGTGTCGCTGTTGACCTTAGAATAAATAATTTTGGGCTCCTCCTTTTCTTTTGACCGTGCAGAGGAGAGGATATTTGGCTTTGTCACAGTCGCAGAGTGCAATTGCGGTATTCACTTTCGTATCTCCGTAATGGATGCGTGAGTATTTACTTCAAAACGGAGGATATTTTAGAGTGCTTTTTCACTGGGAAGGCTATGGAATTTTTTATTCAAGAATGGCGTGTCTGGATACATTTTGTGTTTTTGTCTTCTCTGTGGGCTGTGTCCTTTCAGACGATTGCTTATTCCATAACTGAAGAGGCGAGCAAGGGGACTGCTGTTGGGAACATAACGAAGGATCTAAACTTAAATCTTAAGGAGCTAGAATTACGCACATTTCAGCTCGTGTCCGGTTCTAATAAGAAGTATTTTGAGGTAAATTTGTCGACTGGTGCCCTAACTGTGAAGGAAAGGATCGACAGAGAGGAACTGTGTATTAATACTCTCAAATGTACTCTCAAATTGGAGGCATTGGTTCATCATCCTGTAAAAATATACCCTATTGACGTAAATATTTTGGACATCAATGATAATGCGCCAGTTTTCCTGGAGAAATCGCACGGTATAAATATAGCTGAACACGCATTTCCCGGAGAGAGATTTCCCCTTCCATTAGCCAATGACCCTGATTTGGGTAGCAATTCAGTGAAGACCTATAAACTGAGTCCGAACGAGCACTTCTCACTGGATGTACAGAGTGGTGCGGAGCAAAGTCTCTCTCCTGAGCTGGTGCTGCAGAAAGCGTTAGACCGAGAGAAGGAATCTGTTATTCAGCTCATTATGACTGCCGTTGACGGAGGAAAGCCGTCTAGGTCTGGGACACTGCAAATTACTGTTAACGTAATCGATGTGAACGACAACACTCCGGCATTCAGCAGGTCGCTTTATAAAGTTCGCGTTTCTGAAAATGTTCCTTTTGGTACACCAATAATAAAACTTAATGCAACTGATGTAGACGAAGGCGCAAACGGCGAGGTTTTGTACTCCTTTGTTCTGCACGGTAACTTGAATCCCTCTGACATTTTCTCACTTAATCAAGACACCGGTGTTATTACAGTGAAAGACAAGCTTGACTATGAGGAAAATGCTGCGTTTGAATTACGCATCCAAGCTCGAGATAAAGGACAAAATCCTAGGAGTACTCACTGTAAACTGTTAATTGAAGTTGTGGATGTGAATGACCATTCGCCAGAAATATCCGTAACTTCAATACTGAGCACGGTGAGAGAAGATGCTAAAATTGGCACGACTATTGCCTTAATTAGAATTACAGATAAAGACCGTGGAAAAAACGGAATTGTTCATTGTCGCATCGTTGGTTCTAGTCCTTTCAAACTCCAGCCTTCTAATAACTATTACTCGTTGGTGGTTGATGGCCCGCTGGACAGAGAGAGCTCTACCCAGTACAATGTTACCATCACAGCTACAGACGACGGGACTCCGCCTCTCTCCAGCTCCAGTGTTATCACTGTCGATGTTTCTGATGTGAACGACAATGCGCCACAATTTTCAGATTCTGATATTAGCGTATATGTGAAAGAAAACAGCCAGGTGGGATCTGTTATTTACTCCGTATCTGCATTTGACCCAGACTTGAAGGAAAATTCAGAACTTTCTTATTCCTTATTGGAAAGTTCTAAGATTAATCGACCAATGGTCAGTGTGAACTCTGTTAGTGGAGAAATATACAGCTTACAGTCTTTTAACTATGAGGAAGTCAAACAGTTCCAATTTCAAATTCAAGCCAGTGACTCTGGGGTCCCTGTTCTGAGCAACAACGTGACTGTGAACGTGTTTATCCTGGATGAGAATGACAACAGTCCTGCAGTTCTCCCACCATATTCTGATCAGAGTTCCGTTAATACGGAGAACATTCCCTATTCTGCTGAAGCAGGATTCTTTGTCGCCAAGATCAGGGCTGTAGATGCAGACTCTGGCTATAATGCGCTGCTCTCCTATCACATCTTGGAACCCAAAGGAAACAGCCTCTTCCGAATCGGAAGTAGCACTGGGGAAATAAGAACTAAGAGGAGAATGAGTGACAATGATTTGAAGACTCACCCACTGGTGATTTTGATATCTGACCACGGGGAACCTTCTCTAACTGCAACTGTGTCTGTTGATGTTGAGGTTGTTGAAAGCACAGGTGATACGAAAGCATTATTCAGACAGCCAGCCATTAAAGAGGAAGGCTTCTCTGATTTACATCTCTATTTGTTGATCGCTATTATTTCGGTGTCCACCATATTCATCCTGTGCCTCATTAGCTTAGTAGTTGTAAAATGTCACAGGACAAACAGTGGACTGAACAAGTACAGCGCTCCAGTGATCACCACACACCCTGACGGGAGCTGGTCTTATTCCAAATCTACTCAGCAGTATGACGTGTGTTTTAGCTCCGATACACTGAAGAGCGATGTTGTGGTTTTCCCCACACCTTTTCCACCTGCTGATGCGGAACTGATTAGCATTAATGGAGCAGACTCATTGAAAAGGAATCATACGCTACCAAACAGTCAGAAGGTAAGATGTGCTTTGACAATCTTTTGAAATTAATACTTTCTAAGTGCCCTTGGACCTGTGATGTTATGACAAAAAAATAAAAAATAAAAATCACAAGAACTTTCCTATGAGGAATACAACTTGATAATACATCTTTGGCAAAATTGAAAATATAGATAGCACTGTTACACCTTTGACTTGTTGGAGTCAAATTGTTATTTATCTATTAATTCACCTATTCAATAGTTGATTTTTTTTTCTTTATCCAGGATGACAATTAAATTATTTCTCACTTCACTACTGCTTTTAACTTGTTTCAGAATTCTTAAGCTGATTTTCCTGGTGTGTTGTTATATAATACAAAAGACTTTGACTTTCTTTTTTGGGAATATTCTGCTTAGTTCCTGCTTTTGAGCAATATGTTCTTAAACCCTATCTACTTTATGTGTGATGTTTGTTATACTTGCTCGTGTTATGTTTACTGGGGTGTGGTCAGAGATTGCAAAGGACATTGATGGTAAATTCTGTGAGATATAGAATGAATTTATTCCCGTAGTGACCTTTTACAAGCAAATATGATTTCTGACATACCCAGTAGTATGAATATTCTTCATAATTAGGATTTTTTTTTTAATGCATCAAACATTACTGAGTCTATAGTCATACATGATTTGCTTGGACATGAGTGCTGATTGAAAGGGTGTGAAGGAGATTGGCATGGATCTGGAAAGATGAAGGTCTAGCAGGTGGAGATTGATTCTCTGAGTTTGGATATTTCAGCAAACATTGACTGGAAGAATGGCAGTGAGTGTTAAGGTTCTTATACAGTTGTTATACCCTCTTTGTCAGTTGTTCCATTAAAGGTCAGTCTTCCCAATGAGTCTACTATAGTTGTTTTTATCAATGTATGGAATATTGTTGATTACAATTGTGCACTCTCTTTCGAGTTAAAGCCTGCATGATATGCTTGACTGATCAATTTTGCTGAAATTTTTTTGTGATCCTATTGCAGTTTTGTGGCTTTCCTGTTGTGGGCATATGTGAGATTTTTGTGTTCAGAGGTGACTGAGAACGCTTGTTCTTTTAGCAGGAGAGCTGAAACCTCTGATATTGTGGAAGAAAATGTAATGATCCTGTCCTGTTGACAAATGAAGCTTGTTATTTTACTCATTCAAAGGTTTAGCAGGAGTTTTGAATGAAATATGACTAGTTTTTCTTCAGGACAGCACATTGGAGTTTTCATGGAGTATTGGTGTGTGTGTGTGTGTGTGTTATGCTCGATTTGGGTGATGCCTAGATGTGAGTGGCAATAACAAAGTTAAGTCGGTGCTTGAAGGAGGCAAATAAAGGTGTTATAACTTAAAATTTTAAGGCAGCTCTGACACCAACTTTTTTTTCTTTAGTTAACTGAACTTAACATGACATGTTGAGGTAATTCTTGACTTTTCTTAAATTCAGTAAAATTATTAAGGCAGCCCATACACTAACTTTTTTGAGTACAATGACTTATATATATATATACACACACACACACACACACAGTATATATATATATAATATATATACAGTAGTGCTCCGGCGGGGCATGACATAGACCAGGCAGGAATCAGGCGATAAAGTGAGATGGATATTTATTATTCTTAATGACAACCAGGCTTCCTGGCTGGGTGCAGAGCAGATTCAAGCCTCCCTCCAGGTAGGAGAGCAGGACGCAGCCAAGGCAGGTGCAGCAGGCTTGGGGCTGAAGGCTTTAACAGGGTCACCGGCTGGGTATTCCTCTGGTTCTGAGTCTGAAAGAAAGAAGCCACGTTAGCTTGTGCACTCTCAGGCTTAGGTCTGCCTCCTCTCTGCCCCTGGCTGGGCCTTTTATAGACAGGCAGCCAATCAGAATTATGAGCTGCAGCTGATCTACTGTGCTGGAGCAATGAGCTGCCGGATTGAGGCTCCTGCCTCTGTCCAGACTTGAGCGGGGGAGAGTGGTGCTGAATAGTGCGTCAGCACTGTCCTTGGTCCTGAAGTCTCCTCCTGTGAGACAAGGGGACAGACAGAGGCGTGGCCCGTATGCGGGCGGGGGCGGGGTTTCTTATCCCTGCACCACAATATATATATATATATATTCTGCATAAATATGACCTGAAACATCATCAGATTTTCACACAAGTCCTAAAAGTAGATAAAGAGAACCCAGTTTAACAAATGAGACAAAAATATTATACTTGGTCATTTATTTGTTGAGAAAAATGATCCAATATTACATATCTGTGAGCTGCACAAGTATGTGAACCTCTAGGATTAGCAGTTAATTTGTAGGTGAAACTAGAGTCAGGCGTTTTCAATCAATTAGATGACAATCAGGAGTGAGTGGCCACCCTGTTTTATTTAAAGAACAGGGATCTATCAAAGTCTGATCTTTGCAACACACGTTTGTGGACGTGTATCATAGTACGAGCAAAGGAGATTTCGGAGGACCTCAGAAAAAGGGTTGTTGATGCTCATCAGACTGGAAAAGGTTACAAAACCATCTCTAAAGAGTTTGGACTCCAACAACAATGGTGTGCATGGCAGGGTTGCAAGGAGAAAGCCACTACTTTCCTGAAAGAACATTGCTGCTCGCCTACAGTTTGCTAAAGGTCACATGGACAAGCCAGAAAGCTATTGGAAAAATGTTTTGTGGACGGATGAGACCAAAAAGTTCTATTTTGGTCTCATCCTTCCCTTTGATCACTGAAAAAAAAAAAAAAAAAAAAACAGTGAGCAAAAGGAAGGGAGGTAGTTTTTTATGAATAGCATTGCAATGGAGTGGGGTTGGGGGCGTTTAGGTTTAGGCAGAGAGACAGTCAGAAACTGAAGGTAGGAACCTTTGTCAGGGAGCATCAAATATGTCATCTTAAAGAAAACGAGAAAGAATACCAAGAAAAGGAAGACAAAAGAGGGGGATGTGATGAAGCTGACCACATAATAATTGTAATGATATCAGTCATAACAATCAGACTGTTCTCATCATTTCTCTCCATGGACCTTTATGCATTAATAGTAATTAAATATCACTGCAAGCATGCACCCTTAATGTGTGCTATACATTGAAGTGTTACTTTACATTTCAGGATCTACAAATATGCAAGATGTATGAATTTCAGATGTACGACAAATGTCAGAATTGATTTTCAATTCATTTGAGGTATTGTAATATGGGAGGCTATTATCACTAGGTGGCAATGTTAGAGAGTCATGTTTGAGTCTCTGTATATGACATTGCTTGTATTGAGTTTGTCACTGTTTCTCACCTGGTTTGTCTTTGATCAGTTGATACATATGTGCCTTATTTGAACTCATCTGGGTAATCAGAGACCTTCATGAAGTTATTTGTCCCATTTATTATGGTTTGCTTAAAATGGGATGAAGGATGCAAAACTTTGCACATTTTCACACCAACGTGCATAAAAGTACCTTCCAGTAAAACATTATATATTGTCACAAATACAATGTGAATTGATTGATTGCAAATCTAAAGTTGAGTGCAATCTCACTTTAAGCTGAGTTCAAACTCAGCATGTGTGATTTTGAAAAAAATAAATGCAACCGTTGACCATCAGCTTTATTTTGAGATATGCACAAACATATTCTATGTTGCTTTTTGGAATAGTGGCCCCTTTTAATGCATTTTGCGAAGTGATTGGCTGATATGATGAGTGTTGACTGGCTAACAAAAAGCATAAAGTTCATTATAAGATTGGTATGTGCTGTAAAGTTGCATTATTTGTCATCATGGTGACCACTGTCAATTCCAGACAGTCATTTAACTGAAAAAGTTGGAAGAAACTCTTCTGAGAGTAAATGAATTGATGTATTCAAATCAGCCATATAATATTGTACATTTAATACGAAGTGAGAATGCACTGGTGGTATCAAAAATTGCAAACAACCTAGCTGATCACTGAGTCCCATATATCATGTCCAATTCTGCCCTCAATTTTAAAGCTAACACTTCCTGTAACTATTTGACAAATTGCTCTATGTGATGTTGGTTTTGATCTGTTAAAAAAGACAGAAGAAATTTCACCAGTGTAACACTGGGTCCGTTTCACTTCGATTTATTCGCTTATTACTCACTTGCATTACTTTGGGGCTGTAGAGAAAAGAAACACACGGGAACACCTGGTCCGGGTAACTTGCTTGTTTTTTAATTCATTTTTTCATACTCCTCTCTCACACACTACCCCAGATACATGCATATCCTTACTTCATATCACTCCGCCGATCTTGACCAACATTAACAACCTTAAATGAAAGGTGTACCGTATCATGTAGTTCCCAATGTAAATTAAAGAATCGTATACTCTTTTCACTTATACTGTAAATTATCTCCAATATGAGAAACCAAACATGTGCTACATAACTTTTCCAAAAAGAAATCTCATCTTACACCAGCATGAATTTCGAGGGTTCACTGAAATATGAAAACTGTTTACAAGGGTTCACTAAAATATGCAAACTGTTAATAAAAGAGAAGCACAGAAAAGCCAAGTTCAGTCCGTAAGAAGTACTTTAAAAATGATGAAGCTCTAGACCAGTGTGATGGGTGGGCCCTTTACCCTTTCCCAAAAGTGGCAGCAGAAAGTGTGTATGAAGAAACTGCTTGCTATCCAAAGCATCTGAAAATATGGTCACAAAACTACGGTCCTCTACGATTATTGTGGAACTGTTTGTGTCTCCGTAGGTAAACATTATACTATTCAATAATGGAATCGCCCGACTAATAAAACTGCAAACAGAGCCAGAAGCCTCGGCAAATATTGCAGAAATGTGTTTTTCTGTAGCTGTCAATACACACGATGTCGCTGTTGACCATGGAAATTAAAGCTCCTCTCCGGACTCCTCCTTTTTTGTGTAATGCGTAGCAGAGACAGACCGGGGTACGCTTTGTTGAAAAAAGTAGCACACTAGGCGCTCTCTCAATTTGTTTTAAATAATGGGAATGCCAGTGCATACATGACCGTCGTGGATGTAATGAGAATACATATAAGATAGGGCTTTGGTGCAGCTGGAAAGCGATGGGCATTTTCAGAGGCGGATTGCATATTTGGATACTGTACTTTTTTCTTTTGTGTCTGTGGGTTGTTTCCTCTCAGAATATTGACTATTCTATTTCTGAGGAGGTGAACAAGGGCACCGTCGTGGGGAACATAACAAAGGATCTTAATCTGAGGCTACAAGATCTGGAGCCGCGCACATTTGAAATCGTACATGGATCCAATAAGGGCATTTTTGAGGTAAATTTAAAGACGGGTGTTTTATTTGTTAATGGAAGGATCGATAGGGAGGAGCTGTGTTTTAGCTCTGCGAAATGCTTTCTGAAGATAGAGGCCGCTGCTCAAAACCCTTTGGCTTTATATCGCTTCGACGTGAATATTGTTGATATTAATGATAATGCGCCGACATTCAACGAAAATTCACTTGATTTAAATATTCCAGAATCTTCTATTTCTGGAGCGAGATACCCTCTGCCTATTGCGTATGATTCCGATGTCGGCAGTAACTCAGTCAAGACCTACAAGCTGAGTGCAAATGAGCACTTTTCACTGGATGTACAAACCGATGGAGATCAGAGTGTATCTGCTGAGCTGGTGCTACAGAAAGCTTTAGACAGAGAGAAACAGTCCAAGGTCCAGCTCTTACTGACTGCTGTGGACGGAGGAAAGCCTCCTAGATCTGGAACATTACAAATTGTTGTTAATATAATCGATGTGAACGATAATGCTCCGACATTTGGAAGCTCCCTACATAAAGTAAGGCTATATGAAAATATACCACTTGGATCATCAGTAATAACACTTAATGCTACGGATATAGATGAAGGAGTGAACAGTGAAATTATATACTCATTTGTTCAGCGCGGCAATGTGAATCCGGCAGAAATATTCTCAATTAATCAAAATACTGGTGAGATTACGACCAGCGGCTCTCTTGACTATGAGGAAACGCCTGTGTTTGAATTACGCGTCCAAGCTCGCGATAATGGCCCCCATCCGCGGACTGCCCATTGTAAGCTATTAATTGAAGTTGTAGATGTTAATGACAACTCCCCATATATATCAGTAAGGTCAGCGCTGAGCACGGTCAGAGAAGATGCGAAAATTGGCACAGCAGTTGCTTCAATTGTGGCGTCCGATAAAGATGGAGGCAAAAACGGCATTGTGAATTGCCGCATCATGGGCTCTGTTCCTTTTAAACTACAGTATTCTAATGACAATTACTACTCACT
Organism: Gymnothorax reevesii; assembly: GCA_029721435.1. Taxonomy (NCBI): domain Eukaryota; kingdom Metazoa; phylum Chordata; class Actinopteri; order Anguilliformes; family Muraenidae; genus Gymnothorax; species Gymnothorax reevesii. The sequence goes on from CM056590.1 coordinate 40,150,049, forward strand.
AATTGTTAATGGTCCGCTGGACCGAGAGAGCGCTTCACAATACAATATCACCGTCGTAGCTGCCGATGAAGGGACTCCACCTCTTTCTAGTACCAGTGTTGTTATTGTACATATTGCTGATGTGAACGATAACGCACCACAATTTTCAGAGCCTGTGATTAACATATACGTGAAAGAAAACAGCCAAGTGGGATCTGTTATTTACACCATTTCTGCTTTTGACGCAGACTTGAACGAAAATTCTAAACTAACTTATTCCTTATTGGGGAGTTCAAAATTTCGTCCACCAGTGGTCAGCGTGAACTCTGACAATGGAGAAATATACAGCTTGCGGTCTTTTAATTATGAAGAGGATAAGATGTTGCAATTTCAAATTCAGGCCATCGACTCTGGCGTTCCTCCACTGAGCAACAACACGACTGTGAACGTGTTTATCCTGGATGAGAATGACAACAGCCCTGCTGTTCTCCCACCCTATTCTGACCAGAGCTCCGTTAATACGGAGAATATTCCCTATTCTGCTGAAGTGGGATACTTTGTCGCCAAGATTCGGGCTGTTGATGCAGACTCCGGCTACAATGCGCTGCTCTCTTATCACATCTTGGAACCCAAAGGAAACAGTCTCTTCCGTATTGGAAGTAGCACTGGGGAAATAAGGACTAAGAGGAGAATGAGTGACAATGATTTTAAGACTCACCAATTGGTGATTTTGATATCCGACCACGGGGAACCTTCTCTGACTGCAACTGTGTCTGTTGATGTTGAAGTTGTTGAAAGTACAGGTGAAGAACAAACATTGCTCAGAAAGCCACCAGTGAACGAGGAGAGATTCTCTGATTTAAATCTTTATTTGCTGATAGCTATTATCGCGGTGTCCGTTATATTCATTCTGTGCCTCATTAGCTTAGTAGCAATAAAATGCCACAAGACGAACAGTGCACTGAACAAGTACAGCGCTCCAGTAATCACTACTCACCCTGACGGCAGCTGGTCTTACTCAAAATCTACTCAGCAGTATGATGTGTGTTTTAGCTCCGATACACTGAAGAGCGACGTTGTTGTTTTTCCTACGCCGTTTCCACCAGCTGATGCAGAACTTATTAACATTAATGGAGCGGACACGTTGAAAAGGAATCAAACTCTCCCCAGCAATAAGGTAAGATGGCCAATTGCTTCTAATTTAATTAAATAATTCCTTTGCACGTCGGCCTGTAACCCCTTCATTGTTGGATATATTTTGATAAATTTTTGTTGGCTTTTTTTTTTTTGTTTACCAATAGTCGTTTATGAATAGCTCCGTGATATTCTAGTTATACAAAGACAAAATTGATCTATATTTATGTCTCTGTCTGTCCTGTTTGTTGGAATTCTTGACTGAACCGACCAACACTGGACAATACCTTGTCCGAACGTATATTTATCCCATCTCATTAATAAAACTATTATTACATGCTAAGTATTTAATACCGGAAAAATCTCAAATAGGAATTTGGCATATATAGGCTACTTTTATTGATGCCACACGTAGATATTATCTGTTTTTTATGGTACTGAATTCATGTGAAAATGTAATTTTATTCTTCAGTTTGTCATGTAAAGTTTATAGCTTAAAGGGACTTATAGTTAACGTTAGGAGCTCAAATAAGAAGATTCCGTCAAAGACCATAAATCAAATGTAGATCATGATCAAGAATAGATTTTTTGAATTAAAGTGAGGGAGATACTTATAAATTAATTTTTTACTTAATTTTTTGTTCATTCATTCATTCATTCAGTTGCATTAGGCCCGACGGAAATCAATGGATCCACTTTGCAACTAAAATTCAGAAATTCTTCCTATTTGTATAGTACTAGGAATGTATCGTACATTGGAGTCAATAGGTTTCTAAAACTAAGAATCTACTCGCCTAAAGATTTTTATTGCGAGCCGTAGAAATGTTTTCTTGAGTAAGCCGTAAAAAGATTGTTGAAATTGATTTTTCGTCTTGCAAGACTGATTTGCGTCGACTTTTGTCACAGATCAATAAAATCACTAAATATCGCTGTTTACTATGAAAAAAGTTGTCAGGCATCCTTCTCTTAACAGTGGCATCGGCAAAAATGTAAGGAAGTGGCTGTCCGCCCCGTAGCGGTGTGAGTTTGGGGAAAGAGATTATCTACCCCGCAGCGGGGCCGACAGGGAGAAGCAGTTCTGCTATTCGCACCGCGGTGGGACAGATAAGAGAAGCACGTATGCTATTTGCCCCGCAGTTGGTATGATAAGAGATTTCATTTCATAATCCACCCCACTCTGATATTTCGCGCTGAACCGCCGCGGGGCGAGTAGCATCTCCCAAAATTGAATTCGATAAGCATGCTATTTTAGTGTCCATTGGCGCCGGTGTTCCTATTTCAGATTTTTCAGTTCCTATTTCAAGTCTTTTTTTCCTCGTTTTGTCCTTTCTAGCGACTATATTCCATAACTGTGATAAGGGGTGATAAAGGGAACCAGCTGAAAACATCACAATTGATCTAAACCTTTGTAATATGGAGCTGGAATTATGTGCGTTTCAAAATGTTCTTAAGACTGGTCCAATAAGAAGTACTTAAGGTAAATTTACAGTATGGCGTCTTCACTTAGACTTCACCTGCTGAAATTCAGAAGATTCACTGAAATCCTGGTATCGCATAAAGAAATAAAGGCCAAGTTGAGTTTGATAAAAGAGGAGGGCTATACCTTAATAACTGTCTCAAGTTTTGGGCCAGTGTTAAGCCCAGGTTGGGCATTAACTTGCAGACTGGCAGAGGAAAGTGCTGAAAAAGAAACTGCTGACTGTCTAAATATTAACTCTTACTAACGGTCTATCGAGACAGTTGTGTAGATTTTCGTGTTTCCATATGCAATCATGAACAATTTCTGAATGAAATCAGCAGACTACTGAAATGCCATATAAGAAACGTTGGCAAGTATAATGGTAGTTTTCTATCACCACTAATACACGCGGTGTCGCTGTTGACCATGAGAATGAAAACACATCTGGACTCCTCCTTTTTTTGTATTATGCGTTGCAAGGGCAGACCGAGGGACGCTTTGTTAGGAAAAGTAGCAGGGTAGAAGCTCTTGCAATTTCCCTCACGAATAATTGTCATGCCTGTGGTCAGACGAGCTTTGTGGATTTAATAACAAATTACAGACTTGGGATTTGATTAGTTGGAAAGCGATGGGCATTTTCCGAGAAGAATTTCTTATTTGGATACTGCATTATTTTCTCTCGTGTCTGTGGGTTGTTTGCTCTCAGAATATTGCCTATTCTATCATCGAGGAGGTGAACAGGGGCACCGTCGTGGGCAACATAACAAAGGATCTTAATCTTAGGCTACAGGATCTTGAGTCGCGCACGTTTCAAATCGTACCCGGATCCAATAAAGGCATTTTTGAGGTAAATTTAAAGACTGGTGTTTTATTTGTTAATGAAAGGATCGATAGGGAGGAGCTATGTCTCAGCTCTGCGAAATGTTTTCTGAAGATTGAGGCTTCTGCTCACAATCCTTTGATATTTTATCGCTTCGACGTGAATATCATTGACATTAATGATAATGCGCCGACTTTCCTGGAAAAATCTCTTGACTTAAATATTCCAGAATCTTCAACTGCTGGAGAGAAATTCCCTCTCCCTATTGCGAATGATCCCGATGTAGGCAGTAACTCAGTTAAGACCTACAAGCTGAGTGCAAATGAACACTTCTCACTGGATATACAGAGCGATGGGGATCAGAGTGTCTCTGCTGAGTTGGTGCTGCAGAAAGCTTTAGACAGAGAGAAACAGTCCGAGATTCAGCTTCTTCTGACTGCGGTTGACGGAGGAAAACCTCCCCGATCTGGAACATTGCGGGTTATTGTGAATGTACTCGATGTAAACGACAATGCTCCAACATTTGGAAGCTCTCTTTATAAAGTAAAGCTGAATGAAAATGTGCCACTTGGATCATCTGTAATAAAACTTAATGCTACCGATTTAGATGAAGGGGTGAACAGTGAAATTGTATACTCTTCTGTTCAGCGTGGTAATGTGAATCCGACAGAAATATTTTCAGTCAATCGGGACACTGGCGAAATTACAACTACTGGCATTCTTGACTTTGAGGAGACTTCTGCTTTTGAATTACGCATCCAAGCTCGCGATAAAGGCGTGCCTCCGCGGAGTACTCACTGTAAACTGTTAATTGAAATTGTGGATTTGAATGACAACCCTCCGTATATATCGGTTACGTCAGCGCTGAATACAGTCCGGGAGGACGCAAAAATTGGCACCGCAGTCGCTTCGATTGTGGTATCCGATAAAGATGGAGGCAAAAACGCAGTTATTCGTTGCAGTATCATTGGTTCTATTCCTTTTAAGCTACAGTCTTCCAACGATAATTATTATTCTTTAATAGTCGACGGTCCTCTGGACAGAGAGAGCATTTCTCGGTACAACATCACCGTCGCAGCTATAGACGAGGGAAGTCCACCTCTCTCAAGTACCAGCAGGATCGTTGTACGTGTTTCTGATGTAAACGACAACGCACCACAATTTTCAGAGCCTGTGGTCAGCGTTTACGTGAAAGAAAACAGCCAAGTTGGATCTGTTATTTACACCGTATCAGCATTTGACCCAGACTTGAAAGAAAATTCAAAACTCCATTATTCCATATTAAGTTCTAAATTTCCAGTGGTCAACGTGAACTCTGTCAGTGGAGATATATACAGCTTGCAGTCTTTTGACTATGAAGAAGTTAAATCGTTCCAATTTCAAATTCAGGCCAGTGACTCTGGCGTTCCTCCCCTGAGCAACAATGTGACTGTGAACGTGTTTATCCTGGATGAGAATGACAACAGCCCTGCAGTTCTCCCACCCTACTCTGACCAGGGTGCTGTTAATTCTGAGAATTTACCCTACTCTGCTGAAGTGGGATATTTTGTTGCCAAGATCAGGGCTGTAGATGCAGACTCTGGTTATAACGCGCTTCTTTCTTATCACATCTTGGAACCCAAAGGAAACAGCCTCTTCCGAATCGGAAGTAGCACTGGGGAAATAAGGACTAAGAGGAGAATGAGTGACAGTGATTTTAAGACACACCCATTGGTAATTTTGATATCTGACCACGGGGAACCCTCACTGTCTGCGACTGTGTCTTTTGATGTTGTGGTTGTTGAAAGCACAGGTGAAGTACAAACATTGCTCAGAAAGCCACCTGATAACGAGGAGAACGTCTCTGATTTAAATTTCTATTTGCTTATGGCTATTATCTCGATATCCGTCATATTCGTCGTTTGCCTCTTTAGTTTAGTTGCAATAAAATGCCACAAGACGAACAGTGCACTGAACAAGTACAGCGCTCCAGTAATCACTACTCATCCTGACGGCAGCTGGTCTTACTCAAAATCTACTCAACAGTATGATGTGTGTTTTAGCTCCGATACACTGAAGAGTGACGTTGTTGTTTTCCCCACGCCGTTTCCACCTGCTGACGCAGAACTGGTTAGCATTAATGGAGCGGACTCATTGAAAAGGAATCAAACTCTCCCAAACAGTCTGAAGGTAAGAAGACTAATTCCTTCTCATTCAAATTATTATGTGGGACGCATCATTCATTTTTTAATGTGTTTTCATAATTTTGTTTTGTCTATCGGACGCCCAAGTTGTTTCAAGATACTTTTACACGACTGAAGTCAAAGTCACCCCTATTAATTCATTTTCAGTGTGGTCGATATAATGGAACGTGTCACTAATCCGTCCTCTATGCACAATATTTTTTTCAAATCTTGATGCTTATTTTTTCAAGTTTACCAGCCTAATATTATCTAATGCCTTTAACACCGGGAACCTTTGAAATTCGGCAAACTTTTCTGTGACTGAAGTCAATCGTGAATTTCAAATGTCAGTTTTATAAGGTATACCGATTTCATGCGAAAATGCAATTTTATTGAACATTTTTGTCATAGTCATGTGAATCATAATTCAAGAACTACTTTCCGTGCAGCGCATGAGAAAATGCACCAATCCAGGAAGCATAACCTGTAAGACTATATAAATTCTGCATCGACGCTTGTGTAGATTATTGTTCATGGTTACTTCATACAATTTGACGTCGTTCTTTTGAAAGGAATAGTAGACTGAGTTTATTTATTAATTCATTTATTCTTTTTCGGTGTTCGACACGAGTGTTTGGATAATTAAATTGCCGTTATTTTTGTTGAGGAGCATCTCCCTTCGGTTGCTCTCAGTCGTTGAAGGGAACGATGAGTGATTCCTCTTTTGATCCTATGCTTGTCCCCCTTTTCAAATCCATAAAATCTACCCAGCGCATGGATTGCTAAATTAGCATTTCGGTTTATTTTGTCAAATATGTCCATAGTGTCCAACGGGATATTGATTTGATGGCTGACTGGTTCCTTAAGTTCAAGCATATAGGATTCATTTAATTTTCATACACTGAAAAAAATTGAGACTTTGGATCAAAGTAAAAAAAAAAAAATAGTGTCGACTTGTCACAGCTGATTTTTTTTAGTGTTTCTCAACTGAAAAAAAATTTACAAAGGTAATTTTTTTCAATTGAGAAAAACTAAAAAAATGATCTCCACCAAGTTGACGCAATTTTTTACTTTGATCCAAAGTCTCAATTTTTTAAGTGCTGTCCAATATTTATCTTCCTGCTAGCACTGGAACCTGAATAATTCTGGCCCCGTATGTCCCTTGGGGATTGGAGTCGAAGTTTGGGAAGAGGATGCCCATTTTTCATGGGCTGCACATGTCCAGAGTGCCCCCTCTAAATGATAATAAAAGGCACATAGGTTGGATTAGCCTTTTCAAGCACACAGAGGTAAAGGGGTGTACTTTTCATTAGCCGCGCGCTTCAAGGAAGGCTCTATAGGACAAAAAGATAATATCACGTTCATCTCTGTAGGTGCCTCGTGCCTGTTCCACTGTATGTTTTCAGTTTTAAAGCATTCTTCGATTAGAGTCGCATGTTATGATAGGATGCCAAATTTTTAACATTGGGGTACATTGGAGCTCGGATTTGGCCAACTATCAGGTTTTGAGTGTATCAATTTAAAAATGCACTTTTATACATCATTTTGTATGCTTATGTAAGTTATGTAGCGTATGCCGCTGTCATTTTCAAGAATCTCTGCGCGAAACCCATGAGAAAATGCGCCAATGCCTTCGGTCAGCCAACCTCGGTGTGCTTCGACTGGATTTGCTGTCATGCTAGTGTATATTCAATGTTTCAATGTTGCGTTACAAAATCGCACTTCGCTCTCTTAAATGCGCGTCAAACGGGTATTTTGCGTTAGGGTTTGGCACAACTTACAACTGCCTTTGAATTGCATTGTAAGTTCAGTAACTCCGGAGCGTTTTTTTTCTTCCCCGTGTGCATCGTATCATTTGTTTTTCTTTCTCTTTCACCGCCGGTGTTTTTGGCTTGAATTGCTCTGTGAAACAGGCAACGCCTCGTTTAAAGGAATCCTCAAGTTTTAATTCAGACGAAACTTGATAATGCTTTTGTTTGAACCTCATGTGAACCTGGGAAGAAAAAAAAATCCATGGAAGATTACAGTCGAGAAAAGATATTCATGTTATGAAAGGTTGCTCTCTGTCGGTTTTCCCCACTGGTAGCGTAAATATATGCTGCTGTTTGGTGAGCCAGAGACCTAAGACCGTTTCTTAATGTGTCTTCATTCCAATGTTTGTGTGTGTGTGTGTGTGTGTGTGTGTGTGTGTGTGTGTGTAAATTAAATATTAATTTAAAATATTACATTTCGCTTACATTAGACTAGGTCTGGTTTTCAGCAATCCATGCATCCGCTGTGCAACAAGTGCACTACTAATGTGACTGTGGATCAAGTTTAAAAATAACTCTAATCTAGCCTACACCCAACTTAATTCGTTTTGCTCAACTCCACTTTATTTATGTCACATAAATAAAGTGGAGTTGAGCAAAACGAATTAATAGGCCTATAGGCATTTTGGAATGGAGAAAATACTACTGATTAAGTTGGGTGTAACGAGTAAGCTTTTCCCTCAAATTGAACTCCGTAAGAATATTGAACTTGATATTTAGTCGTGACATTTCTGCTTCATGTAGTTTTGATGGTGAGCACTCAAAGCACACGGTGTCGCTATTGACCGTAGAAAAATTATTTTGGGCTCCTCCTTTTCTTTTGACTGTGCAAAGCAGTGGAGGATGTTCAGCTTTGTCGCAATAAGTCGCACGGTACAGCTGCGGAATTCACGTTAATATCTCCTTAATGGCTGCGTGAGTGTTTTCTGCGTTACGGAGGCTATTTTAGTGCCCTTTTTATCTCGAAAGGCAATGGAATTTTTTACTCAAGAATGGCGTGTTTGGATACATTGTGTGTTTTTGTCTTCTTTGTGGGCTGTATCCTTTCAGACGATTGCTTACTCCATATCGGAAGAAGTGAGCAAGGGAACTGCTGTGGGAAACATAACGAAGGATCTAAACCTAAATCTTAAGGAGTTGGAATTACGCGCATTTCAGCTCGTGTCCGGTTCTAATAAGAAGTATTTTGAGGTAAATTTACCGACTGGTGTCTTAACTGTGAATGAAAGGATCGACAGAGAGGAGCTGTGTATTAGTACTCCTAAATGTACTCTCAAATTCGAGGCACTGATTCATCATCCTGTAAATATATATCCCGTTGACGTAAATATCTTGGACATTAATGATAATGCGCCAGTTTTTCAGGAGAAATTGCACGTTATAAACATTACTGAATTTGCATTTCCCGGAGAGAGATTTCCCCTTCCATTTGCCAGTGACCCTGATCTGGGTAGTAATTCGGTGAAGATCTACAAACTAAGTCTGAACGAACACTTCTCACTGGATGTACAGAGTGGTGCAGAGCAAAGTCTGTCTCCTGAGCTGGTGCTGCAGAAAGCGTTAGACCGAGAGAAGGAGTCTGTTATTCAACTCATTCTGACTGCCGTTGATGGAGGAAAGCCTTCCAGATCTGGGACATTGCCGATTATTGTTAACGTAATCGATGTGAACGACAATACTCCGGCATTTAGCAGCTCGCTTTATAAAGTCCGCGTTTCTGAAAATGTTCCTTTTGGAACACCAATAATAAAACTCAATGCAACTGATAAAGACGAAGGCGCAAACGGCGAGGTTTTGTACTCCTTTGTTCTGCACGGTAACTTGAATCCCACTGCCTTTTTCTCACTTGATCAAGACACCGGTGTTATAACAGTAAAAGGCGAGCTTGACTATGAGGAAAATGCTGCATTTGAATTACGCATCCAAGCTCGTGATAAAGGTTCAACTCCCCGGAGTGCTCACTGTAAACTGTTAATTGAAGTTGTGGATGTGAATGACCATTCGCCAGAAATATCAATGACTTCAATCCTGAGCACAGTGAGAGAAGACGCTAAAATTGGCACGACTATTGCCTTAATTAGAATCTCAGATAAAGATAGAGGAAAAAATGGAAATGTTCATTGTCGCATCGTTGGTTCTGTTCCTTTCAAACTCCAGCCTTCTCATAACTATTACTCGTTGGTGGTTGATGGCCCGCTGGACAGAGAGAGCTCTACCCAGTACAATGTTACCATCACAGCTACAGACGACGGGACTCCGCCTCTCTCCAGCTCCAGTGTTATCACTGTCGATATTTCTGATGTGAACGACAATGCGCCACAATTTTCAGATTCTGTTATTAGCGTATATGTGAAAGAAAATAGCCCGGTGGGATCTGTTATTTGCACCATATCTGCATTTGACCCAGACTTGATGGAAAATTCAAGACTATCTTATTCCTTATTGGAAAGTTCTAAGATTAATCGACCAATGGTCAGTGTGAACTCTGTTAGTGGAGAAATATACAGCTTACAGTCTTTTAACTATGAGGAAGTCAAACAGTTCCAATTTCAAATTCAGGCCAGTGACACTGGTGTCCCTGTACTGAGCAACAACGTGACTGTGACCGTGTTTATCCTGGATGAGAATGACAACAGCCCTGCTGTTCTCCCACCATATTCTGATCAGAGCTCCGTTAATATGGAGAACATTCCCTATTCTGCTGAAGCAGGATTCTTTGTCGCCAAGATCAGGGCTGTAGATGCAGACTCTGGCTACAATGCGCTGCTCTCTTATCACATCTTGGAACCCAAAGGAAACAGCCTCTTCCGAATCGGAAGTAGCACTGGGGAAATAAGGACTAAGAGGAGAATGAGTGACAATGATTTGAAGACTCACCCACTGGTGATTTTGATATCTGACCACGGGGAACCTTCTCTAACTGCAACTGTGTCTGTTGATGTAGAAGTTGTTGAAAGCACAGGTGATACGAAAGCATCATTCAGACAGCCAGCCATTAAAGAAGAAGGCTTCTCTGATTTACATCTCTATTTGCTGATCGCTATTATTTCGGTGTCCACCATATTCATCCTGTGCCTCATTAGCTTCGTAGCTGTAAAATGTCACAGGACAAACAGTGGACTGAACAAGTACAGCGCTCCAGTGATCACCACACACCCTGACGGGAGCTGGTCTTATTCCAAATCTACTCAGCAGTATGACGTGTGTTTTAGCTCCGATACACTGAAGAGCGATGTTGTGGTGTTCCCCACACCTTTTCCACCTGCTGATGCAGAACTGATTAGCATTAATGGAGCTGACTCATTGAAAAGGAATCATACGCTACCAAACAGTCAGAAGGTAAGATGGGCTTTGACAATCTTTTGAAATTAATACTTTTGAAGTGCCCTGGGAACAGTGATATTATGACAAAAAGTAAACTTTCCTATGAGGAATACAGCTTAATAATACATTTTTGGCGAAATTGAAAATACAGATAGCACTATTACACCTTTGACTTGTTGGAGTAAAATTATTTATCTATTAATTTACCTATTCAATAGTTGATTTTTTTTTTTTTCCTTTATCCAGTGTGACAAATCAATTATTTCTCACCTCGTTACTGCTTTTAACTTGTTTCAGAATTCTCATTCTGATGTTCCTGGTGTGTTGTTGTATAATACTAAGGACGCTGACTCCTCTTTTTTTTTTGTGAATATTTTAAGTTTCTGATTCTGCTTTTGAGCAATATATTCTTGAAGCTCCATCTACATGATGTGTGATGTTTGTTCTTAATCGATAGTGTTATGCTTACTGGGGTGTGGTCAGAGATTGCTATGGCATTGATGATAAATTCTGTCAGATGTAGAATGGTGTGATCTTTTACGAGTAAATGTGATTTCTGACATACCGTGTAGTATGAGTAGTAGTAGTATTCTTCATAATTAGGATTTTTTTAATGCATCAAGCATTACCTAGTCCATCGTCATACACGATTTGCTTGGACATGAGTTGCTGATTGAAAGGGTGTGAAAAATATTGGCATTGATCTGTAAAGATGAAGGTCTAGCAGGTGGAGATTGATTCTTGGAGTTTGGATATTTCAGAAAACATTGACTGGAAGAATGGCAGTGAGTCTGTGTGTTGAGGCTTTTATGTTTAAAATTGTTATACCTTTTTTTGCAGTTGTTCCATTAATGGTTAATCTTCCCACTTAGTCTACTATAATTGTTTTATCAATGTATGGAATATTGTTGATTACGATTGTGCCCGTCTTTTTCGAGTTAAAGCCTGCATGATATGTTTGACTGATCAATTTTGCGGAATTTTTTTGTGATCCTATTGCAGTTTTGTGGCTTTCCTGTTGCGGGCATATGTGAGATTTTTGTGTTCAGAGGTGACTGAGAACGCTTGTTCTTTTAGCAGGAGAGCTGAAACCTCTGATATTGTGGAAGAAGATGTTATGATCCTGTCCTGTTGACAAATATGATGCTCGTTATTTGACTTCTTCGAAGGTTTAGCAGAAGTTTTGAATGAAATATGACTAGTTTTCCCTCAGGACAGCACATTGGAGTTTTCATGTGTGACTGCAATGTTGGTGTGAGTGTGTATGCTGATTACGTGTGTGAGATTTGTTAGGTTTGGATGATGTCTAAATGTGAGCGGCATTAAAAACATGGAGTCGATGCCTGGAGGAGGCAAATTCAAGCATGTTCTGAGAGCATTGTAAGGCAGCCCAGTCACCAACTTTTTTACGTTTACTTTACCTAAGATGGCATGGTGAGGTCATTCTTGACCTACCATCTTAAATTCAGTTAACTTTTTAAGGCAGCCCAGACACTAACTTTTGTGAGAGAAACAACCTTTTTTCTTACTGTGAGCAAAAGGAGGGGAGGTACTCGCATATGAATAGCATTGAAATGGGGTGGGGTTGGGGGCGGGGGCATTTAGCCTTAGAGAGAGTCATCCCAAAATAAAGAAAACAAGAAACAATGCCTGGAAAAGATAGAAAAATGAGGGGGATGTGATGGAACCGATCATTTCAAATAATATCATTCATTACAACCAGACTGTTCTCTTAATTTTTCTCCATTGAGCTTTTTGCATTTGATTAAACATTATTGCAAGCATGCACCCTTAATGTATGCTATACATTGAAGGGTTACTTTACATTTCAGCATTTACAAATATGCTGCATGTATTAATTCAAGCTGTACAACAAATGTCTGAATTGACTTTCAGTTCATTGGGGGTATTGTAATGTGAGAGCCTATTATCACTGGGTGGTAGTGTTTGGGAGTAACGTTTGAGTCTTTGCATATGACATTGTATTGAGTTTGTCACAGTTTCTCACCTGGTTGTTTTTTGATCTGTTGGCATAAAAAATGGGAAAGAAGTAACTTATGATTGTTCATAATGGTTGGGTAAAATTGGTCATTAGTGCCAAAATGTTCTCCTTTTATTCTTTTCCCATGACCTGGAGTGAACGTTGCTGTTTGAGTATTCAAGTTTGGCGATGATTATCTGTGGTGGAGTAGGCATGGTGGTGGTGGTGGTGGAGTGGGCTGTGTCAGTGCAGGACTTTTTCCTCTAGAGCTGAGGGACTCCTACAATTGCGATTGTGTTTACAGTATGTGCAGTTTCTCTATATGAGTTTTAAATGTTTCTTTAGTGACTGTTCACTTGGCTCTGTTTTTCCAGTGATTATTTGGCTGTGCTGCATTTTTCGGGTCTCTAAGCTGAGTATGGTTTTCCTCATTTCTTTGTTTTTAGTGGTCAGATTGGCAACGTTTTTACAGGAGCAATCGTCGATTCCTTTTAATTGGTAATTTTCTATTTTATAGGCATGGACTAAGTTTTCCAGTTCAGTGATTTTTGGCATTAAGTTTGTCCAGAATGTCCGGTTTGCACTGCCATCCAAATGGCTATAGCTTGTCCTCACTGGGGGTAATAACGTTACATTTATTATCTGAAAGGTCTGGCGATACTAACTGTTCTTTACGCAACTTACGGTGTCTATTATAAGCTGGTGCTCTATCGATGGTATCTGATTGTTGGGGTTTTGGGTTTGTGTGCTGTTGAGATTATCTCAAGGCCCAGTATCTGCTGCATGTTAGGTGTGCTTTGAATGTCCAGGAATGATCCGGAGAAGGATTTAAAATTGTAGATTGTTCCCTGCGAAAGGTTGGTGCGTGTTGATGAATTCACTTTGATTCAGTTCAGCTCTGTTCAATTGCACCTTGTTGTGTATGCCGAGTTGCCTCTGTGGATGACAGAAATATTACCTCAGTGAAGAAAAAACCTCTTCACAACCATTTGCCATTTCAAGACTGCTCTCTTGGAGGTAGGTGTATTTGCATCAACATCATAAATCAAGAGAAGACCTCACCAGAGTAGATATAGAGGTTTTACCTCAAGATTTAAAGCACTGCTCGGTCTGAAAATCAGTAAGTTTGCTTAAAAAACTCTAAGAAGGTCAATGAAATTCTGGAATAATGCTCTTTGGGCAGATGAGACTGAGATCAACTTGAAACAGATTGATTGTTAAAGAAGACTATAGCAAGGGGGAGGATCTGCTCTGGATTCAAAATAAACTACCACATCTGTGAGGAGTGGTCATGTATAGGCATGTTTGGCTGCTAGTGGAACTGATTTGCTTGTGATTAATGATGGATTTGACTATTGACAAATACATGCATGTCTTTATATAAATTCTATTTAATATGCAAATGTATTCATAGAAAAATAATCATGAATGTTCTCATTTTTGTTATTAATCATAAAACCACATGATTAATTACAAAAAAAATGCATTATTGTTTTTATGTTTGCAATTTTTTCCCCTTTTTTTGTGAATAATATATTTTCATGATATATTATCTTAAGATTTATCACGAGAAGATTAAACTGAAGTGAATGGAATTGGGCGTTAATATTGTATATAGAACTTTTTGCAAAAACTAACGTACTCATAAAAAAGAAACGTTTTCCATTTAAAGGAGAATTTCAGTGTTAAATTGACTTGAGGTGTATTGAAACATAATAATGAGTACTAACTTTTGTCGAATACCCCACCTCCGTACGCACGCAACATTTCGAAATAAATGGCTTTTCAGCCGAAGCTCCCAACAGGCTTACAATGGTAGCGAATCGGGCATAGCGTTGCCATCCAAAGAAATCGCTATTTTTTCACCATTAACAAGGCTCAAAGTAGCTTATTGTTCCCTGCTTGCAGTTCTATCTTGCTTTTCATGGAATTTCCTCAATTAAATAGTGGCCACAACATGCATCATCTGACTTCTTGCCCCTTTTCGTAGTTATATGTGCAAGTAATGCACATTTTACGTGTCTAGTAAATAGAATGCAATACAAAAAATAAAACGGGTCTTTAAAAATTAAGAGACCATTGGAATCTCTCTTATTGTCGGCCTGCTGATAAAACCTCGTATCTCCAATTTGATAATAAACTAAAACTTGAATGTCCACGACATTGCAAAATACAAAATTTTATTTATTGGATACATTCTTGGAGGAAAAATAGTCATCCCACCCGAACACAGCTCAACTGCATTCTTACATGCAAAATTAAACATTTTTTTTATGCTCTCCTGTTTATCAATTTTAAGATACGAGGTTTTATCAGCAGGCTGACGTTATGTTTTGCAGGATTGATTTGTGTATTTTTATGGCTAATAAAAGCGCACGATGTCGCTGTTGACCATGGAAAATGTGCTGGTTTGGGCTCCTCCTTTTCTTTTAACTGGATCGCAGTCTTGTAGAGAGGGCTGCTTTGTTACGATGAGTCGCATTGTGCGACGGCCGTTGTCAACTGAATATTACAGTAATTGTCGGAGCTTTTGAATTTTACTTCTGTGGTCGGAGTCTTTCCGTTTCACTGTGCTTCCAGGAAGCGATGGGATTTACCGTTCAAGGATGTCGAATTTGGATACTCCGTGTGTTTTTTTCCAGTCTATGGGCTGTGTCCGACCAGTCGATTACATATACTATCTCTGAAGAGGTGAACAAGGGTACAGTTGTGGGAAACATAACGAAGGATCTGAACCTAAATCTTAAGGAGTTGGAATTACGCGCGTTTCAGATCGTATCAGGGTCCAGCACGAAGTATTTTGGGTTAAATTTGAATACTGGCGTTTTAATTGTGAACGAGAGGTTCGATAGAGAGGAGCACTGCCTTGATATTCCGAAATGCTTTCTTAAAATAGAGGCCGTGGCTCACAATCCAGTTAGTTTATATCGATTTGACGTAAATATATTGGACGTTAATGATAATGCACCAGTTTTCCCGGAGCAAATTCACATTTTAAATATTACTGAATATGCGTTTCCCGGGGAGAGATTTCCCCTTCCTTTGGCCAGTGATCCTGATTTGGGCAGTAATTCAGTGAAGTCCTATAAGCTGAGTCCGAACGAACACTTCTCGGTGGATGCACAGAGCGGTGCGGAGCAGAGTGTGTCTCCTGAGCTGGTGCTGCAGAAAGCTTTAGACCGAGAGAAGCAGTCAGTGATTCAGCTCCTTCTGACTGCTGTTGACGGAGGAAAGCCTTCCAGATCTGGTACATTGCAGATTATTGTTAATGTAATTGATGTGAACGACAATACCCCAGTATTCGGCAGCTCACTTTATAAGGTCCGTGTTTATGAAAATGTTCCTTTTGGAACGTCTATCATAAAACTTAATGCTACAGACATGGACGAAGGCGCAAATGGCGAGGTTCTGTATTCTTTTGTTCGGCACGGTAAGGTGAGTGCTATTGAAATTTTCTCAATTAATCAGGATACTGGTGATATTACGACAAAAGGCGCGCTTGACTATGAAGAGAATTCTGCGTTTGAATTACGCATTCAAGCTCGGGATAAAGGCTCGACTCCTCGAAGTACTCATTGCAAATTATTAATTGAAGTTGTGGATGTAAATGACAACTCTCCAGAAATATCTGTAACTTCGGTACTGAATGCAGTTAGAGAAGACGCCAAAACTGGCACAGTTGTTGCTTCTATTGTGTTTTCCGATAAAGACGGTGGGAAAAATGGAATCGTTCATTGTCGCATCGTTGGTTCTGTTCCTTTTAAACTCCAATCATCAAATGATAATTACTATTCAGTAATAGTTGATGGTCCCATGGACAGAGAAAGCACTTCTCAGTACAATGTTACCATCACAGCAACTGATGAAGGAAATCCATCTCTCTCCAGCACCAGTGTGATCACCATACATGTTTCTGATGTGAACGACAACGCACCACAATTTCCAGGGCCTGTGCTGAACGTCTATGTGAAAGAAAACAGCCAAGAGGGCTCTGTTATTTGCATCATTTCTGCATTTGACCCAGATTTGAAAGACAATTCAAAAATTACTTATTCTTTACTCGGTAGTTTGACCTCTGGGCCACCAATGGTGAGTGTGAACTCTGCCAACGGTGAAATATACAGCTTGCAATCCTTCAACTTTGAAGAGGTAAAAATGTTCCAGTTCCAAGTTCAGGCAATGGATGCTGGAGTTCCACCTCTAAGTAACAACATGACTGTAAATGTTTTTATTCTCGATGAGAATGACAATAGTCCTGTTGTGCTTCCTCCATATTCTGATCGGGGATCTGTTATTACTGAGAACATTCCCTATTCTGCTGAGGCGGGATACTTTGTGGCCAAGATCAGGGCTGTAGATGCAGACTCTGGTTACAATGCACTGCTGTCTTATCACATCACTGAACCCAAGGGAAAAAGTCTCTTCCGTATCGGGAGCAGCACCGGGGAAATAAGGACGAAGAGAAGAATGAGTGACAATGACTTAAAGACTCACCCTTTAATGATTTTGGTGTCTGACCATGGAGAACCTTCACTTTCAGTGACTGTGTCTATTGAAGTTGTGGTTGTTGAAAGTGTTGGTGAAATACAGACGTCTTTCAGACAGTTACCGTCCAATGAGGAGACTTTTTCTGATTTAAATCTGTATTTACTTATAGCCATAATTTCTGTGTCAGTTATATTTTTGTTAAGCCTGATTAGTTTGATTGCCATTAAATGTCACAGGGTGGATAGTGGGGTGAGCAAATACGGTGCCCCAGTGATCACCACGCACCCTGACGGTAGCTGGTCTTACTCCAAGTCTACTCAACAGTATGACGTGTGTTTTAGTTCAGACACACTGAAGAGTGACGTTGTGGTTTACCCTTCTCCCTTTACACCTGCTGATGCGGAACTGATTAGCATTAATGGAGCGGATACATTGAAAAGGAATCAAACCCTCCCAAGTAGTCAGAAGGTAAGACAGCCTATCTGTTTGTTTAACTTAAAAATTTGAAGTAACTTTGCTATCTTTTCAGTGTGTGTGTGTGTGTGTGTGTGTGTGTGTGTGTGTTTGTGTGAATATTGTGGTCTATACATTCCTGTTCTACACATTATGACAATATGACCAACAGCTCGCATACACCCAGTCTCCTTTTCTATCAGAATATCCTTTTCCAATTTCATAAATTCAAATTACTTTTACATCTCATTTAAAATCCCATTTGTATGCCTTAGCATTTCAGGCAACTTGAATTAACTTTTTTCTCATCCTCTGAGAAATGTGCTTGTTTTAATCTTTATTTCATTTAGTTTAGGTTTGGACCTATTTCTTTTAACTTCTTTTTATTTTATTTGGTTTGTATTGTGCAGCGCTTTGGATCAACTTTGTTGTTTTTAAATGTGCTATAATAATAAAGTTGACTTGACTTGCCAGGAATGAATGTCCATAGGAGACATTGTCTTATATCTGACCCAATTACGGTCTGATTCTAGGTTTGTATATCCTTATCCAGTGTGCAGGTGTGTTCACCAGACACAACATACAGTAGTGAAAAGTTGGGATTTTCTTTACTCATGTTTTATGTTTTCATGTTATATAAAATTTAAAAGCCTAAGCCTCTAAAATGAAGTTTATTTACTCAAGGTGGGACATAAACATGAAGCAAAAAAATAAATAAATAAAAAAAATCCCTGGATAGTGCACAAAATTTTGGGTTTGAAGAAGAACTATTGTCGAGTAAATCACCAACAAATCTTTACATTTTTCCATTATGCGAATTAAAATCCAGCGAATTTAGGACTTGTTGCACAGTAAGCGGGGGAACTTCTACAGCCGAGTTTCTGTGAAATACGACTGCCCTTAAAGTGAGAATATATAGTATATCATTGTGTTCTGTAATAATAATTGCAAAGAATAGTTAAATTGATTAATTTAACATTTAGATTTTTTTTTTTCATAAAAGGTGTGTTCCTTCGATTTTAATCTTGTTCGAAAAATATGGGTTTGTCCAAACCTTTACTGGTACTGTATACATTCATCAATTATTAAACGTGGCATCTGTTTTTATTTGCATAAAGTTTATGAAATCGCTCGCGTGCTAATTATTACGACTTGGACAGAAGTAGCAGTGTCAGCTGATAAGCAAATCATTTGAATCTCAAAAGTGACTACAAGGTCCAGTACTTCTAGATTTTGTAATGTTTTCGTTGCATTCGGGATGAATTATTACTGGACTTTTTCGGGGCAAATAGAATTTTTTTCTGATAATTTTACACATCGATATCTCTTGTTTTCCTTTCAATTTTCGTTGTTTATTCCCGGTGTCTAATAACCCCAGTCCCGGTGGGACGCTTTGTAAACTGGTCTTAAATGTCTTTCTGCACTAGTGCGTGTAATATAGTTCACAGATTGGCTAAAGAGACAGTACACGTTGTGTCCAAGGCCTAAAATTAGCTGCTGACCGAATTCAAATACCAAAAGAATAACAGGATCTACGGCCCTCTTAGCCTGACGCTCGAGACCCCTGGTCTGTTAGGATTTATGTGGCTTATGGGGAATTTCTGTCGATCAGCTCCACGCCCTGAGTCATTCTTGTCCTTACTTAAAAGTATCATTTCATCTACGCGAAAGCAGTGCGTAATTTGCGCACGCCGGCATTGCTCGAATTTTTTTTTAGAACTTTGAAAAAGATACTGCCGTGCAAAAATAACTGATGGAAAAGATTTTTTATGCATTGTTTTGTGAAGATTACAAGAGTTTCTACTAATTGCACCTTATTTTCTCTTGGTGTCACTGTTGACCATGGAAATACCAGTTTTCAGGGCTCCTCCTTTTCTCCTTTCTACGTTTCAGTTTCAGAGAATATGTCTTTGTTACAGCAAGTCGCTACACAGTTGCCCCGCCTAAATGGTTATTGTATTCTGGTTATTTGAGTTTTTATATTTGCATGTATTTTACTTTATTTCGGCATAACCGTGCTTTTCGGAAGCGATGGGATTTATAATTCCAGCTTTGCGCATTTGGATACAGTACGTAGTGTTTTGCTGTCTATGGGCTGTATCCTTTCAGAAGATTGTCTATTCTGTTTCTGAAGAGGTGAACAAAGGGACTGTTGTGGGAAACATCACGAAGGATCTTAATCTTAATCTCCGCGACCTGGAGCTGCGCATGTTTGAGATCATGTCTGGATCCAGTAAGCGGTATTTTGAGGTGAATTCACGGACTGGTGTGTTAATTGTGAACGAGAGGATTGATAGAGAGGACATATGTTTCAGTATTGTTGCATGCTCTCTCAGGATTGAGGCCGTTGCTCGTAATCCGGTGGAATTTTATCATATGGAAGTAAACATTTTGGACATAAATGATAATACGCCCAGTTTCCCGGAGAAATTTCACTTTTTAAATATAACGGAGTCTGCATTTCCTGGGGAGAGATTCCCCCTCCCTATTGCTTATGATCCTGATGTCGGCGATAACGCGGTGAAGATATATAAGCTTAGTCCAAATGCACACTTTTCACTGGATGTACTTAGCAGCTCAGAACAGAGTATGTCTCCTGAGCTAGTGCTGCAGAAAGGGTTAGACCGAGAGAAACAGTCTGTGATTCAACTCCTTATGACTGCTTTGGACGGAGGAAAGCCTCGCAGATCTGGGACATTGCAGATTATTGTTAATGTAATCGATGTGAACGACAATACCCCGGCGTTCAATAGCTCACTTTATAAAATCCGTGTCCCTGAAAATGTTAATATTGGAACTCCAATCATAAAACTCTACGCAACTGACATGGACGAAGGAGTTAACGGTGAGATTATCTATTCTTTTGTTCGCCACGGTAGCTTGAATCCGTCTGATATTTTCTCAATTAATCAGGATACTGGCGATATTACCACGAAGGGTGATCTTGACCATGAGCTAAATCCTGCGTTTGAGTTACGCATTCAAGCCCGAGATAAAGGCTCACCTCCTCGTAGTACTCATTGCAAGCTTTTAATTGAGGTCATGGATGTAAATGACAACGATCCACAAATATCAATAACTTCAATGCTGAATATGGTGAGAGAAGACTCAAAAACTGGCACAGTAGTTGGCTTAATTACTGTGTCAGATAAAGATGTGGGCAAAAATGGAATTGTTCATTGCCGCATCATTGGTTCTGTTCCCTTTGCGCTACAGTCCTCAAACGACAATTTTTACTCTTTAGTTGTTGATGGGCCGCTGAACAGAGAGCGCATCTCTCAGTACAATATCACCGTCGCAGCTACCGATGAAGGGACTCCGCCTCTTTCCAGCACCAGTGTAGTCACTGTACGTGTAGCGGATGTGAACGACAACGCACCTCAATTTTTGGAGCCTGTGGTTAATATTTACGTGAAAGAAAACAGCAATGTGGGATCTGTTATTTGTGTAATATCTGCATTTGATCCAGATTTGGGGGAAAATTCTCAAGTTAGCTATTCCTTATTGGAGAGTTCGACCTCACGGTCAATGGTCTCCATCAACTCTGGAAATGGAGAATTATACGCTTTACAGTCTTTCAATTATGAAGATGTAAAAATGTTTCACGTCAATGTCCTGGCAGTGGACTCTGGTGTACCTCAACTGAGCAATAATTTGACTGTGAACATTTTTATCTTGGATGAGAATGACAACATTCCTGCAGTTCTCCCACCTTATTCTGACCGGAGTTCCGTTAATTCTGAGAACATTCCCTATTCTGCTGAAGCCGGGTACTTTGTGGCCAAAATCAGGGCTGTAGATGCAGACTCTGGTTACAATGCACTGCTTTCTTATCACATCACTGAACCCAAGGGAAACAGCCTCTTCCGAATCGGAAGCAGCACTGGAGAAATAAGGACAAAAAGGCGAATGAGTGACAACGACTTGAAGACTCACCATTTGGTGCTTTTGATTTCTGACCATGGAGAACCTTCCCACTCAGTCACTGTTTCTGTAGATGTTGTTGTGTTTGAAGATTCTAGTGAAGGAGGCCTACAGACGTCATTCAGACACCTGCCTGCTAAGGAGGAGAGTTTCTCTGAACTGAATCTCTATTTGCTGATTGCTATTGTCTCGGTTTCAGTTATATTTTTGCTAACCCTCATTGGTTTATTGGCTGTGAAATGCCATAAGACTGACAGTGGGTTGGGCAAGCACGGTGCTCCAGTAATCACTGCTCACCCTGATGGAAGCTGGTCTTACTCCAAATCTACTCAGCAGTATGACGTGTGCTTTAGCTCGGACACTCTGAAGAGCGACGTTGTAGTTTTCTCCTCGCCGTTTCCACCTGCTGATGCGGAACTAATCAGCATTAATGGAGCCGACACTTTGAAAAGGAATCAAACTCTTCCCAACAGTCAAAGGGTAAGACAGCCTATCACTCCAACCAATTTTTTGTTTTTTTACACTAAGGATTTGATTTCTAATAAGACTGCCATCTTGACATGATATTGTTCCTACTTTACACTCTATTTTATAAAATTAGAAATAATGAATATAATTACTATAATAATAAATTGTGAAATACTTGGACAGTTTAGATAATTTAATTGTGATTCTGTAAAAAGCCGCTTTGCTTGAAAATACAATTGAGTTGCCTTTTTCTTCATGCGAGCCGTGTGCATTTACGCATGTGCTGTTGGCCTGCGTCTTTCACTTTTCTCGGTTCAGTGGCCTTGTTCAGCGTTTCGTTTTGTTGTCTGATAAATTTATTTAAGCTCATATATTCAGCCTAACTACGCTACCTTGTGGACCAATGCTCCATAGGGGTGCTGCAACCCAGGCCGTGTCCGACTCCGGCACGTGTCGTCGGATTTTTTTTAGAGGCTGCTGGTCTATATTCCAAACTCTGCTCTGAGCTCCGTTACTACTGACAATATTGCCTTATCAAAGATGACATGTGGGCTAAAAATTTTAATTGTTGGTCATCACTATTTCAACCTCCTGTTTTTTTTTTTCAACCTTTATTGTCTTGGTGGCGATGGCAAAACGCTTATTTTCAAAATTTTAATTAAAGCAGAATTACTGCAAGAGCAGTGTGTCATAGGAGGGGTTAATAGCACTGGCCGTACTTTCAGTGGAGTGTATATGAGCCCAAAATTTAGATATGGTTATCATAGTTATTATACCCCCGCTACGTCGTAGCGGGGATATAATACCGGCCCGTCTGTCTATCCGTCTGTCCGTGTGTCTATGCGTCCGGATTCGTTTCTGGAGCATAACTCAAGAACTATATGACTTAGAGGCTTCAGATTTGGTATGTAGCTTTCCCATATGGTGCAGAAGTGCATTTTGGTGGTTTCATACTTTTGCAGCCAAAAATATTTGAAATTTGGTCAAAAACACCCTCTTTTTGTTGGACCTTGTAGACTTTGTTCAATTCCGGGGCATGAATTCTTTTTTTTTCTACCAAAATTTTAGCTATTTTTTATGATTCCCCATATCAGTTCACTTGGCATTCTATCCATCTGTAAAAACTGTATTACTTAGCAACCTGCATCATTCTATGGAAAACATATATTACCTATGTGTCTACCACTAACATTGGATATACATTTATTGTGATGTATCGAGTTAGACAGGAGTCGACGTTCATCTGATACACTCAGTCATCATAGCATATGAGGTGGGTCTTTTTTTAAATGAACATTTCATCAGTGGCATATGCAAACCATCGGTGAATAATGGAGAAATATATATTTTTTTTCTTTTTTTTTTTTTTTTGAAATAACATTTAATATCAAGGGTGATGTATGTTTTTGATCAAATGCACCTACTTCCAAAATAAAATGTTGACCGCATTTTGCTTGTCACAAACCATTTACAAATCATCACCAAAATGAATATAAAGTTACTCAAGACAGTAGTTATTTCATCCATGAAATTATTAAAGTTAAATATGAGAAAACCCACTTGTGATCTTTGTGATCTAGAGAAATAACCTTTCACATTTCATGCCTATCCTGTAACGAATGTACCTGTAGTTTTCATCATTGTGATGATATGAAACTCTGTCCTTTATGTTGTCTGAAGGTGGTCAAACATAAAACGGGGGTATGTGAGCTCTGCTCGCTTCTACACTTGTTTACATTGTAATTTTGCAGGGACGAAAGCCCGACAGAAGCACAACGAAAGTGATTGAATAGACTTTGAATAATGTCCAGCAATTGTATGACGTGTTCATTACAAGTTCATTATAAATGTCACTAACTTTGCGGTTGAGCTCGTTTTAATTATGCTGTTAAAATCCTGAAGCTGGTCTGAGAATATGCCATGTAAGGTTTTTGGGAAGATCTTTTCCATTGGCGTATTAATCATTTTGCAGAAACAAAGTCGAAGAATTATTGCGCAGCATGCCTTTCCCCATACACAAGCTAAAGTTTCAAGTATAATGATGTTAGTGAGTGCATAAATACCTGGAAAGTAACCAGCAGTCATTTAGTGCGTGTTTATTTGATGAGAACAGTTCATACGGTTAGAGGAGGATAGGGCAAAATAATAAAATAATAATTGTATCACGGCCCATTGTAAGCCTCCTCCAGCGGTTTAGTTGTTATGAAATACTGTTGAGTGATAATTACACATTTAAAATTCTGTTCTCTGAATAGTGCTGCTTTTTCATTCATTATTACTCGGTAACGCATGGTGTCGCTGTTGAACCGTGGAATTTCGGGCGCGCTGGTGCTCCTCCTTTTCTCCTTGCTCAATTTGATATTCGCTTTTGTTCCAATAAGCTGCATTGTATAGCTGCCCTCGTCGAGCTGGTAGAGTCATCATGCTTCTATGAGTGCTTATAATCGCAGCCGCTCTCAAAATACGGTTTCTATTTCAGTATCTCTGTGCTGCTCTAATGCGATGGGATTTCTCATTTGGGAAGTGCGTATTTGGATACAGAGTGTAGTTTTTTCTTGCCTATGGGTGGTATCATTGCAGAAGATTGTCTACTCCGTTTCAGAGGAGGTGAATAAGGGGACCGTTGTTGGAAATATTACAAAGGATCTGAGCCTTAATCTCCAGGAGCTGGAATTGCGAATGTTTCAGATCGTGCCCGGTACCAGTAAGAAATATTTTGAGGTAAATTTAAAGAATGGTGCTTTGATTGTGAACGAAAGGATCGACAGAGAGGAGTTGTGTCCTGGCGCATCAAAATGTTTTCTAAAGCTCGAGGCCGTTGCTCATGATCCACTGACTTTCTATCGTGTTGAAATAAATATTCTGGACATTAACGATAATGCGCCAGCATTCACGAGTAAATTGCACATATTTAATATAACTGAGGTGACGTTTCCTGGTCAAAGGTTTCCTCTGCCATTTGCCAATGATCTTGATGTCGGAAGTAACTCCGTAAAAAGCTACAAGCTAAGCCCGAATGAACACTTCTCTTTGGATTTACAAAGCGGTGCCGAGCAGAGTGTCTCTCCTGAACTAGTGTTGCAGAAACCTTTAGACCGAGAGAAGCAGCCGGTGGTACAGCTCGTTCTTACTGCTGTTGACGGAGGAAAACCTCCCAAATCTGGGACATTGCAGATCATCGTTAATATTGCCGATATAAATGACAATGCGCCAGCATTTAACAGCTCTCTGTATAAAGTCCGTGTCTCAGAAAATGCGCATTTAGGCACCTTAATTACAACCATTAATGCAATAGACAAAGATGAGGGAGTAAACAGTAAAATTGTGTACTCGTTTGTGAAGCACGGCAATGTTAATCCATTGGACATTTTTTCAATCAATCAGCATAGTGGTGCGATTACTGTCGTGGGAAATCTGGACTATGAAGAAAATGCTGCGTTTGAATTGCGCATCCAAGCACAGGACAAAGGTGTGCCCCCTCAGAGTTCTCATTGTAAACTATTAATTGAAGTACTGGATGTGAATGACAACTCGCCACACATTTCAGTAACTTCCTTCATAAATTCCGTCCAAGAAGATGCCAAAATTGGTACAGCTATTGCATTAATTGAAGTCTCGGACAAAGACAAAGGTAAAAATGGAATTGTTCATTGTCACATCATCCGTTCTGTTCCTTTTAAGCTCCAATCTTCTAATGATAATTATTACTCTTTAATGGTTGATGGTCCGCTTGACAGAGAGAGCACTGCTGTTTACAACATTACCATTACAGCTGCCGATGAAGGGATCCCGCCTCTCTCCAGCACCACTATTATTACTGTACATGTTTCTGATGTAAACGACAACGCGCCTCAATTTTCAGAGCCAGTGATTCATGTATATGTGAAAGAAAACAGCCAAGTTGGATCTGTTATTTGCACAATATCTGCATTTGACCCAGACCTGAAAGAAAATTCAAGAATAACTTACTCCTTACTGGAGAGTCCAACCTCATGGTCACCAATGGTCGTCATAAACTCTGTCAACGGAGAAATTAACATCTTGCAGTCTTTCAACTTTGAAGAATTAAAAATGTTTCAATTTAATGTGCAAGCGACGGACTCTGGTGTCCCTTCACTGAGCAACAGCGTGGTCGTGAACGTTTTTATTTTGGATGAGAATGACAACAGCCCAGTGGTTCTCCCACCCTACTCTGACCAGGGCTCCATTAATACGGAGAACATTCCCTATTCTGCTGAAGCAGGATTCTTTGTAGCCAAGATCAGGGCTGTAGATGCAGACTCTGGTTACAATGCACTGCTTTCTTATCACATCTTGGAACCCAAAGGAAACAGTCTCTTCCGAATCGGAAGTAGCACCGGGGAAATACGGACTAAGAGGAGAATGAGTGACAATGACTTGAAGACTCATCCTTTGGTGATTTTGATTTCTGACAATGGAGAACCTTCTCTGTCTGCGACTGTGTCTCTTGATGTTGTGGTTGTTGAAAGTACTGGTGAAATGCAGACATCATTCAGACAGATACCTGACAAGGATGAGAGTTTTTCAGATTTGAATATGTATTTACTGATCGCTATTGTTTCAGTATCAGTTATATTTTTGATTAGCCTTATTACTTTGATGGCTATAAAATGCCACAGGACAAACAATGGACTGAACAAGTACAGCACTCCAGTGATCACCACACACCCTGATGGCAGCTGGTCTTACTCCAAATCTACTCAGCAGTATGATGTGTGTTTTAGCTCAGACACTCTGAAGAGTGACGTTGTAGTTTTCCCT
The DNA here is from genome assembly GCA_029721435.1 of Gymnothorax reevesii. Classification (NCBI taxonomy): domain Eukaryota; kingdom Metazoa; phylum Chordata; class Actinopteri; order Anguilliformes; family Muraenidae; genus Gymnothorax; species Gymnothorax reevesii. The sequence continues at coordinate 40,176,834 of CM056590.1, forward strand.
TCGCCGTTTCCGCCTGCTGATGCAGAACTGATCAGCATTAATGAAGCCGACACGTTGAAAAAGAATCAAACTCTTCCGAATAGCCAGAAGGTAAGGCAGCCTACCCTTAAATGTTTGCTTAAAAATTTGATGTCACTTTGCAATCGTGTGTGTGTGTGTGTGTTTGCAAATATTGTGGTCTATACATTTCCGGTCTATACATTGTGACAATATGACCAGCAGCAGGATGTACACCCGTTCTCTTTTTCTATCAAATTTTTCTTTTCTAATTTAATAAATTCAAAGGAATGAATGTCCATAGGAGACATAGTCTTATATCTGACCCTTTTACGGTCTGATTCTAGGTTTTTACATCCTTATCCGGTTTGCGGGTGTCTTCACCAGATATATCATAGTGCCACTGAAAAGTTGGGATGTTTTTTTACTCATGTTTTAGGTTTTCATGTATTATGAAATTTAAAAGCCTAAGCCTCTTCAATAAAGTTCACTTACTCAAGATGGGGTATAAATACTATAAAGCAAGAAAAAAAAATCTCTGGCTAGTGCCCGAAGTTTCTCGATTGAAGAAAAATCTATTGCTGGATAAAAACACCAACAAATCTCTCAATTTTCCATTATGTGAATTAAAATCCAACTTATTTTGGACTTATTGCTCAGTAAGTGCAGAACAGCTGTGGGAACTTATACCGTCGAGCGTGTGTGAAATATGGCTGCCCTTAAAGTGAGAATATTAATGTGCTCTGTAATATTGATCGCAAATTATAGTTATATTGACTATATTTAACATTTCGATTTTTTTTCCACAAAAGGTTTTTTCCTTCGTTTTTAATCTTGTTTGAAAAATGCGGGTTTGTCCAAACTTTTACTGGTACTGTATACATTCATCAATTATTAAACATGACAATTGTTTTTATGTGCATTAAGTTTATGAAATCGTTCGCGAGCTAATTGTAACACACTTACTCGGAAGTAACCCACTTTCAGCTGATAAGCAGCTCATTTTGACCTCAAAAGTGACTTCCAGATTTCCTAAGGTTTTTATTGCACTCGGGTTAAATTATCAGTGGACTCTTTAGGGACTAGTATACATTTTTTAAGATAATTTTATACATCGATGCCTCTGGTTTTTCTTTTTCTTTTTCATAGCTTATTCCTGGTATTTAATCACTCCAGTCCCGGATATGACGCTTTGTTAACTGGTCTCAAATGTCTCTCTGAACTCTATTGTGCGTCATATAGTTCACAGACTGATTAAAAAGACAGTACACGTCGTGTCCAAGGCCTAAAATTATCTGCTGACTGAATTCAAATACCAAAAAAAAAGAGAGAAAGAAACAGGATCTGCGACGCTCTTAGTCTGACGTTCGAGACCCCTGGTCTGTTAGGATTTATGTGGCTTGTGGGGAATATCTGTTGATCAGCTCCACGCCCTGGGCCATTCTTGTCATTACTCATAAGTACCCTTTTATCTACCCGAAAGCAGTGCGTAATATGCGCACGAAGGCATTTGCGATTTCTCAAATCAAATTCTTTTGAACTTTGAAATAGATACTTCAGTGCAACAATAACTGATGGAAAAGGTTTTTTATGCTTTTTTTTGTGAAGATTACAGTAGTTTTTTTTAATTGCACCTTATTTTCCCTTGGTGTCACTGTTGACCATGGAAATACCAGCTTTCAGGGCTCCTCCTTTTCTCTTTTTTTACGTTTCAGTATCAGAGAATATGTCTTTGTTACAGCAAGTCGCCATACAGCTGCCCCGCCTAAATGATTATTGTGTTCTGGTTATTTGAGTTTTTATATTTGCATGTATTTTACTTTATTTCGGCGTAACCGTGCTTTTCGGAAGCGATGGGATTTATTGTTCCTGCATTGCGCATTTGGATACAGTACGTAGTGTTTTGCTGTCTATGGGCTGTATCCTTTCAGAAGATTGTCTATTCTGTTTCTGAAGAGGTGAACAAGGGGACTGTTGTGGGAAACATCACGAAGGATCTTAATCTTAATCTCCGCGACCTCGAGCTGCGCATGTTTGAGATCATGTCTGGATCCAGTAAGCGGTATTTTGAGGTGAATTTGCGGACTGGTGTATTAATTGTGAACGAGAGGATTGACAGAGAGGACATATGTTTCAGTATTGTTGCATGTTCTCTCACGATTGAGGCAGTTGCTCGTAATCCGGTGGATTTTTATCGTATGAAAGTAAACATTTTGGACATAAATGATAATACGCCCAGTTTCCCGGAGAAATCTCACTTTTTAAATATAACGGAGCTTGCATTTCCTGGGGAGAGATTCCCCCTCCCCATTGCTTATGATCCTGATGTCGGCGATAACGCGGTGAAGATGTATAAGCTTAGTCCAAATGCACACTTTTCACTGGATGTACTCAGCGGCTCAGAGCAGAGTGCGTCTCCTGAGCTAGTGCTGCAGAAAGGGTTAGACAGAGAGAAACAGTCTGTGATTCAGCTCTTTTTGAGTGCTTCTGACGGAGGAAAGCCTCCCAGATCTGAGACATTACAGATTATTGTTAATGTAATCGATGTGAACGACAATACCCCGGCGTTCAATAGCTCGCTTTATAAAATCCGTGTCCCTGAAAATGTTAATATCGGAACACCAATCATTAAACTTAACGCAACTGACATGGACGAAGGAGTTTACGGTGAGATTATGTATTCTTTTGTTCGTCACGGTAGCTTGAACCCATCTGATATTTTCTCAATTAACCAGGATACTGGCGACATTACCACGAAGGGTGATCTTGACTATGAGGCAAATCCTGCGTTTGAATTGCGCATTCAAGCCCGAGATAAAAGCTCAACTCCGCGCAGTACCCATTGCAAGCTATTAATTGAAGTTGTGGATGTAAATGACAACGCTCCGCAAATATCAGTGACTTCAGTGCTGAACACTGTGAGAGAGGACGCCAAAACTGGCACAGTTGTTGCCTTAATAACTGTGTCAGATAAAGACGTGGGCAAAAATGGGATTGTAAATTGCCGCATCGCTGGCTCTTTTCCCTTTACACTACAATCCTCTAACGACAATTTTTACTCTTTAGTTGTTGATGGGCCGCTGGACAGAGAGTGCATTTCACAGTACAATGTCACCGTGGCAGCTACTGATGAAGGGACTCTGCCTCTTTCCAGCACCAGTGTAATCATTGTGCATGTTTCGGATGTCAACGACAACACACCTCAGTTTTCGAAGCCGGTGATTAGCATTTTCGTGAAAGAAAACAGCAATGTGGGATCTGTTATTTGTGTCGTATCAGCATTTGATCCAGATTTGGAGGAAAATTCTCAAGTTACCTATTACTTATCGGAGAGTTCAACCTCACGGTCAATGGTCTCCATCAACTCTGGAAATGGAGAATTATGCGCTTTACAGTCTTTCAATTATGAAGATGTAAAAATGTTTCACATCAATGTCCTGGCAGTGAACTCTGGTGTATCTCAACTGAGCAATAATTTGACTGTGAACATTTTTATCTTGGATGAGAATGACAACATTCCTGCTGTTCTCCCACCTTATTCTGACCGGAGTTGCGTTAATTCTGAGAACATTCCCTATTCTGCTGAAGCCGGGTACTTTGTGGCCAAAATCAGGGCTGTAGATGCAGACTCTGGTTACAATGCACTGCTTTCTTATCACATCACTGAACCCAAGGGAAACAGCCTCTTCCGAATCGGAAGCAGCACTGGGGAAATAAGGACTAAAAGGCGAATGAGTGACAATGACTTGAAGACTCATCCTTTGGTGCTTTTGATTTCTGACCATGGAGAACCTTCCCACTCAGTCACTGTTTCTGTAGATGTTGTTGTGTTTGAAGATTCTAGTGAAAGAGGCCTACAGACGTCATTCAGACACCTGCCTACTAAGGAGGAGAGTTTCTCTGAACTGAATCTCTATTTGCTGATTGCTATTGTCTCGGTTTCAGTTATATTTTTGCTAACCCTCATTGGTTTATTGGCTGTGAAATGCCATAAGACTGACAGTGGGTTGGGCAAGCATGGTGCTCCAGTAATCACTGCTCACCCTGATGGAAGCTGGTCTTACTCCAAATCTACTCAGCAGTATGACGTGTGCTTTAGCTCGGACACTCTGAAGAGCGACGTTGTAGTTTTCCCCTCGCCATTTCCACCTGCTGATGCGGAACTAATCAGCATTAATGGAGCCGACACTTTGAAAAGGAATCAAACTCTTCCCAACAGTCAAAGGGTAAGACAGCCTATCACTCCAACCAATTTGTTTTTACATTAAGGATTTGATTTCTGATAAGATAATTGTATTGCTGTCAGACTGGCATCTTGACAGGATATTATTCCTATTTTACAGTCTATTTGATAAAATTAGAAATAATTATAATTATAATTAGTATAATAATACATTGTGAAATACTTGCACAGTTTAGATAATTTAATTGTCATTCTGTAAAAAGCCGCTTTGCTTGAAAATACAATTGAGTTACCTTTTTCTTCAAGCGAGCCGTGCGTTTTTACGCATGTGGTGGAGGCCTGAGTTTTTCACTTCTCGGTTCAGTGGCCTCGTTCGGCGTTTCGTTTTGTTGTCTGATGAATGGATATAAGCTCATGTATTCAGCCTAACTACGCTACCTTGTGGACAAATGCTCCATAGGGGTGCTACAACCCAGGCCATGTCCGACTCCGGCACTTGTCGGATTTTATTTAGAGACCGCAGGTCTATAATCCAAGCTCTACACTGTGCTCCGTTACTGATAATATTGCCTTATCAAAGATGACGTGTAGGCAAAATATGCTTACTGTTGGTCATCACTATTTCCACCTCTCGTGTTTTTTTTTTTTTTTAACCTTTATTTTCTTGGTGGCAATGGCAAAATGCTCATTTTCAAAATTGAAATTAATACAGAATTACTGCAAGTGCAGCATGTCATAGGATTGGTTAATAGCACTGGCTGTACTTTCAGTTGAGTGTATATGATCCCGTAATTTAGTTATGGTTATTGCAATTTACATATTGCAATTTTGCTGGGACGAAAGCCCGACGGTAGCACAACGAAAGTAATTAAATAGACTTCCAATAATGTCCAGCAGTTGTATGACATGGGTCCATTATAAGTTCATTATAAATGACACTAACTTTGCAGTTGAGCTTGTTTTAATTATGCTGTTAAAATCCTGTAGTTTGTCTGACAATATGCAATGTAAGAGTTTTGGGAAGATCTTTTCCATATAAGGGTTTTAATCATTTTGCAGCAACGAAGTCGAAGAATTATTGTGCAGCATGCCTTTCCTAATACACGAGCTGAAATTTCAAGTATAATGATGTTGAGCGCATAAATATGCGGAAAGTAACCAGCATTCATCTGGTGCATGTTTACTTGATGAGAACGATTGGGGAGCAGGGGGTTCATACGGTTAGAGGAGGATAGGGCAACTTAATATAACAATACTTGTATCACGGGCCATTTTAAGCCTCCTCCAGCGGTTTAGTTGTTATAAAATATCGTTGTGTAAAAATTACACATTTATGATTCTGTTCTCTGATTAGTGTTGCTTTTTCATTCATTATTAATCGGTAACACATGGTGTCGCTGTTGACCGTGGAATTTTGGCGCGCTGGTGCTCCTCCTTTTCTCCTTGCTCTGTTTCATATACGCCTTTGTTCCAATAAGCTGCATTGTATTTCTGGCCTCGTCGAGTTGGTAGAGTCATCATGCTTGTATGAGTGTGTATAATCGCAGCCGCTCTCAAAATTCGGTTTCTATTTCAGTATCTCTGTGCTGCTCTGATGCGATGGGATTTCTCGTTCGGGAAGTGCGTATTTGGATACAGAGTGTAGTTTTTTCTTGTCTATGGGTGGTATCATTGCAGAAGATTGTCTACTCCGTTTCAGAGGAGGTGAATAAGGGGACCGTTGTTGGAAATATTACAAAGGATCTGAGCCTTAATCTCCAGGAGCTGGAATTGCGAATGTTTCAGATCGTGTCCGGTTCCAGTAAGAAATATTTTGAGGTAAATTTAAAGAATGGTGCTTTGATTGTGAACGAAAGGATCGACAGAGAGGAGTTGTGTCCTGGCGCATCAAAATGTTTTCTAAAGCTCGAGGCCGTTGCTCATAATCCACTGACTTTCTATCGAGTTGAAATAAATATTCTGGACATTAACGATAATGCGCCAGCATTCACGAGTAAATTGCACATATTTAATATAACTGAGTGGACGTTTCCCGGTCAAAGGTTTCCTCTGCCATTTGCCAATGATCTAGATGTGGGAAGTAATTCCGTAAAAAGCTACAAGCTAAGCCCGAATGAACACTTCTCTTTGGATTTACAAAGCGGTGCCGAACAGACTGTCTCTCCAGAACTAGTGTTGCAGAAACCTTTAGACCGAGAGAAGCAGCCGGTGATACAGCTCGTTCTTACCGCTGTTGACGGAGGAAAACCTCCCAAATCCGGGACATTGCAGATCATCGTTAATATTGTCGATATAAATGACAATGCACCAGCATTTAACAGCTCTCTGTATAAAGTCCGTGTCTCAGAAAATGCGCATTTAGGCACCTTAATAACAACTATTAATGCAATAGACAAAGATGAGGGAGTAAACAGTGAAATTGTGTACTCGTTTGTGAAGCACGGCAATGTTAATCCATTGGACATTTTCTCAATGGATCAGCATAGTGGTGAGATTACTGTCGTGGGAAATCTTGACTATGAAGAAAATGCTGCGTATGAATTGCGCATCCAAGCACAAGACAACGGTATGCCTCCTCGAAGCTCTCACTGTAAGCTATTAATTGAAGTTCTTGATGTGAATGACAACTCCCCGCACATATCAATAACTTCTTTCATAAACTCCGTCCAAGAAGATGCCAAAATTGGTACAGCTATTGCTTTAATTGAGGTCTCAGATAAAGACAAAGGTAAAAATGGAATTTTTCATTGCCACATCGTCGGTTCCGTTCCTTTTAAACTTCATTCCTCTAATGATAATTATTACTCTTTAATGGTTGATGGTCCGCTTGACAGAGAGAGCACTGCTGTTTACAACGTTACCATCACAGCTGCCGATGAAGGGATCCCGCCTCTCTCCAGCACCGCTATTATTACTGTACATGTTTCTGATGTAAACGACAACGCACCTCAATTTTCAGAGCCAGTGATTCATGTATATGTGAAAGAAAACAGCCAAGTTGGATCTGTTATTTGCACAATATCTGCAGTTGACCCAGATCTGGAGGAAAATTCAAGAATAACTTACTCCTTACTGGAGAGTCCAACCTCGTGGTCACCAGTGGTCGCTATAAACTCTGTCAATGGAGAAATTAACATCTTGCAGTCTTTCAACTATGAAGAATTAAAAATTTTCCAATTTAATGTACAGGCGACGGACTCTGGTGTCCCTTCACTGAGCAACAGCGTGGCCGTGAACGTTTTTATTTTGGATGAGAATGACAACAGCCCAGTGGTTCTCCCACCCTACTCTGACCAGGGCTCCATTAATACTGAGAACATTCCCTATTCTGCTGAAGCAGGATTCTTTGTAGCCAAGATCAGGGCTGTAGATGCAGACTCTGGTTACAATGCACTGCTTTCTTATCACATCAGTGAACCCAAAGGAAGCAGCCTCTTCCGAATTGGAAGTAGCACTGGGGAAATAAGGACTAAGAGGAGAATGAGTGACAATGACTTGAAGACTCATCCTTTGGTGATTTTGATTTCTGACAATGGAGAACCTTCTCTGTCTGCGACTGTGTCTCTTGATGTTGTAGTTGTTGAAAGTACTGGTGAAATGCAGACATCATTCAGACAGATACCTGACAAGGATGAGAGTTTTTCAGATTTGAATATGTATTTACTGATCGCTATTGTTTCAGTATCAGTTATATTTTTGATAAGCCTGATTATTTTGGCTATAAAATGCCACAGGACTAACAGTGGACTGAACAAGTACAGCACTCCAGTGATCACCACACACCCTGATGGGAGCTGGTCTTACTCAAAATCTACTCAGCAGTATGACGTGTGTTTTAGCTCAGACACTCTGAAGAGTGACGTTGTAGTTTTCCCTTCGCCGTTTCCGCCTGCTGATGCAGAACTGATCAGCATTAATGAAGCGGACACGTTGAAAAAGAATCAAACTCTTCCGAATAGCCAGAAGGTAAGTTCGCCAATCACCATTTGGCAATTCAGTAAGCTGTTTTTTTTTTTTTTTTTTTTTGTACTTGTGAATATAGTTGGCTGTTCTCTGGAAAAGTTTTGGGCACCTATTTATTTGTTTGTTTCTTTTTTCTTTTTGATTTTTTTTCAGTTTATGATTGCTGTAGATAAAAAGCACATTTGACACATCCTGGGCCATATTACGGACTGGGCCAGTGGGGCCGGCGCCCAGGGGCCCAAGGGTTCGGGGGGGGGCAAAGCGATGCCGATGCCAATTGCGACGTCAGAGGGCCTCTATTCTCTAGGATCTTATGACTACTCACACTGTTATAGGGCATATCTGCAGAGAACCGAGAGAGAAGGGTGATATGAATTGGGCGGGGGGACAGGGACAGCAATCAGAGGGCCCTTGGGCTAGGGGGGACAGCAATCAGAGGGCCCCTGGGCTAGGGGGTACAGCAATCAGAGGGCCCCTGGGCTAGGGGTTACGGCAATCAGAGGGCCCCTGGGCTAGGGGGTACGGCAATCAGAGGGCCTCTGGGCCACGGGGGACGGCAATCAGAGGGCCCCTGGGCTATGAGGTATGGCAGACAGAGGGCCCCTGGGCTATGGGGGACGGCAGTCAGAGGGCCCCTGGGCTATGGGGTACGGCAATCAGAGGGCCCCTGGGCCACGGGGGACGGCAATCAGAGGGCCTCTGGGCCATGGGGGACGGCACTCAGAGGGCCCCTGGGCTACGGGGGATGGCAGTCAGCAGGCCTCTGGGCTATGGGGTGCGGCAGCCAGAGGGCCCCTGGACTATGGGGTACGGCAGCCAGAGGGCCCTACCCTGCTGTAGTGCCTCTCGTAAATACTCCTTAGGGAGCCCTAATGTTTACCATCTAGGGGTCCAAGGAAGTAGGGGGGAGTGGTTTCAGAGGGCCCTATGATTATGAAAGTCCCTGCTAAGGGTCGCGACTTCTGGCTATGTGGGGGCCCTAGGGAGAGCCCTAATGGGAGCGCATACTGTTAAGAGAGCCCTCTGATTATAAATGTTCTTACAAAGGGCCTCTGATTTACCAAGGGTTTTGAATGAAAGTCCTTTCAGCAAGCCCTAAGGCTCAGGATATGCTAGCTGTGTGACTTAATTTACATGCGCAACCGCACATACTTGCAGCAGAACGATCAGAGTACTATGCACGATACTGGTAGTGTTGCCAAAAACAAATCACCAAAAGTCGCTACTGGCTATCTGAAAAGTCGCTAGATTACGCCATGACGTTACTATGATGTCATAACGTCACACACGACTCACTGATCTCAAGGAAATGTGTCTACAGGGCTATGTTGACAATCCCAAAGGGTACAGTTTCAAGATCGGGGCTAATGTTCATTGCTGCTTAACCATGAAATAAGCTTCTGGTGGCGGTGTAGAGCTGAAGTTACATTGAAAAACAATGATTTTGACACTCGAGAGATGTGTTTTTTAAAGTCGCCAGATTCATCTAAAAAACCGCTAAGTCGCTAAATGAGGTTTTAGTCGCCAGAGAAGGCCAAAAGTTGCTAAATTGCCAACATTGGATACTAGCGGTATCATGTAGGGAGCAGATAGCCAACCGGGCTCTCATTAATATTTTCCACCATTGTTTGACTCTACCACGAGCTCAACATGGAAGTTCGGAAGATCGCCCCTCGCGGTTGTGTCAATATTGCAACATGCGCACATGTCTGCGTACCTTGTGTTCAGGTGTGCTACCACGCGTAACATCAACATAAAATACGCATGGCAATGCATTCGGGCATAAAATGTGCACACGGTAAGCATATTCTGGGCCTAACGCTGGCCCCAGTAGACAGCTAGTAGAAGCTGGACCTATTTTCTATGAGAAGTGATTTCACTCCCGCACAGTATTGTATGTACACAATACGACATGGTCCTTGGAGCGCATCGAAACTGTCATTGCGCCACGTCCAAAAGTTCAGAAACCTCTTACTCCTTGCAAATTTATTGCGTGTCGCGACCATATCGTGAAGCAAGTGTCCAATAGCTATACTCAGGGGCGGGCTGTACAGTGGTCCAGTCACAATACGCAGCAGATTCACGTGTCATGATAACCTATAGTTATCTTCGAGGAGAGTAGTAGACTGGTAGATATTCACCTTCAGAACACTGAGTTTCACCCCGCTTCACTTTGCATATTTCGCGTCCATATGTCCCAACCGTAAAGGGGTGTTCTGTACACACCAATGCCAACAAAGTGAAGTCCAAGTGAAAATCCAATATCGATACAACACTCCCACATTACACTTGGCATTGCTTTTATCGAAACTCCTCACATAGCAGAAATTTTGGTAGTTTAAGTGAAAATCCAATATTGTTAAATCCATTTATCGAAACTCCTAACAACGTTCTTACATTAAAACCTTTCCTAGACTATCACATTTAGCATCCAACACCCTATGAAAAAGCTCATTGACATTTACATTATATTATTAACCTACGCCGACGAGGTATATGTTTTCGGTGCCGTTTGTTTGTTGGTTTGTTTGTTCGTTTGTTTGTGTACAACATAACTCAAAAACTTATGGCTGGATTTTGATGAAATTTTCAGGTTAGGTGGGTATTAACTGAAGGAAGGGGTGATTAAATTTTGGCATATCTAGGCCAAAGTACTGCTGAGATATACGCCAAAGTTCAAGATTTCAAGTCTTTCCAATGGGCCGGAGTTCCAATCGCCATGCTTTTGGCTTTGCTGCCCCCTGGCTGAGGTTCTGCGCTCTCTCTTAGTGATTTTCTAGTTTTGTTTTGTATTGTAATAATAGCGTACCTTAAGACTTAAAGCCATTGTAAGGGCTTCTGTATTTTCAGTGAACAAATTTGGAAGTCTAAGTGGAATTCCAATATCCATTTTCCAATGGACTGAATGAAGGGGCGGAGACTTTGGCTCTCTCTATATATAGCCCCCTGCTTCACTACTCCTCACAACCTGACCTTTCAGCTTGACAACTTGCTTTGTATTCAACCTGTGCAACCTGACTTGTTCAGCAGTTTAACATTCAACAGCCTTTTTAAAGGCTTATATCCATTTATATTACATTATATTATATTATTAGAAACAGCACTGCACCTTCAAAGACTCAAAGCCTTTGTAAAAGGCTTAAGCATTTCCAATGGCCTTTTTTAAGGCTTGTTGCCTTGTATTGTATTGTGGGTACTCGTTTGTACTGTATTATATTATTGTTATATTATTACAATCAGTTGTGAAAGTCCCCATGAGAATCCAGTAGATATAACACTCTAACATTACACTTGGCATCAGTAGTATGGATTGCAAACAACAAAGTGGGGCTTCAAAACAAAAAGCCAAAAAAAAAATAGGGAGGCAAAGCAGGCCGATTTTTTTTTTTTTTTTTTTTTTTGAAATGTGCCTTTGATTTCTAACTTTTTTGACAAGCCTCAAGATTCAAATATTGATAATGTCATCAGTAGCCTGAGTTGCAGCAATGAAGAGATCACCACTGGTTTGATCATACCGGAGCCCTCACAGACCCAATCAAGCGTAGACCCGGCCTGTCAGGCTCAGGCCTCAGGCCCACACTCAGACCAGGCATCACCTGAGAAAATCTTTCCAAGTGTGGAGGATTGCACGGAGCCCAGTTTCACACCAGAAGCTGGGGACACAAACTTCGGTCATGGACCTCTTATTGACCCTGCTTTATGGCCAAATACCACAACCATTAAAGACTTGTGCACTCTTAGGACAGGAGACTCACTGTCAGACCAGGCATCGCCTGAGAAAGTCTCGTCAAATCAGTAGGGATACACTGAGACCAGTCTCACATTAGGAGCTAGGGGCTCAAACTCCTGATGTGAAACGGTTAATGACCCTGCTTTATGGCCAAGTGCCATTACTGAACAGGTCAAGTCGATTCTGGTTAGTAGAGGAGCAGCCGCTTTTCAAAATCGAAGTGACAAGTACCCTGCCTCAAGTAGGGATAGGACCATGGGGGGCATCATTAGGAGTTTCACAAATTCCTTAATCAAATGCTCTCTACCTAATGGCCAGTCTGTGACTTGGCAGTGGCTACTTTACTCCCCTTCGTCTGGTTGCATCTTTTGTTTTGCTTGCAAACTGTTTTTAAGTAAGCACAATGCATTTGTCCATGGGTTTTTTTTGATTAGAAACATTCTGAGCGTATCGGTGAACATGAGAGGAGTGAGGAGCATAGGGCTTGCATGTTAGCATTACACAGTCGCTCCAAAAACACCGGAAGAGTTCATTCTGATCTTGTCAAACTAATTGATGCAGAGAGGCAATACTGGCAGGAAGATTTGAAAAGAGTTGTTGCTGTAATTCAGTTTTTGGGGGAGAGGGGCCTGGCTTTCAGGGGAGATGATGAGCGGTTGGGATCACCTCACAATGGTAATTTCTTAGGCATTGACGAACTGTTGGCCAAATTTGACCCTTTTCTAGCTTACCATCTCCAAAGGTTTGGAGGCAAGGGCAAAGGCTCTGTGTCCTACCTCTCATCCACAATCTGTGAGGAATTTATCCACTTAATGGGAGAAAGAACAAACAAAGCAATTATCAGCGAGATTAAAGAGGCCAAATAATTCTCTGCTACCGTTGACTCCACTCCAGACCTTGCTCATGTGGACCAACTCACTTTTATGTTCAGGTTTGTAAATAATGGTGGAGAAGTAGTTGAGCGTTTTCTGGCTTTTGAGCCAATTGAAAATTATAGTGGGAACAGTTTGCCTGAGTGTGTTGTTGCAATGGTGGAGAACCTAGGCCTAGATTTAACTAACTGTCAAGGCCAGTCTTATGACAATGCAAGTAATATGCCAGGAATATACAATGGAGTCTAAGCTCATCTGAAACGAATAAACCCATTGATTTGTTTTGTCCCCTGTGCAGCACATTCATTGAATTTAGTCGGTGTCAATGCTGTTGACAGTAGCCCAGGCCGTTTCTTTGACTTTCTGCAATCAATGTACACATTTTGTGCTTCGTCAACACACAGGTGGGGAAAGGTGATCTGTGATACAGATGTCAAACTCACACTGAAATCTTTGTCAGGTACTCGCTGGAGTTCAAGAGCTGAATCAACAAAGGCTCTCTGGAAATATTATGCACAATTGAGAGAGGCATTGAACAATATTTCCAAAGATTCAAAGGAGAAACGTGAAACTATATGCGAGGCCTCTGCACTCTGTGGCAAGCCGGACACCCTAGAGATAGCTTTCATGGTACACTTTTGGGATACAATACTGCAGCGGTTCCAAGCCACGAGCCTGCAGTGGCAGAAACATGACATTGTCATACACACAGCTACACAGCTTCTCCTTTCACTTCGTGACTTTGTGGCAGCACAGAGAGACAATTTTGCCTTTTTTGAAGGGTCAGCTTTAAATGTTACCGATTCAGTCTCCCAAGACTACAGACATGACCTCCAGTGCACAAAGAAGCGCAAATGTATGGCTGATGAAAGTGCAGAGCCAGGTGTTGAATTTAGTGGAAAAGAAAAGTTTTGGATTGAAACGTTCAATGTTCTAATTGACAAACTTGTGTCCTGTCTTAACCATCGGTTAACTGCATACACACACTTGACCAATCTTTTTCATGTTCTTTTCATGCCTGATAATATGTCCAACAGTGTGCTCACTTTAAGGGCCGAATCTCTTGCTGCAGCATATCCCACTGATCTGACCATGAGCTTGGCAGATTAACTTGTTCAGTACAAATCATTCATTTCAGAAGAACAAAAATGCCCAAATACAATGCTAAAGACCATGGTAAATTTGGATTTACAGTCCACTTTCCCAAATGTTTACATAGCACTCAGACTGTTTTTGACCCTGCCAATAACAAACTGTGAAGGGGAACGGTCATTCTTCAGCCTGGCTCGAATTAAAAATGAGCTCAAGATGAAAATGTGCCAAAATCGGCTGAATTCACTCTCCCTTCTAGCAATAGAACCAGTTTGTTCGACAGCTCAACTTTGATGAGTTAGTGGACGACTTTGCAAGAAGGAAGAGCAGAAATAAACCTTTGTAGAATCCTTAGGTACGGTAGGTTGGCGCGGGGGTGGGGGGGCCCTTTGCAAACTCCTGGCCCCGGGGCCCAGACCCCCCATAATCTGGCCCTGGTCACATCAAATTTTAGTTCATAGCATAGTCTTACACAAACGTATGTGTTTCACTAAAGACCATGATACAGGTGAGACATCCTTAACAAAGTCCTGACCTCAACATATCCATGCCAGGGTTACTTGGAAAGTGATGCGATTGACTTGTTTGAGCCTGTGGAGAAATGTAACAAGTTCTCCAATTTGCTTTGAACAACCGAACAGTCATTTATGCAATGTACTGTATATATTCAAAACTTCGGAAGAGTGCTCCGAGCTTTGAAGATGAAAGGTAGTCACAGAATATATTAATTTCATTTTACAACTCCTTATCATTCATTTTACATCTTTTGTGAGGCTTTCATTTCATGTTTTTTGAGCCATCTCGGGAAAGTTTTAAATATGTCTAAATCTTTTGCACAGTACTGTATGTTGTCGCTTTATGACCGTCTCCTTGACATGTTGGCTACTGGGTCCTATTTCTCCTCGTGTCTTTTTTCACATTTGTCCATTCAAATTACTTGAATATTCGTGTCGGAGAGTCTCACTGTCATCTAACCCATTCGACCCCCTGATTCCACATTTATTCATACTTTCCCATGTCAAACCATAGTTAGCTTGCAAATGTCTCAGCCATATCTAACATTTTTCTTTATTAATTGTTGCACATAAATTTTTGCTTCTTTGTATGGAGGCCTCGATATCTACTGTTTTTAGAGCGCTTAAGGACTTTGTGAAATTGATTATTTGCCATGTATCTTACTTTGTTCTGGTATGAGGTTTCTTTGTTTGTCATTGAGTCACACACTTAATTGCCTTTAAACTTCACTTTTTCACTTCATATCTTATTCTGTCTTATTAAGTTATGTCCTGGCCAGAGGCCTTAAACTTTTGATATTTTTAGGTCAAAGGTCAAGGTCATCCAAAGTGCCTAGAAAACACGTTTTTGGGTCATAACATTTTACTGCTTATGGAAGAACCCTCAAACTAATGCCATATTTTTCCAGTGTTCTTGGTGGCCCTTGTTATGGTCTGAACGAGTTCAGAGACCCGTTTTCAGGTTTTAAATGCATAAAAGTACCACATAGATTTAGTTATAGCATCAAGGCTTTTTGACTTTGTCTGGAACCTCTATTTAAACATAACAAAACAAAAATTTTTTCTCCACAAAATTATTAAATGCTCTGGTTAAAATGATGATATTTGTGGTGTTTGGGTCAATTTTGACCCGGTTATAAAGATAAGAACAATAATTAGAGTTAAAACTGAAATCATAAGTGCAAAACCAACTTTTGCATGGATAAGGAAGCCTATCAATGTAACCAAGAGATGAGAAACAAATGGAATGATAAATAATTGTTTTACTGAGTTTTACAGCTGATTTAAGACTCGGGTCAAAACTGACCCTAACACCATGGTTGGTTGCAGAAAGCTAACAAGAGGAAGGTTAAATTGAAGTCAAGGGGTATACTGTCAAAAAAGGCCCTGGGGCCCACACCAAAAAATATTAAGACCAATATTTTCAGGGATAAGGAAGCCTAACAATGTGACCAAGAGAAGGAAAAACAAATTGGAGGAAAAAATGTTTTAAATGTATTTTACAGCTGATTTAAAACACGGGTCAAAACTGACCCTAATACCATATAGATGGCAGCAGAAACACACAAGACAAAAATCTATCACTGCAGTAAGCCAATGAAATATATGGGTGTGGCCTTTATTGATATTATGTGCTATTACTTCTGAAAGCAATGTCCAATCATCACCAAACTTCAAAACTCATATAGACAGGACATTCGACTGAATTCTACCAAATTAGGTGCACATCCGTCCCTAAGCGGTGCTATAGAGAACAAATGGTCATAACTCTTAAACCAATTGTCCAAACTTGAAATTCTGCATGCCACATGTTGGTGAAGGCTGCTTTTGAGCTATATATAAACCAACAAGTCATACCAAAAAATTAAAAAAAATCTGCTATAAACCAATCAAATTTCTGTTCCCTTTATACTCACTTTGGGTGTCACCTATCATCATTAAATTTTAATGATATCTAAAAGGATGTGTAAAAGAGCTATATGTATGCACATTACTTTGATTGGCTGGATGGTAGTGCTTTAGAGGGCCAAACTGCATTTTGGCGCATAACCTTTGAACGCTTTAGGCAAGATTCTAAATGCCCTGGCTCCAGTCATCCAAATGATTTATCATATTGAATTTACCACCATTGTGAATTTTTAGTTTTTTTTTTTTGAAAAACCTTGAAAATCAATATCCTCCTAGACAGCATGACCCATTTGCATGAAATTTGGTATACAGCATCTTCCGGCCAAGATTTTAAAACCCAGTGGAAAGAATGTTGCTGCGTTGAAATGTGGCCGCAGTAAGCAAGTGAAGTTTGTGGGCTTTCCTTTATTGACATATTTGGGTATAACTCCTGAATCCAATGTCCAATCAACACAAAATTGTATGAAAAGAAATTGAAGATTACAAAATTTGGTTGTAATTGGCTGATAGTGCTATTGGAAGCAAAAATTAAAAATTGCCTATATCCCTTCTATCATTTGACCAAAATGGTTCTAATTTTACTTTCCTTATGTCTGAAAAAGCATCAAATAGTCCTCCTAATCCGCTAAAGAAATTTGAAAAACAAGCCAATCAGGTAATAGCTGCTAATTTATACGCACAGCAATGACCTTTCAACATGAAACATGGTGGGCAAGGTATAATACAATTCTGTACAATTCTGTCCCATGAACTGTTTAAAAATTCAGACATTGTGTGTCTTCACTGCTTCAAAATTGATAATTGCCTCATGTTGCTTGGACCCTGTAATTACTGTGTGTGGTGATATGCCTGCTATTTTTTTGTACATACAGAGGGAGTATTATTGATCTTGGTCACCCTATGACCGTGATTTGTTGTGAAGATTTATGGAGCCCTGTGTAGTTCTCCTGCTGGTTTTCTTGGCCCTAGACCCTTTCCTGCTGCACTTCTACTGGGCTGATCTGTAAACTGAACCTGCAGGGAAAATGCTGCTGTTTTGAACATACCCTGCTAACGTCCTCCGACCGTATTTGTCTGGTTTGACAACAAACGTCAATATTTCACAAAGTTATTTCTGTTTGAGCAATATCATTTTGTTTATTGGTTACCAGCACTATTTTCATGAAATTGTGTTCTGTTTGGTTATGTTTGGCTTCATTAATGTTGTTATGGTACTGGCGTGAATTATAAGAATTTGTTTCATAAATGTGCTATGTTTAGCTATGTTTGTCTTTCTTAATGGTGTTATGATACTGGCATAAATTAACAGAACTGTGGTCATGAAATTGTGTAGTTTGGCTATATTTGGCTTCCTAAATTGTATTGTGATGCTGGCATGAATTAAAAACATTTGTTTAATCAATTTAGGAGCCATGTTTGGCTACTTCTTGCTATGTTTGGCATCCTAGTGGCATAATGACACTAGTAGTAATCAACGGCGCTTAAATGAGAAGTACTTCAATGAATGTCAAATAATTAATTAACTCTATTGTTTTGTCTGGCTGAAAATGTAATCTCAGGTCAGTTTAAATTTTAGTATTGTGTTCTATTTAAGCAGTACTATTAAAAGTTCCCAATCTTGTCACCAAGTGCTCAATCAATAAGCTATTAGAAGCCATTTCAAAATCTGTTTGTGACATAATTTGGTGCAGTGACTACCCAGTGACAAGAAGGACTCATCAAGTTCAGTCAACCAGTTAATCAGTTCATTCATTATTCTGGGTGACCCCCATCCTCTTGTGATATCACAAATAACAGATTTTGAAATGGCGTTTAATGGCTAATTGGCTGTGCACCTGCTGGCATTGCACACATTAATAGAATTTTATATTGACCCATGAGCTCGTACACACCATGCTGCTGTTTTTTTTTTTTTTTTTTTGGGGGGGGGGGGGGGGGGTCACTTTGGAATTTTCATCTTTATACGGGTGTCCCTTGGAGTCTAAAAGTTTGAAAACCAAACTTTTGGTCCTGGAAGCATGCTAAATTGACGTGTCCGAAAAAAAAACACGATACGCTAAATTTGTCTAAGAGTAGCGTGTTATTTATACGCCTTCCCATGAGATCACGTTGATCAGTCCATATATATTATCTTTTTTGTCTTTGGACGCGGCAGTTGTCCTCTATTCAGAATTCACAAATTACAAATATGTTGCTTGACAGTAGAAAACTTTTTAATGCAGTTCAAAATGCTCAATTTTCATACATTACAATGGCTTGTGGGTCGTTGAATTGGGAAGGACTTGCCAGGTAATATTTACATGTTCATGCGTAATTACGCACGGATTAGGCATTGAAGTGAGAGTGTTATTAATTTTCTCTGCGACCAAATGTTTTGGCGCATACCGGATTATTTCTCTCGAGAAGTAAGACTGTGTAGAGTGCATTTTTCATAAAATATTTCATAATGGCTAATTTCATATCAGCACATTATAGGGTCTAGTACTGAGCTGTGGCCTATTCAAGTTTGTATATTTTGGTTTCTTATGTTTTTCTTCCAATTACCGTTTGCGCGTGAGCTGTTCGGTGACTGTTATCAATGGAGAATCTCTAGTGAAGTCGATACGTTTGACACATGGTGTCGCCTCAGACCGCGAAAAATGGCCCGGCACAGACTCCTCCTTTTTTGAGAAAAGGGTGGATACGCCTGGTCGCTTTGTTCCAAGCACAGGCACAAAATCATCGTGCGGCGGGGTTCATGGACTGCGCGTCGTTTAAGGTAGAATATGTAATTTCAGCGAGAATAACGGACACCCTTTGGGTTATAGTTCATTGTACTGCCCGGATCAACTAGCGCAATGACGAGAATGTGGGAATATCCAGTTAATTGTTGGTTTACGGGTATTACATTGCTTTGTTTGCTGGGATGCTCTTCGGCCCAGACTGTGTATTCCGTTTCTGAAGAGGTGAAGAAAGGAACATTCGTTGGAAATATCGCAAAGGATCTAAGCCTCAATGTGCAAGATTTGGAATCGCAAGGACTACAAATAGCAGACGGTCCTGATAAGAAATATTTTGCGGTAAATTTAGAAACTGGTATTATTTCTGTTAATGAAAGAATAGACAGAGAGACACTATGTGCGAATATGCCCGAATGTTGTTTGAATATAGAAGCCATATTAAATCAGCCGATGAACCTTCAACGAATTCGAGTTAATATTTTGGACATTAACGATAATGCGCCGTCGTTCCTGGACAAATCACACGTTTTGAATATTTCAGAATCTTCAGTTTCTGGAGAAAGATTCCCTCTTCCAACTGCTAATGATCGCGATGTGGGTACTAACTCTATAAAGGCTTACAAGCTGAGCGCGAATGAACACTTTTCACTGGATATACAGAGCGATGGGGAGCATAGTGTGTTTCCTGACTTGGTGCTGCTGAAAGCTTTAGACCGAGAGAAGCAGTCTGTGATTAATCTCCTACTAACTGCCATTGATGGGGGAAAACCTCTCAGATCTGGTGCTTTGCAGATCATCGTTAATGTGGGCGATGTTAACGACAATGCTCCATCATTCGGAAATTCTCTTTATAAAGTCCGTGTGTATGAGAACGTACCCATTGGAACTTCAATAATAACCCTTAACGCCACAGATCCTGATGAGGGGGTGAACAGTGAGTTAATCTATTCTATAGTCGAACGTGGTAACTTGAATAATGTAGATTTATTTGCCATTAATTCCGCAACCGGAGAAATCACCCTAAAAGCACATTTAGATTACGAGCTGAACTTTGCGTATGAAATCCGCGTGCAGACACAGGACCGAGGGCACTCACCCAGGAAGGCTCACTGTAAATTATTAGTGGAAGTTGTTGACGTTAATGACAACGCGCCAGAAATAACTGTAACGTCATATAGAAGCCCTGTGAAAGAAGATGCTATAAAAGGGACAGTGGTTGCTTTGATAACAGTCGCGGATAAAGACGCTGGTAAACATGGACTTGTGAAATGCACGTTAATTGATGCAGGCACCCTGCCTTTACAGCTCCGGTCCTCCTATAATAACTACTATTCTTTAGAGGTGAATGGACCGTTAGACAGAGAAATCAATTCACAGTACAATATCACCCTCACAGCAACGGATGAAGGGATTCCTCCGCTCTCTAGCACCCGCATTATTACTGTCGATGTTTCTGATGTAAACGACAATGCACCGCGCTTTGCAGATATGGTTATTAGCGTGTATTCCAAAGAAAACAACCAAGTGGGTTCTGCGGTTTACACTGTATCTGCATTTGATCCGGATTTGAACGAGAATGCAACAATTGTTTATTCTATACTTAAAAGTTCTACTTCTAGTATCTTCCAGTCGCCAGCCGTTAATGTAAACCCTACCACTGGTGAGTTGTATATTCTACAGTCCTTTAATTATGAAGTGGTAATATTGTATCAGTTTCACGTTCAGGCCGCGGACTGCGGTGTTCCTCCACTAAGCAGCAATGTGACTGTCAATCTTTTTATTCTAGATGTGAATGACAACAGCCCTGTGGTTCTCCCACCTTATTCTGACCAGGGCTCTGTTAATGCTGAGAAAATTCCCTATTCTGTTGAAGCGGGCTACTTTGTTGCAAAGATCAGGGCTGTAGATGCGGACTTTGGATATAATGCACTGCTTTCTTATCATGTTATGGAATCCAAGGGAAACAGCCTCTTCCGAATTGGAAGCAGTACTGGAGAAATCAGGACTAAAAGGCGAATGAGTGACAATGACTTGAAGACTCATCCCTTGGTGATTATGATTTCTAACCACGGAGAACCTTACCTGACTGTGTCTATTGATGTTTTGGTTCTTGAAGATGCTGATGCACTGGGCCAACAGACATCAT
Organism: Gymnothorax reevesii; assembly: GCA_029721435.1. NCBI lineage: Eukaryota > Metazoa > Chordata > Actinopteri > Anguilliformes > Muraenidae > Gymnothorax > Gymnothorax reevesii. The sequence goes on from CM056590.1 coordinate 40,197,960, forward strand.
TCAGACACCTGCCTGCTAAGGAGGAGAGTATCTCTGATCTACATCTCTATTTGCTCATTGCCATCGTTTCGGTGTCAGTCATATTTTTACTGAGCCTCATCAGTTTAGTCATCATAAAATGCCACAGGACAGCCAGTGGTTTGAGCCAGTACACCACTCCAGTGATCACCACACACCCTGACGGCAGCTGGTCTTACTCTAAATCTACGCAGCAGTATGACGTGTGTTTTAGCTCGGACACACTGAAGAGTGATGTTGTGGTTTTCCCTTCCCCGCTTCCTCCAATTGATGCCGAGCTCATCAGTATCAATGGAGCAGACGCGTTTAAACGGAACCAAACACTCCCCAGCAGTGCGAAGGTATGAATTCCGTCTTCGTGGGCAGATGTATAAGGCAGTGGAAAACTCCATTTCCACTTCAGATCTAGGCATGCTGCGTATGAAAACTTATTTCTGAATTCTGTTTAATCTCAGATCAAACACACAATTCCTCAAACTGTGTACTAGTTGGGTTTCTGGTACACTCAGAATTGCATCCCATTTGCATGCTTATCAGACTATTTTGGTAAAATGGACCATCACTGTGTTTGTGCCATGTAATGCCAACAATGGAGTTATTTCATGTATATGCAGATGATCGATAAAAAATTATTCAATTGGGGTGTGACTGGCTGTATTTTCGGGAACGGTCCCATTAATCACTATGCACTGATGGCGATGTAAATTTTACTCCTTGTATTGCTGGGCTGTAGCTACTGCTTAAGATTATCTTAAAGCAAAGAATATGATTTAAAATTTACCATATAAAAGATTAATGTACAAGGTAATGACAATAGGAACTCCTGAGTTTATCCCCTACAGACATGCAAGGCAGTTCTGCATCATAGGTGACTGAAAAGATGACATATTTGTAAAGGCAGCATTGTAAATTGCTTGCTCAGCCCAAGTCACTGTAAAAAAAAAGAAAAAAAAGAAAAAAAAAAGAAAAAATGATGGCCCCATCAATTTATGTGCTCGTATTTCTCCTCCTTACCTCCAAGTTTTAGAAAGTGAACACAAGTTTACATATTTCCAAAAGTTACACTTTGAGTTGTCCATTTTCACTAATTGTGAATTGAAAAAAGATCAATGTGAGTTAACTTGCATTTTTTTAGGATACTGGAAAACTTTCCTTCATAAATGTAACCAGCTTTAAATTCATTACAGTGCACGCTGATGTTTCATATGTGCATGGATGGTGCAAAATCTTCCTTTCAAAGACCTTTCAATACATCTTATGGCAAGTCTACGACGTAGCTTCAGAAAAAGTATCATTCGGCGGCTCAATGTAATTTTCAATGATGTGATATGGTTGCTTTTTTTGATTTGTGTGAGTCTGTTGTTTTGAGGGTCCTACATATTTGTCGGTTACAAAAAAATAGTGTAGAAATGCATGTGTTTTGTTCGAGTTTGAAAACACTCATTTATGTTGTGCCCGGCCCAGTGACTGATTTCAGTATTGGCAGAAGAACTTGGATCCTACCCTGTTTTTTATCAACAAATTTAAGTAATACAAAGAATGGCCACAAGGCACTCAAATCTCCGTTGAAGTTCAAAAGCCTTTATTACAACATGGCTGGAAACCCGACGCGTTTCTAGCCATGTTGTAATAAAGGCCTTATAACTTCAACGGAGACTTGAGTGCCTTGTGGCCCATTCATTTTATTATGAACTGTTACCCCTCTCCGCAATGAGCACCTCTCCGATATTTGATTGAAGCTACACTTTTGGAGCCAGGGCAGCGTTCTTTTTTCATTTCAATTTCAACAAATTTAAGTGTTGTCAATTGCTACCGCTTTGTATTGCATGAGTATTTATGTAGGCATATGCATGTTTTACTGGCATGCATTTAATTTTCTACGGACCCTTAGTCTGAAACAAAGAAGTAAAATTACGTAAAAAATACATAAAAAGGGTGCTTTACGAATACCCATGAATTGCGAATCCTAGTGCCATACACTGTGATAAAAATGTATGTTTGGATCTTCTTGTTTTTCTGACAGACAATAAAAAAATAATCGTTTATCATGAATGGCATAGCCTATGATTTCCTCTTAGTGTTCCTAGGTGCATAAATCTATCAATTTTAGTACTTACGGAGAAACAATTTTGAGCGACAAATAAATAAATACTTGGGAATTATTTGTCATTTAGGGAATGGTTTGTTTTATAGTTTGTCATTACAAATGAAATCACACGGTGTCGCTGTTGACCGTGGCAAAATGTGCTTAAATCGGGACTCCTCCCTCTGTATGAAGTGCATGGTGCTGGTATAGAATATAGAGCTTTGTTATAGTAAGACCTGCGGTAGCTGCTGTCGATAAATTAATATTGTGGGCTGCCATCGCGGCTGGTCGCATTTTCATTCAATACTGAGTAAATTCCCAGGAAGCGATGGGATGTTCTATTGAAGGATGGAGTATGTGGATACAGTATGCGTTTTTTTCTTGCTTGTGGGGTGTATCCTTTCAGACGATTGTATATTCCATCACTGAGGAGGCGAACAAGGGAACTGTTGTGGGAAATATAACGAAGGATCTTAACCTAAATCTTCAGGATTTGGAATTACGCACGTTTCAGATCGTGTCGGGGTCCAGTAAGAAATATTTTGCGGTAAATTTAAAGACAGGTGTTTTAATTGTGAATGAAAGGCTCGACAGAGAAGAGTTATGTTTTAATATGCCGAAATGCTCTCTCAGAATGGAGGCTGTAGCTCACAATCCTGTGAATATATATCCTTTTGACGTTAATATTTTGGACATGAATGATAACGCACCAGTTTTTCATGAGAAATTACACGTTTTAAATATAACTGAATATGCATTGCCCGGCGAGAGATTTCCGCTTCCTTTAGCCAGTGATTCTGATTTGGGTAGTAATTCAGTGAATGCCTATAAGCTGAGTCCGAACGAACACTTCTCACTGGATGTACAGAGTGGTGCAGAGCAGAGTGTGTCTCCTGAGCTGGTGCTGCAGAAAGCTTTAGACCGAGAGAAGCAGTCTGTGATTCAGCTCCTTTTGGCTGCTGTTGACGGAGGAAAACCTCTCAGATCTGGAACCTTGCAGATTGTTGTTAATGTAATCGATGTGAACGATAATAGCCCAACATTCAGCAGCTCCCTTTATAAAGTCCGTGTTTCTGAAAATGTCCCCCTTGGAACTCAAATCATAAAACTTAATGCAACGGACCTGGATGAAGGATTAAACAGCGAAGTTCTTTACTCATTCGCTCTCCATGGCAATGTCAATCCAACAGACTTTTTCGCAATTGCTCAGGATTCTGGGGAGATCACGACAAAAGGCGAGCTTGACTATGAAGAAAATGCTGCATTTGAATTGCGCATCTTGGCACGGGATAAAGGCCTCCCTCCCCGGAGTACTAATTGTAAGCTATTAATTGAAGTGGTCGATATGAATGACAATTCTCCAGAAATATCAGTTACTTCAGCCTTGAACACTGTGAGCGAAGACGCCAAAATTGGCACAGCCGTTGCTTCTGTTGTGGTCTCAGATAAAGATGGAGGCAAAAACGGAATAGTAAACTGCCGTATCAGTGGCTCTGTTCCTTTTAAATTACAGTCATCTAATGATAACTATTACTCTGTAGTGGTTGATGGTCCGCTTGATAGGGAGAGGGCTGCTGAATACAATGTCACTATCGCAGCCGCTGATGAAGGTATTCCGTCTTTCTCTAGCACCCGCGTTATTACTGTACATGTATCTGATGTCAACGATAACGCTCCACATTTTCCTGAGCCTTCGATTAGTATATATGTGAAAGAAAACAGCCTAGTGGGGTCTGTTATTTACACCTTATCTGCATTTGACCCCGACCTGAACGATAATTCTAAGATTACGTATTCCTTACTGGAGAGTCCGACTTCCAGGTTATCGATGGTTACTATAAATTCTGCCAATGGAGAAATACACAGCACGCAGTCTTACAACTTTGAAGAAGTAAAAATGTTTCAGTTTCAAGTTCAGGCAACAGACTCTGGCGTCCCGCCCCTTAGTGATAAAGTTTTGGTAAATGTTTTTATCTCGGATGAAAATGATAACAGCCCCGCGATTCTCCCGCCTTATTCTAACCAGGGTTCGGTTAATTCCGAGAACATTCCTTATTCTGCTGAGGCGGGTTACTTTGTGGCAAAGATTAGGGCTGTGGATGCAGATTCGGGTTACAATGCCTTGCTTTCTTATCACATCTCAGAACCGAAGGGAAGCAGCCTTTTCCGAATCGGAAGCAGCACTGGAGAAATAAGGACAAAGAGGAGAATGAGTGACAATGATTTAAAGACTCATTCATTGGTGATTTTGATTTCGGACCACGGAGAGCCGTCTCTATCGGCGAGCGTGTCCATTGATATTATGGTTGATGAAAGCTCAGGTGAAATAGACACATCGTTCAAGCAGTTGTCCTCCAAGGGGAAGAGTTTCTCCGATTTGAACCTCTATTTGCTCATCGCCATTGTCTCGGTGTCGGTGATATTTTTGTTTAGCCTCATCAGTTTAACAGCTGTGAAATGCCACAGGACGAACAGTGGACTGAACAAGTACAGCGCTCCAGTGATCACGACACACCCTGATGGCAGCTGGTCTTACTCAAAATCTACTCAGCAGTATGACGTGTGTTTTAGCTCAGACACACTGAAGAGTGACGTGGTGGTTTTCCCTTCGCCTTTTCCACCTGCAGAAGCGGAACTAATCAGTATCAACGGAACAGACACTATAAAAAGGAACCAAACGCTGCCCAACAGCGTAAAGGTAGGAGAGGCGTAAATCACCGTTAGTACATGTTCCCCTTTTCTTTTTTCGGTTTCCTTTTCTGGGCTTAATTTTGTTTAAAAGACTCTACTGGGGTGGTACTGTTGTCTCTGAGCAGGAGAGTCGTGGATATGAATCCCGCTTGGGCCTTTCTGCGCGGACTTTGCTTGTTCTCCCCGTGTTCTCGTGGATTTGCTCCGTCTGCGCCAGTTTCTTCCACAGTCCAAAGACATGCATGTCCGACTGATTGGTGACTCTAAATTGGATTGGGATAGGATTCAGCCTCCCCGTTGCCCAGTGAGGAAGAAGTGATTTAGATAATGGATGGATGCTGGGAAGAATACTAAGTAATGTCTGTTTTCTCGCAATAATGAAATTTCTTCGGGGAAAAACGTTTCGTCTTTAAAGTCATGAGATTCAGTGGTTGGGCTGATTTAGGATTTGAAGTTAAATGAGTTCAGAAGAGTTGTTGGTATTTTGTATTCACTAATCCTAAATCTTGGCTCCTCTTGAGGTACATGTCAAAGCTGCTTTTCCTCCACCTATTTTAGGTCGAAACGGTTTTATTTTTTCCTTAATGGGGTTGCTCTCTAATACTTGCCACATTTTAAGTAATTTTGCCCCTAAAGCTTATTTTCCCGTGCAGATGCTGCGTCGCATTTTCTTGCCTTTTATATTCTTTTTGTCTCCCTAAAGGCGTTCTCCTGGTTTGTGTATTCGTTTTGAACGAGCCTTTTACAATTAACTTTTTTTATTATGCCTTTTTTAATTACCTGTTGAGCTTTTGAAGGTAGCTTCGTCTATCTGACGGTTTTTTGCAATGTGCTGTTGGAATATGTTATTGTATTAAGCAGTGGCGGCCCGTGACAAAAATTACCAAGGAAGCCAGAATGAACAACGAATTTAATTCAGTGTTTCCGTGTTATTTTCCGGCAAACAAATTAGCCTACTGTTACTGTTGGCTACCTTTATTCTACCGACTTCTCATTCATTTTATTTAAAAAAAGGTTAAAAAAGAGGACAGCGTGTGTGAGAGAGAGTGAAAGCGCGAGGGAGAGCTATGGATGCGCGCTTCGGGCTGTGCGCGTGCTCATGGCTCTGGCACACAGTAGTATGTGATCAGTTAGAGGAAGCCCATGCAAAGCTGGTAAACGTCTCGTAGCTTTATTACAGCAGAAAGCTAAACACATTGCGATCAGACGGCAATTATGACAAGATCTAGATATAACAAAAACATTTTAGCCATTGCTTTCAAAGACAGTATTAATGAAGTTCCGTTTTGTGGATAATGCTTCTCTCTGGCTCATATTTAGGCTAATTGATTAGCAACAAAAGCATTTGCAAGATAGCCGTGGACTATTGTTCAGAAACACCGGCAAACCCAATCCACTAGCATTAGAAGTAACAATGTCATATGTGGCAGCCTCGCAACTGAAATTAACAAATCACAAGGATGCCCAATATTCATACATCCAAAAACACACTCAACATGAATGCACAACCCGTGCGCAACGTCTGAATTACATAAACTAAATATAAAATACGTAGTTACAAAGTTGATATCAACTGTGCTGCAGCGCTATCTGTAACTAACTGTAAACCTTACAGCTGTCAGCCAATAGTGCAGCTGATGTCAGCGGACCTAAATGCAGTCTCGGTAAGGATTGAGAGTATAAAAAAACAGTATAGCTTAGCCATCATGCTCTGAAATCCACTTGACACGACAAGAATAATAAAGAATAAAACAACACATTTTATACATCACATAAGAAAAATGTGACAACAACCCGGTCATCAGAAAGGCCACGGCGGGCCATAGGAGACATGGCCAGCAGAAAAGCCGGTTAAGCTTGGCACTTCCTGTTAGCCACTCGTTTCTAGCATAGTTAGCTTCACAAAAAGAGCGAACTTTTCCATCATCTCTCCCTTTAGTTAAAGTGAGCTTTGGAGTCGGCCTACCGTCCCGCTTAACTTTTAGTTGAACCTCAAGGAAGTTTTGTGAAGTCATTTTTTACAAGAAACTCGAAGTCCCTGTCACCATCCATTCTCTGACTTAATGGCTATACTTTCTGTGTGGGCTGGCTGGTGCCTGGCGGGACAGTTGAATCAGTGCGTGTATGTTCCGTAACAGTTTGTGATTGGTTGGAAGCCAGATTTGATCTGGCCTCCCTCATACTTTTTAATGATGCATCGACCATTAAGCGATGAGCCAATCTGATTGGCTAATACGGGCTGTATTTTATTTTATTTTTTTCCTATAAGGGAGGCAAAGTGAAGCTGGCCTCTGAACTGACAGACAGGGCGGAGGGCATGAGACACGAAGTGTAAGACACAATGAGAGCTTGACAAGAGGGGCGCTGACAACAATATGAAATACATTGTGGTGAAGCTTATTTATATTTTTTCTTTCTTGCAAAATTTTTGGGGAAGCCAGGCTTCCCTTGGCCTCCGTGAAAAACCGCCACTGAGTTAATTTATATTTCGCACGAATCCTCATTTTTTTCCCGAGTGTATTCAGCGAAATATGAAATGAATAACGAATTTGTACTGTAGAACATATAGGCCTATAATCTAAAATTAACCCTTGTCAGTCAAACTCTGTGAACCACAAATGGTTTTATTAACTCAATGAGTCAAGTCAATCCGACTCTTTAGTGTAGCATTTGGACGCATTTTCAGCTCTTCAAGCCTCTGTATTATTTCTTTCACGTCTGGTAATCTTTTTTTTTTTTAACGATGGAGATCAATTTTGCGCCGGTAAAAAACGCAAATCTTTACTTTGGCGAAAGCACCTAATGCGACGGTTAAGGCGCACTCTGGAGGTGACCTTGAATTTTATGAGTATTCGTACGTAATGGCCTTACCTGATTAATTTAGAGTGTAGGATTAATTCGGTCATCTCGATTACAAGTTTTCAAACTTATGACGTGGATTTTTTATTTGTTTGTTTATATTAATTTTAATTTTATTTATTTTTCTCTCAATTTCAATGTTCTTAAGTCTAGTGGCCATGTTGGCCTTGGTCTGCATGAAAAATGTTACTATCCTTTTATGAATCTATCTTTACGCGGTTGTCTTAAACTGGATTAAAGTTTTGCTCTTGTTGCCTCAGAGCGGTAGCCTAATAATCTTACACTTTCTGTGGGTGTTTTTTTTTTTTTATTGCTGAATTTCGGAAAAAGTAAGGGCATGTCGCCTACCTGTACAAGACTCTTTGATTATGGTCACAATTGAAGCTGTTCAGTATTTTTGACGCGCGAGGTCGCTGAAGACCACAGAAAACAACGTAATCACGGACTCCTCCTTTTACCCTGATGGGTAAACTGCGCGTTACCGTGACCGCTTTGTTTCAGATAGCGCCCAGAATCAGTTGCGGCACAGTACTTGGGATTCGCAAAGCTTGGAATAAAATTGACAAATTTAGTCTGTAATATATGCATCACCTTTGCCGGGGTTCCCGGTCTGTAGTGTTCACCTACGCAGAGCGATGAATGACTTATGCGAACAGACGGTTAGCCTACATGTCTGGATTACTTGCTTCGCCTTATTTTTTCTTATGGGTTGGTCCTCGGCACAGACTGTTTATTCGGTTTCGGAGGAGGTGGACAGTGGAACATTGGTTGGAAATATCGCGAAGGATTTAAATCTTAACTTACTAGACTTGGAATCTCGAGGACTTCAGATTGAAACTGGTTCCAACAAAAGGTATTTTCGAATGAATTTGAAAACCGGTATTCTGTATGTCAACGAAAGAATCGATAGAGAGACACTATGTCCGAATTTTGATAAGTGTTCTTTAAATGTAGAGACAATACTGAGTCAGCCTATGCGGCTTTACCGCATTGAGGTAAATATTTTAGATATAAACGATAATGAGCCATCGTTCCTGGACAAATTGCTTTTATTAAATATTCCGGAATCGTCCGTTTCTGGGGAGAGATTTCCTCTTCCAATTGCCATTGATCCTGATGTAGGCAGTAACTCCGTTAAAAGCTACAAGCTTAGTCCAATCGAACACTTCTCCCTGGATGTACAAAGCGGTACTGATCAGAGTGTGTCTGCAGAGCTTGTGCTGCAGAAAGCTTTAGACCGAGAAAAGCAGCCTGTAATTCATCTTACACTGACTGCGATTGACGGAGGAAAACCCCCGAGATCTGGAGCTTTGCAAATCGTCGTTAACGTTATCGATTCAAATGACAATGCTCCAGTATTCAGCAAACCTCTTTATAAAGTCAGTGTAAATGAGAATGTTGCTGTTGGAACAAAAATTATTACACTGAATGCCACAGACCTCGATGAGGGAATAAACAGTGAGTTAGTTTATTCTTTAGCTGAAAGAGGACGGTTAAATCCTTCCGATATGTTTGCCATTGATTCAATAACTGGGGAAATTACATTGAAAGGGTACTTGGATTTTGAAGAAAACTCTGCCTACGAGATCCGAGTCAAAGCTCAGGATAAAGGTACGACTCCCCGGAGTACTCACTGTAAAGTGTTAGTGGAAGTTGTTGATATCAATGATAACGCACCAGAAATAAAAGTGACATCATTAATGAACCTCATTAAGGAAGACTCGGAAAGAGGGACAGTAGTCGCTTTGATAACTGTGACCGACAAAGATGCTGGAAAAAATGGACATTTTAATTGTATTTTAGTCCGTCCCGTTCCCTTTAAATTGCAGTCTTCCTATAAGAACTACTACTCTCTACTGGTTGACGGGCCACTGGATAGAGAGAGCATGTCTGAGTACAATGTTACCATCAAAGCCACAGATGAAGGGACTCCCCCTCTTTCCACCACAAGTGTCATCACAGTGCACGTGTCTGATGTCAATGACAATGCGCCCCGTTTTCCTGAGCCAGTTGTCAACTTGTACTTGAAGGAAAACAGTCCCGTGGGAACTGTTATTCACACCGTATCTGCAATTGACCCAGACTCGAACGAAAATTCGAAACTTAAATATTCTATACTTGAAAGTCCTGCCAAAGATGTGGCCCGGTTATCGGCTGTCAGCGTGAACTCCGCCAGTGGTGAAATTTATACCCTCCAGTCCTTTAACTTCGAGGAAATGAAAACATTTCAGTTTCAACTTCAGGCGACTGACTCTGGAGACCCATCTTTGAGCGGCAATGTGACAGTGAACATTTTTATTCTGGATGAAAATGATAACAGCCCTGTGGTTCTCCCACCCTATTCTGACCAGGGCTCCGTTAATACTGAGAACTTGCCCTATTCTTCCGATGCAGGCTATTTTGTGGCCAAGATCAGGGCTGTAGATGCAGACTCTGGTTATAATGCACTGCTGTCTTATCACATCACTGAACCCAAAGGAAGCAGCCTCTTTCGAATCGGAAGTAGCACCGGGGAAATACGGACAAAGAGGCGAATGAGTGACAATGACTTGAAGACTCATCCATTGAGGATTTTGATTTCTGATCATGGGGAACCTTCTTTGACAGTGACTGTTTCTATTGATGTGGTGGTTGTTGAAAGTACTGGTGAAATACAGACATCATTCAGACCGCTACCTGCCAAGGAGGACAGTTTCTCTGATTTGAATTTTTATTTACTGGTTGCTATTGTTTCAGTATCAGTTATATTTTTGATAAGCCTTATTACTTTGATGGCTATAAAATGTCACAGGATTGACAGTGGTTTGAACAAGTACAGTGCTCCAGTGATCACCACACACCCTGATGGGACATGGTCTTACTCAAAATCTACTCAGCAGTATGACGTGTGTTTTAGCTCAGACACTCTGAAGAGTGACGTTGTGGTCTTCCCATCGCCGTTTCCACCTGCGGATGCGGAGCTTATCAGCATTAATGGAGCAGACACTTTGAAACGAAATCAGACACTCCCCAACTGCGAGCAGGTGAGATATAATTGATCAGAGTGAGGTGTTACCAAGCCTATCTGATAAAATAATCATTGCCCAGCACATGAGACTGTATGAATTACCACAAGATTGTTTTAACTTGAATGCAGTTTCTGTGCTTGGCCTTTTAGTCAAATTAATGCCATGCATTTGCCTCTTGTGAGTAAGGTACCGTGCTGTTTCTTCCCTCGGCATGCATATTGACATGATCCTCATCAGCGTTTACAGTTAGAATTTGATTCCTGTCATTTGCTTTAGTTAACCTTACTGTGTATGCCTACTACAGGCCTCACGTCTGCTGTTGGCATCGTTTGTCCTTTTTGTGTAATTGTGTTGCAGTGGTAGCATGGGATGTATCTTAATGTCTTCTGTATTTGAGTCCCTTTTTTTGTATTTCCTTAGTTGTCATTCGCCGTTTCTATGTTTTAAAATATAAGCTACCGAGGCTAGAATGCCCTACTGTCTTGGGAATTAAAGTTAGTAGGTTTGTCCCTGTACTTAAAAGGTATTTTCCTTTCCTGCACTTGTATCCTATCTGGATATATTTAAGTGGAGGAAAAAAAGGGATGGATTTTTTGGAATGGAGTTTGTCCCCAGTGTACAGAAATGCCTCCATCTGTCCTTCTCTCTCTGCTTTCTGTTCACAAGTATGGGGGTGGGGGTGGGGGGGGGGGGTTGATAAGTGGGGCAATTCATTTTTAAAGTACTGGTGCACACTCCACTTGTCACTCACGCTGGGAAACTCTGCCAGCTTCTGCCTTTGTTTGGCTCTCTAACCACATTTCCCAGAAAAATGAAAGTGTTTTGAGAATTCTGTAAAAAGTCAATAGTGAATTCTGAGTTACCTTTGACTTGTATTAAATTGGAAACAATACAATACAAAATATTTTATGTTTTACTTTATCAGCTATATTGAGTTTTATTATATATGCTCATTCTTAATTTTGATGCCCACAACACATTGTAGAAAAGTTGGGACAAGGGCAATTTTGGATTGATCTTTCAGATGGCACTGTACTGAAAACTGACAGTTTTGCAGTGGATATAACCATGTGAACTTTGACTATTTCAGAATACTTCTGTCAAATAATACTACTCATCACTACATCCAAAAGTGCCAGTGAAGACTTTACTGTGCACCAAGGAAGCCAAAAATAAGTATGTCCATAAAATACTTCCATCTTCTCTGGGCTTGAGGTCATCTGAAATTGACTAATGCTCGGTGTAAATGTGCATTTGTCAGACTAGTCATGTTTTCAATTGTTCATAATGAAAGCTGTGTTCTCCAGGCCAAAGAAGGAAAGGACCAACATGGTTGTCACCAATGTTATGTTAATATGCTAGCATCTGTCATGGTCTTGGGTTGTATTTTTTTTTCCCCATGGCATGGATAGCTTAAAAAATTATGTGCCATGCTTTGTAGGTACCATGCAGCATGTTTTCTGCTAAAGGACAAACCAAAGCAAAATTTTCTATCTTGTGGGGGATATCTTTTAATCTTTTCAGGGATGCCCACGCTTTTTTCAACAAGACAATGGCAGGTCACATTTTGCAAAAGTCACAGCAGCTTGGCTTCCTATTCAGAGAAAGTAACTACTGGACTGGCCTACCTGCAGTCCTAGATTTGTCTTCCATTGAAAATATGTAGTGCTTTAACAAAGGTAAAATACTACAGTAAAGATACCGGATGTCTGAATAGCTGAAGACATACAACATGGAAGAATGGGGATAAAATAATTCAACACTGGAACAATTTGTGTCCTCATATCTCCAAAATTACTTTAAGGGTTGTTATAAGGCAAGGTGATGTCATAGTAAAGTGGTAAAAACCCTCATTTCTCTTCTTCTTCTTTTTTTTTTTTTTTTTTTTGATGTGTTGCAGGCTTAAAATTTGAAATGGATGTTTATTTCAATAAAATAGAAAAATTAATTAAGGAGTAAATGAAAACATTCCTTAGATTGTCTTAGCACTGCTTTCAATTTAATACAGGACAATTCATTACAAATCAATTTATTTTTATTTTTTATTTGGTTTTAACATAATTTCTCATACAATCTTTTCGGAGAGGGGACTGAAAATTGTATTCATTCCTAAATCCTGGTGAATGGAACGATTCACATGCGAGCACTTTCCGTTTCTGAGTCTAAATGTACATCCATGATGGGCACACAGATGGGCAGCACTGGCTGGTCTGGGAGTCATCCATTCCCTAAAATCCACAGGGGGTCGCTATAGCCTAACAGAAAGAAATCCGGAGCAATTTTTCTTGAGCTCCTCCTCTTCTCAGAGGAGTGGCTTGGTATCGGCTGCTTTGTTAATTTGGGCGCAGTCTCCCTGAAATGAAAAAAAAAAACAGCTTTAGATTTTTTTTCGCGTACCCACGGAGTCGGTACTTTTTAATTTTAACGACAATGGATTAATATGGACCGGGCTAGCACCGCAGCCACCCTTGTATTTTCAATGGCTCCAATCGTGCTTTTGCTTTTTCTAGTGGACGTGGTTTGCGGACAAATCACTTATTCCATCCCTGAAGAGGTTAATAAGGGAACATTTGTTGGAAACATCGCCAAAGATCTGAACTTGGACGCACAGGATTTGGAATCCCGTTCGTTTCAGATCGTCACTGGATCAAAAAAGACATATTTCGCTGTAAATCTGAAGACTGGTGTTTTGATTGTGAATGAAAGAATTGACAGAGAGGAGTTGTGTCCGAATGCTGCGAAATGCTCCATGGATGTCGAAGCGATTGTTCATAATCCTTTGAATTTGTTTCGTATTGAGATAAATTTAGTAGACATCAATGACAATTTCCCCTCCTTTCGTGCGAAATCAAGACATTTGAATATATCAGAATCGGCCTCTGCGGGGGAAAGATTTCCATTACCCAGGGCGTCTGATCCTGACGTTGGCAGCAACTCTGTAAAAAGCTATAAGCTCAGTCCAAATGAACACTTCGCCTTGGGCGTACTGGGCAGTGGAGAACAAAGTGCATCTCCCGAATTAGTGCTGCAGAAAGCTTTAGACCGAGAGAAACAGTCAGTGATTCAGCTCGTGCTGACTGCTGTCGATGGTGGAAAACCTCCCAAATCCGGGACGTTACAAATCATAATTAATGTTATGGATTGGAATGACAACGCTCCTGTCTTCCAAAATCCGCTATATAAAGTGCGCATTTCTGAGAACGTATCAAGAGGAACGACAGTAATAAATTTAGATGCAACTGATCGGGACGATGGGATTAATGGCAAAATAGCTTATGAGTTTTTAAACCAAGAAAATGAGGACAATGCCATTCACTTGTTTAGTATCGACCAGGACTCGGGCGAAATCATCGTTATAGGTAACATTGATTATGAAGAAAAGCATGCATATGAAATTCACGTGCAGGCAAAAGATAAAGGTTCTCCTCCTAGGGCCACGCACTGCAAAGTATTAGTGGAAGTCGTAGATGTGAATGATAATGCTCCTGAAATATCCGTGACCTCCCTTGTCAATGCAGTCAGAGAAGACGCAAATAAAGACACCGCACTTGCTCTGATAACGGTGGTCGATAAGGATACTGGACAAAATGGGAATGCACATTGCTCCATATCAGGCGGAGTGCCTTTTAAACTGCTGTCATCCTACAAGAAGTACTACTCTTTAGTAGTTGCCAAGCCACTGGACAGGGAGGCCATGTCTCAGTATAATATAACTATTACAGCCACAGATGATGGAACTCCGCCTCTCTCTAGCACCAGTGTCGTCACTGTCTATGTATCGGACGTTAACGACAATGCACCCCGGTTTCCAGACCCGATGGTAAATGTGTATTTAAAAGAAAACAGCCCAGTGGGATCTTCCATTTTCACACTGTCTGCCATTGACCTCGATTTAAACGAAAACGCCAAAATTGCGTATTCATTGCTGAATAGCTATGGTAAAGATTATTCTCCACAATCGGTTGTCAACGTGAACTCTGTGACTGGTGAGATATATAGTCTACAGTCATTTAACTTCGAGGAGTTAAAAACGTTTAAGTTCGATGTTCAGGCCACGGACTCCGGTGTTCCTCCTTTAAGCAGTAACGTGACTGTTAACGTTTTTATCCTGGATGAGAATGACAACCGACCCATGGTTCTTCCACCTTATTCTGACCAAGGCTCCTTTAGTACCGAAAATGTTCCATATTCTGCTGAGGCGGGATACTTCGTCGCAAAAGTGAGGGCTGTTGATGCGGACTCTGGTTACAATGCGCTGCTTTCTTATCACATCGCAAAACCAAAGGGTAGCAGCCTTTTCCGTATTGGAAGTAGTTCCGGGGAAATAAGGACTAAGAGACGAATGAGCGACAATGACTTGATGGCTCACTCGTTGGAAATTTTGATTTCTGACCACGGAGAGCCATCGCTATCAGTGACTGTGTCTATTAATGTTGTGGTTGTTGAAAGTACTGATGAAATACAAATACCGATGCCCGCTAAGGAAGAGAGATTCTCTTATACGAATATGTATTTATTGGTGGCGATTATATCGGTCGCCGTTGTATTTCTACTGAGCCTGATTATTTTATTAGCTGTAAAATGCTATAGGACGGACAATGGGCTGAGCAAGTACAGTGCTCCAGTGATCACGACTCATCCTGATGGAAGCTGGTCTTACTCCAAATCTACCCAGCAGTATGATGTGTGTTTTAGTTCAGACACATTGAAGAGCGACGTTGTGGTTTTCCCCGCCCCATTCCCGTCCGCCGATGCTGAGCTTATCAGTATTAATGGAGCGGACACCATCAAACGCAATCAAACGCTACCCAACAGTGAGAAGGTATGGTCGATATGTATTATGGTCCGTGTAATTACGCTGTTGCTGTTCCTGGCTTTCATTTTAAATGAGAGATCGTCCTGTTTTGTTTTTTTTAATTTTGATTACAAGCTTAATTTTGATGCAACTGGTATAGTGTCGCAAATACTGTTGGTAATCATTATTATATTTCCTCCTCTTCGTCTTATAAGGTTTTTCCTGATGTACCTGGAAATTCAAACGTTAAAACATGCCATCATTACACCTGATAAAGCGAATTTTGTTGCATTGTTTTGGTTTATTTAACCACACTGCTGTTTCCAGGTGTTAGCCACTCCTACTCTCAGAACTATTTTGCTGAACAGCGACACATACACTCCGCGGTCATGCTGAGCCAACACTGAGATTTTACTGTCTGCTCAGCATATGAACTGAAATAGATTTATATCTGGCCAAGTCCATTGTCAAAGGTCATTTTTTTAGCTTCCCAGCCTGTGGTTAGGCGCTGTCCAGCAATGTGGTGCTGAACCAGTAATCGCGCTCCGATGTAGCCAGACGAATTGGCATCCCTGCTGTTTGTAAGCAGAGCTCGCTTGCAACTTGGTTTGAAGTGATTTCCGTTTAAATGCTGAATTGATGTAAAAAATCGTCCGTTGCTTGGTAGAGCTTTAGTTAACCTCAATTGTTGTGCCCTTGTTCATGCTGTTCAATGGTTCGGTTGCATAAACTGTTCACACTTTGGACTTGAAATCATTTTCTGTTATACTATACTTAAATTGTCTTAAACAAATTCGATAACTAGTCATTATCATTTCCCTCCATCTTTTAACATGCGTATTACTGCCCTTTGGCACTAAAATTGATGTTTCTTGTTGGCTTTAAAGATTTCATATTGTGCTGTTTTTTCATGTAATTATTGTATTTTTTTCAAGTCATTCATGCCCAACCCAAGTAAGAACAGTTGCTGGAAAAAATAATCAAATGAAAAAAATCAACTACGGGGAACACAAAGAGGGAAATCTGGACACAGAAGTAAAGCTTCCATGAAATTTAATGCAACAATTTGACTAGCAAGGTCTTCCTCAGGCAAAACACCCCAGTGGAAAAAATGGGGGTGGGGGTGAGATGCATATAGCTGGGAAGGTAGTGACTTCCTTATTCAGTGATCATATGAAATTTATCTTGCCCTCAGACAACTAAGTGGGTATGTGCATTTTGTACATATAAAATGCTGATACTGATTATACACAACACTATGTATCATAGACTCACGTAAAGCCATATGTGCCACAGTGCAATTGAATAGCCTATAATTGTGCTCTAGCAAGTAAAGCAGAAATGTATGAGGGGGAATGAATGCAGAAATAATGAAATAGCGAATGAAATGGGCCCCAGGAAGAGCCATGTATACAGAGGAAATTATAAGCAGGGCTTTCGATCAAGTACTCTTTGTACCCAAGTAATGAATTTATTGTTTGTTTGTTCATTCCATCTGACGTGACTGCTTTACATGCTATAGCATCATTAAGATATGTGATTGTTTTGTGCTACTTACACTACCATCAAACATTTATTTGTGTTATTGTACTACATTTTTGGTAAAATTTATGTGACTTAACTTTCATAAAGTGACACCACCTAAACCTCAAACGGTATATGGCAATAGATGAAAAGGCAGAACTTAAAGAAGAGTAATTTACCTCACAGATTAAATTACAAAATTATGGAATCCTAATGAAGCCATATCTATGATTATTAACAGTTGAACTAATTCACTTCATTTCCCAGCAAGTGATTTGAAATCGGTCTGGTTTGGATGTTATTGGACTAGGAGAACTAAACTACAAGTGCAGCATATCTATGGGAACTTAACCTGCCTCACGCTTAGATCTACATTATTGCTGTTTCAGAGAATATACTGTATACTCACAAGCTATTGTATTCGGTAAGTAATTTGCTGGATTCAAGATTTAGATATACAGACTTCTAAAAATGTATATTCCTTTATTTTAGAATTAATTTAAAAAAAAAATAATAATAAATAAAAAAAACTTGGGTGTGTCCAAACTTTTGACTGGTATCAAATGCCTTCCCAGGAGTCTGCAACATATGTCTTGTGGTATGTAATCAGTGACATTTGTATATGGAGTGAACACCACAATTTATTGTACAGTGGCCTCGTTTACATGGGGCCAAAAATCCTATTTACAATCCGATTGAAAGGTCAATCAGACTCAAAATGTCTCATATAAACACCTTAGCCAATCTGATTCACCTGGATCCGATTGTATTTCGGATCGGATTGTAAGAGGTGGTCTACGCCGATTGATAATCCGCTCCATGCTCTATGTAAACGACTGAGTGGAGCGGATTGTGTTGATAAAGAGGATTGTTCGGTCCGCGCATGCGCTCCTAGTATGTAAGAGGCTCGTAAGTGAAGTGACGTATGCAGAGTGACGTAATGCGCAGGTAAAAAAGCACAATACAATCGGATTCAGCTGGGGCCATGTCAACGCGGATTGAACATGGATTTCTTTACTTAAACTTCATGTATACAGATCAAATCAGATTCACTTATTCCGATTGATTTCAATCAGATTGAGGAAAACTACCAATGTAAACGTGGCCAGTGACACATTAGTTATTTTGATTCTGTACCACATCACCTTGAGTTTGAAAGAAGTCAATGAGGACCCTGTCAACTTTAATCTGAAGGTGTTTTCATGTGTAGCGGATGAAGGATTTAGAAATTACAACACCTTTTTCTCATAGTCTGCTCTCCCCCATAAAATGAGTATTTTGCATATTTGGTCGCATAAACTTGGCGCGATACAATGAGTGCTTGAAATTTGTGAGGATCAGACATCATCATACCAGGGAAGACATCATCTTCCCTGTTGATGCTCTGCCAGGCCTGCACTGGAGCTGACTTCAGTTCCAGCTCATTTTGGTCACTTTTCGCCTTCAGTCTCCTCTTCAGCTTGCAAAATGCACGTTTAATTCAGATCTGGCGATCGACTGGGCCTACAAAACTAAAATAACAAAAAAAATTGTCACTGTCTAATCAATTATGGTGAATTAAGTATGTACATATAGTTTTTTTTTTAACTCTCTGGTGTCCTCCAGGCAAGTTCAATGTCATGTGACCAATGAATCATGCTGTGACTACCTGCCTGACTGAATATAGTAAACATATGGAGTTTTGCTTGATGAAGACCTTGCTGTCATCAATGTTGCATGGAATTATTTTTGCGATTTATTTCAGTGTGTGGACAGCCTTCTATGAGCTCACTGAACAAGTAATAATCTCTTGGTAATGCTTGCTAATCAAATTTGAGGATGGCACTTACATGCATTTGCCACAGACATTGAAATATGGCATGGCATTCAGTTTCAGTATTAACCCTTAGAGCACTGAAATAAATAAAAAATATATACATCCAATTATTTTGTTTTGTTGAAAACTTATTCATGGTGCAACTTGTTTAAAAGAGCTCCCCTGCAGGAGCTAAAGCAGGTTTTCAACAGCTTTGATTTTCAAGTCTTGCATCATTGAGCAACAATAGTTGCATTAAGTGCTCTAAGGGTTTAGAGGAATTTTAAATATTTGCCTGCAGCTGGCTGCAGATTTTATTTTTGTAGGTGGGCACTTCAGTAATAATTTCTTTCATGAATATTTTGCCAACCCAATGTAAAATGGTAAGTACATACAGGCAGTAGCAGATTAATCTCAGCCAGAACGTTGATGTTGACAAGTGTGGAAAAAACAATGAATAAATAAGTTTTGTTATGAGGGAGAGAGTTAGTTTTATGCAAGGCTGTTGGAGAGAACAGTGTGCAGAGACAGAATGGGTAGAAATGAGCTGTGCAGACCAGATTTTATTTGCAACAGAGAAAACAGCAGGAATTTGAAATTAGCTGCTTCAAATATTGAAGTGGACTGGGGATTTAACTGCCGGAGTCCTCAAGTACACCTTCTCTGAGCTGTTAAATACAGTGTATGAGTGGACTGTTTATGATGATTGAATTTTTTATTATTTGGGTACTGATAGGGGTCATTGAATACCACCTCTACCTGTGCGCAGTTCTATTTTTGGAGCTTGATCTGATACCAAGGAATATGTTGCCAACCTGTCAGTTCTGAGGAGTAGTTAGAATTTTATTTTTACTTTTGCTGAACTGCTATCTACTGTTGTCACTTTTTTACCATTGAGCTGTGATGGTTTTTAGGCTTCAGTCATGCTTATTCCCATAGGAGGAATACAGGCTCATTTTCTCCCCTAGAATACCCTGTCATGTGACTGTCATTCCTCATAAGATAAACTCAGTTGGATAAACTGGACCAGCAGCATCAGTCTTCTTAATTCTTCCATTACTCATAACTGGGCTGGTTTGCATACTCTGAACACTGAATGCTCATTTGCTGCCTAGTTTTTGTGTCGCCTGCGAAGCATAGCGGCACGTAGGGATCACTTTGTCCGGCGTCTGTCTGTCCGTCTGTCTGTCTGCCCGGTAGTCACACTTTCAGTTGGTGGTCACACTTTCACATAAGCTTCGCAGGCGACACATGTGTTCACCTGAACACTCTAGTTTGTGATGTGTAGCGAAGCAGCTAAGAAAATGGGTGGGGCAGTTGCAGGGTTGCTTGCTGAATGCATCAGTAATCGGCCCGCTCACATTGAGCCTGTTTGCTGAAAGAGGCCTACTGTTGTGCAGGGGTCCCATCAGCTGGACTCACAGACTGCTCTACAGCCATCTGCCGGAAATCTTCGTTGCTGGCGCCCAGCTGTCTGTTCACCATGCTGAAACAAAACAGACTCATGGTGCAATACTACTCTTCAGCCATTATGGCTATTATCTATTCTCGTCTTTTTTTAATTTTATTTGCAGTCTGTGATTTTTTTTTTTTTTTTTTTGAAGCCGATCTGCAGCTGTCTCACTGACAGAGGCCATTTTGTGACCTGTGAGATTTCTATTCTCTCCTTCACAGTCCCCCATGTGATATGCCAGAGTTACCACTTTGACTGTGAAGTGGCGAGATTGCTAGAATAGTTTCCAATTTGGGTTTTTTTTTTTTTAATTTCAGGGAGCTTAAGGTTATGGCTCTTGTAAAGGAGAGAGAATGACAGCAAGGTTTTATACTTGGAATTGTACTATTTTGAGCTGTTTAGTCAAAAATACAGTAGTCCAGTGGCCTATTTTTGTCAGTATTACTGCCAGTACATTTAGCATGTACTTCTTAGTAATGACAATCTCTCTGCATGAGGCAGTGACCCGCACAGTGCCTGCACATAGTCTCACGCAAATGCAGTCCTTGAGATTTTTGAGCCTGTCAGCTGTATATGCATTAATGTATGAGTGTACTTGTCTGCAGGAAGAAATGTGCAGTCACTGGGTGCTGGTGTGGCATTGAGAGGGACGCTGTTATGTATGGATGAGATGCAGGAGAACAGAGCTGTGAGGTCACAGCGACCGTGACTGTGCACTCTTTTTGTCCTTGTGCAAATGCTGACTCAGCTCTGGGGCTCCGTCCTAACACTTTGTCACTGACACTGTTCCACTCAGTGCCAGAGTCACTCTGTCCTCATGCTCCATCACTGTAACCTCTCAGTGCCAGAGGCACAATCACCTGCCCCTGCCCACGCAGGGGTCACATCTGCTGCACACTGACTTAATGTGACCATTACCCCTCTAATACGCAAAATTTACCCCTCAAAAATTGGCTTTAACCCTTCACTGTGATACATTTCATGCTGGTTAAACGTAAGGAAAGTTCACCAGCTACTCTAATAATGTGAGTTTACTAAATGTGAGTTTAATCACCTCGAAGATCAGCTTTGTTTCATTGCGCAATCAGTGCAGACAATAGATAACTTTGTGTCTAACGTATAAAGTAAGTGAAAAATACATTTCTGTTCAGTTTGTAATGTTTGCAATAACTAGTGGAGTGAAAGAGAAGAAATTTGTCCACATAACTCAACGTGACTATCATTCTTTACATTGTTACAAGCATTCAGTAGAGCATATTTTGGGCTCTAATTTCTTGGCACAGTGCTGGGTGGCGCAGCGTGGCGTAGCCCACACAGTGGTAATTTCGTCCGGCGCAGCCCTCCCAGGGGTAATTTCATCCGGTGCAGCCCGCGCAGTGGTAATTTTGTGCGGTGCAACACCGTGCGCAGCCACTTTGGCAATTTGGTAGACGGCCGTACGCCAAGATGGGTGTGGCGGCATAGTAGGGGGAGGTGTCACATATTCATCATGACGCAGTGACAATATCGTGGATAAAGGTTCTGCCGAAAGTGTGCAGAGAGCTCGCCAGCTCCAACCTGGTTTACTTTCTGTGCAGTGGTAATTTGTCTGACCAGCGCACACGTCACCGAAACCTCACAGACAGATTTCCAGAATATCAGGCTCATTTCAATGAAATAAATAATTACAGCAACCACTAATTGATGTAACTATCTGAATAGGCACATAAATTATAGTATCTATATCGATTGTGCTGATGTCAGATCGAAGCGAGAGAGAGAGATGTGTGCATGTGGGCGTGTGAGTGCATGTGTAGGCTATGTGGGTATATGTCCTTCAGCTGCTTTCACACCGGACGCGAAACAAATTTTTCACGCGACTGATTACATTCAAAGACAATGCAAAGACGCAAATACACACATCTTTGCATTGACTTTGAATGTAATCTTTCATGCAAAAGAATCCCTTCGCGTTCAGGGTGCAAGCGGATTAATACTACTTTTGTCACTTAGGCTTTATCGTTTTAGGGGGTGAAAGGAAAACATCCTGATCGCTATGATCTCTTACTGAGATAAGATCGCATATTGAAAATAAATTTGTAACATATCTTGCTTTGTTGTCCATGCATGTTAATCCCAAAATATTAAGCAGCAACAGGGTGCAATAATAGGAACACGCTATCCATTGTTTCTCTTCCCAATGATGCAGGCAGAAGAAATAAATGAGCAACCATCATATTTCATTCCAACTTCATACGTTTGAATGATCTGACGTGGTTTCGTTTTGAAATTCCATTCAAGTTCGCGAATGGTAATAATTTGCGAATGCCCTCACTAGCCAGGTAACTCATATTTGTATGCTTAATATAGACATAAGTGGTGCAAAAAACATGCCTGAAGCAGCAAAGTAAAATGCAACATTAACGCTTCATCCAGATATAGGACAGAGGCTTTCTTTATTCCGATTTTAAAGGTGAGGAGAGGAGCTAATTTGATTGGTGAAGATTTGACTCGGCTGTGTTAAACCTACTCAAGGCTTCTCTCCTCCCTTTTTGCCACTTGCGCTGGTAGGAGGGACAGAGCCGGGACGGAGGAGTACTTGCGCGGAGCTGCACTGGGCACAAAATCGCAAAATACGCCCGGATACACCCCGTGGTGCTCCCCAAAGGGGGAAAATAGTCGAAGTCTGAATCACAGGTGCTTTGGTTTCAAAAACTGAAATTATGTTAGGTGGCGTGGGGAATTGTATCACAAGTTATGGAAACGTATGCCAAACTACAAAAAGACTGCAACAAAGAAAGTATGATGGCAAGTCAGAGCTCTCCGATTGGGGCAGATAGACACTTGGCTGGATAGTTGCCAATTACCATAGAACCTCAGCTGTGAAAATCACCACAGAATTGAATCAATTTGGCAGATGGCTGCGAATAAGCACAGAACTATGGTTCTTAAAATCACTACAGAATTGAATCAATCCAAATGTGGGACAGTCTCAATAAAAGAATGTTGTTAGCTTCACAAAGCTGGTATTTACTGCAGTGCCTCTGATGATTTGACCACCCGTGCTGCTGTTAATTTTATTCATTTATGTTGCTGCATCCTGTGAGGATGAAAATCAATTTTTGTTCCGGAGCTCTTGCCAAGAGACTGCAGCATTAGAATGAAGAACAGCCGTGCAATACCAGCAACCATGAAACAGGACGTGTTTTAAACCTTGTCTTGTCAAAGTCTAAAATGGCCCTTCCCTACAATGGATAACAGTGGGGGGAAAAAACGAGAAGAATAATAATAATTATTATTATTATTATGTTGCATGAAATGGTGCACATGTGAAAAACATTCCCAGCTATGAATGTCGATATTTCATGTGGCACTTTGTTTTCACATGAGGAAATTGAGCACTTTTTAAACCAGAACAGTATCGCCGCTCATGAGAATACAATGGGCCAAGTCTCTCACTTATGCGAGGTCTCTGAACAAGATAGGTAGTTTCAGTTGTATTATGCTCAATTCTTCTAAGTCAAAAGTAAATTGCTAAATTGTTTGGATTCAACAAACTTCCCTTGCCTGACGACATGCTTGTGCAAATGTTCTGGATCAGCTGGTGGGTGGTAATGCAGTAGAATTGGGGGGGGATGGGGCTTGTAACACTGAAGTCCCAGGTTTGGGCCCTTATTGGGACATCTGTCACTGACTTTTAGTAGAATACATCACCTGAACCCCTAATATTCTACCTGCTCCATGAGCTTATACAACATTCCAGTGCATATTTTAACCCTTAGAGCGCCATTGGCTATTATGCAAGTTGCCACATGATAGGTTTTCAACAACTCAGGATAATTACATTTTTCATTCCTTGAAAATTTATTCAGCACTCTAAGAGTTAAAATATAACGTATATTAATGCAAAAATGTAGTTGGAATGTGTATTGTCTGACACCCAACATGAAAAGTATCTTCTTTAACCATAGTAAATGTCATGAAATTCACAAAATAATCGCGAATGAAATATATACATATGTATAATTTTTTTTTTTTTTAATGTAATCTGGCTTTATGAAATGGCTTTTGTAGTTTTGATTTCTGCTTCACGGTGCAAGTCTCATCAAGGAAGTAGAGAGTCTCCTGTATCTTGTAGGTATTTTCACCCCGGTTATAACACCTAACTTTCTGTTATATTCCCATTTTACTGAATATAGCAAAAGTGCTTTATTGGAGCTGCAGCTGCTTTGATGGTGTAATTTTGTGTGCGATTCTCAAGTTACACAGGCATGTGACCTTTGCTAAAATTGCCGCCCTTGTGTGATTGCAGACACAGCAGTAATAGCCTATAGGACACAGTGTGATTGCGAGACGCCAGTATGAGCTTTATCACCACTCTTAGTTGTTGTTACTTTAAATACTTTGGTCGCATCATTAATCCTACCTACTGCTTTGTGTGTGTGCGTGAGTGTATGCGTGCATGCCTGTGTGCAAGCGCAGACGATATCTTCAACTTTGTGTGTGCTTGTTTAGGCATTCTGAACATGGGTCCGTTGGCATGTACATTTCTTTGTGTGTGTGTATGTGTGCTCTCTTGCGCATGTGTGTGCATTATGTTCGTGCTTTTACACCCATATTCATAGCAATCCTGTCCAGAAGTCTTAGGCACGTTTAAAGCAATTTCTTAGGGCAAATATGCTTGCGAAAATGATGAAATTAAAAGCTTCTAATCACTGCGAAATATACTAAACAGAGCTGTAAACTGATAAAAACTAGAGTGACTACTCTTTGCCAAAAAATTTGGGACACTGACCTGTTGCGCTATCGTTTCATAAGATAATTGGCGTTTTGTTTGTTCCAAAAACTTGCCACTGTTCTTCTACAGACCGTCTCGCTTGTCTCTCTCCCTCCAAGAAATTACAAACAGCCATGATGTTGACATCAAGGCTCTGTCAAGATGATAATATCTGTATCGACTATTTTTTAATGGAATACAAACCTTTATTGGTAACACTTTACTTGAAGGTAATAAGACTGACATAACACTGTGATAACTGTTACATGACACAGTCATTAATTAACATTGTGTCAATGCCATAAATGTTTGACTCAAGACAACCCAAGCAACATCAACTTCTCATTACAAAAACTGAATGACACCTAATGACAACAGTCATAAACGTTTATGACATTGACATAATGTTTATGACACGTTCATTACTGTGTCATGTAACAGTTATGACACTGTCATGCCACTCTTATGACGATACCTTCAAGTAAATTGTAACCCATTATTTATAAAACTTTTCTTTAAAGTTGCATTTGGAATTTCAGATGTATTTATTATCCTCAGGAACACTAATATGGATTCAAAAAGTAAACATCTAATATAGATTTAAATTTGAAAAAGAGCAGGGAGCCTAAGACTTTTGCACAGTACTGTATGTGTGGCTTTTTATACACTTGTGCATTATGTGCAAACATGTGTTTGTTTATGTGCGTGTATGTTCCCCTGTCTGTGTTTTTACACACACTCACATTGTTACGCGTTTTTATTCACAAACGCGTGCACATTAATCATGTCTTTGTGACTTTACACACATCTGCATTGTTACGCCCGCTTGTTTTTACTTGCGTGTACATAGGTCATGTCTGTGTGTTTTTACACACGTATAGATTGGTATACATGTACGCTTTTACTGTGTGTGTGTATATATATATATACTATGTCTTTGCGTTTTTACACGTATGCACATTTGTATGCGTGCACATGCTCATATGTGCTCGGTTAAGGGGCGGGGAAGAGATTCCAGTAAAATTCCACTTGACTCAGTGCCAGTAAGGAGCCTGTGCTGTGCTTGTGGAGCTGAGGCTGATGTCACTGAGCTGCAGGGAGGCGCTGGATCGATGCTTTATTAATAAACTACCAGTCCCTCTCACAGGCCTATTGTTCTGCCACTGCTCTGTGAAGCAGTAAATGGGCTTTAGCTCCTGTAATGGCCACTGAAATGGTGCGAGCTGCCTTCACTGGACAGAGAGGGGCACACTGCTGCTCACTCTCTGATTGGCTGGTGTGATCTGGCATATCTCTCCCTTTCCCTTCTTGTGGAGATGATCAGGGTGGGGCTGGAAATGTAACCGATAAGTGAAGCGTTCTCTGATGCTCATGATGCATCTTCACTTCACATTATTACCCCGCCCCATCCGAAGGGTGAGGGAAGGGGTATTGTTTTCGGTTTGGTTTGTTTGTGTGTTTGTGCGTTTGTTTGTTTCAGTGTTTGATTGTTAACACTCTAGTGGCAAAACTAATGGCCAGATTCACCCCAAATTGGGTATAGGGATTGCCACTGACCCAGAATAGATTCCTATTGAATTTCGTGCAAGTGGGTGAAAGTATGTGCGAGGAAAGTACGTGTGCCTGGCACCACTTGTTTGTTATATTTTTGTTTGCCTGGGGGTAGTTTCAGTTATAAATTTAGGGGGACTCAGGTTAATTCACTTGGGGGGTTGTGTTAGTCGTGTATAAAAATGCAGAGGATGCACATAAAATGTTTGTGCTACATAACATTGTGCCCATGTTTTTCTGCTCATTGCTAAGCTGTGAAACATAGTCCTTTGCATACATTAAAGGTAAAATTCATCATTGTTGCCTTTTTGGCTGTTATCTAGTCATATGAATACTGGCCTTCTGTCTCCCCTTTAGTTAATCTCAGTTATATTTCTCTTTATTTGAAGCGTTAAAAAAACCTGAAGAAGAACCACAGTTATCTGCTTTGGGCTCCCGCAATCCTGTCTGTGTTTGGGCTGGAGGCGCAAGATTTTGGGCGGGGGTGGGGCTGGGGGGAAGTGGCGGAGGAGAGGGTGTTGTCCTTCAGTGGCTCCCTGCTGTCTTAGCAGGGGGGGGGGGTGCCTTGTCGTTCCAAATTAATTCTGCCTCCATCTTACCAGCCAGTGTCTGTGACTGCAATGGACAGTTGAGCTTCCTGGCTAAAAGGTCGAAGGTCACTCCACTGTACCGTACAGATTTCCCCAGAGCATTTTCCTACTGTGACCTCAGGGAGCCCACTGCTGCCTCCCTGACTGCAAACTGTTCAGGCTGTCCACAGGTTTGGTTCAGCTCATAATAAATGATTTATACAAACCGCTTTATGGGCTATTTTCATGCATTATTATCATTGGCATGTGTTACAATGATGCTAAGGTAGCTTGTTTGCTAATCTTGCACCATTATTGTAGCCCCCAGACGAAGTCAGGTTTACTACGGATTTGGTGTCGCCGTGGGTCCGCTGCAGCCGTAGATATTTCCTTGTGGACGCTGTACAGGCCACAAATTTAAAGCTATTATTTGGTATGTGTATTGGTAGTGGTTAGGACATGGTGTCTATTGATTTTTGTTGCCATGGTAACATAATTCATTAAATAATGGACTATTTTGTGTCAAAAATGAGCCAAAATGGAAAAATGTGGGCAAATGGGGGCTACACCCATTGGTCGCCTGTCTAGTTTCATTTGGTCTTAAAAGGCATTTTAGTAGTCGCTGAAAAAGTGTTATAGGCCACGTAGGTGCATCATCCGAAACTTGAGCCCGAGAAAGTGAACAACCAAGGGAGGGAAATTCAAAAACTGCAGGCCCAAAAAATCGGAAAACGCATATCTGTGGGTTTGTTAACACTGAGCATAAAACAGTCAGACTGCAGTGAGACTGTGTGTGGGGTGTGTGCCCGTGTGTGACAGTGTTCAGGGAGGGGTGGTATTAGCCCTGCTTTGCGGCCTCCCTCAGACTGAGGCTTATTTACTGCAGCAGTGCTGCGCCAGATGCTGTTTAGGGGATTCATGCCTGTCTGCTCCTGCAGATAGCTCTGTTTACCGTCTTCGCCCGGCTGTGGTGTGACAGTTGGTTGTCTTCGCTGGGCTGTGCCGTCAGTGTTTACCCTGCTGTGGGGGAGTCAGTGTTCCGGCTGCTCCCGCTCTCCTTCCTGTCACAAGCCCAGGAGGAGTCATGCCCTGTTCCCGCAAGCATGATTTGTTTTTTTGTGTTTGCTTTTTTCTTTTGACTGAGGGAAAATAATTCATCTTATTTAATTCCGCAGATCAAGGTTCCCCCCGCAGGTTTGGTTTTGATTAAATCTGCTTTCAACATCTGGTAAATAATGGGTGGGGCGTCTCTCCGCTCCTGCAGCGTTTTTCTGTTTCCACCCACACTGTCATCTCTCTCTCTCTCTTTCTCTCTCTCTATCTGTCTTTCCTTCTCCTACTGTGCCCCCTTCAGGCACCATGGTACCCATGAACCTCTGTAGTCTTTCTCCTTTCACTCCATATGGCCTGTTCTCTCTATTTACCTCTGCACTCATCTCCATCTCTCTCTCTCTGCATTCTGCTTCCCTCTCTCTCTCTGTCTGTCTCTCTCTCTCCCCCTCTCTGCAAACTACTTTTTCCATAATGCTCTTCTCCATCTCTCTACATACTGCTTCCATCTATCTGCATGCATACGACTTCTCCCTCTCTCTCTCTAAATACTGCTACTCCCTCTCTCTCTCTAAATACTGCTACTCCCTCTCTCTCTCTCTCCCTACACTGCTCTCTGTTCTTTGAGACAGATTGCTGGTATAGTCCCGGTAGCCTGTGTATTCCTATTCTATTTATACATTTTCCTTTTTTTTCATTTGCCTTAAGAATGCATGACTGTGCCTTTTTAAGGACATCTGTGGGTGATGGCTCCTAGGCAAACGACATAACTACACATAATGAGGATGATGGCAATGAGAGTGTTAGATTTCATTAGCTCTCCATCTCCCAGTACCTACACACACATACATGCAGGAGCGCATGCACACACGCAGCACACACAGACACATACACATACACTTACGCATGCACACATGCAGCACACTGCATGCGCATGAGCGCGTATACACACACACACACACACACACACACACACACACACACAGTCACACGCACACACCATTTACACCTCTGTACATGAGATGGTGAAATCGGGATGGATGTGAGGTTGGATGGGCGGGATGGGAAGGGTTGAAGATTTAGCTGATATCTCCTCATCGCCATGGTAATGTACATCTTCACCAGTAGAGGTCTTAGTTTCCCTTGACTTTGCATTGTGTCACATTGATAGGCTTCACTTGGTGACTTTTTAGAATGGTGCTTTTTTTTTTTCAAATACATTATACTAAAAATCATAACAGGCAAATATTCCCTTCACACGTTTGTATTTCTAATTTTTTTTTTAGTTGCTTTTAAAGCTTACTGGCTCACTGTGGCAGCTCAACTGAATGTTAGGTTTCTTAGATTTCAGCTATGTTAGTCAGGTCTCATTTTGAGCAGTTTAGAGTTTGTCAGTTTATTCCAAAATTAGATCTAACAGAAGAGAAGCAGAACCTCCAAGATCTGTCATCAGATTGACCCTCTTGTCAGCCAACATTCTCACACTGTTCATTATTCTTTGAAAAATCTTTGGGCATGAAGCTATTCTCTGAAAACCTGTGCCGACTTTATTGCTGTCTTCCTCTGGAACCATCTGTCACAGTGGCTGGTTTAACTGTCAAACACTTGTAATATGAGAGGTATGCTTGTGTGGAGCAAAATATTTTTTCATATATTGGCACTTGGATTTGTGAGATGGGCCAAATGAGGAATGGTTGATCTTATGGACTGATATTTACCTAGTGTATATTGGATAAATGCTAGACATTTTTTTCAATGTTTTGGTGAATTTAATGTGATAAAATTTTCCATGAAATTAGAATTCATTTTACGGCCATGTCATATTAATCACCTCCGAAGTTATGAGATATTTGCATGCAAGTAGCAGGTATTTACAGCATTTGAAACAATGTTACTCCTCTTGAGTCAGGCAGCTGGATAGTGGTGGTTAATGTATATCGATTAAGGAGGGTGCACGTACTTTTTCAAAATAGCTACAGTTCGTCATTATGTATTTGCATTTGGGTGTGTGTACTTTTGTGTGTGCTTGCATGTAGACACTTTTCTGTCCACACATGCATCTCTGGGTGCATGATTATGTACTGTATCAGGGGTTTTTCTAAACAGGGTAACAGGGGCGCTGCCCACTCTTTCTATTCTCCAGAGCTCCCTTGAATTCCGTTAATTCTGAGTAATTGCGCAATCGCCGCCTGTTCATAATATATGCGCACTTAAAAAAAAAAAAAAGAAAACGGATAAAATAGAAAATACGGGATGATGCGGAATTTTCGCACTAACAATGCCCCCCCCCCCCTGCTGAGCAAACTGAACATCAAGCCCCCAACCCCTTGCTCAACAACATGAAAAGGGCAGAAACCATCACCCCACCCCACCCCCCACCCCCCTCCACGGGGCTGTGTGTGTGAGTGCAAACCCGTCTGGATTTAAAATGTGAGGAGCTGACTTGCATCTCAGAGAGCATCTGGCTAGTTTTACCGGAGTAAAATCATATGATTAGGTCATCCCTTCGTCCCTTCGGCTGCCGAGGTCAGCAGATATCGAGACACTGAGACAGGATGAACTATAGGCTTTTCTGATAACTGCGCGCAATCTGCTAAGAATTTTGTGAGTGGCATAACAAATGGTTTTTATTTTAACAGAGTAGCTTTATGAAAACCTTACATGCAGCAGTGAATGTAAGTGATTACCTTCCCCTTGCATAATGTATTAGAGCAGTCATAAATATTCTAACCCTCATAAATTATTTTAAGTGGGAACTTTTGTCTTTTTACTTTCTCCTTTCATGTAAGTTAAAGAGGAGAGGGGTGTTGAGGTGGAGTTCTTCAGGTGGCATGAGACTAAGAGGGAAGATGCTGTGGCCTTGCTGTGGCAGAGATATAGTTTGGGGGGGGGGGGGGTTCCTCTGCATTCATACAGATGGCTCTTACAGAAATTAACATTACAGCCCCCCCCCCACACACACACGTAAACACACACACACACACACACACCTTTACTCATAATAACAGCACCCATGGGTACCCTCATAGTTGCTAATAAAATTAGACCCCTGTCCCTTAGTGTCTCCTATTGGCTGCCTGTGGAGCACAAGCCAGGGACACCTGCAGCCAAGTGTGCCTGCAGCTGCCATAATGCACGTGTGCGCTGTCAAAAAAATAAAAATGTTTGATAGATATTTATTTATTTAATTATTTATTTATTAATCTATTGCAGTTTATGAACCTCATAATATTGCCTCATTGGGCAGTTCAGCACGTTTGCATATTAATATAAGTGGCTCATACCTTTTGAGGCTACAGCACCAGTTACAAGCCATAGTACCCCTATGGGAACAATGTTTGCACATTTCTTTGATAGTTTAGGAGAAATGTGTACAGAATTTTTTTTCAGGGCTTAGCGTGACCACACACTGTCCACACCTCATTTTTAACCATTACACAATAGGTAGGGAGTATGTAAGGGTGAGTAATGTTGAACAATAAGGGCGTACACATCTTTGGGCTAACAGTGCAACTGATTGGTTCATTGTCTTAGAAAGTGCCAGTCTGGATTGAAGAGTTAGAACTGTCGTAAGTCATTACATGGACAGGAAGTGTTTCCCAGGGTCAGAGTGGAATTATAAATAAAGAAGTAATAATGACCTGAAAGAGAAATGTTGGAGAAACATATAGAGGGTAATTTATGGCTCTGTTAATATAAAATGTTCTATTTTCCTCACTGTGAGTTTTGGCTCTGCTATAGATCTGGTCCAGGGCCATTGACTATGTTCTTTAATATTCACAAAGGCTCTGCACTGCAGGGACCTAAGGACCTGCAAATTACCCACAATGCCGTAGAAAAAACTGAGATCCATAAATGGCTGTATCTTTTCTGCACTGCACTGCTGCCCACATGCTTACTGCATCAGCCTGCTGTTCCGTGAAAAAGGCGGAGGGGCAGACACTGTTCTCCCACTGTCTGGCTAGCTTTCAGTACCTCGGACAGGGACATTTGCCAGACGCAGGTCCTCACAGGTTGTTCATTAATATGCCTTCCAGATGCTCATCTGTTTTGCTACAATTTGCACTGGTTGTTTCTGACTTATGAGGTCACTGTAAAAGGCTCGCACCATTTTGCCACGGAGGGGTGTTTTATTACTGAGGGGCTCGTTTGAATTTTATATGAGCTACACCGCAGCTGTTCAGTCCTCACCCCTCAGACCTCTGAAGTCACACGGGAATCGCGTAACTCATTCCCATTTCAAGGATTTGTGAGAAATTATGCGCGCTGCATCATCCTGCCTGAAAAGGATCTTGCTAAGATGCATTTGGACAGGGGTGCTTGTTAGCAGGAGGAGCAATGTGTGAGATGTTGAAGCAGAAATAAGTGTCCTGTTGAGGATGGTTGGGAGAGCTGCAGTTTAATGTGATACGAAGACGATTTAATTACCACCCCCTGACAGAAGCACTCATGCTTTCACTCGTCGTTAACAGATGGACAGGTTTCTGATGAGTGGAGACATACGACTGTCTCGTTAGTCACAGCCACGCAGGATTCAAATGAAAAACAGAACAAATGGCTGCAAATACCAGGTGTTCTAAATCTCTGGCGGGTGTAAATGATAAGATTATGCTTGTCTTCCTTTTGTCTCTCATTGCTGTGGAACATGTGTAAGACCCAGGGGAAGAGCAGCTTTAAATGTCAACTCTGCCTGCATGTTCTCCTGCCTTCGGACTCAAAAGCCTCTGAAGTTGGCCAAACGGAATTAGCATCCCAGGCTCATCGAACAAGAAAAGAAACAATTGTGAATATATGAACGCTTGATTTGGGGACCTTGGGCAATGGAACAATTTTAAGGGCTATAAATTTAATTGGTTCATGGACATAAATGATGTCTAAGCAATATAACAGGAACCATTTCCGTACATAAGTGAACTACATATGACTTATACCCCCCCAAAATTGTGTGAATGTTCTTGCAGAGTTAAAATCCATTAAAAAAAAAAAATGTTGGAGAAGAGATCACCCTCAGTTCTAATCCAGTTGACTTTCATGACTGGCATCTGCACAAAAAATGCTGAAAAAATATAAATGCAAACTCTGAATAACTCAGCTGTTCGGTGGGCTGGACAATTGCAGAATGTGAAATGCGTAGATTTGCTCTCTGGTTTCAAAGCAGTGTCAGGTCTTGATGTTGGTGTTGCAGGTGTTTGTGTGTGTGGATGTGGGTCAGTGGTAATCTAACGAGTGTGGACTTTTCTCAGAGGGGCCAGAAAAGGAAGGCGGAGAGGTTTAACACTTCCCCCGTCCCTTGAAGTGTGAAATTCAGTTGGCCGTTAGTGCTTTCCGTCTGACTCACCACCACACACTCACGTTCCGTGGTGCCAGCAAGCCGCCTTGGCTTGACGGGTACTTGAGTTTGACTTAGTGTCGTGCTGAAGAATTGGGAGCATGAACACAAGTGTACCAGTGAATCATCTTCACAATGACTTCTGGCTTGGTAAATACAACCCTAACTCACATCACTGTGAAGACTGTGCGTGTGTTGTAAAAGTCACAGGTCCATTGTAATGCCAGGACTGTAAAACTTGGCTTATTTAAAAAGAAAATCATAGGTCATGTTACCAATAATTGGCATTGATGGAATCTTTTGATAAAGGCTATGCGTGTATGGAAAAAAAAAATGTGGTCGAATTTCAGTCGAATGGGGTTTTATTTAAATATGCATGTATGCATGCATGTATTTATTAATTTATTTAGTTAGTCAATTAATTATTTGTATGTAGGTTTTTTATCGTAGCATAGTATCTCTGTTTGCTCTGCGAAAGAGTTTCAGTTGCACGCCGTTGTGAACGTGGATGAATATTTATGCGTCTTTGCTGGCCACCTGAGATTGAACACTGCAGCTGCTGTGAGTTGGTGTTGAGAACTCGGCATCGTTCGCACTGAATCACAGGATATATCAGGCGTCCTAGACGCTGCAGCATTTGGGCTTCATAGGGCTGTATAAAAGCAGATAAGAGTGTAGAATCCTCAGCTTTGATGGATATATAATACCCATTACCTCCATTAACTTGTACAACCTTCAATGACTTTTCAGTGCCATCAGCCATTTTCATTGATCTATAAAGCAGGCAGTCATCTTTAAAAGACTATCAGAATCCCCCCCCCCTTACATGGCTGTTCAGTCCTATTCTGGCGACAATAACAACTAGTTCTTGCTGTTGTGGGTCATGACAATCTTACACCAGAATCCCAGGTGTGATGCACTCTGAGTTATACAACCATGCCAATAACTTACATGCAAAATTATGCCATTTATTTATTATTTATGTTTATTTAGTGACTTTTTTCCTCTTTCTCTGAATACAATTATGTTTTCTCATTACATTTATTAATATATATTTCAGATATCTGAAAGCCTGTCATTCTAGTAAATGAGTCAGACTCATGTACACAATCTAACTAAATATTTATGGTATGTCTGCTGGAGATTATTTTTGTCAAGCATGAAATAGTGGTGATTTTTCGTTATTATAATTGGACTATGTGCATCAAAAATATTGACTTGATGCGAAATGCTGTGTTTTTAATCTGAGTGCTCGCTTTGCATTATTATATGTGGAATTCTTGGATACTTATTTTATTGCAGCTTCATTATTGCCCATATAGCCTATTCCAGAAATTTCCAGAGACTTACCCACATGCGTTAGTCTGTTTTGACGGCTGCCGAGTGGGGGCAAGTCGCGAGCATCTTGGCGTTGACCTAGAGCACCCTGGGTCGATCCAAGGTGGTGATGCTAATCATGGTCACGAGGACATTTTTGTGCACTGAAGAGGAAATAAGTTTGAAGGCAAAGAATGTCTGATATGTCCACCCGAACGCCCCTGTATCAATTTAGATTATTATTCAAACTGTCAGTCTGGAGACAAGCGAGGGGATGGGACTAGCAGCCTACCATCTCTTTCTGTCAGCCTTTAGCACTTGACAAATAAGCGGTGGCCGGCCCTTCAATTTAGAGAACCATGTATTCACTAGAGACAGCAACTGGGAGAAGGGGGGAGAGCGAAAAAAAAAACATAAACCTTACGGTATATGGTTGCCGTTCAAGTAACTGCATTATATCCACGCTGCTGGTAAATACCTAGTCATTATGTTATATAAAATGCACCTACTCTGGAATTTTTTTTTCATGAAAAAGAAGGTATAATTGGAAAATTCTATGACCTATGCATGTAATATCCCTCTGATTTTGTGATAGGTGCGCAAATAATATTTTGCGAAATATGAAGGGATAGGTTACAACGTTGCCTCGATGAATAGGGTGGAGACATCGCCTTTGTTCTAAAATGCCGATTCGCTATCATGCTTTCAAACATCAACGCGTTTTAAATCGACAAAAGCGGTAAATGAAGATGGCACTTCTCAATTTCTTAGGCGGTCGCTCAATTTTTTTTTTTTTTGGCAATGCCTCCTTTAGCTCTCCAATTTGACGCTGTTTTTAGCGGAGGTTTTGAGATGCATCCAGCGGCTTTCGAGCGAGCCGCCCCTCCCCCGCAGCCCAGCTTAGCAAAGACACTCCTGCGCGCAGCAGCGGGCAGGGCAGTGGAGAGAGCGCGCGCGAGAGCGAGAGGCAGCACCCTTGTCAGGGAAAAGAAGCAGCATCGCAGAGGAGAAAAACGGCACAGACAAAGGAAAACATGGATATATCGGTGAACTGCCTGGTTAAAAAGGAGCCGGAGAGGATGCTGTGGTCGTCTTGCACATAGCGGGGTAAAATACAACCATCTTTTTTAATGTGGTGGTGGGAGGAAACGTTCTGCAAGCTAAAAAGACGGAAAACTGTTTTAATCCGTCTGCGGATTCTGTGAGCTTGCGATGGCTCGTATAGGGAGCTGTAATTGCATAAAGAAGAATGTGCCTATTTCTTTCTATTTGGTATTTTTATTATTCGGTGGCCTTGCATCTGCACAAATACGGTACTCTATTCCCGAGGAACGGGAAGACGGGACGATGGTTGGAGATATTGTGCAGGATTTGGGTCTCGATCTTCGAACTTTGTCTTCACGACGGATTAAAATCACCTCGGACAGCGCAAAGCGGTATTTCAGTATTAATCACAAAACTGGAAAACTGGTTGTTAATGACAGAATTGACAGAGAAGCGCTTTGTGAGTTTAGTAGCACATGCCTTTTGAATCTGGAGGTGGTGGCTGAAAATCCTTTTGACGTGCAAAATGTGGAAGTGGAAATACTGGATACGAATGACAATGCGCCGCAGTTCCCAAGAGACGAATACCAACTGGACATTTCGGAATCGACATTACCCGGGAATCGTTTTCCTGTCGAGGGCGCGCAAGATCCGGATGATGGCACCAACTCTGTTCGGCTGTACCGACTCAGCATTAGCTCACATTTTGCGCTGGACATCAAGAAACCCTCCCCAAACAGCAGGCAGATTGAGCTCGTGCTTAAAAAGGCTTTGGATCGCGAGGAGACCCCTTACCATCAGCTCGTTCTGACCGCCATTGACGGAGGCACTCCTTCACTAACCGGTACGACTAAAATTAACGTGCGCGTCTTGGATGCCAATGACAATAACCCAGTGTTTGACAGTTCAATATACAAAGTGAAACTGTTGGAAAACTCGCCAAAGGACACTCTTGTGATAAAGCTCAATGCAACAGATGCAGACGAAGGCACAAATGGAGAGGTAATTTACTCCTTTAGCAGCTACACCCCAGAGAGGGTAAGACAAGTGTTTAGCATGGATCCAAATACAGGGGAGATCAGGGTCAGGAGTCAGGTAGATTATGAGGAAACCAGCTCCTATGAGATGTATGTCCAAGCCATGGACAAGGGTGCCTCAGCAGTTGCCGTCCACTGCAAAGTGGTGGTAGAAGTCATGGACGTGAATGACAATGTCCCAGAGATTGTACTGTCCTCCCTGTCCAGCCCAGTGCGAGAGGACGCCCGGGCCGATACGGTGGTAGCCTTGGTCAGCGTGACAGACAGAGACTCTGGCCCTAACAAGCAGGTGAGCCTGGAGATACCTCCAGGTCTGCCCTTTAAGGTCAAATCCTTCAGGAACTACTACACTCTTGTGACATCTGCTTTTCTGGACCGGGAGGACACTGCGGCCTACAACGTTACCCTTAGTGCCACTGACTCGGGGACCCCACCCCTCTCATCCAAGAAGACCATCCAGATAGATGTGGCCGATGTCAACGACAACCCTCCACGCTTCGAGCAAACTTCATACACCGTGTATGTGCTCGAGAACAACACTCCTGGAGGGTCTCTGTGTACCGTTCGTGCTCAGGACGCAGACATTAACGAGAACGCCCGAATAACGTACACTGTGCTGAACGACAACAATCATGGCATCCCAGTGACCTCCTACGTGTCTGTGCGGTCGGATACAGGGGAGGCCTATGCCCTGCGCACCTTTGACTACGAAAGCCTAAGGGAATTTCACTTTCAAGTCAAAGCTCAAGATGGCGGGGTTCCCCCACTCAGCCGCGTGGCCACAGTGTATATTTATGTGTTGGACCAAAATGACCACGCACCTGAGATTGCG
Source organism: Gymnothorax reevesii (assembly GCA_029721435.1). Taxonomy (NCBI): domain Eukaryota; kingdom Metazoa; phylum Chordata; class Actinopteri; order Anguilliformes; family Muraenidae; genus Gymnothorax; species Gymnothorax reevesii. The sequence goes on from CM056590.1 coordinate 40,235,674, forward strand.
TACCCGCCATCCAATGGCTCCCGGACCACCGAGACCGTCCTGAAGAATGTGGAGGCCGGACACCTGGTGACAAAGGTGGTAGCGTACGACGCCGATGCGGGGCAGAATGCGTGGCTGCTCTACGGCTTTGAGCAGGCCACGGACCCAGACCTGTTTAAGGTGCACGAGCACACGGGCGAGATCCGCACCACACGCAAGATTGTGGAGGACAACTCCACCTTCTTCAGCCTGACGTTGGTGGTGCGGGACAACGGCGTTCCTCCGCTTTCCTCCACCGCCACCCTCAACGTGGCCGTGATGGAGGTCCCACCCAAGCAGACCCCCGACCCCAAGAAGAGCATCAAGCCCCACCGGCCACTGATCTTCTCCAATGTTACGCTCTACTTGATTGTGGCGCTCAGTGCGACTACCTTTGTGTTCCTGCTGACTGTAGTGGTGCTCGCCATCGTTCGTTGCCACGCCTACTGCTCCCAGTCCGGCACCTGCTGCCCCTGCTGTGCAACCCAAAAGACCCCGCCTCAGTCCGGGGGCGGGAGCGGAGGGGGAGGTGGTGCCAGTGGGCAGCAGCCCAACAATAACGTGGTCCTGCGGCGCGACCTGAAAGTGGAGCCGCACTACATAGAGGTTCGAGGAAATGGCTCCCTCACCAAGACTTACTGCTATAAAACCTGCCTAACGGCCACGTCGGGCAGTGACACCTTCATGTTTTACAATACGGGCTGCCCGCCAGGTGGCACCATGGGCTCTGAACGCTTCTTCACGGGCCAGAGTGGGCAGATGTTCGTCCGGAGGCTCAGCATGCCTGACGCTGCACTCCAGGTGTGTCTTCGGGCTGTGGCCTGCTCAAATCTCTCATTCTAAGCGGCAACCGAGACAGGAGGAAGTCCATGGGTATCCGGGTCTTTTCTTGGCATCGCTAGTGTGATTATGTTCATCACTTCCTATACACAGATGTCCTCTGGGTGGGCTGTCTTTATAGTAAGGCCTGACCATTACGTACTGTTGTCTTGTATGCGAATGAAAATTTCATTACATAGTCTTGTATATTTCCCATCATACTATTTATTTTCCCTCATATTTCTTGCAAGCTGGCTACGTAGACAATGTGGACGGTCAATGCAATGGCACTGATTCTGTGCCTCTATTGTGGTGTTTGGAGGAGGGTAGCGCTGGGTTATTTTTAGTATTTACAGTACAGTGGGTCTCAGCCCTGTAGGGCTAAAGACTGAAGGCAATCTGTTGTAAATTACGTGCACACCTTGTCAGTGTGGATTTTACCTCTGGTGAGTAGTCTCAGATGTTCTCCACTAACAGGAAATAAAAACTGGATTTATATAATGCTGAAGCTAAAAATAATCATGGCATGATGTTTAAAGATTTAACTTCAAGAATGTACAAACCTTTAACGATTTAAGGGTTTTAGGATGTTCTATTTTGGTGTACAGGATATTGAAGTTGTGCCCATGACTTTGTATAAATATGTGCACTTGTGTTTGTTTGATGTCCCTCCTAATTTGTGCTCTGGTGGTGAGATCCAGCTGACCAAGCGCATCAGATGCTTCCATTTTGCTGCTTTTCCGCAGATATTTGGAATAATAATCAAATCTTTCCATCTACTGTATGAGAATTGTGTGGGTGGTGTGTGTCAATCATGATGTTTAATTGCAAATGTACATGTAGGCACTCAGATTGAAAGCATACCTATGGCTTTGGCTATATACTCACACTTATGCACACAAACACACACACGGACGCGCACACACACACACACACACACACACACACACTTGGTTTGCTTCACAGCGTCCTGCTATAGACACGCACTCTCATTATGGGTGGAGGACAGCCTGTTTTAAGATTGAATCCTAATAGCTGTTCTTGTTTCAGCTCAAGAGATGTTACAGAATCTGGAGGGCGTTTTTTTTTTTTTTTTTTTCCTCCTACAAAGTGAGGCCATGTCACTAAGCTCTGTTCTGAGACAGTGGAAATCACAGTACTGACATGAAAGGAGAAAAACACTGCCTAATGGCTGTTCACCACTTTCACTACATCCTCATTAAATGTGTGCCCACTTGGTCTGTAGTTATGTGATTGGCTGCAGACTGTATCCAGGCAAGGTATGCCCCCTCCTCGGATGGGGCTTGGGTGTAGGGAGCGCTGGCCTTGAGCGCGAGAGCATAGCTCATTAACGTCCATCTCTTCGGAGTTCACCTCATACAAGGCCTTTCGCCCTGAAACATTGGTATTGGACCCTGTTCTAGCGCGTCTACACCCCTGCAAGTTTCTCTACAGCTTTATCAAAGCTTAGATCCTGTATCAGTGAGAGATCTTGTTGAGCAGGTAATTAGTGGAGTCAGATGAGCAATATTAGGAATGAAAATGTGGGGAATGGTTCATCACCAAGCCGTCTAGTTGTTCACCATTACATTAAAGGGACAATGGTAACACTTTACAATAAGGGCAGATTGATTAACATTAGTTTATTAATATCAGTTATTTAGCAGGTAACTAATGTGTTAGATAGCCGAATAAGCATTACGCAACCATAATTTACCATAAATGAATTTTCTATTTTTCTATTATTGTGAAGTTGAAAACATCCCTCAAGTATCCCTTATGCAGCACTTCAAACTGTTAAACCATAATGTTGTATAAATTAATACCAAAGTTGATATGAATATCGTTTGTAAATGATTAATGGATGCATTACTTGAATGTTTATTAGCTGTTACTAAATTCGTATTAATGCATTAACTAATGTTTATTAATATACCCTTATTCTAAAGTGTCACTGGGACAATCGCCTCACGGACAGTGTGCTGCTGCGACACTAAGAACAGATGTGAGGACAGGGAGCCTTCTCTCCATTTTCTGTGACCACTCTGTGAATATGTCCTCCATTAAGTGATAAGTCTGTGCTTATCATTCATACACAATTGCTATTAGGTTATGGCAGTAGGTGAGGTATTGTTTACCAGCACGACCAAAGGGTTTGAAAGGAATGAAAGGCTATAACTGTCTATAAGTTCTAAATGCAGTGCCCAGCTAAATTCTCCAACTGTGGTATTGGATGCATGATGAACAACACAGTTTACTGACACTGATTCATACTGCACAATACACAATACCTGCAGTCTTATTTGCAACATTGCATAGCTATTACCTGATATGAGGATTATGGATTCGTATCATGTGGCTCATTCACCCTCATTCTGCATGTGCAATATACACGTATGGATACCAACCACGCTGTTTAGTGAATTTAGTGTTTATATAAACAAGATATGACATTAAAAACCACTGCTCTCATACATTTTGGCTATTGAAATCTAATATTACATAATACAGAATCAGTGCCAGTCACCAGATCATGAATTAATGGGGATCATGCTGGTGGCAGCATTGGCTGCTGGTGTAGGAATGAATTCATATGCTTGTATGTGCAGAATAGGAATTAGCTTTAATTTTTATGTTCATATTGGCATTTCAAATCATATAATTTCATGTTGCTATTGCCACCAGTTGATTTAAACATGCTATTAATATTCCTTCAAAAGAGGCTTAATTATGGAATAATTTTTGGAGTTAAATATGTGAAAATGTTAGACTCTTGTATATTTACTGGTACAGGCAATTTTAAGCTCATTACCATTTATTTCGGTGGTCTGATGTATTCATATTTTTCCTGAGTTGGCAAATGCTATGCATTATGAATCATGCTTTTGAGGTCACATGGGATCTATAAATTAATCATTCAGCATGTTTTGACCTCGGCCAGAGCTGAGGACCTGGTCGGTGGGTGGAACTGGCCATTCTTTAATCTCTTCTGAGTCAAGAAACTGTCACATAACTTGTTCTCAGATGGGCTATTTCTTTGATCAACAGAATATGCAGTTTCCCATAGAGAGACATTGCACATTGAAACTGGGAAAGTCTATTTATATGACATTAGCTGAGATGATAATTGGTTCCTTCACACAATGCGTCTATTTATTGCGTGGAATATTACAGACTGCTCACAGTGCGCCTGGAGGCATTGCAGTCCTCCTAGATCACAGCCAATATTGGATTTCCAGATGAAAAATGTGTCCTATTTACAGCCGGGCATTGCAGGGCTCACCATCGACAGCATACCATTTGTGTCAGTGAGATGAAATGGATTTCATCCCTCCTCGTACCCTCTCGATCTTTCTGCCCCGCTCCCACACCCACTCAATAGTTCCCTTGCTCCCATATTTGCTCTTACTTACTGTATCCCATATTTAATTTTCTTCTAGTTTGTCCGTTAACTTCCTTTTCTCCCTCTGCTTCTGTTGTTTCTTCTCTCTCCCTCCTGTCTTCATATTAGTTTCATTCTCCTTTCCGGAGTCAAAAAGAACCAGAATATTTCATCTTGGTGGCCTGCTCATCTATCAAGGCAGGGTGTATAATAGTATTTGATTGGTTGCTGAGTCTAAAATGCTAATATATTGCAGCTAGGTTAATGGACATGCTTTCTGGTGTTGGCTTGTGGTGAATTCATACTTTTGAATTTTCAAATTTCACCTCTATAATTGCTTAGAATCTCATTAACTGTGTTGCTCTATTGTGCAGATGTTTAAAAATGTTTTTATTGTGGCATGAATAAAAAGCCTACTTCAATTTTGAGGTTATAATTCTACACTCATACATGATCGTTTTTGTGTTGTGTTGCTTTGGTGACGTGTAGCTGTACGCGCTACAGAAGGTAAGTTGATTCACACAGATCACTTTTACAAGCTCGTCAGTGTTGAAAGCCAATATTGCGTTGTGATTGGACAGTACACGCACTCCAGCATTGCACTTTGACCTCAGTGTGGGTTGCAAGGGGCTTTAGAAATTCCCAGTAAAATACATGTGTATGCTCAGTGCCAGAGTCCTTGGGACTTGACTAGATTGGTGAGACTCGCATTGCCATGGTAACCGTGTTCCCAATCTGGCATTTAACTGCAGGGATATGGTAGTGGGGGATGGGAGACTTCACCTGCCTGCTGCAGTTTAATTCTCCAATTCAGATCTCGTCTACCATTGTTATGTCTGCTCAGCTCTGCTGTGCCCCTCTGGTATTGCTGAGGTTGACGTGCGGAAACACCCTATTTAAAAAAAGATTGTGTTTGGTGCGATAACTAACTGCCATTCCCTTCTGTCCCTCTCTCTCACTCTCGCTCTCTCTCCTTCCTATCTCTCTCCCTCTTTGTTTATCCATCTCTCACTTTCTCCTACAGCCCAAGGCCCCCAATGCTGACTGGCGCTACTCGGCCTCCCTGCGAGCTGGAATGCAGAGGTAAGACTCCCCTTCCCACCTGCACCTTCACTGGCCCCTTCCTCCATTTCCATTCCAGTGGTCATGTAACCTGATCCATGACTGAAAAGACCATGATTATACTTGAGTGTCCAGTTTCAGTACAATAGAATGAACGCAGTTGATGGCTGCAGTGGTTGGGAGAAAGTTACGTGCAATGCTGAATGTTGGCTGCTCAGTCAGTCCTACGATAGAACGCATCCTCCGTGGAATACGCTGGTAAATACCCCACCGTCTGCAGTCGGAAACCAGCCAAGAGGAAAAGCATCCAATTTAACCACGATCTGCTCGGGCGGGGCGGAGCTGGTTTACACGTTAACCCCTGGTGGATGCTGGATGGTAGTATGCCCGGTAACATCTGGATGACCTCCAGCTCGTCTCGAATCGCTAACAAGGGGAGCTTGCCGGGTCTCGGCGGTGACCTAATGAGCGATCGTGCAACCGGTCTCTTCTTCCATCTGCCCTACCACTCCACCCCACCCCGCTGCGAGGGAAAGTGGGTCATCTGCAGTGGCGGAGAACATGTCCTTCAGCGATAGGATCCTTACGCAGCCTGCTGAGGGACATGGGAGCTGACGGAGCGGCTGTAAACAATGCAGACGATGCGTAGTGTCTGTCGGTGCTCGGTCTGTTTAATCAACACTGAGAGTTCACCCTTCGGGGCATGGGGTTGGGCGGGGAGGGGCTGGAGAATGAATGGAGGTCGACAGCGGTCGTGATGAGGAACATCTCCTTGAATCTCTGTCTGTGTGGAGGCTTGGAGAGGGAGCTGTGAATCGTGGGGTTAACATGAAAACCAGAGATGGAAAATCCAGGGGCCAGAGGGTGAAACGTCCCGCTTTTTTACTCCTTTCACTGGTGAACTCAAGCAGTGGACATTTGGTTTTTTAGCAAATCCAGGTGATTTGTACCAATACTTTTGGGGGGAATCTTAATTTCTGAAGCTGACCTTTTTTACCTCAGTTGAAAACCTGTTGGCCTGTGTAGAGTCAGAGTCAGTGAAGGTCAGAGAGATACTTACAGGGATACAAAGACTGCTATTATTTGACAATGCTTTCGATTATGATTTTGGAACATCGAGAAGTAGGGCTGTTAAAACATAGGTTGATCCTGAATAGTGATTTACATGGTCTTTCTCTACAGACCTCCTGTTTTATTTTTTGGCCAGACCAGCGCAGTTTGACCCTGCATCCAAAAATGTCCCTGGCTGAGTGAGTGAGTGAGTGAGTGAGTGAGTGAGTGAGTGAGTGAGTGAGTGAGTGAGTGAGTGAGTGAGTGAGTGAGTGAGTGAGTGAGTGAGTGAGTGAGTGAGTGAGTGAGTGAGTGAGTGAGTGATAAAAGTTGTTGGCCAACTAAGAGCGCTTACCCCATTAGACATTGCTCATTGCCCACAATTCCACACATAGAACATGGCTGGGCCAGTTATAGTCTATGTTTTGACCTAGTCTCGTTTATTAGTTAAAAGTCTGCATACATTTCTTAAAGGCATACTCCACCCACCTTCATCCTCAATCCCACCCTCTCTCGTACATTTTATATTTCAAATCAATTTTTTACTTTAAATCTGCATATTAAAAAGGCTGTTCCCAGAGTCCTTAATGTACGAGCCCCCTGGCCTGTGGTCTTGCCTCGCTTTGCTTTTGCTACTTCGTCAATGCCATTACAGCTGCTACAGTGCTGACCGCAAATACTTTTCAGAAACCCTCACCTCACTGGCTTTGTGGATGCAGCCAGCTCTCCCTGTGCAAACAAACCTCAAACACTTTTTGTGATGACAAATCTCGTTAATGGAGCATGAAGTTTGCAAGGCTGCATTGAGACTCAACTTGTCAGCACATTACAAATATACCTTAGCATGCTTATTTTACATATGTACTGCATTCAAGGTAAAATTCCTGCTTAGTATGCCTGCATAATCAGTCAAAATAAAAATAGTTTCATATAAACCCAGTGCTTGCTGTTTTTACGTAATTACAATGGAAGGTGTGAAGTGCTCGTAGGCATTGACACCACATTAGAGGCACTAAAGCAAAAAGAATGATTGGATGACATTTTTCAAGCGAAAAAGCTTCAAAATGAACTGTCTGCCAGTGTTAATGCTCTAAGAAGAAGGACTTTTGCTCTCATGGTCCAAATCAAATTCAGCGATCTCCTCTGAGCAGGACTGTTGTGTTTCTTTATGGACTCCTACTTCCGTTCAAGGAATGTGTTGCAAAATGTCAGTTCTTTGTGCCATTTTCCCCAACTAAAACCTTTTAAATCTGTATTTGCGTAATGGTGACTATGCTTACGTAACCATTGCTGAATCACATCTTTTTTTTTCGAGGCTTTAAAGTTTTGCTAACCTTGGATTTTATATCCGTTATTTTTCCGAGATCCTTGAACTCTCCAGAGAGCTGAATGTTTGATTGCTCACAGAACAGCTCAAAGTCTCTAAATGGGGGTTGGAGATTTAAGTGTATTCAGTTGAAGCCGTGTGTGTGTGTGTGTGTGTGTGTGTGTGTGTGTGTGTGTTAATTTTCCGAGAAGTAGAACTTTGATTCCCAAAACCAGCTGTCTCCTTGTTTGCGCAATGACGGCATTTCGTGAAGGATATCAACATCCGTTCTAAGTGAGGAATGTGCTGAGAAATTTTGTTCCTTATGCTCAACCCCATTAAATCTGTCCTTGCGGTCTATGTTTATGTAACCTTAATTAAATCACATCTTTTGAGTTATGAATGGCTCAACTTGCTCAGATGGAGGCTGGAGATGTATTGGATGTATTGCGGTGTATTTGGATGAAGGTCTGAGCACGTCTGTGTGCTTGTGCATTTGTCTGTATGAGAGAGAGAGAGAGAGAGAGAGAGAGATTGGTGATAAGCATATCATGTTGCAGCACCATAGGGGCTCATTAATATTGCATGAGGCACCTCCAGTCTCTCCGGGACTCCTGCTCGAACTCAGTCTGCAGCATCAGCACCCTCCGCTTTCCACCGTAATGCACTATGCATTTACACATTCATATTTCCCTGTACTCACATAATCACCATGGCTGCTCTCACTGCGACTCCACTCAGATTTACTCTGCTACCGAGCGGTAGAGCTCGTGCGCAGTGCATTTTCACTGAAAGATGATCACTCAGCCATCACTCAGAACATTGTTCTTCCAGGCACAGATGTGCATGCATATGATTGCAAGCCTGTGCTTGCTTCGCTTAAACATATTCGCACGTGCACGCACACAGTGCATATTTACACAAGCCCACTGCATACACCAACATGCACAAGAATAGTGTTGAAATCCAGTGAATGTCTGTTTGGATTCGTGGACACACCCAGTGCAAAAACTGCTCCCTGCTGTGATTTCAATATCTTCACTGTGAGGAAGGTTTTCGTCGAGTGAGTGAGTGAGTGAGTGAGTGAGTGAGTGAGTGAGTGAGTGAGTGAGTGAGTGAGTGAGTGAGTGAGTGAGTGAGTGAGTGTTTAGATACTGTGTGCATTTCTGCATGTGTGTGGGCGTGTTCATGTGTGCACATATGTGCCCCTCTTCCTGCTTTATGGGAAGATGTGCATGAGTGTCCTGACTGTCCGCAGCAGGGCTTCAGATGGCATTGAGATGAAAAATGAGCAGGATGGAGACTAGTGGTGGGGGGGGCGGAGCGGAGGAGAGAGAAGGTGACACAGAGGGATGAGCCACAGCAAAAAAAAAAAAGGACCAGATTAACCAATATAAAAACGTTCATTAGATTATTGGTTTTTAAAGCTCATCAAACAACTGCAGCTAAATGTCAGTCTAGCGTTTATTGCTTACATGGGTTATTAGAATAATTCATGAGCAATGCTCGTGTAATGTAGTACGGCATGAATAGTGCTCCCTTTATTATACCATGACATTACTACGTTGCAACAGCCGCACCCAATTTTCTACTGCTGCTCTGGTACAGAAAACAGAAGGAGGGGGAGGGAGAAGCAGAGAAAAGGAGGAGGAATGAAGGGAAACATTGGGAGAGGGAGGGAGGGACACGTTGATGGGGGATAGAGAAAGAGAACGCAGTTGCCATGGAAACATAAACAGAATTTAGAAACGAAGAACATCCTGGTCGGGTTTTTTAGCGGAGGCTTTCGGTAAATATTGGAGTTAAAATGGTGGACATTCGTCCTCTCATCGTCCTTCCCTCTCCCTTTTCACTCCCCGTCTGTCACCCCCCTCTCTCTCTCTCTCTCTCTCCCTCTCTCTTATCTCACCCAGTCAGAGCTTTTCAGTGTCTGTGGACAAAATGGACTCTGGCTTTTTGTCCTCACGCACAGACAATGAACCAAAGCTGTCACTCATACATGATCATTCCCACACACCACTAACCACTCTCTCCTTGACTGTATCCTGGCTGCTCTGACCATTTTTGAGAGGCTGTCCAACCATAATACACCCAAATTTGTCACCATACTTTCAGTGCTATGTAGCTCACGTCCTTAGTCTCCTATCTGCTCTTGGTACGGCTCAGGAGAAACAGAAACAGGAATTTGAGCAGAGGGGCATTAATTTTTTTTCTCTCTCTCAGGGCTCTTCCTCTGCAGTTCTCTGCAGAAACTGTTTCTGAACTATTTTGTGTTTCATCTTGTCTACTCCTGGTCTCTCACTGCATTATGTTGAATCTGTAACCCTCACTACAAAAGATGTCTGTCTTAAGTCATTTAGTCTTAATATAAGACTTAACTTCCTAGTTTTTGTCTCTCAAGTGGAAAATATGAGCGTATTTTAAGTTTCCATGTGCCTGACCAGTGAAATTGTCTTATCCCATTTGCAAATCTTGAAATACATCAAAATTATCTCACTCCATTGGAAAAGTTTTTGACTTGCTGAGAAAAAAGGTAAAAGAAATAAGTATTTTAAGTCTTGATACAAGGTTAAAATGCTCGCTTAGGTTGACTTTTTTTTTCAGTTTTTGCAGTGCGCTGGTCTTTTGGCTGACTCGGTCACACTAAAGCATAGCCAAAGTAAACAGGACACTCATGAATGCGCTGCATAAACGGTACCTCCCCTGAATCTCCTTCAAACTACGTTGACATACAGTCACTGAGGATAACGGCTCATCTGATTGCAGACAGCGGAGCACTGAACTTGGACTCCTCTTGGAATGGCCCTTGGGATTTGGAGGTGCCTGTGGGACATCTCATACATAAGCAGTATTGTAGCAGTGAAGGAGTCTTGCTTTTGTTCACACTCCCTGCACACATCAGTGAATCCAGCAGAAGTCTGCATCACAGTCTGGGGGAGACTGCACCTCCTCAACCGTGCTATATGATTATGTGGAACAGAATTTAGCTGATGAAACCTTGTCCCCGTAATCCTCTTCCATAATCCAGTAGTGGGGCGTGGTTGATGCCTCAGGCCCATCAGTCTGCCAGACCTGCACCGCTATCATGTTTTCCTCACCGGATTTTTCACTGCTCTCCTCTGCCACTTAAGCACCCATCCTTTTAGACTGTGCCGGAAGCGGAGTTATTTTGCTGAAGCATAGCTGGCAATGATGCAGTGCCAAGCAAGAGTGGCCTCTAATGCCGCAAGAATTACCTCCTGCTGTCCTCTTTACAAGCCATTCAAAAAGTGTACTCACCAGGTGAATCAACTGCAAAAAAAAAAAAAAAAAAACAGCCTTGTTTGATGTTACATAACCCAGAATTCTTGATTTTGAGTGTGCACCTAAAAGACATAAACTAGGTGGTGCCCTCACAAAAAGATAATGTGGATTTTTAGGGGGTTAATACTTTTCCTCAAGCCCTGTATCTCAATCGGTGCCACTGTCTATAGTGCAATCTGTACTGTCAGTGCTAACCGTGGGCAGTATCTTTATGCGGTTTTGTGCAGATGGCTGAAGTATCGCCAAAGGATTGAGAGTTTAAGTCGATGGCATATTTCCAGCATCACTGCGCGGTACTAACTTTATTGACGTCTCCACAGGGAACCTCTGTTCCTTTATATTGGAAAGTATTATTTTGTTCTTTGATTCAGCGATGAAGCTTCAGTATTTGCCTTCAAAACCAACTCCTGATATTTTGAATCTGTATCTATATGAGACGTGTATCATGGGGTAAGCGGGGGTAATATGTTTGCATTAAGAGTTTTGAGTGCATAATGAACTGTTTTGTCATTGTAAGACAACCAATACATGCATTACAGGTAAGCAGTGAAGTGTGAGGGTGTGTGATCTCATTTTTTTTGTGTTGTCTTGCAGCTCGGTGCACATGGAGGAGTCAGCGGTGATGCAGGGGGCTCAGGGTGTCCTGGTTCAGAACTGGCCAACCGTCTCCAGCGGCGCCGGTAAGGGGGCTCGTCCAGGGTATATAGAGGCCCCAAAAAACGCCTGACTGGGGAAAGGCAGGGCTGACAGCCCTTGAGATAATGGGTCAAGTGCATGCAACTAATGACTGATTTAGGGGGCAAAAAAAAGAAAAAAACTGTCTTTGTGACCTTGTTATTCCATTTTCAAATGTACTGAGCAGAAATAGCCCAGCCTGGTTCTGGAGAGCCATGGTGTTTGTTGGTTTTTGGTGTTACTCTGAACTTAATTGATACAATAAAGCTGTTGTACCTGGTTTTCTTTTCTAAAATGAGAGCTGAGAAAAAGAACCGCCCATCCTGGAACAGGGCTGGCTACCTTTGCTGAAGAGCACCATACTCTTTGTATCCTTGTCATACGGTACGACTTTCACTTGCTGAGTGCTGTTTTGGTACTTTGAAGGAGTCCTCCAGATTTCCTCAGAGCCACTTTGTCCTTCACAGATGGTGAACCAAATTGAACCCTTTTGGACCAGCAGTGAGGAATAATGTGATGTTCAATGTGCTGTGTCATCTTAAGCAGCCTTTTGCATACTTAATATCACCCTGCTGCTCAGAAACAGCAGATGACTGCATTCTATAAAATTAGTTTTAGTATTCCAGACTTGCAGTATTCAGTGTTCACATATCTCATGTCGATGCGCTTCAGTAAATATTTTAAATATGGACAAGATGAAATGCCTAATCAGATGTCAGTTTGCTCATGTTCAATTTCATGTTTATTGCAATTTCATGCATCTAATGAATCGTATCGTTCATTTATTAAATTTTCTCCTCACAAAATTGACATGCAGAACTGTTGACAAGTGCAGAAGTGTTGCATTTTTAAATGCTGTCTTGTTGTAAGGGGTTTGATTGTGATGATATGAGGAGGAAACTCTGAATTGTGATGTTATGCCATCCTCATCCTCAGTAGCAGCATCACCACTTTGAGTATATGGTTCTCAGAATTTTTGGCACCAGAGCAGGGGTGGTTACCTCCTGAGCTTACACTCTTTCAGGCTATAAGCGAGCCATCCACGGCTGTGTGAAAAAAACACGACTGCCAAAGCAACCAAGATGCCTTCAGATATGCAAACCTTGGCTCCACTGCCTCGTCCTCGCATAACTGGAGGATTCATTCCCAAAGGTCACTGTCTAAGCTTCCATGTGCAGAAAATAGCAGGGGTAGCCATCCCTGGTCTTCTTGGGCTACTGTCTGCTGGTTTTCGTTTCACCATCTTATTCAGTCACAGCTCATCAGGTGAGGTGAATGTAATTTTGTGATCATCTGCTTAGATTTATCAGTAAAGTCTTGAGTAACAATAAAAACCAGCGGACACTTGCAGCCCCACTGGACCTCAGCTGGCTACCCCTGCTCTAGATGCTATTTTTTGTGCATGTAGACATGAAAGTGACCTTTGGAAATGACCTAGTGAGCATTTATGAATCCTCCAGACAAATGAGGTGTGGATGGTGGTGCAAGATTTTCATATCTGCTGGCAGTGAAGTTGCTTTGGCAGTCGTGTTCTGTCGCACTGCCATGGATGGCCGGCTTATAGCCTGATAGAGCATAAGCTCAGGAGAAGGAGAGAACCAGAAGCCATTACACGAACGCCCCATTAAGAAAATATTGCCTTGCACTCGAGAGGAGATTAACAGTGCTGGCGATATATATGAGTGGGATGTATGGTCCCAGGCAGGGATGAGGGAAGAATTTTCAGTGATGTTTGCTGTGAAGCAAAATTTGCTGACAGCGTCCTCCTTCAAGTAAGCCAGGGCTTTAGCTTAGTTGAAGCAGCTTTGAGCCTTGATCTCATCTGAAAGACTGATGCAGCATCACTGCTTCCCGCAATATCTCACCTGCCCTAAGATATTTCCCATTCCAGTTCTAACCTTGCCCAATGCTTCATAGCATCGGCTATTCGGTAATGGGGAGGGAATAGATATGGCTATGGCTGCCAGCGTATTAAGGTCTGTCCGCTAGGCTTTGACTTTTTGACACAGTGTTGAACTGCGTAACCTGGCAACCAGCTGGGGAAAACTTGACTGTATTCCATAGAGTAGGGATTTGCGCGCACCAGATTATTTCCTCGATTTGTCTTTTGTTAATTAATGGACTAATTTGTTAAGCCTGGCCAAATCAAAGACCCACTCAAGGTCAGTATGAACTTGATGAGATATTTGATTAATCCCAGAAAGAGCTGGCAATAAACAGTAATGGCGGTCAGATGGAGGGGGTGCTGGGATGAAGTTTTTTGGATAATAAACAAAAAATGTACTCCTATTAAACAGCTGAAGATGACCCAGAGAGCAGAGCCTTTAGGAAATGCATTTTATAATGTCCTGGCATTGACGGGCAGGTGCTGACAAACTGCCCTGCTACTGAAATTAGCACTTGGGTGTCTGTGAGTGTCCTCCCTCCAGCATCGATTTCCTGTCCGACCGGAGGAGTTACAGCTCTGGAGCGTATTGACAGGCCCCGGGCCCTGAGAGAACTCAGGCCTGGAGTGGGAGGATTGGCCCCCATCTCTTCTGCGTATATGCAAAGTTAAAGCCAACCTGTAGACTGGCTTCTTCTGTTCCTTATGAGGAAACTAAGAAAGATTGAGTAGGTCTGAGCAAAAATGCTCACCAGTCTTTGTTCCAGGTACTTTTGGGCTGCCTGTCCTGGCTAGCCTTCACGTGGTTGGATATTTGGTTGGGGATGAGCTTGTCGGTCAGGGGTAATTGTGAGTTTGGGACTGAGAGCTGAAATTTGTTTTGTTTGGTCGCTTAAGGAGGCGAGAAATGGACTGCCTTTCACAAACACTCAGTCCTGTATGATTTTCTTACAGCTCCGCTGTGGAGCAGAATGCAAAAGATTTAGGCAGTAAGCTGCTGGAGACGGAAACATAAGGAAAATTGTGAGTTGTAAAGAGGAGAAATTGTTCAGTACCTGAGAGCGCAGGGTGGTAGGGGGAGTGGGAAGGGTAGTGGGAGGGGTGTTGCAGTTTGTGGTCCTCCTCCAATCCTGCGCCTCACCTCGACGGACGGAGAGCGGCCGACGCCCATTTTGACAGAAAGGTTTTAATGAAATGAGGGGAGCGCGTGTGGAACAGAGTGAGATCTGCATCTTAATCAACCCCCCCCCCCCCTTCGGAAAGACCGGGGCACGTACAAGGATTGGGGGGGGGGGAGGCAGGGAGTGGCTGAGAGACAGAGTGCAGAGAGAGGAAAAAAATGAGGGAGGGAGAGAGCGAATGAGAAGAGAGGGAGGGAGGCTGCGCTGGCATTGCTGGGTTGGCTGTTGCTAGGGGAGAGCTGGTCGCCTCGGAGCTCCGAGCATTATTCTCCATCAGCAGCATCGCCCGGCTGCGCAGGAGGATGCAGTTTCCACGGCAACCATTCATAGTCTGAGCAGAATACCAAGAGGGAGGGGGAGGGGGGGGGGGGGTAAAGGGTGATGGTGCTGAGCGAGAGACAGAGATGGAGGTAGCAAAAGACAAGGAAAGGGAGCAGGAAATTGAGGTAGGATGACCTATATGTGCATATCTCCTCGGCGCAGGTTTAATGCGGGTCAACACGCGTGAGTGAGTTGTTTCATGGGGAAAGGAAGCAGGTAGTAATCACAGGTCAGCACCTGCAGACAGAAGCAAGCGCCGAACACCTGCTGTTTCCTGGGGACCATCGGAGCCCGTGGCAATGCGAGCCCCTCATTGGCAGTCTGCGGGTGTTGCGCGGGCATTATGTAAGATTCAAGGTTAAAGACCGTTCACTGGGGCCGCAGTGCATCTGTCTGCAGCGAAGACTTTTAATGCACTCTCTGCATCGCGCTGCCTGCATAAAGAGTGTAATGGGTTTGCAGTCAGTGATAATAGCCGTTGTAGGTCAGGAGTCAATCTCTCTAGCCACTGCCAGGTACTCTTTTAAACTAATGAAGAGACAGCACTGGGTTCTGTGCATCTCTTGCCCAAAGATGAACGCAGTTCTCCTGATTGCGGTCTGCTGGAACTTATACTTTACCGCCATTGGCTTACTGCAAGCTCAGGAGCTTAAACTGAGAGCCAGCTGTCTCTTATTGCAGCCAAATATCTGGTAATATTCCACCATGTTTTTCTTTCCTCTCTCTGTCCTTATATACTCCTCTGTCCCTTTCTCTCACTCATCTTCCCCTCCCTTCCAGTCTATATTACTCTCTCTCTGAACCCCAGCCTACATCCGTCCCTCTCAGCTCTGATACATGTAACTCTGTGCAATAAAGCAAGAGCTCTCTGTATAGTCTTTAAAATGGAAGAATAATATCAAAGGCTGGAAAACCAGTGCTCTCATTTGTGAAACGCTAATGACTTTGCTCTGTTTTTTTTAATCTAATCCCACTGGTCTGGCATTCAGTACCTCTGCTCTGCTAATTAATTAATTGTCTTGATAGGCTGGCATGACTCAGAGAAGACATCAGTCAGAATTGAGATGTTTTGAAGATTAAAATTAGCAGGTGTGCAGTCTCATGGTAGCAGTTTGTTGAAACTAAATTAGGGGCACAAAATGGTTTGGACAGCATTCGGCATAGCTATATCAGTGCGATGAGAGAGCCGGGCTATGGTCAGTGTTGAATAATACTGCTCTTGAGTGGTTTGTATGGAATGTCGACCAGCATTAACATAACATAACATGAGTGGCGAGAACAGGCCGTTCTGCCCGACTAGGCTCGCCAGATTCTTAGTACTATCGTGAATCTATTACTTCAAATACTCAATGACTCCATGGTATCTAGCCCTAAATCAAATCCTCGCATTCCTTGCCTCATGAAGCATAGTGAAAAAATCAGTGTGCAGTGTACGCACTGTAACATAAGAGAAGCTGGTCTTTTATAATTCTTTGCATGTGAGAATGATGAGTGTGGACACATATCCACACAGACAGACACAAACGCACACATGCACTGGTCTCCTGCGATGTGTTGCTCGCTCCAACGGGAGTTAATAACGCCATATGTTACACACAGAGAGATTGGGCGGAGCAAAAGCGGGAAATCATGCTTCATGGCATATGGGATTGTGTCATCTGGCAGCACGCATTAATATTCTTGCTTTTGCCTGCTCCAACATAGCACAAAGAAGCCAGGGACTGCACAGTGTTTTTATTGCTGTTCTCCAAACAGGCACATAAAAAATCCTGGATAAAGAGACTGAGACAGATGTGTGTGCACAGTACCTGCTGTATGCCGTATATACTTCTGATAAAAATGGTAAGGCAGATTCCGAATATTGTTTTCACGGTAATAAGCAGTGCTTAACACTCACCGTGTTTTGTAATCGAGTCCCGCCGCGTAAAGGCCGTGACATTTATTCGGCTACCCTGATTATGTTTCCGCACCCCGGCAACCCCCTGCTCCCTCCCACTTGTCAGCCATCTTGAACGAGCTGTCTCTGGCTACGTGAAATGGTGATTGTGTGCGTGCCTGCCGGCCTGTGCTTGAGTGCGTGTTCGCACGTCCGATTCCTGCGCCCGCGCTGCTCTTCGCCGTCGAAGCTGGCCTGTCGTTATGACTAACGAGCGCCCGCCGCTCGCCCGTGAAGGACACTCGGCGAGAAAGGCGAAAGCACGTGGACTGCTTACTGCCACCGTTTCCTCTAGTCAACTGTCTGGTCCGCTCAATGCTCAGATCCACACATTGCATAAGATCTAACAGACACATCGCATGCCAAACACAAAAGGACAATTCCCCTATCCCCAAATCAGATCATCTTAACGATAAATAGGCACAATTTCCAAAGCAATTCGAGACATTAAAAGCCTCTGCGGTTCCGACTTTGTCTTTTTTGTGTGCTGTCGTATAGCAAATTTTTTCAAGAGCTTGCAAGTCACTCCTCGCAAATGAGGATAAATTGAGGCGCTCTGTGCTGCTTTCTGGATGTAGCACTGCGTTGCAATGAGCACGATGTCCGAGCGCCTGTACTGGAGCCTTTTCCCTGGGGGCAGGTGCAGTGTGTCGGGGGGTGGTGGTGGTTGGGGAGGGGAGGGGAGGGGGGGTAAATGAGTCATCAGACCTTCTGCAGGGGGTCTGTGTTTCTCTGGATTGTCTGCTCCATTTTTAGACTTAATTGCAGGCTAAACGTAGCCATGGAGCAGGGTGCAATTAGGCACGGAAATACTTGCCGAGCAAAATTCCAAGGCTTGCGAAGAATAAAGCAGGCTCATTTGTCTGATGGTGGCTAGCGATTCGTATTGGGGTCTCATATGGACACTCAACTGGGTCTGATGTTTCTGAAGGAAGAGTTTCAAAAGGCTTGTCTATGTTTCCACCGAGGAATCAATTGCATGCATTCCTTCTTGTGTGAAAGTGTTTGATCTGAGAACCTTCACAATGCTCCCGCAATAGAAGGTTCCATAGTGGACAAAAATGATTCTCCAATGAGGATGACCCCAACAACTTGTTTAGCTCCCTTTATTTAAGTGTAACGGTCTCTCTTTCAGCCCAGTCTCTCAACATTGATTGGAGGGCCTCTGGCCGCTCTCATTATAATCACACTGATTGGAAGGCTTCGTTTTGTCAGGCCTGTCTTTCAGATTGGTGCAGACAAATCTGTTGGCACTCGACTGCCTCTACTTATTCCACATCAGTGTGGGTGGTGGCAGCATCTCCTGTCTGTGCCTGAATGCAGCCCGCCCATTACAGATCGCTTTCCTGTCAATATGATTCATATTTTGGCCGATGGAAAAATAGTGTTTGAATTTCCAGGTTTTTTGTTGGAATGTAGACTGGACTGCAGGTCCGATACAGGAAGGATGTTTCTACAAGACGGTGCTGCATAGCAGCCATTATTATTATTATTATTATTATTATTATTGTAGTAGTAGTAGTAGTAGTAGTAGTAGCAGGTAGTAGTAATGTTATGGTCCAGACCAGGAATTGAGCGCTGAGTCAGTCTTGCAATACTGCTGGTAGTTTATTGGCAGCAGTACAATAATGATGGGGATGGAACCCTGGAGAAGATGGGCGGGGACTGAACCCCTGAGGGAACGAAGAAGAGTTCTGTGCGGGGGTAATGGGCAATGCTTGGCTGCTGTTGCCAGCCTGTGGCTTCCAGTGTGCTGCCGGATGTTTAAGTGCTTGCCAGCACTGGACTGCCAACAAAGAGGAGGGTTGTTGCTTGAGAGGAACTTACTCGCTGTCCTGGACGGAGATCAGGGCTGGAAGGTTGTTCCTGACAAACGCGATAAAGAAAGCAGACTTGCAAGGGTTAACAGGAATGCAGTTCCAATCCTGGACCCTGATTAGGATTGGAAGCTTGTTCTTGAAAACTGGAGTTGAAGAACAGGATTGAATCGAACTAATTTGAACTGGGTCCCGATCCTGGAATCTGATTGGGATTGGAAGCTTGCTCAAATTAACTAACGATGGTAAAGATTTCTGAGACTTTTGCTGTCAATTAATTACTTCTTGCATAAGACAAAGATGAAATTTTATTAACCTACATATGACTAGGATTTCAGCACTAATGGCTCTTTATAATCCAGCATTAAGCGTATGAACTTGAGGTCTTAGATACTCCTCACATACCCATTAGGAAATGAGCAAATAATGAGATTCAGCTGAGAGGGGAGACGCACAGAAAACATAAACCAATCACACCATTCATACACCTAATTGACTGCTGAATTGTGAAGAGACACACCAGGGGTTCAGATGAGGGTTGTCACATGTAGTAGCAGCATTGTAAGTATTAGTATTAACATTATTTAGTGTAAAGCAGGTTTTCAACAGCGGTATTGAAAAGTGCTGTTTTGATGGACTTTGCTCTCCTCCTGCATGAGAATGCTGCAATGTCTGCTCTCCCCTGGCTCTCACTCCTGATTTGTGACTCACCGTAGAGTTCATGTTACAATCACTGCCCTTGCCTGTCCTACGCCCCTCCTCCTTCCTGAGTGGAGCTGCCCTCATTAATTATTCATTCTGTTAAACCCGGTCCTACATTAGATCATCATTGGCAGCACAAAGCACTTAGCGATTCAGCCCAATTGACCGTGTCAATGGAGCGGTCAGCCATCTTACCCCTGTGAGCAGCTCGTTTTTGACCCAAAGATCCCGATAGGTTAACCGTGCAAGATAAACATCATGACAGTGTCTCCTGGGTAACCATGTTATAAGAAGCGTCTACAAATCCCTGATGCTTACGAGTCGGATGCTAATCAGGGATATGTTTGCAAATGTAATTGCAATATTAAAAGTGCATCAAAGATCCATTAGGCAGAGTAAACACAAGCCTGTGTTTCAGCGGGGAAAGAGGGAGATGCAGAGGTAGAGGGAGATTGAGACTGACATATAGGAAGGGGAGAGAGCACTTTTTGCATTGCAACAGAAATCGGCAAATCAGACAGAAGCAGCGGCGGTGATGTGTTTATCTGTGCTGAGAGAGGCCTGTGGCTCTGTTACCATCCTCGCAGGGGAAGGAGAGATGGAGGGAGGGGAGAGGAGAGGAGAGAAGAGAGGGGGGAGACGTATTTTGCTTTGTGTGTGACAGCGTGATGGCGGCTGTGTGGAGAAGGGTGCGGTCGAGTGCAGACTCGGCTGTTGAGCCCTGCGGTGCTGTTTCCAGCGCATCTGTCAGACCCACATTCCCTTCCTGTCTGACTGAGTCTGTCTGTGTCTGTCTGTGTCTCGGTTTCCTTCTGCTGTCTGTCTGTATTTTATCAGGTGCGTGTCCTTTCCTCTATCTGTCTGTCTGTCTGTCTGTCTGTCTGTCTGCCTGAATACCGTATCTGTCGGTCATTGTCTCTCTGTTTTCTCTTGATATCTGCCCCTTCCTTTATGTATCTGTCTCTCTCTTTTTCCTCTAAGTATTTGGACTGTCTTCTGTCTGTGTCCAATTGTCTTTATTTCTTAGTGTGTACCTGTCAGTTTGTCTGTCCTTTGCCCTCTGTGTCCATTTGCCTTTGTATCCATTTTTTTGCTGCCTGTTTGTCTCGATCGGTCTGCAGGGTGTGCGATTGAGAGGGTGTTGCTGATGTAGATCAGAGCAGGAGAGAGAGTGACAGGTGTTTGGCACAGAGGGATCATCCCTGTCTAAATCTGGTCTCATAAATGGGACATGGAGAGATCGCTCAGCTCTCATTCCCTCGGAGGGTGGATGAGAGAAGGAGTGCAGGTGAGGAGAGGAGATCCTGCTGCCGTTTATACGGTGAGCAGGGTGGGCATCGAAGAGCTGCGTATGCGGCAGGAACCAGCGGACTGAGCAGTTCTATCTGCACTCCAGTGAAATGATATGGCAATTTGTTCCACGCACCTAACTGGAGTAACATCTCATTAACTTGATTTGATATATTGGCCATTAATCTGCCTGTCATTAGACATGATTATAGACACTTGTGTGGAACCAGCTGACAAGATATATTTTCAGTAAAATCTGGCATGTCTTTTTTTTTTTTTGGGAAATTTGGAGGAGGATCACGAAGGGGCTTTGTGGATGTACAGGGGGGCTGGGATGGAGCATTGGATTTGTACCAGAATACACCCAAAGCACATAGAAGTGTATCGCTTCACTCAAGGGCTGGAGTACGTTTCATTCCATTTTCATTTGCCTGATGAAGACCCTGTGAGTGGTCGAAACGTTGCTTCAATAAAGGTTTGGGAGCTTTAATCCAGTGTGCAGATTTTTTTACTTTCTTTGCTTGAATTATATGTGAATTTAGCACCGGGCCTATTTGGTATGAGATGTGTACACAACTACTCTTCTGAACTGGAGTACATTCCTGCCAAGAGACATTCCCTCATTTGGGGTTTTGATGATGGTGATTGAGAACGCGGTCTTGCACTTTCCAAAATTTCCCATACAAGTTTAGTTGGTTTGAATTCTGGCAACTCTACAGACGGTGGCATATTCTTAGGATCATTTTCATATTCATAAAACTACTTGTATTCAGTGACCCCTTGTATCCTGTGACTTGGGTCATTGTCATCCTGCAAGAGACCAGTCCCAACAGAAAGCAAATCCTTCCATCATACAATATAAAATTGCTCACCAGAATAACTCTGCATTGATTTTCAGTGACCCTCCCGACTTTAAGGCGACAAGTGGACACAACCTTGCCAGGAAAATGAATGAAAGCATCTGCATTAGTTATATTTGTCTACACCTTTATCCCCCTTTTTTTTTTTTTTTTCACCTTAAATTTGTCTCCTGTCTATAAATTTAGGTTCAGTCTCAAGAGCCTGAAGCTGACATGGCTAAATTCAGGAGCCTTGATTCCCCCGCACCTACAAAAATGAATATAATCATAATTATCATGGTCATTATCATAATCATTACTCAAGTAATATGAATAATAACCACTCATCAACACGTAGAGCAGTAATCATATCACACTGCCTGACCCAATTTCCTCTAATTACTCAAATACTGTAGATTTGGCTTTTCTTCTGAAAATACTTTTTTCTCCATTGGCTTCTAATACAAGTCACATGCCACATCCTTCTTAATCAATTCTTATTTTTAGTATTGATATCCTCCTGAAACTCATCTGATTGGGTGAGGTAGGAATCACTGTCATTACCCTGGGTGTGTCTGTGGAAACCTGCAACCTGTTAAAGCTGGAGGCACATAGTGCTGGACCCTAGGGATACAGCCTGTTAGTGTTTGGCCATTTGTGACTGAGTGACTGACTGATATACCTTGTTAAAACTTGCATGTACAGTGCAATATCTGTTAGCACACTAGACACAGAGCACAGTTTGTTCTGCTGTGCTGCCCAGAGCTGTCAAGAAATGCCTGCCAGATTCTGTAAAAGTTTTCGTCAGTAACTTTCATACAGTATTGTGGAGAAAAGTCTCAATTTCTTATATTTTTGCTTATTTGTCATGTTTAAATGTTTCAGACTCATCCAGCTGATTTTGATGTAAGACAATGTGATTAAGCACTAAATGCAGATTTAGAATGACCATTTATTGACAGGAAAGAGTTATTCAAGACCTATTTCACACCCATGTGAATAAATATATGGCCCCCCAAAACCTAAAAACTGGTTGTGCCACCCTTGGCTGCAACGACTGAAATCAAATGTTTTGTGGAGGAAATTTGGCCTGCTCTCCTTTGCAGAATTGCTGGAATGGAGGGTTTACAAACATCAAGTGTTCTTCTGAAGATGAGCCAAAGCATCTCAATCAGATTCAAGTCAGGACTTTGACAAGACCACTCCAAACCCTTCAGTTTGTCTCTCTGGAGCCATTCAGAGGTTGACTTGTCTGTGCACTGCAAACAATTTTCTTGCTACATAACCCAAATGCACTTGAGCTTTAGGTCACATACTGATAGCCGGATATTCTCCTTCAAGGTTTTCTGATGTAGGGCAATAATCATGTTTTCATCAATTATGGCAGGTCACTCGGGTGCTGAAACAGCAAATCAATATCAGGCCATCAGACCACTACCACTGTGTCTGACTGTTGGCATGATGTTGTTATTATGAAATGCTGCATCAGCAGTACACCAGATGTAATAGGACCCATGTATATGACCCATGCTCATAAGTCACTCACCATAACCCGCTGAAGTCCCAGAGCCTTCAAAATGCTTTGTAATGCTTTCCAGACAAATATATATAGATGACTATGATTCTCATTTGGTCTGGATTTTTTTTAGATTGCAACATCTTGTGCTGCTTTTTGCCATTGTCAGACAATTCTATTCAAGTTGTCAGACAGGTTACTTCATATTTGACAATTCGTGAAGCAAGTGGGAAATGCTGGTTGTCATTAACGTTACTCAGAAAGCAAGCCACATCAATGCGGGCCAGCGCTATCTCCTGCTGATTTGGGGGCAGAGTGAGCTGCTCTCTTGGTATTTGGGGCAGTCATAAAAGTCAGAAATTGCTGCTGATAAATCACCAGGAATCCAATGTACTGAAATTGCTGGTGAGTTTATGTCCTGAAATTGGAAAGGTTTTTGGTTTATGTATAGTAACTTTAAATTTCTCTGCATATTATTTGGTTTAAATTTTGAAGACATCTAAGCCTAAACTCTATGTCGCAATATCACGGGTGAATTAATTTAGCTGTGAGTGCCGATACAGCTAATGTTACTTGTACTATGACGCGAGTGGCAAAAACTTAAAAGCATGCTTCAGGTTGGATTTTAGCTGCACTGCTCGGTAGTTAGCTTACTGAAATTACATTTAATACGGCTACTAATAGAGGATGAGGTAACATTATATCTGGAGGCTCATGAAGTTAGTGCGATGCATTTATATGGACTATTACTTGTTAAAAATGAATTTGTTTGTAACAAGCTGACAGATTGCACTATTTTGGCCATATGTTTCTGACACTGTCAGTCTTCCATTGGAGAATACGAATTGTAAACCCTGCCTTCAGAGAATATGCCTTTGTCCTCATTAAGACAGCAAAATGAACCAATTCGATATATAATTTGTGTCGACCATGATTTTCACCTTTCCCCTGATTTAGCTGACCCACAGTTTCTGGCTTAAACCAGGTGTCGCCTGGTTTTTGTTTGGAAAGCACAACAAAAATAATAATCAATATCTGTGTGGGCTGGACCCATCACAACCTCCTCTCTGCAGTTCGGCCAGCTGGATGCTGGGAAGCCGGTGTGTAATCCTTGATTGGGGTGCTTGAGGCCAGGTCCCTCTTTTTGCTGCTGCTCAAATTTATCCACGGCTTTGTATTTACCTTGCACTGATCCTAACAGGCAGTCTTCCTCAAAGTCTTGGTGTCAGTTTAAGAATGGAAGAAATGCTAAATCATGCTTGCCTGGTGAATGAGTGAGGCCGGCACATTAATATGGGTTTGGATGGCCTCTCTCTGTCTGAAGTGGGTCCAGTTCCTGAGACTTGGGATTTCAGTGTATGAGTTTCCCGAGTCCTCTGCACAATCTGCACACTGAAAGACAGCAGGGTAAATCTAGGGATCAGAAAGCAACAGTCCTGAGTCGTTCAGAGGAAAAATTTGTTCTTCCTCTCCTTGGCCGAGTTTTCTCATTATTTTTACCTCCTGGGTAAAGAATTTTTTGAATGAGCAAATCTTGGTGATTTGAACAAAATACTGGGGAGGAATTTTAATTCCTGAATCTTCGTTATACAGGGTAATAATATTCTGGCTGGATAACTTTTTAAACAAAAGTTCACTGACTGCCATAAAAATGCGAGTTAACTAAATGTGAGTGAACTGATCTTGATGATTAGCACTGTTTCACCTCGCTGTTGGTGGAGACAGTAGATAAGAGTGTACGTACTCCTCTGCTGTCCTTGTGTGAGAGGGCGCTGAACAGAACTGTCCTCATCTCTCTCACTGCTTCAGTCATTTATGTGAACACTCTCTAACTTTCATGGCCTCGCTCCCTCATTTACTCACTCGCTTCATCTCATACTCCGTCGTATTATCAGTTGTTAAATGCTGATTGAGTTCAATGGCACTTTCAGTGCTGTCTTCAGGTCATATTGAGTCAGTCTTCACACTATTATCGAAGTAGTGTAGGTATCACACTCTATGCACTCACCAATGGGCAATTTGGAGTCTCTGATTAGCTTGCGATGCATGTCTCTCTGGACTGTGGGAGGAAACCCACCCGACAAGAAGCCAAAATCCACCCCCTGAACTTCCTGCTGTGAGGCTTCAGCAGTATCCGCGGTGCCTCAATGCCACCCGTTGTTTAGTTGTAACCCAGAAGAAGAAGAAGGTGATTATTCCCTGTAGGAATGAATGGGCTGAGAGGGAGAGGGATGGAGGCTGTGGAGAGCTGTGCACAGTTATGGCACATCATCCCACCCACACTGACACAGCTGCACGTTGTCATGGCAACCCATTCTCCAGAAAATGCAGAAGGCATGGATGGTGTTCCAAAGACAAAAAACACAGAAGACAATCAGCCTTCCTTGTTTGTCCGTCTTCATCGCATGAATATTTGAGGGAAAATTGGTGAATAATTGGACCCCTGAGTTTGGCAATATTAACAGAGAAACTGACAAGACTAAGGATTAGAACAGAGGTGCCAGGCCAAGAGGTTGATTCAGAATTATACAGTATTTTAATATGCACTGACTTTGGAACAGTCTTTGAGACCTTGTAGTTGCTCATGTTCTCTCAATGCTGATTTTAGAATGTACATTGAGGTAGATCACATACTGTGTACCCAGTGAGACCATTGCTGTAGTTGACAGACAAATCAGTAGAGTCCAAATTGACCTAACACGTAGTGCATATTATGTAACTAATGAACATTTCTCCCATTTAATCATCATTATAAAAACCTCTGATGTTTTGACTTAAATGGATCCTTCTCAGGATGTGGGTAAACATTAGCCGCAGTGATTGTGCTTCTCTGAATGGCCGTGATGGTAATTCCCCTCGTTGGGTTGCGGAGCTGAAGAGGCTTTTTGTTTTAACTAAACGGCTAAAGAGCACGGGGAAAGGCTCATCCTGGAGGCGGCTGAAGCCCCTCGTCGCTGTCTTCCTCCCCGGTCTCTTTCATCTCTGTAATCTCATCAGTCATTAGACTGCAGTACCGCTGATGAGCAGGTGCCCAGAGCTCCCTGTGAGTGATTAACTTAGAGGGGGAGAAGGAGAGAGAGGGAGAGAGAGAGAGAGAGAGACTGAGAGATGCTTGAGATGTCTGCGGAGACACACATGTCCAGTCCATACTAATGACACCACAAACCCTGAGCATAGATTATGAATCATCTAGCAGGTGACCCCTATGGAAATTCTACATGACCAAATTGAAAATAATAATAATAAAAAAATCTTTGTAATTTAAAAATAATGCACGTAAAATTTATTCATAAAATTTACTCCACACACTCCTATACAAAATAACTTTGCTTTTTTTTGGCCGTCATTAACCAAGTATTGAACTTTATAAATACCAGTGTACTGTATACTGGGGGAACCAAGGGATTTTTTTTTTTTTTACTTCTGTGTCATTGAATATGATGCAAGCAGTTTCTCCAACAGCAAAATAACGCATAAGAACAGCTGCACAAGGTTTTGTTTAAGACCAAATTAAAATGCGATTATCTGAAACCGTAATTACTGTTCATGATATCAGCAATGTCTTGGTAATATGGTTTGATCAATTACAGTATTTGCCACTGTATTGAATAACAGGATGAATGAGGGGTAATTAATATGCTGTATTGCATACATTTATTACAAAACATATTTAAGTTGATTTGGCAATTCCTGCTCTATTTTCAAATACTTTTCTGTATGGATGGGCATGTCTCCACCAGCTGGCTGGAGAGGATGTGTCACCATCCTTTTGAAACCGTGCCATCGCTGTAAAGACCGCTTGCATCAGGCGATTAGTGAGGATTTGAAGCTCGGCCATCTTCAAACGTTTGATGCTGGAGCGTTTGGCTAGCCATTCCCATATTTTTTTTTTTCCTCTGGCTGAAAGGTCATTGCTTTCTTTTTCGCTCCCTCTGGTTTTCCCGTAAGTTTTCATCTCGGGCGGAGCTGCACTGACGCAGGCCCTCCTGCTGCGGGTCTAATACGATTGCTTCACCCGAGTCGCGACGCAATGGTCTCTTTGATTCGCCCGCTTATCACCCGCTGCATGGGATCCGCTGTCATGTCCTTCTGTCTGTAGTGTGCAAAGAACAGGCCTGTAAACATTTGCGATTAGAGGCATTTCGAGGGACGTTTTTGACCCCGCTGAACGTACGAATGGTGGCACGTTCTGCAACAGGGCATGTGGCTCAGGAGCATGTGACTGTATTTGTGAACTAAGTATCAGAATTGCAATGTATTCATGTTTTCACGATTATGGTTTCAAATTGCATTTACTGGCTGTCAAATACAAGTTCCTTCCAGTTTGTGTGAGGAAATGGATGACATTTCCAGCTAATAACAGATTGGTTCAGAAATTATTTAATTTCACCTTTTCTCTTACTACCCTCTGACTAAAGTATTTTCATGGTGTCCTAATTTTTGTCAACGCTATTTCTGTGTATTGAATTGCTAATTAGAACACAATTTATTTTAACCTACCAGGGAAAAAAAAAACACTTTTTTTGGTGCACTCTCCAGAATGATGTGTTGATGAACAACGCACTTCCTGTGTTATCACTGTTTTACACTTTCCACTTGACTAAGTGTTAAAACTTTCTCGCTGGTGGAGTTCCAGGTAACTCAAGTGTTTTCTTTAACTTGGCGCAAGGATTTGCTGAGAAATGTCAGAGTGTGTGCTGTTTTCAGCTCACGAAGATGAGATTAATGATGATGATGATGATGACGATGATGATGGTGATGGTGATCACTTTGCTGGTTCCTAATGGAACTTCTTTCCTCTGTCCTGTCCCCCCCCCCTGACAGATGGTGAGGCTGGGGAGGTGTCGCCCCCCGTCGGCGCTGGCGTTAACAGCAACAGCTGGCACTTCCGTTACGGCCCCGGCCCCGGACCCCCTCAGGCCCTGAAACCCGGTGAGGTGCCTGAGGCCTTCATCATTCCCGGCTCGCCCGCCATCATCTCCATCCGCCAGGGCGACGGAGACGACTTCAACAAGAAGGAGGAGAAGAAGAAAAAGAAGAAGAAGAAGGGGAAAGAGAAGAAGGATAAAGGGAAGGATGACGGAGAGGAGTAGGGAGGGGCCTTTCAAACAGAGCTACCAACTAAAAACCAATCGGCTGAGCAAATAAAAGAGAGAGAGAGAACAAAAAGAGAGAAAAAACACAAAAAAAGAGAATCTAATATGCTGAAACATGTAAATGCTTGGAGAGCTCCCTGCAGTGTTAACCCAGGGCAACAGCGTTCTATTCCAAATACTTCCGGTCCTTTCTGCCCTAATATTCTGGCCACTCAAACAAAATGGCTGCCTGTCTCAAAGGCCTCGCCACTCTAGCAAAAGGGCTTCCACTTGATGTTCCACATCAAGATGGTTCCCGGCCTGTACATCCCTTCCCCAAACCCACCCTCTGGACCAGAGAGAGTCTCCCTCTAGCTTGATGTTGGCACCTCTGTATATCTCCTCCCACTCCCTTCCTTTTTTTAATCACACCAACTAGAAGGAAGCTGCACGTTTGCCTAGATGTTTCACATCAGTCAAAAGATAGAAAAAAAAAATTGAAAAAAAAAAGTGTTAATTTGCGACTGGAGCAGGACGTGCGCAGCGTTTGTAAATAAAACAGGAGGAAATTAGCAGCGCAGGCCCAACTTTTCAGACGGCTGCATCCATGCACACTTTTATAATGTATGTTCTGGGAGGGCGATGAAACTACAGCAGTCTGCACAATTAGCCACTGTGCCTGACACACCTTCGGCACCGCCCCCTTAACCGAGCAGGAGTCCAATTGGAAGCGGCGTCAGTCCGCTCGAATCCCGGGGGTGAACCAAAGGCCCTGCTTACCAGCATCACACCCAGACCCCCTCAGGCGGCGAGAAAGATAGAGAAAAGAAGTTTTAGAAATATTTTTCTATCGAGGGAGAGAATTAAATGAAACGAGGGGGAAAAAAATCTGGAAAACAGCAGTGGAATCTCTCTTCTCAGAGCCCTGTTTAATGAGGGTTGGAATACGAGGCCTGCGCTCTGGTGGTTGGGGTTTGTATGGGTCTTGTAATATAGCAGGAATGTTTCAATCTTAATGCTTGCAGTTTTGTTTTTGTTTATTTTTTTTTTCCTCTAAGTTGAAGCCTGATTCCGCTCTGAATGTTTTGCAGTTGTCCTTGGCTTTATAGTGGTGAAAGCTTCTCTCCTTGCGTGCTGCCTCTTTGCTCTTCGGTGCTCCTACGGTTAGCACATTAATGGGGTTTCCTTCTTTCCCGCCTCTGTCCCCGACGTAGGACTCCTCATCAATAACCTTGGAAAATCACATAGCTTTTGATAATTTACTTATATATTCTGACTGCCTCTTCTCTGAATTGTATATGCTTTTAAAAAAAATAAACAAATAAAAAAAAAAACAAAAACAATGAATATGACAGCTGTAAAACAGATGGCCCACAGCTTATTGGCTGCTTTAACTGATCATAAGAGCTGAGTGTTTTCGGCTCAGATTATGGGAAGCAAAGGAAAGCTACAATGTTCTCTGCTTTGTCCCAGACCCTGCAAGAAAAGAACGCTTTGAGTTTGGAGTTATTTTCTCTTTACTATAAGAGCTAATCTGCTAATTCTGGTTTTTGAGGGCCATCGACTGCTTTTGATTAAATTACAGGTGACAGCATTAGACAAGAGAGCAGTTTTACTTATGCTTTGGCTAGAAGATAAGAGGGAGGGCTCTCTCTTGCCTTCGTCAGTTGTTTATTCCCCGAATTGCATTGGAGATCCGTTTGGAGATTTGTAATGTTTGTGTCAATACATTACAAGAAAGCATGTTCCTATGAATACTAAATTTCTAATTAGTATGTTAGGACATTTGACGCAATTCAATGATTATGTTGAAGGAATGGGACAAATTTGAGCCCAGTTTAGGACAACATCTAAGAAACTGTGTGAGTGGCTTTAATCAAGTAGTAATCACTTCAGCAACAGAGCAGACTGAAAAAGCTGTTAAATAAATTGGCAGAATAAAAAGAGATGCATCTGGAATCTCAGAGTCCGTTCGGGTCAGTTTCCCCTTTTTCTGTTCATTTCTGAAAAAAAAAATGGGCGAATCCCATGAAAGGTGAAGATATATTTCTGTTCGGCTGCTATCAGATGGCTTCACTGTCTGTAGACGCTCAAAGACTCTACAGTTCAATGCTGTCACATCAATGGCTGTTGCATGTACTTATCAGAGGAAACACAACATGTATAGAAATGTATATATAGATAGTTATGATTTTAATAGCATTATTTTCCTTCATTAATCATCCAAAGTATAGAAGATCCTACAATCTCGAACCACATCTACGTTTTACACGGGAATCATGCTCCTACGTGTCTCAGACCGACTGTAACTAACCGTATTGATATGTGTAATGCTATTGTGTGATGCCCTCAATTGCAATTCTCTCCTTATTTTTTTAACCAACAATTTTTGTTTTCAGGATGAACAAAAAAACTACAAAAAACCTTTTGTGTTAGGCATTGACATGATAATTTTACTAAAACTGTAATGTGAAACTGAGTTATGTATGCTCCTATTACAAGAGATCCTCCCCATTCTCCCTTTACCAAATATGGAAAACTAACAAAAGAAAAAAATGTAATGGCAAAAAAAAAAAAAAAATGTAGATGTGGTGTATATATGTAGTGTACCCTTGTTTAGTGGTGTATGGTCCCATGGACAGCACTGAAATGTACTGTGCTGCTCTGTGTTGAGCCTTATTGTACACCTTCTCATCCACTGTAACGATGTAGTAGTGACTTTTTTATTTCAATGGATACTGTGGTAACGTGTTTTGTTTATAAATCACAAATAAAGTTTTCTTTCTTAAATATCTCACGAGAATCGCTTGTGTGCTTTCATTCTCGCATTAATCACTGTCTCTTAGTGGCATTTTAAACCTATCAAACCTGTGGGCTCATATGGGTCTGTCATATGCAGCTGCTGTATTCATGCCTGGGGAGCCTAAGGCCTATTTTAAATTCTATTGGATCTCCCAAGGTTTCCAACGATCACAAATATGTCCTGCTGAACTACAGGGAATTGTGTATAAAATGTTGTGCAAGATGTAGATATTTTCCATTTGATGTAATGCTGCGGCCATAAAAACATAGCATCGTGGGTGTGAATATTTCTCTTCATATAAGTGTGATGTCACATCAGTGAGGTGCTTCAACCAGCAGATACAGAATATGTATGTGACATAGCCTACAATATGAAAAAAAATGCATCTTATTACTTTGAACCTGCTGAAAGGAAAATATATGGGAAAAGTTCGAGTTTAAGGGGTTAACACAATATTTAGCGAATTCTGACGCGGCTCACCAATAGGACGTCAAGAGGTCTATTAGTTGAAATCTGACTGCTAATTTGGCACAGAGATCCATGTTTGTGCATCATGTTTTTTTTTTTCAAATGTTTGTCCTTATGTTGTAATTTGAGAGCATGAGATTGCGGACAATTGTTGACTGTTGTCCAAATGCATTCTGCGCTTCATAGCTCCATCTCTGTTATAATTTTGAGAGGTCAGTTCCTTGGGCTGAAAACAGCTGACTGCCAGCACTGCGAGGGGAGGGTCTGTTACTTAAAGCAGTTTCTGGTTGGCTT
This sequence comes from Gymnothorax reevesii, assembly GCA_029721435.1. Taxonomy (NCBI): domain Eukaryota; kingdom Metazoa; phylum Chordata; class Actinopteri; order Anguilliformes; family Muraenidae; genus Gymnothorax; species Gymnothorax reevesii. The sequence continues at coordinate 40,267,416 of CM056590.1, forward strand.
GTCTCAAAACTCTGGAGAAAATGGGACAATCAATGAAAACTGGTCCTGAGCGGTGAGAGCTCAGCTTGGCCCACAGAGGGAAGCGGGGAGAAATGAAGAATCGGAGTCTGAAAACAGGTCAGCTCTCACCAACCACTGCAGAGATGTGGAGCACTAGGTGTGTTGCATCAAATCATATTTGTTGAAAGTCAGTTCTTTATTTTGCATCCATTTTTTTTGAAGGCTGAATAATCATGAGTTGATAACAGCTCTATTTGGAGTGTTTTCCTCCGAAATGTAGTGTATATGCCTCCGAAAAACAATGCTGTGGCCATGTTGGTGATCAGACCTGATCACCCAGCCAAGTCACAAAAATGTGAATGCGAAATGGGAAGCACATATGTGTTCCATTTTAGGGAATGTTCTGGATGCCGCCTTAATCTGAGTGCTGTTTTGCTTTCTGGAGTAAGTGAGCCTCTTAGATCCATCTGAAGTATCTGGAGCGAGCTGTCTTCCTCTTTCTCATTCTGACGTTTAGAGAGGCTCTCGGCTGGGTTCACAAGTTCAGTCGCTTATTTGGGAGAGCTAAACATGCACTGTTCATTCCCTCCTCTCACCCCCCCGTCCTTTCCTCCTCACCGCGCAGAAACAGGAAGAGGTTTCTATGGTGACTGGGAATGTGTTTCCATGGCAACAACCTGCAGGGAGTTTGGTGGTAGTGAAAGTGAGAGATGATGAGGGTGGGGTTGTTGTATTTTCCTGAAAAGCGCCTACTCGATCTGAATAGCATGTATGCTTGAAAATACATCCTCTGTCCTTTTCCTCTCGTAATTTCACACAAAGAAACGCAAACTGGACAGGATAAAACGATAAATTGTATCTGTAATTTGCTTGCTAATTTTAATCCTTTTCTTACTGGATGTGCTTGACATGACTCACTGTGATTCAATTTTTACCCCATGGTATTTTTGGTTTTACTGGTTTACGAAACCCAAATTAAGATATTAGGGAACTGTCTCCTTTATCAGCATTATCAAGCTACCACTGTCTACTGGCACAACTTCATCCACCTGAATCAATGACAATGCTACTTTATGGCTTGTCCATCATCTGGAATCACAGTCAGGAGTGGGGTAATAATGTAACTAATGCAGTTCACCTGCTGTCCAGTGTGTGAGCCACTTGAAATCCTACAGCATGGGTAGGGCTGATCTATCTATTGCATTCACTCCTCTGTTACTTTACATGCAATCCTCTAGTGCATTTAATGTGCACTTAACATATTCACATTGACTGAAAGCATTTATTTCTGGTACCCTGCTATTACTGAGGTATGCATTTTACCAAATGTCGATGTCTCGACAACGTATTCCCAATTAGCAAACGCTCTCCATAATACGTCTCGCCGATACAACTTTATTCATCGTGTCAACGTCGGCGAGACCGATGCGTGCTATCTGGGTTAGGTACAACTCCTAAGCCATCTGCAGTCATCAGGATTGGGACTGCATTCCTGCTAAACCCTTAAAACCTGCCATCTGACAGTTCTGCTCTGGGGAGGGTGACATCCATCTGGCTGCTACCCTGGGACGCCGCTGCCAGGCATGAACACGCTACCCCACCGAAGCCAACTACCATCTGACCTGAACTGCGTCATTTTGCTCTGGGCTCTATCCCTCACACTCATTACTGAATTGAAGCACCTATTACCAAAACCCCATAAGTCACACTTGACTTGACTTGACTTGTGGGGTTTTAGTAATCAGTGCTTCAATTACTATCAATAAACCTAACTATTGGATTGTACTCTCTCCGCACCTGGTTCCTTTCCTACATCATAACAGAGAAAGGGCTGATCACATAAATCAGAGATGGTGTGGTATATCGTTGGAAGGAAAGCTAGCATTCCCTCAGCCGTCCATTGCACATGTTTGGACAGCACTGGTTGAAGTAGTTCTTCAGCTCCACAGGAAATGTGTTGCTTTAACTCCAGCAGCTGTGACAGCATTGTGCAGATTTTCTGAGGAAGATAGGCATGCAAAATCTTTACAAACATGGTTTTTTCAGTGTCAGGGAGAATTTTGTTCGACCTAATGAATATAGATTGATTTTTCTGTAAAGCAAATAAACCCAAGCAGATGTAATGCATCAACTGGCGTTTGTGTAGAAGTGCTGGCAAATTAATCAAATCTCTCTCGCTCCCGGTCACTCTCCGATCGGTTCAATTTGCTTTATTCATTGTCCATTGCACCTTATTTCAGCATACAGTATTAAAAACCAGACATGTAACACTGATCCAATCAACACTTGTAACCAACTCAATTAAAAATATGCAATAAATAATTATATATAAAAACAAGAACTTCAGAGACTAATGATTGATTATAATTGAAAATACTAATCAATTTAGTCGGTGAACAGCAACGAATACAAAACAATTCATTGTAATGATTATTGTATTAACTATGATGCTGCTGATAACATCAAATACCATCCTTTGGTCTTGTCAGGCAATATCATTTCTCTGTGTCAGTGGATTCCTGTGGTGTGTGCTTTAGCAAGGTAAGTTTTGCATTCATATACAGCTTCACTGCTAGTGACTCAGCAAAATGTTTTTTTTGCTGAGGGCAGGGCAGGCAAGACAGATACCGACAAGGTGAAAATTAATGGCCACAATTTAACAAAATGTGCAAACACTGGCTTGATTCCCTTCTAGCGAGCTGTCGGGCAGGAGGTGAAGGAAAATTTAGAGACACATTGGAAGTTCACAACATTGGAACTGCTGAGAAAGAGGCCCCTGGGCAAGGCTTGTGTTATGTTTGCTTCATGTTACCTGCTTTTGTCGTTCTGGTCTAAAATGACCCATTATAACTCTTCATATATCAGTCGTTATACCTATACAATCAACTGATATTGTATCAATTTTATGAAACTCATTTCCAGTAATTATGACAGGTATTGCAGTTCTTTTTGGAGCTTGTGTTTTATTGGCCTTATTTATCTGAAATTATACAACTTGTTTTGTGTAAAAATCGCATACTTTATGGCATGTACTATAATCGTTTTGACTATAGTAAATACTAGAGTATGTATACTGTGCTATTGATCACAGACTACTTTGAGTCAAAGTATAGCCAGAACATTTGCTTTCCAATTAAAACAAAAGGTTTAAAAAAGAATGGCACAGATTGTCAGCTGAGATCCTACTCAAAACTGACTGTTGTTAAGACACATCAGAAAACACAAACAATGGATTACCACCATTTTATTGAGCATCCTAGATGTGTCAGCCTATGCCTATGCAATATCGGTGAAGATAAAATCCTGCAACCCAATTCTTGGTGCCATTGATCGGCAAAACATTTGTTTCCGGACAAGTAAATCCCACAGAATTAACAGATTTATGAATGCCTGGACATCTGTCCAGTTTTCCATCTTCAAACATGATGGTCATGTTTATCATTGTGGTTCAGACCAGGCCCGGAATGGCTAATCGGGAGGACCGGGACAATTCCCGGTGGGCCGGTCTGATGTTTGGGCCGCGAGGGCCGGTATTCACTTTTTTTTGGGTGGGGGGCTGGTGTTCAGTCATGGCATCGGGTTGATCATGAACGCTGCAACCGCTGTGCCTGGGCCGTCCCTGCCTCCACTGGCAGCTCTTTTTTTTTTTGCAGACGCACCCTGACGTAACACGTCCGCGCACTCTGTCAGTGGTGTTTGAAAGATGGAAAATAGAAAGAGCAAGGGTGGCGCGGAGAAGGCCAGAATTAAAAAGAGAAAAGCTCTGGAAACAGACGCAGCCAAATGTGCAAATATTGGCAACTTTTTCACTAAAACGAGCTCGCGGTTGGAAAGGACAAATGAGGACGATGAAATGGGTAAGGCACGATGTTGAACTTTGCCTGCAAACCACCGTTCACGTTTATTAATTATCAAGTCAATGAAATGTGTGGCGTTGTGGCATATAACATAACGTTAAATAATTTAAACGAGAAAAGCACTCGGAGAGCGCAGACCTCCGCCAAGCACAACATTTCCCTCCATATTGCGACTTCCACCATAGATTAGTCTTACATTTATTTTATCTTCATTTTTAGATTCCTTGACCACGAAAACATGGCAATTTGATTCATAATGCTATATCAGTATAAGTTCCACAGCGTCTTGGCTGTTTAAAGATGTCTGTTGCATGTTTCTAGCTTCATTTGTTTTGTTTTTGTTTTTTTTTGTTTTTTTCTTATGATGCAAGTTTCAAAGATCTGTTTTGGAACGAAGCTTCCTGCCGAATTCGGGTGTTTGGGAATGGCACTACTCTTAAAGCTTTTTAATCATGCGGTTCAATATAGACCTTAATTAGTAAAATCAGGTGGAGCACTATTAAGCTGCTTACTGGACATGAAACAAATTTTTCGCACGAAAGATTACATTCAAAGTCAATGAAAAGACGCAAATACACGCGAAATGTCTGTACTCGCGTCTTTACTCTGACTTTGAACGTATATTTAGTGCGAGAAATTCGTTTCACGTCCAGTAAGCAGCTTAATAGTGCTGAGTTCTGGTGCATAATACTCCCATTTTCAAAGTTGCATAGTACGATGTACACGCACTTCGTGACATATACGTTAGTAGTAAACTTTCACTTCGTTACTTTGACACTGGCAACTTAGTTACTCGTTTCAAATGAAAATATTAATTTAATTGATCATTTACGCATTGTCTGGATTTGGCGTGTTCAAGAATCTTTGGCCAGATGTGTCCGCCAGTGGACGCGGAGCTGCCATTTATGCACGCAGTTACAATATTCCATCACTAGATAGCGCACCAGGATCAGATATTGAATATTCACCAGTATCAGTTATTGAATATTCACACAACTGCCAGTAAACAGAAATAAGAAGTGACTCTTCATTCCCCCAATATCTGTGCTTTTTTAAGGGTTGGATGTCTGTGAACAGTTATTTGAACAGAATATAGACTCTGATATTGTTGAAAAGGATGTGATGTAAAGCATAATGTTGGAGATGTGCACTCATGTTGAAATAAATCTACATTGTGAAAGCAACCCTTACTTGCACTGAATTGGAAATATTTTAGAAAAATACACTAAATTACAAGGCTTTACAGAACAGTGCGCTATTGTAGACTTAACATGTAAGGTTTTAATTACATGATTTTGGTAATAATAGGTTGTGATCTAAAGTGGGCCGGTCTGAGGCATGAAACTCCAGGGCTGAAAATGAGTCCCACTCCGGCCCTGGTTCAGACTGGCTCTGTCAGGAACAGTTTGAAGCAGGATTTTATATCATCAGCTCAGAATATGGCAGATCATCATCTACACAGGCAGTTTCATTCTTGATTGCACTGTGCTTGCCAGTGTCCTGATCAAAGATGTGACCAAGAGCCTGAAATACAGTGGATAACTCAGTCATTGTGCTGCAAAAGCTGAATGGCGAGTAAGGCCCTAATGAAGCCCTATATATCTGAGTGGAGGAGTGAGTGGAGGGAAAGACTGCGTATAATGTTGAAACAATATTCTAACTGTGATAATATCAACATTCCTTTTCATTTATTTATCCTTCCTGCATGGTGTCCACTACAAATAATAGATCTTCCACATAAAATGCAGAAAAAAAAATCTGTCATTTCATAATTTGAGAATGAAAATTGTAGGAAATTAGTTAAAATAATTTATTTGAAAGGTATGGATCTTGAAGGAGAAAGTTTCAAAAGTGGAAAGTTACCGTAGGGTAAAAATTCTGTCAAGGAAACTTACCCTTTCAGGGTAAAGATTCTATTGGGGAAGGGGTCCTATTGGGTGAAGATTCTGTTTGGGAAATGCTCCAATGGAAGAAAGAAAAGTTCCTGCATTGTAAAAATTCTAGTGGGAAAAAGTTCCTGAGGGGTACAAGGACATGTCCTGTTTTCCCGTCATTCCAGCCCACTTTATTAAACTTGTCCAAAGTTCTTCCAATTTTGAGCTGGAATGAGCAATACATGTTGAAATATCATATTTTGACTTTTTTCATCTCTTACAAAGTGTTAATAAAAAATGAGACCGTGAAAGACACCCCTTTTTAGCAGATCTCATGTCAGTTGAAACTCTCCAAAAATTCTCATTAGAATTATCCCATTTTCTTACCTATTATTGCAATAACGTATCCAAAACTCATATGGCAATATCTAAACATAATAACCAATGAAAAATAGGCAACAGTATCACATTTTATTACATGACTTCTGACCTAGATACAGTTAACAGCAGCCGACATTACTATCAGAAGTCACTTCATCATGCACTTTCAAAGTTAAAAACATCAACCTTGCCCTCTTATGGAATTCTATTGCTTGAAATAACATTTTAGGTATGATAAGTATGTACAACATATATCAAAGATTAGAATCCTGGAGGAGGGCAAGTTAATGTATTGGGGCTAGAATACAGGAGTAAGAAATATTGATAGTTTTATTGCTATACAAACTATTCACAGTAGTAATGATGACCGAAGAATTTTTCTTGCTTATTAAAATATAAGCTTGTTGGAATAAAAAAAATGTACAGTATATATCATTCTTTGATGTCTTTATAATTTTATCTGACAATTCTTTGAATAAATAAGAAATGATATATTTATCTTCATACAAATCTATTACTGTTTTATTGTACTAAAACTTTATTTTTTGGGTCATTTTCATCATTTTCTCTTCAGTGTGTGACTTTATTCACAAAAAAGTTAAATCATAGGCCTATCAAAAACTTGTTTTTGAAAAGACAAACCAGCACTACAGGAGCCATCCAACACCGAGAATAACCTTTCACCCTGACACCAAGCATTTGGTCTCAGAGCACAATGATAATCTCCTTCTATGTCAAAAATCACGGTTAAAGGAATAATGGTTTTTGAGTAATCAAGCTGACACGAAAACTGAAGACAGACTCACATGCACACAAACATTTTCACATATGCAAGCCCTGTTGCGCTGTCAAGCAGGCAAAATTATTTTTTAACCATTAATAAATAATATGCCAACATATAAAGATATATACAGATGAGAAACCAAAAGTGGGCTGAAATGGTAGGAGAACAGGACATGTCCATTCAATTGAGAAGAAGTTCCTGTGGGGAAAAGATTCTTTTAGGAAAAAGTTCCTGTGAGGTAAACATCCTTTTGAGGAAAAGTTCTGTCGGGTACAAAAAAATGTGGAATGGGTTCCCATCGTGCATGGATTCTACCAGGTAAATATTCCTGTGGGGCAGAGATTGTGTCGGGATAGACTCCTGCGGGATAGAGTATTTTGCTGTACAGGTTCCAACTTCCCATCAAGTCAATATTGCATTAGTGGAAGGTTCCCTTCTATTTGGGACAGAAACTGGAGCTGCCAGGGGGTTGTGTTGACCTCTGCATGTGTGTGTGCGTGTTCGTGTGCGTGTGTGGCTAAAGGAGTCTGCGAGTGCAAGTGTGTCGGTAATGGATAGACAAACTTGTGGTCTCACCAATCCATGTCTAATGGCCAGTCTTTTTTGAAGTGGAACACTACAGCGGTACAAAATAAAAATACACCCCTACATTAAAAACACCCCAAACACACCTACATTTATTTTACATGTTCAAAGACTTTATGATTATTCCAATCAAATAAAATAAATTTAAATTTTCAGACATAAAACTTGTGAACTGGTGAAATTTGACTGGAACAGATATTTAATTTAATATTTAATTATGCAGGCATTCATTTGACAGTATGTAAACCGCAAGATTAACAGAGCCTATATGCATCAGCCTTTTCATTGCATTTTTGTTCATACATTCTACAGATTGCTGTGTTACAGTGACATGCACATACATATGATTGATGTTCAGCCACAGACAATGTAGTCAAAGATGTACCATAACCGCAAAATCATACATCAGCGCTACTGTTCAGTGTAAATATTCAACTTCAACAGTAAATAGCCCAAGAAAATCCCTTGCATTGTGCATCTGTGATTTCATGCTTGGCCATGGCATTGTTGACTCCATTCTCACATAATAGATGAGTAAATTTTGGTTTTTCAAACCACAAAAAAGTAATATAATTTCTTAAATTCAAGAAAAATGTTCCATTAGCCAAATCAGTTGGCCCATTTTAAGTTCAGAGTAATTGTGAAATTATTAGCTCATTACACCAGAGAGGAAAGAATAAGTCTAAAGATTACTTCAAGAAGAATGCCAAATGAGCCCATAATTGGCACTTATCAGGCTTTATGCACTCAGAGAAGAACACAGTATTAAATTCAAATCAAACCCAAGCTATCTTGTCCACTGTGGTTAGAACTGAAAAAGACTCAAAGACTCCACTAACAGAAAACAAATAAGACAGAAGTAGTGCAATAAACAACAACAATGTACTTGTTTTGCATTCCTATAATCATGCTGCGGAACCGCTAGTGCTTGTGTTTTTGATTAATTTTAAAATTAAAATGTAGTCATAAAATACAGTAAAACTAAAAAAAAAAAAATCCTCATTGAAAACTCTGGCCTGGAGGCAGCAGCTAGAATTTACTATGGAGCAATTTTTTTCCCCCTGATATTTTCCTTTCAATCATGTTGAGGTGAGAGTATTCAGTAAATTTAATTCATTGTATTTAATGAAAGTGAGGCCATAAAAATGTGCATGGGCTTTTTAGGGTACAATAAGGAGTATTCCTCATAAAAGGAAAATAATTTTCAACTGGAAGCCAAGCAACAGTAAAATTGCTGTTTTGTTCCTTTCTAATTAACATCAACAAATAAAAATTAGTTTACCTTCTAAAAAAGAGACTAAAATATAATATTAATGGGAATCTGGGAAATAGCCCAAATTTAGACACACAATCACCACACCCGAGAGATGGTGGTGCCCTGCTGTGCAATATGCTGTTTGATAAACAGTGGCACAACCCTGGCATCAGTTACAGGCTTTTACTTGTGAAGAGGGTTTATAACCAAGCCTATCTTACTCCTGGGTGCCCGCATATTATTTCAACCTTGTGATGACCAGCTGATAGATCCATTTGCAGAATCCAGAATCTCTGCAAAACAAAACAATCAACACATGTCTCTACATCATGCTGTATGTGTCAGGAGACACTCAGGGAAGAGGACGAGGAGCTGGGAGGTTTCTTTAGTTTTACAAGTTACAAATACTGATGAACCAGGAAATGGGAATGAAACAAGGCAAGACTGGTTACGTTGGCAATGCATGAGTAATACAGCAAAGATATAAATAACACAAAGGCAGAGATGAATATAAACACTTCAGAAATAATACAATTGGCCAAAAATAACTTGACAAACCCCAAAGTAACAAAATAACAAAATTCAAAGTATTAAAGGCACAAAAACCAAAAACATAAACGGCACACGCCAAAATGCAAAACCCGCAAAGTGCAAAGGAAGATAAAGTTTACAAAGTTTTTGTTGTGTTCCAGTGTCCCAGGCCTTTGGCCAGGACAGTGTTTTGGGGTTTTAACAGTTTCTTGTGCCAGGTTTCCTTGTTCATGTTCATTACCCATGTCACAGTTTTAACAGTTTCTTGTATCAGGTTATTACATTTCATAATTCATGTTTGTTGTTCGCGTTTTTACTTTACTCCATGTTTTATGTTTCACCAGGTCTGCCCAGCCACTCCACCGCTTGTCTGCGTCCCGCCCCATGTCTTCGTTTTTGCACGTTTCAGAGCTCTGGTTGGCTTTGTGGTTTCCCCCTTCCTTCTGTGCTGTGCTGGATTCAGGGCTGCCTAAGTTTAATTGGCAATTAACTGTTTTTAAGTTACTAACATTTACTAATAGTCACGGGAGGTGTTATTCTTAGACAGGCACATTACTAATACTACTAATTTAGGTAGGGAGTTTATTGTCATGATTCCTGCTTTGCTATTTCAAGTCTTGCTGTGCTTTTCTGTTAACGTTCATGCTTCCTTCCAATCTGCATGCTTCATTGGTACTTAAGCTGAGCACGCTCATTTTCTTAATGAGCAAGTAATGTCAACCAATCTCTGTCCTTGTCTCATGATCTTGCCTTGCCCATCGTTTCCTTTCCAGTTGTTGCTCCTCATGTGTCCTGATTTCTCTCCCTTTATCTGGAGGCGGTGGATGTTGGCTTGCAGCCAGAGTCTCGAGTTTTTCATGTTCACTGCATTTCATGTCCACGATCTCCTTGTGTATAGTAGTATTTATGTATTTTTCCTTAGCCCAGTCTTGTTGTTTATATTTTTAGTCAAATTATTCTTTTCTGTTCTTGGTTTTCTGCCAGGAGGTTCCACCGGTTTTGTTTTTTTGTAGTTTTGGATTTTTATTTGACAGTTCTGTGAAGCTCTTCTTAGTTGAATTTTTGCAACCCTTTAGGCCAAGTTTTTTGTTGGCCCTCGTGCCTGTTTTTCTTTATTTTAATAAACTCCCAGTTCCCCTGTATCTCGCGTCCGGTGTCTATCTGATCTCGTATCAGTTTGGATCCAGGAGCTAAATACGCGAGAGTACAATCAAGACCGAGAAACACAGTAGCTAGGGAAACGGGTAGCTTATCACTAGACAACCCCCAGGGACATACTGAGAAACCTGGGGCCGTGTTCCAAACTGCGCTTTACGGTCTACATACAATTCTCACTACACACCAAAGACTGTTTAAAAGGTGGATGAAGCAACGGTGACGTCACCCATTGGTTTCAGCATACCATTTAGGAGGCCTCGATTTTGGGAATTTGAAAAGCACCATTTTTTCATTTTGAAACCGGATGTGATTCCTATTGGACGAGAGCGTGGATTGAAGATCTGGGTTGGACCGTGGCTCTGGATCTGTCCGTATAGGACGAGGACAAGAGGATAGCCACGGCCCTGAAACATATTCTGGCTTTATCCTTCATTCTAGTGTACTTGGGACCATAATTTACAAAAATCATGTGAGACTTGAAACTTGCGATAGATACCATTAAATGATGTGGAAAATCATTATTGAGATAATAAATCAGTCGGCAAAGTAGGGTCATTTTCTCATAGACTTCAATGGCATTTTTTCTGCAACCACCGACGTCGCCATCTGCCGGTCATTAAATATAGTGCAAATTTTTGAGATTTCCGAATCGGCCTCACTTTTCAGACCCGGGTGCTGCTTCCATATTTTTTATACAGTCTATACTACACACTAGCCCCACTACACACTACTCACTACGAACAAATTCTTTTTCTTCTTCTTTTGAGATTTCTGGCAGTAAAGACGCTACTAGGCGTATTGCTGCCCGCCGCTGTTGTAATTTATGCTCTGTCCTGTCCATGCTTCCATGATTATCTTGACTGCTCTTTTGGTTTTGGTAATGTTGCAATGTCTGACTATTCTTTGTATTATGTATTGTGTATTGGTTACCTTAATTTGTCATGTTTAGTCTTAGTTTACTTTTCCATGTTTTGCATTTTGCCATATCATATTCCGATTCATGTTTTCAATTTTGCTTTGCACTTTGTCTCCCCCGTCTGGTCTCATGTCTTGTCATTGCAATCTGCCTCAGTCTTGTGTTTTCACTCTTCGGGTGATTTATTGGATTCTGGTTTCCAATCTTCCTTCCGATCTCGTTTACTGGCTTCTCTCTTCTTTTCTATCTACTAACAATACTAACAGTTTATTATTTTCCTCTGAGATTGCTAACAACTAACCTTGTATAGAAGACTAACTTACTAATGAGCACCAAGGATTTGTATGGTTGCACTTACTAACTGACTAACGATCTCTCAGCACTCGCCCTGTTCTAGTCTCCGCCTCGTTGCCTATCCCTAATTATCTCTGCTGCAGTTTTCTGTGGATCTCCACTTTATGCTTTCCATTTCTTTAAACTATACACTTTAGTACTCATTAACCGGAGCTGTTGTTCTGTTCATAGGTTTGTCTTGTGATCCTTGTCTGCATTTTGGCTACAGCCAAATTCATGTAATTAGTTTATTCCTCATGTGTCTCTCTCTGATCATTGATTGCACCTGTTCTCCCTGGTCATGTGTTTACCCCGGATGCATAAATAAGATGTCTGTTTGGTTCACTTTCTTGTCAGATCGTTTTCCTCAGTCTTCTCGTGCTACGTTTCTCGCCCTGATTACTCAGTGTTTATCTTTCTGACTGGATTGCCCGACTTTCGATTTTTGCCTTTGTGAGTTTTGGATTATTGTTGCATCTGTGTGTTTTGACCATTTTTTGCCCGACTACGAGATCTCTGTTCGCTGCCCTGGTAACGATTCGGATTACGCCCTTTGGATTCTGGCTTTGCTTCCCTGATATACCTATTCCTGTGAACCAGACCCATTTCTGTCCGACTACGATTACTGTGATTGCTGCCCTGGTTTTTGATTCTATTTTGCCCAACTGGATTTTAATTTTTGAATTGTGGACTTTGTACTTTTGCCTTCTGCCCTGCGGGGGTGCTCCCCCTTAATTAATAAAGCAAGTTCTACTGCATTGCCTGGTTCTCACGACTGGTTCCTGATCGCACCATTACAGCCGTAGATACAAAATTAACTTGGTCGTACATAAAAAAAAGAGGAAAAAAAAAACAACTACCTATCCTATCCCCATTCTGAAATCCCCTTTCTTAAACTTTACTTTTCTGTCATCTGACTACCGCTGAACCCTCTCTCCAAAATCCTTTGAATTTCTTCCCCTTTAACATCCATTATGCCAAAAAATTCCCACGCTGCATCAAATGCCATTTTGATTCTCTCTGTTTTGCTTTCAAGGTCTCTAGAACAAATCAACACCATTGCGATAAAAGCCAAAAAGTGTCTATTCTCCATTCTAATGAAAATCTCATCAGGTTTTCCAATCTCCTGAGCCCTAGCCTGCTCTTTCCCCTCATTTTCTTTTCCCACCTGCACCCTCTTAATCGCCTCAGCGTAAGACATTCTCTCGTGTTCTTATTCTTTCCACCTCTTGTTCCTTTTTCCTTCTTTTACACTCCAGTGCTCCAACTTCATGGCTTCCCCCACAGTGAAAACGCACTCTGTGTTCCTTGATAGTACACTCATCATCCATACATCCTTTCCCACATCATCTGCATCTGTGTATCCTCCTGCTGCATACTGCTGCCACATGTCCGTACTGCTGACACCAGTAGCATCTAAGTGGCACCCTTACGTATTCCCGCTCTCGATAGCTCACATAATCTAAAAACACTCTTTCTGGTGACTCAGATTTAAATTCTAATAGAACTAACAGGGTCTCCTGCTCCATTCCCACCCGTTGAGTTCTCAGTCTCCTTGCCTCACAAACTCCCTCCACGTTCAAAAAAGCACTGGCTTCAACAGGTAAGGACATGCCACTAATAACCTCCTTAATGCTTGTGTCCTTTCATTGTGAAACAAACTCATCAAATCAAATATTGCAATTTCAGTAGCCAAAAAACTCTTTCTGCTGCTGCTGCTTTTTATTATTCCTCAGTGAGTTTTTATGGTGGTTTATGTCGCACTGCATCTTGGGCAATTTGTGTAGGATAAGTGAGCTTACGATGAACCCAAACAATATCTGCCCGATCTAGTATACATCCAGGAACTTCTCGCGGACACAACTCACTCCCCATGTATAAGTGAACACCCTACTTCTGACGTCGTTGGTAGTGCGAGTAGTATGTTAGTGCGCGGTTTCGAACATGGCCCAGAGTGTTTAAATAGGTATAGCACAGGTGAATACAATCAATATTCAGGGCAGTTGGACTGAGGAAGTGATGACTTAATAGTAGCAGTGGGTGTGGTCACCGGGCTGCCAGGCGCAGACGTGACAGTGTGACACAGTGGTTGGGAAACTTGCACCTTTGAGGGTGGACCAAAGTGTCATTGTGTAAGGAAAAATGACCGAGACAACAGTTTGTAGTAAAAGAAAAACAATGGGGGGAAATTAGAAGCCTGAAACAGCATGTTTGCTTTTGTTGATTATCTATTTTCTTTGTTTATGTAATTTTGATGCTATTGTTTGATTGTTAGATAAAGCTTCCAAATGAATTTTCCTCTTGTGCACTTTAATAAATAAACAAATGAGAAAAATGTGACGACTTAAATCATCTGTGAGACTGATGTAACAGTTACAGTAACAGTGGGCCTCTGTGGAAATAACTTATTTTGTCGAATCATCAGTGTTTTGTGTTTTCAAAAGGTAAGTGGATTTGTTTGTGCTCGCTCATAATTTAGGTAATGGAAAACAATTAACTATGTATTAAATACTTTGGAAAGATGTTAACTGAAACATCTCTTGCTTGCAGAATCTACACTCAAGATCAGTACTTCATGGAAGGTGCAGATCCAGAAGCACACAGTCACTTATACACACAAGACACAGGCACAGATGTGCACAGGTATGTGCACACACAAACACACACACACACACACACACACACACACACACACACACACACGGACACACGTACACGCACACGTACACACAATGTGAATGTACTGATTCAATGTATCTTGAATTTCATGATCAGGCAGCATGATTCCCTCAGCTGCGCCATCTAACCATAATTATTCCAGTAAATTCACATCTAAATTAAAAAAGGAAGAAAAAAAAAACTCAGTTAATGAATTAAAGTACATTGTCCAAGGGCCATTTAAATAAAAAAAACTTTGCTTTCTTTCGGCCATTGAATACAGAGCAAAATATTTGTTTTCAAATCACCCCACCGTCCCTAAAAACTGGCGCGCGCTTTCGATCGTGGACACCACGCGCGCTCTCTTGCTATGAGACGCATGCAGCACGTGGAGCATCTGCACGCCCCAACGTCACACCACACGCCGGATGTAAAATCTTACATCTTTCACCCCCATTCACATATTCTTAGAGACCGCTAGTATGTAGAAGTAATATTCCTCGACTCTTCATTCTGCGTCGTGGGCATGTACATCACACTGCCTCCCCACCTCCCTGCCACTTTCAAAATCTGAAAATACCATAACTGTTTCCTCATCTCCCGCAGCTAACGGATTCAAACCTTTTGGCAGCACTAACATAAGCTTCCCTACGGATAATCTCAAGATGACCCCTTACGCGCATAGTGCATATTATTATCACCTAATATTATTAACGTAACGTAACGCTAGCCACATACCATTTTTTTCTGTTTTCGCGACGCAACCAGCGGGGTATCTTTCAGTCAAATACCTTAACAAAAATTCTGTAATCGCTATGTTTATACGAATTGACATACATTCTAAGTTACAAGCAGACCACAATGCGATCCACCGCGAGGGAAAATCATAATCAACAATACTCGCGCTTCCATTGCAAAGCAGCACATCCATGCCGTCTTGCGACGTCTCGCGTCATGGGCTTGCAAAAATGTTAGAAAACTGGATATCAAGCAACAGCGCCCCGAACCGTCAGGATTTAATGTACAAGGCTGAGTAATCGAGAGAAACTCTGAAACTTGTCAATGTTACAACTGAACTTTCATCGATCCAAATCCACCACGCCCCCCTCTCTTGCGCCCAAAAGACTCTCACATACACAGGAGATTCACAAGAAGATTCTCCCAGAAATATCATATATTTATGATGTATCATATATATTTCAGGTGCACCTGTGTTGCACCTGTGTCTACATTTACACATGTGGTTGGCTTGTGTGTCCATATGCACATAACTGAATGAATAAGTAATCTTCTCACAGGCCCCGGAAGAAAAAACAACAATTATCATGTTTATCAATTTATTTATTTGCCCTCATAGTCATGTTGTGAAGAAAATTTATGATAAACTTTATATATAAGCTTATATGACCCATAAGAAAACAAGCCATCAAATGATATTTTCATTCTGTTGCAACGTCATTTGTCACATTTCCAACCTTTGCTACAAGCAATTTGACTTTATATGTTCCTGTGAGCTGAAACGCGTCCGCTTTTCATTCTTCCTAAGATTAAAAATACTTTAAGCAAGTGCTGCCCAACGTTTTTAATTTTTGAATTTTTGGATTCTTTTGGATTCAGCGCCTCATATGCCAGGGATCTTCGAATCTGGACCTCGAATCGAAATTCATTCCAGGTTTTCTTTTATCTCAGGTCAGTAAATGAACATTTGGTGCTCCTGATTGGCCAGACTGACTTTACATCTGACTTCTAGGTAAAGGGAGGATGGAAAACCAGCAGGTCTTGGACCTCGAGGACTGTGATTTGAGGACCAGGGTTATATGCGATTTGGAGGTCAGCCCGTTTGTTTTTGCATTTATATCATATGTGCCCCTACAATTTTCTCAAGTGGCGCATGTGAGCAAAGATTGACATACAACATCTCAGTTAATCAAGGCTCAAACCAAAAGTAAGCTAAAAAGTACATGAAGAACAAAAGTTAACACAGCATGGGGTGTGGTAAAGTACAAGCTAAACAACAAGAGGTAAAAACATAACCTGAGGAGTATTGAAGCACTAAAAACAAATGTTATGATTGTTTTCACTTAAGTAGTTTATTATAGCACTGTCTCAGCTGAGTGGTGGGCAGATCTAAAAACGTCATCAACAGTCATTTGCAAAACTGTGCCTGAGCACCACACAAGTTTTTTGTTTTTTTTGTTTTTTTTTTAAACCAAAGTGTTTTAGGATAATTGATGGTGTTTGAAACCTACATACCACAAACACTCTCAGAAAAAAGTACTTACTTGCTTTGGAACATAAAAGTACCTTTAAGACGCTAAAAAGATTCACATAGGTACCTTGAGATCCTATAATTAGCCCTAGGGGGGACTTAAGTGCTGAATGTACCTTGTGGAACAGAAATGGACTCCTACTGTACCCCTATATCTGACAGTGTATATGCTTATAAAATCATTCAATAATTTCACGTGTGCTTCAATTATTGCATAACCGGTAATCAGCAGGAATTTTCTTTCTGAAAAATCCCTTTACAGAACAAACATAGCTTTTTGAATACAGTATATTGCTGTTCCCCAGCTTGTACCCATCCAAATATTTCAATGAGTTGATTGGGTTCATTAAATTCAACATAAGAATGTCTCATTTTCGGAAATTCAGTTCTGGTGTTCATTCTGGGGCTGGTGCTTGCAGTGCTGCTCTCCATGTTTCCAGGTTCTTCTTTTTATCCAGTGCGGTAACTTCCCCAACTCATGGCATTGGAATCGAACAGGCACACTCTGAAAAATCTAAAAAAGCAAGCAGTCAACAAGAGGAGGAGACTAGGTTGCTTATGCAGAAAGCAGTGCCTTTTAAAGTGTTTTTTCTCACCCCTTAACCTGGTTTCTGAACTCCAGTTATATGTTACATGGCATTTATGAAGCCTGGCACAGAGAGCAAACGGGTCATTCAAGTCTATGCATGTGCACTGACTGTGCCATGTGCTAAGAAGTGGTATAGTTTTGACAGTAGTAAGCAAGGAAAAAAACTCCGGCACACTGTCTTCTCACTCGCAATAATTCATTAGGACAATGTTTTGGTTAACTGACCTTCCTCAAGACATCAAACAGAACAAATAGGAGAGCACATCTTAAGAACAGGCTGGGAGGTCTACGCGGTCCAATCAGGTAATATAACATGACCACAAATAAGACGATGGATAGATAAAATTTATACCATCTCTACATGAGCAGCATCAGAGATAAAAAATTAAAGCTGTAAAAAAAAAAGGTAGATTCACCTGATTGCACCTGAAACACTAAATCACTTGGTGCCTCCAGTCCCAAAACGTTTATTTAGCATTATGAAAAAGAATGTCAACATTACAAAGAGGTAAATACTTCATTTTTGCATGTATCAGAATTGGAATGTGTTCATTTTTAACCATCAATGAAATTTATGTGGTGAAAGATCAACTAATGCACTGTTCAACTGTTTTCAAAAGATAATTTCTAAATCTCTGCTTTTATTTTAAATTTAGTTCAACACACCTTCCCAACATCTTTTTTAAAATTTGGGATTGAACTAAGTTGAAAAAATCAGTTCATTGAAAAGAATAAACATGATTACAACTTCATTATTGACAGAGAGATGACCGGTTAACCCCATAATGCCCCCTGTATCATATGATACACCAAATTTGAAGGACCATGCCCACCTGGTAAGATTCAACACAACCACGACTGCTCACTGTATCATATCTGATACACAGTGCTGCCACCTGGAAGAAAAAAGTGATATTACAGTAGTAGTCTTGTTGTGATTCTGCTGTCTGCCATGTTCTGTTCTGCCTTGCCATGCCTTATATTCTGATTTTGCCATGTCTTATGATTATGATTCTGCCTTGCCATGTTCTGACTGCCCTTTGTGCAATTAGATCTTTTGCTTATGTCTGACTATTCCTTGATATGTCTATTGTGTTTTGGTAACTCTGATTTGTTCATTTATTATCTTAGTCTTACTTCTCCATATTTTGCATTTTACCATAGTGTTATTCCGGTCCATGTTCTGCTTTCCACTTCGCATTGCACTTTGTCTCCCCCTGTCTGGTCTCTTGTATTGTCACAGCTTTCAGCCCCGGTATGCGTCTCACTACTTTGGGTGATTTAATGGGATCTGGTTTCAATCTTCCTTCTCCATCTCGTTTACTTCCTTCCCCTTACTTTTTCTATATAACTAAACCTACTAACAGTTTGTTATTTTCGCTAATTTACAAACCAACACTAACATTCTATATTAGACTAACTTACTTACGAGCAATCGGGATTGTATAGCTGCACTTACTAATTGACTAACAAGCTCTCGGCACTCGCCCTGTTCTAGTCTTCGCCTCTTGCTTTTGTTCAATCTGCTCTGCTGTGTTTCTTGCAGATTCTCTGCACCTGTCTTATCTCTGTTCTGCCTCTCACTCTGTGCACTTATAAATCTCTAACCGGATCCGTTGTTCTGTCTATAGGCTGTCCCGAGATCCCTGTCCGCGTTTTGGCTCTTGCCTATTTCATGTGATTAGGTTCTCCCTCTTGTTCCACCCCCTGTAATTAGTCTCATTTCCAGCACCCGTGTTCTGTGTAACATGTGATTCCCCCGGAGTGTATATTAGAAGTCTTTTCACAGCACTTCCCCGTCAGATCGTTTCCTCAGTCTTCTTGTGCCACGGTTCTCTCGTATTGATTGCTCAGTGATTATCTTTCTGACTTTTCCACCTGGCTTTTCGATTTTTGCCTTCGTGATTTTGGATTATTGTTGCATCTGTGTGTTTTGACCTTTTTCTGCCCGACCATGAGGTCTATGTTTGCTGCCCTGGTAGCGATTCGGATTACGCCCATTGGATTCTGGTTTTGCTTCTTTGACATACCTGTACCTGTGAACCAGACCCATTTCTGTCCGACTAAGATTACTGTGATTGCTGCCCTGGTTTTTGATTCAATTTTTGCCCAACTGGATTTTGATTTTTGGAGTGTTGACTTTGTACCCTTGCCTTCTACCCTGTGGGGGTGCTCCCCCTTTATTAATAAAACAAGTTCTACTGCATTGCTTGGTTCTCGCAACTGGTTCCTGATCGCACCCTCACAAGTCTCTCCCCTAGTCACTCACTTTAAGGTAGTAGCTCCCATATGAAATGGGAATTCATGAATTTCCTTGGACTTTGGCAGTGAAGTTCGGCATTCCAAGGTAAATATTACACAAAAACTTATTCTTATACATGTTAAGGGATAGCTATAGATAGTAGAGAGCATATAAATAATTTGAAATTTTGAGTGTTGAGTTCTGGAGGGTTGTTGATTTTTGGCTGTATCAGATATGATTCTCCTGGAATTAGAAGTTCTGTCCAGCAACGTATATTTTGCTGTCACAAAACCTAATGATGAACAGTGAATCTGAATACTACAAAAATATTACTGGGTCATATTTTTCCTATAATCATGTCTGTGTCTGGGCATTATAGGGTTAAGCAGGTATCAATACGTAAAAAGTTCCCATTCACCTTTGCTTCCTTTGAGAGAAGGTCTCATATCAGGCGTTGATCGAAGCATCCGAGCTCTCTCGAGGACCGTCTCTGAGAGCCATGACTGAAAGCCCTGCAATAGACGAACCCATCAGTACTCAACACATTTAGCACATTGCCATTGGGATGGATTACATCACTTAGTAGCAAACACAGGATAATGTGCGCATTGCCCTGTACTTATATTGGCAACCCTGGGTAAATATTAGCAAAAATGCTATAGGGGGGAAAAAATCCTCCATATCCTTCATCTAAAGATTAAACCTGAATTTTAAAAAGACAAAAGGAGCAGAACTATTCATATCTTAAAATAAAATCCCCCCCCCCCCCCAAAAAAAAATGAATAAATAAAAAACTGTGCCACAATCATTGGCATCCCATAAAATCCTATAAGAAAATTCTAACAGAAGAGAAGACACACTGGCCAGTTTCCTTCAGCCCTCGATCACCATGGTACACACAAAAAATAGAGCAATGACGTGTGAAGGAAAGTTGTTGAGCTTCAGAAATAGGGATTTGGCTTTAAAGCTGCAGTTGGTGAGTTTAAGAAAAGTAACTTTTTGTCACTTTTGCTAAAACTGTCACTGTGTACAGATAGTATTACATTAAACTAGTACTCTGTAATTAAAAAAAGGCTCCTTTAAACCCACCTAATGCTCATACTGCAATTTAAAAAGAATCGTTTGGACCGACCAAAAAGAACCAATTAGAGCCGGATGGTGTCTGACAGCCGTCAAACAGTGCACATGCACGCACTGCAGACAGCCTCAGTTCACGCCAGTGCTCAGTCAAGTTCAAATCTCCGACAGTGGGTTCAGGAGCTTAGAGCCATCAGCGAGGAAAAAAATACCGATACCTTCTTACTGGCAACAGCACACATGGCTAAGACAAGTAAAAAAGGAAGCCAGAAGAAAAAAGCACAAAAGAAAGAAACAAAACCCGAGATAAAACCAGAGTGAACATCGGAGTGGCTTTTTAGAGGTGGAAGGAACTCCACAGGTAAACCCCTGCTTTATTTGTTGGTTCATTTTTGCTCTGCAAATAAGCGAGTTGGTGTCGCTGAGACATGCTCACCAAACTAACCCCAGCCCTAACCAGCATCAATTCATTTTTGCTCTGCAAATAAGCGAGGGAACGTCGCTTACAAGCACAGTCGCTGTTTGAGTGGCCCGAGTCTTGTAATTGTTTCAGTACTCCACAGTGCATGTGATGTCGTGTTACCGTGATATTGCAGTCAAGCTAACATTAGCTTGTTTCAGATGCTAGGGCTAACGTTACTGGCGTTCTTTTATTAGAGAGCAGCAGAAAATATCTTTGTGAAGTGACCTGGCAGTCTTATCAGTTGTGTTGTCTTTAAAAGTATGTGTTACATTTCTGTGCTCTCACAGCTAAATGCTGACATACATGATTTACTGGCCTTTCAGCTGGATTCATGACATTTTCTGTCCTAAAAAAAACAATAATTTACTGAAATAAGAATGTGCTAGGTTTTTAAGGAATACATACTGCTGTAGATTAATTTTCATGTCGACATGATTTATTTCTGCTTGTTTGTCATTAGACCTGAAAAATTTGGGGCTAATGTCCCTCCCTTTATTGAAAATAATTAGTCCTGGCTAATTCTAGATGGGTTTCCTTTATCAGCACGTTTTCCAATTCAAGAATAATCAAGTAGCAATCGAAGAGACGGCTTCTCTCCCTCATGCGATCTAAAAGCGAGAAAATAATGGGCTGCATTCAGGACAGAAAAATAATTGAATTATAATTAGGTCTATGCAACTGCACTCGGTGACGGCTGCAGCTTTAATAAAATAACCAATAAGTTGAAAATACCCATTGTTACGATGAAGCAATAAAGAACATTAAGGCATGTAGCAATATTAGTCTAAATCTGCCTGGAAGACTGAGGCCCTATTTTTTTGCACTCACTGAAAGGAGGATGGTTCAAGTGTTCAAAGAAACTCCATGGATCACAGTTGGAGAAGTGAATAAATTAATCATGTTTTGGTGTCAGACAATCTCTTAAACTACGATCAGACAGCCTTTATGTGACTGAAAAAATGGAATCCTTCAGCAATAATCCCCAGAGGTGGGTTTGGCTTAATAAATAAATAAACATTCCTTCAAAAACCATACCCCCACAGTGAAATGTGATGGAGGATCTTTAGTGTTGTGGAGCTGCTTTATTCTCTTTCTCTCAAAGGCACTTGAACAACGCATCATGAAGTATGAAATGAAGGGGATCCAATAACTTGTGGCACACATATTTTTGAAAAAATTTTCATGATTATACACTGACCAAAACTTCCAACGCAGCACTCGGGTTTATTGCAACACATGTCATTTTCTAAAGATAAATTTAACAATACATAACCAATATTAAGATTCAAATCAAAAACAGTTTTAGAGTCAGGAATGAAGAACAGATTTTTCCTGGTTTCCAATTCATTGCATCAGTTAAAGGCACAATTCTGGATCAACAAAGTCAGTATCTTGTATGGCCTCCTCTGGCGTCAAACACAGCCTGGATTCTGCGATGCGTGGAGTCAATCAAATGCCGAATTTCAGCCTGTGTGATGCCGTCCCATTCCTCCTGGAGTGCTTGACGCAAAAGTTGGACTGTGGCTGGTTCTGGATCACGCCTTCTCTCCCGGGAATCCAGGATATCCCATAGATGTTCTATAGGGTTAAATCTGGGGAATATGCCGGCCAATCAAGACCCTGAACATTATTCTGCCTAAGGTAGTCCTGACAGACTCTAGCAACATGTGGTCTCGCGTTATCCTGTTGCAGCGTTAGACGATAGCGATGGACGAGTGGAACTGCGTCAGGGGTAAGGATCTCGTCATGGTAACGGGCCGCACGGAGGTTTCCATCGATGAAAATGAGGTCTGTCTTGTGTCTACTGCTTATTCCAGCCCAAACCATCACACTGGGTCAACCCAAGCGGTCATGCTGCAGGATGGTAGCGTCAGTATAACGTTCTCTTCACCTACGCCATACACGCAGTCTTCCGTCAGACACACTCAACTATAACCTCGATTCATCTGAGAAGAGCACCCTGTTCCACCTGAGAGCATTCCAGCCCAAATGTGCCCTTGACCATCGCAGACGGACGCGGCGACGTGCAGGAGTCAACACCAAACCACGGCGGGGACGACGGTTGTGCAAGTCGGCTTCACGCAGGCGGTTGCGTACAGTTTGGTTGCTAATCCAGTTCTGGTGACGACCTCTGGTCTGAGCAGCAGTGACTGTAGCTGGCAGGAATCGATTGTGCAGGTGCTGGAGGCGAATATGGCGATCCTGCTGAGGGATGGTGACACGTGGCTGATCACCGGTGCTTCCTGTTTCATTATACCGGCTCTAGAGACGTGATATGGTCGACACGTGGACGCCCAGGTTCCTTGCAACCCGTCTTTATGACATTCCACCAGTGAGCATACCAACGGCTCGCTCTCGCTGATTTTGACCTAGCTGCGGCATGGTCACACGTTGACCCAGGATAATGCAAAGGAATATTTAAGTTGCCCATTGCTACGGCTATTTATTGGCCAAATTCTCGAAGGATTAGTCAATGAGTTCTGCTCAACCTGACGGGATAGGCAAAATTCTAACCAATGTGCATTCAAGCAGAACGAGCTGCCCACACAACAAAATCAAAACAATTTTCTGAGCTTTTAAGTTGTAGTTGATGAATCATGGCTCAAAACCAATATCCCATTTTATGTACACCAAATATTTAAAAATTGTATGTGTTGCGTTGGAAGTTTTGGTCAGTATAATTGAAATTTTTCTTTCAATCACTGTATTTCAATTGAATTATCTTTTTTTGTTAATATTCTGAATTCATGATCTTATGGATAAGATGTTGGTTTGTCACGAATTTGTTTATATTTGCCACGGGTGCAGATATAAGAGCGAGGCAGTGCACGCGTGGAAAATGCATCTTTTTCATTTTCACACATCAATGACCATTTATCTTCCCAGGCAAGCAATGATCCGCCAGTTAGGAAATTGTCCAGAATTAGAATTCTGACGATTTTCTGATGATTTTCATGGATGAAACTCTGCAAAAATGAACATCGTTTTAACACACATTGGAAACTAACGTCTTAGGGGTGTTTTCACACATAGGGTGTTTAGGTCGACCTAACTGACTAGGCCGGCCTAATTGTTGCGGTGCGGGTAGTGTAGCCGCACCCGAGGTCGACCTAAACAGCCGTACCAAGAGTGGCTGGAAGGGGTGGTCTCGGATCGATGCACCAAACCCCAAACCCTCCCAAGCCCAGAATTTCCTCACCTCCGCCATAGGGTTATAATGTAAAATATCAGCTAGCTGCAATGGGATACAAGCTAGCTGTGAATGAGCCCATATGGTTACATGGTATGCCTAATGTAACGTTTAGTTCTATTTCATCCCTGCTGACCGCCAGAGACGGTGCTTAAAGCACTGAATATTCCCCTTCGCGCATGCGTAGTTCGAGTATGTATGCCAACAATGTCACCTGTGACCCACGGATGACCCGAAGAAGATATATCTTCCGGTGTCACCTGAGTATCATTTCCTTTTTTTCTTCTTGCACGCAGTTTGCTTGCTTGGAAAGCATTGAGTCTACTGCTTCACTACTAACCACTTTAAACTCTAGTAGTTCCGCGACCGTTGTCGGTCGGAGCAGCGATCGTTCGCCCTCCAGGAGCTGCAACGGCGATCTCTCTCTGTTTTGAGAGAGACTACACTTTACTTTGCTGTGTTTGTTAATTACTTGTCGGTGACGGTTATGTTCGTGCATCCTCATCCCGACGTTTAATTTAGTCAGTCGAGCTGACTTTGTTTGCAGGCTGGCGGGTTGCATTTGCATTTGCATAGTTGCATTTGTGTTGTTCACTTAGCAACGGTTTCAGCCAGAGCAAATCAGTTCATAGATAAATTTTTCATTAAACTTGAACACTTTCCTGTTTATTTCAATGATACGCTATCGCTGTCACTCGGTTTTAGATGGTTTTCTTATCTACAGCGTCACTTTGAAGCCTAACCTATTAAGAATAATTGTAATCTCTTGCCAAATAATGAAGTTACCATACTCTGTTCACCTTTTGCTAAAAGCCCCATGCATGACCGTAGAATGGTTCACCCACGAATTCGTTCAGGAAGGTGTGTGTTTTTCCGCAGATCACCGCGAGCATGCTATCAGTCATCATAACAGAGTCGTTGGTTGAGTTTTTGAGAAGGTCGCTGTCCCTTGTCCTCAAATGCTTGTATGCACTGCGCAGAAATGGCCACGAGCACTATGAATGTTTTCTGTTATTTTGGACGATGGGTTTACTCCAGTCTTTTGGATGAATCACTTTAAAAAAAAAATCAGTATTTTTAATTTAGCTTTTTATGATACAATTTAACATGCATTGCGTTTACTGCAAAAAGTACTGTATTATAAGCAGACAACAAGTATCTCGGCTTATGTTGTGACAGTAATTAAACATTTCATGCAAATATGGGGTGGACTATTCCTCTCGCGTCTGCCCTTCTTTGACTCAGTGTGTCGCTGTTCTTTGCAACTAGAGGTTGAATAACCCAGCCCCTTTTAGTTTTCCCACATTACATGCAATAAATGCTGCTGCAAGAAGGTCGCCATCTTGCATTTTTCACTTGAATTAGCTGAAACCGTAACGAAATTGTTCCTTTTTGTTGTGCTTTCATCTACATGATTGGGAAACAGCGTTCAGTTCAGTTCAGTCGCTGAAAGAAGAACTCCTCGCGACACCGAGTGGAACATTAAACTGAACCGTGATCCTACTGGTTCTGATTCTGGCCCATTGGCGATATTTGATATTCTGTTCCAGAGGAAACTAATAATAAATATGTCATTGGTAGCTTGACTAAGGACGTCTGTTTGGATACCACAGTCTTGGAGGCTCGACAAGCTTACGTGGATTACCAGAATAAGTGGCGATATTGTGGAATAGACTTCGCCACTGGAGATCTCATTGTTCTCGAAAGAATTGACAGGGAGAAGCTTTGCCAGCAAATAAAAGCAGTCATGCCTTACACTCTGAATTTTGAGTTCATATATGAGAATCTGCTGGAGCTGTATAATACTGTCTTAGATGTAGAGGACATGAATGAACCCTCCAGTTTTTTCCAAAGACATTGTCAAATTAGAAATAAGTGAGACTGCACTAATCAGGAGTCGCTTTCAAAGACCTACTGCTTGCGATTTGGACGTTGGAATACATTCGTTTCAAAACTACATTGTGGAACAAAGTCGGTACTTTGAGCTCGATGTGCAAAGCACCAAAGAGAGCGGCAAATATGCAGATATAGTGTTGAAGAACACACTTGATTGAGAAAATGACAGGGAACATACGCTAATGGTGACTGCGGGTAAATCTGGTTCAGTCATCGTTCACATTCTTGTTATGGCTGTCAATGATATTACTCCTGAATTCCTGAAAACGCTTTACAAAATCAACTTATTCGAAAATGTTCTGCCTGGAACGTTTGTTGTCAAAGTTAGTACGACTGGTAAAGACGAGGGTGCCAATGCTGCAGTAAGTTACAATATTAACCACATTTCCAAAAGCTCAATCCAGTTATTCCTGACAGCAAAAGTGGTGAGTTGAAAGTGATTGACAAAATTGATTATGAAGAGGTTTCTTCCTACGAAATTGAAATACAAGCCGAGGATGGGGGAGGCCTAACTGGACACTGTAAGGTCGTTGTTCAAGTAATAGATGTAAATGATTACGCAAAATAAGTTATAAGTGCAAAATCAACCGTAAACACTATTCCAGAGAATGCCTTGGCAGGTACTGAAATCGCTGTCATAAAAGTTAAAGAATTTGATGATGGTGACAACATTGGAGTTCACTGTGCCCTTTCTAATAATGATCATTTTGAATTACAATCATCTATTCAAAGCTACTTCACTGTGGTAACCAAAACTGCACTTTATCGTAAGGACGTTTCCGAGTTTAATGTCACCGTAACAGCCATGGATGAAGGTTCTCCACCACTTTCCACAGAGATACTTTTATATTTAAAACAATCTGATATTAATAACGCTCTTGTCTTTGATGAAATTTCATACAATGCCTATGTGATAGAAAATAATAAACTTGGCACCTCTGTTGTCTCTGTGAGTGCAAAAGACCAAGACTGGCGAGAAAATGGCACGGTGTCTTACTTCATGTTATCGGGTGAGGTCAGTGGTGTTCCTTTGTCCTCATTTTTATCCATTAATGGGGACACTGGTGTGATACATGCTGTTAGATCACTTATTATGAGCATTTCAGAGGCTTCAAAGTTCAGGTCATTGCCAGAGACAACGGTTCCCCTCCACTCAGCAGTAATGTAACAGTGAGTGTGTCCATCACAGATGTACACACCATGCGTCTAGGCCAAGGAGGGTCCTAGATAAGGCGGAAGGTCTCAGCATGTTTTCCTTTGCTGTAAGGAAAATAAAGACTCACCGGTCTCCAGTATAATAATGGGGTCTGGCTACAGTATTAGCTCGAGGCTACCACCCCAGATCAAATGTGATGACGTCTGTCATGTTCTGCTTTTAAATGGCCTGAAACATGCCTAGCGGATGCTGCAGCCCTAATATCCTAGCGGTTGCAACACATCTGACTCCATATCAAATTTAGGATAAAAAATTCTTGTTGCAATCATTTACGGTTACCATGCATTTGCATAACTGATTCTAATTAGTCAATTTATTACTTAATTTGGAGCTCCGTTGTGCATCGGACTCATAACTGGTCTATACCTTACTCTGCCGGACCAAAAACATCTGTACAACCCAATTCACCTCACCTCGATAAATTCAACCAACAACTCTCAAATTGTCATAGGATCACTGAGACGATTTGCAGGCAGATAGAAATTGTACAATTTATTTCTGCAGTTATTTAAAATTACTCAGAGTGTCGCTATATACCAACTTGGGACAGTTTAATGCGGATCTTCACCCACCCAAATGTAAAGACAACGAAATGCGTTGTTGAACACATCGAACCATCTAACTGGAAAGATCATGCTCTGTTCTTTAAATTTCAGTTCTCTTTTTTATGGAGACGTGATTTGAACGTGCCATTTTCGGATATTTAAGGATTGCTTGCGAATGATCGTTAATTTTGAGCTTAGTATGGAGCAGAGAAGATTGCACAGTCCCGTGTTCTGTCTGATGTTGTTTGCTTTCTCTCTACCTGCTTGCTTTGGAGATGTGAGCTATTCCGTTCCCGAGGAAATGAAACACGGACATGTCATCGGAAATATTGCAAAGAATCTCGGGCTGAATCTCAAAAGTCTCTCGTCTCGGAAAGCCAGAATAGACACAGCGGACGGTATCAAACGTTATTGTAACATTAACTTGAATGGTGATCTGGTTGTCGCGGAAAGGATGGATCGGGAGCAGCTATGTGGTCAGCGGCCTTTGTGTACGCTATACCAAGAGCTCGTACTGGAGAATCCATTGGAACTACATCGTATTGCTATAAAGATAGAAGACATTAATGACAACCCACCGTTGTTTCCAAAAGATACTTTCTTGATGGAAATAGGAGAATCTGCTGCTCGAGGGGCTCGCTTCCCTTTAGATGAGGCCCACGATGCGGATATTGGACTGAACGCCGTCCAAAGCTACACACTAAAAAGGAATGATCATTTTGTTTTGGCTGTTCATACGAACTCGGACGGAGGAAAATATGGTGAGTTGGTGTTAGAAAAAGAGCTGGACCGGGAGGAAAAGCAGGAGATAGCGTTAATATTGACTGCGGCTGATGGGGGGAATCCCCAGAGATCTGGTACTGTAGTTATACATGTTACTGTGTTGGATGCTAATGATAATATCCCCGTGTTTAGCCAGGCTGTGTATACTGTAGGTCTTCCTGAAAATTCTCCGTTGGGTACGACTGTGGTCACAGTCAGCGCCACCGACACAGACGCGGGAGCAAATGGCGAAGTGACATTCGAATTTAGTCGTATATCCGATAATGCGGAAAAACTGTTCACAATTAATCAAAATACGGGCACCATTACTTTGATCGGACAAATAGATTTTGAAGAAGAGTCTAATTATGAAATACGCATACAGGCAAAAGATGGCCCAGGTTTGGCCTCTTTTGCGAAGGTAATCATTGAAATCAGTGATGTTAATGACAACACACCAGTGATAGTCCTAAAATCGTTGCACAATCCCATTTCCGAGGACACGTTGCCAGGAACTGAGGTGGGCATCATAAACGTGCAGGATAAGGACTCTGGGGCCAATCGTCAGGTCCGCTGCTCCATTGCACAAAATTTGCCGTTCAAATTGATTCCCTCAATCAAAAATTATTACTCGCTGGTAACTACTGGGAATTTTGACCGCGAAGTAATTTCTACTTACAACATAACGATCGAAGCAAACGACGAAGGCTCCCCTCCTTTGTCTTCATTTAAAATCGTGCGCTTGTCTATATCAGACGTGAATGACAACCCGCCTTTATTTGACAAGCAGTCATACAGCGCCTACGTGACTGAAAACAACAAACCCGGAACCTCTCTTATTTCAGTAAGGGCGAGAGACTTGGACTGGGGACAGAATGGGACCCTGTCATATTCTTTGGTATCCAGAGACATGAATGGTGTTCCTGTGTCCTCATTTCTATCCATCAACGCAGACACTGGAGTGATCCACTCAAGCACTTCATTTGATTATGAGAAGGTCAGGAGCTTCAAAGTACAGGTTGTTGCCAGAGACAACGGTTCCCCTCCACTCAGCAGTAATGTGACAGTGAGTGTGTTCATCACAGATGAAAATGATAACTCTCCACAGATACTATATCCTGCGCCTTTGGGGAACTCCTTCATGACAGAGATAGTCCCTAAAGTTGCTCATGCTGGTTCACTGGTTTCCAAAGTAATCGCTGTGGATGCAGACTCTGGGCAGAACGCGTGGCTCTCGTATGAGATCCTGAAATCTACTGATACAGGACTTTTTTCTATTGGTCTGTACAATGGAGAGATCAAAACACGGAGGGACATTTCAGAGTCCGATTCCATGAAGCAGAACCTTGTAATATTGGTGAAAGATAACGGAAAACCTTCTAAGTCTACTACATGTCCAGTGTATTTGCTGATTTCCGATAATTTGGCCGAAGTTGCCGATTTAAAAGATACGTCTGATGCGGGTTATAACTCTTCGTTAACTACATATTTAATAATTTCCTTGGTCGCTGTATCCACGTTCTTTTTGACCTTCATTATTCTTGTCGTGGCTGTGAGACTTTGCCGCAGAAGAAAGCCGAGGCTGATGTTTGACAGCGCAGTGGCGGTACCCGGCGCTTATTTCCCTCCAAATTACGCAGAGGTGGATGGAACAGGAACTTTGAGGAGTTCTTGCAATTACGACACTTATTTAACATCTGGCTCGCGTACCAGCGACTTCAAGTTTGTCAGCTCTTACAATGACGTCACACTACCCACCCAGCAGACGTTGATTAGAAGTCCAATTGACGCTGCTAGTGTGAAAGTGGACTCTGACATGGAATCGAAGTGCGCAACTCTGGTAAGTTCATTTACGTTATCCACATAGCATGTCCACAATGCAAACCGCTTCATGGCCTCCTTGCAGTTGTACTCAGATGCGCTATTAACATGTCATTGTCATTGTATGAGTTATATCAATTTATAAATTATCATTCTGTTGTTTCTATGGTTTTTATTCGGACCTATCATTTTGAGCCATTTTACGCATTACTACTATCGCTGTAAAGTTTTGTGTAGTGAAAGTAAGCTGAATTTTACACGAGTTATTTCTTATTACATAACTTCTGGAGGATTCACATTTGTGCCCACTTTCACCTTGACGGCAACTTGTCTGGAACTAAGCTGTACGTGTGTCAGTGCTCTTTCACTGCTGCTTGCCTTTGTCAGTGATGGAATTTGACGGATCAAATTCATAGAGATTCTCGTGTGATCGAATAGCTGCACTCCTTTACTAATTTCCAGTTTGAAGGTAAACTATCTGTGCATTACTGCCTCACATGGCCAATTTATTGGCTAATTTTATAAATTGTTGTATTGCTGGTGTTTGCGACATTGTATTGTTGATCCATTTTTGGCTATGCTGCTGATGTTTTTCCTTTGCCTTACTTTTATGCATTTATAATATTTGATTCAGTATTATGTGGAAATATCACGACTGCGTACATTAGATGTGTTTAAATTAATGTAATAAAATGGAATGTCATGTCTGTATTTTTAAAGCGTGATGGTCACTTTTTTGCCGGCTGATTTAAATTTGGATTTACAACTTACCCACAAAAAAGGCTACTTTCATCGGCGTATGGTAATCGGTAAAAGGTAAAATGGATAATATAAAAACGGAACTCATTCTGTCATAGGCTATAGTCAGAGGTGTATAATCCAGGTTCCGAAAGTAAAATTGTTCCGGCCACAAAAGACCTGTCAGTTGGCACTATTCTTCAGCTGGGAGGTACTAAAAAGTGAAATCTGCTGACAGGAGTTTACGGGTAGAATGAAAACATGGTAGGATTTTTACTTTCTGACCGCTGGATTATACACCTCTGGCTATAGTTTTGCAATTGCATTCACGTTTCACTTCTCGATGTGATTTAAAGAATTCGAGATTTATTTTGAAGCTTCGCATATCAGTTTTCCCTGCCCGAGTATTAAATTATACCTTAAGAGTAACTTCATTTTGGATTATCTCAACTCCAGTTAATGATATATTTATTGTTGGATGTGCTTATTTAGATGTACTCCTAGTGTCGCTGTTCACCCGCGAAGGGAAGTCTACGATGTTCTCCACCCACAAAAGAAATATTCAGGAGCCCGTGGCTTCAACATAAAGAGACTTAGAACCGCACGGACTGTAGTGCTGTTGTCTTCAAATTTGGATGATCTCGGATATCTTAAAAATAAATTGCAACGTTTGTACAGATTTGATGAAATAGAGTACAGTTACCCTGTGGTTTAATTTAAAATGTATATTAAAGGATTGAATGTTATTAACCAGGCGTGCTTTTTTATTATTTTTTTCATTGTCGTGCCTACTTCCTTGGGAGATGTGAGCTATTCTGTTCCAGAGGAGATGAAACCAGGAACTGCAATCGGAAATATAGCAAAAGATCTAGGTGTTGATGTTGAAACTATAAGGGCTCGCAAAGCCCGTATTGATGCTGAAGGTAGTCGCCGACGATATTGCGACATTAATCTGAATACTGGTGAATTGGTTGTGTCTGAAAGGATTGACCGTGAAGAGCTATGCGGCGAGAAGATGACCTGTCATGTGAAATATGCTTTTGTTCTGGAGGATCCTTTGGAGTTACATCACATAATCCTTCAAATTCTGGATATAAATGATAACTCGCCTCGGTTTACCAAGAATGTTATGCGTCTGGAAATTCGAGAATCTGCTGATAAAGGTGCGCGCTTTCCGGTGAATGAGGCCCGTGACGCGGATATTGGACAGAACGCGGTACAAAGCTACACGCTACAAAGGAATGATAATTTTGTTTTGGATGTGCATACGAACAGAGAAGGTAGAAAATACGGAGAGTTGGTTCTGGAAAAAGAGTTGGATCGTGAGGAACAAAAAGAAGTAACATTGTCATTAACTGCAACTGACGGAGGGACTCCACAGAAATCTGGTACTGTGCTTATACACATCACTGTTCTTGATGCTAATGATAACATCCCTGTGTTTAGCCAGGCAGTTTATACGGCTAGCCTACCAGAAAATTCACCTTTAGGTGTTGTAGTGCTCACAGTGACCGCCACTGACGCAGATGAGGGACCTAATGGAGAAGTGACGTATGAATTTAGTCATATTTCTGAAAAAGCAAAAAGAGCATTTTCTGTTGATCAAAAAA
Source organism: Gymnothorax reevesii (assembly GCA_029721435.1). Taxonomy (NCBI): domain Eukaryota; kingdom Metazoa; phylum Chordata; class Actinopteri; order Anguilliformes; family Muraenidae; genus Gymnothorax; species Gymnothorax reevesii. The sequence continues at coordinate 40,300,166 of CM056590.1, forward strand.
CGGGGGAAGTTTCCGTTATCGGACCAATAGATTACGAAGAAGAGTCCACTTATGAAATGCACGTTGAGGGAAAAGACAGAGCTGGGTTGACTTCTCAGGCTAAAATAATTCTTGAAATTTCTGATGTGAATGATAATTCACCCGTTATAGCTTTAAAATCGCTGAACAATCCCATCTCGGAAAGCACATTACCTGGCACTGAGGTTGGCATCATTCATGTTCAGGATCTAGATTCAGGGGCAAATGAACAGGTCAACTGCTTTGTTGAACAAAATGTTCCTTTCAAGTTGGTCCCCTCAATCAAAAATTATTACTCAATGGTAACAACTGATGAACTCGACCGTGAGCTGCTTTCTGAATACAACATGACTATTACAGCAGTGGATAAAGGCTCCCCACCACTTTCCTCCTCAAAAGTTATTAAACTCTCTGTGTCAGATGTGAACGACAATGTGCCCATTTTTGATGAGCAGTCGTACAATGCATATGTGAATGAAAATAATAAACCCGGATTCTCTGTTATTTCTGTGAGGGCAAAAGACCCAGACTGGGGACAGAATGGTTCAGTTTTCTATTCTCTGCTGTCCAGTGAAGTCGGTGGAATTCCTCTGTCCTCGTTTTTATCCATTAATGGGGACACTGGTGTGATACACGCTGTTAGATCATTTGATTATGAGCAGTTCAGGAGCTTCAATGTTCAGATCATTGCCAGAGACAACGGTTCCCCTCCACTCAGCAGTAATGTGACAGTGAGTGTGTTCATCACAGATGAGAATGATAACTCTCCACAGATACTATATCCTGCTCCTCTGGGGAACTCCTTCATGACAGAGATGGTCCCCAAAGCTTCCTCTGCTGGATCCCTTGTTTCCAAAGTGATTTCTGTGGATGCAGACTCTGGGCAGAATGCATGGCTCTCTTATCATATCCTGAAGCCCTCTGATCCAGGACTCTTTGCAATTGGTCTGCACAGTGGAGAAATCAGGGTGCAGCGGGACATTGCCGAATCGGATACTATGAAGCAAAGCCTTGTTGTCTTAGTGAAAGACAATGGAAAACCTTCTCTCTCTACATCCTGTTCAATATATTTACTGATTTCTGATAACCTAGCAGATGTTCAAGAGTTGAAAGATGCTTCATATGAGGAGAACAGTTCAAAATTAACAACATATTTGATCATAGCTTTGGTTTCTGTTTCCACCTTCTTCCTGGCATTCATCATTCTGATCGTGGCCATGAAGTTGTGCCGTAGAATGAAACCCCAGCTGTTGTTCGACAGCGCAGTCGCCATTCCAAGTGCATGTTTCCCTCCCAACTATGCTGAAGTGGACGGAGCAGGAACCCTTCGCAGTGCTTACAATTATGACACATATTTAACAACCGGCTCACGTGCCAGTGACTTCAGGTTTGTCAACTCTTACAATGACATGACACTGCCTACCCAGCAGACATTGGGAATGAGCCCTGTTGATGCTGATGGAAAGAAAGAGGCTAGTGGGAGTGTATCTGGATGCTCAACTTTGGTAAGTTGGTCTACACAGAGTTTTGCTGCTTTTGTATAGGCTAGAGACATACTGGTGTAGCATGACCATGTCATTTATCAATAAATATCTTGGTTTTTTTTTTTTCTTTTTACTGGCTTGTTATTTCAGAGACAGTGTTTTACAGCAAAACAAGCTTTTTTTTCATACACTCAACAAAAATATAAACGCAACACTTTTTTTTTGCTCCCATTTGTCATGAGATGGACTCAAAGATCTAAAATTCATTCCAGATACAAAATATTACCATTTCTCTCAAACATTGTTCACAAATCTGTCTAAATGTGTGATAGTGAGCACTTTTGCTTTGCTGAGACAATCCATCCCACCTCACAGGTGTGCCACATCAAGATGCTCATCAGACACCATGATTAGTGCACAGGTGTACCTTAGACTGTCCACAATAAGTCAGAGAGTGTCGCTATTGACTGTCTCAGGCACGTTAAGGAGATCACTGCCCACCAATGTAAGAATGTTCAGAGGAAATGCATGGGCTGTTGTGTGAAGAAAATCGGAAAACCTCACGGATAATGTGCTATTGTCTTTCAGTAGATTGGTTATGAGAAGTTCTCTATCTTGGAATATGTCTATGGATTGAAGGAATTCGTTGAAATGCTAAAATGGGTTGTAGTTGTTTTCCAACTACAGTTATTCAGTTATTCCGTAGTTATTCAGGTTGCTGTACTAGATGCTAATAATAATATTCCTGTGTTCAGCCAGAACATGTATAAGGTCAGTCTTCCTGAAAATTCTCCTTTGGGTACTTTAGTGGCGACGATTAGTGCCACTGATGCTGATGAAGGGGTTAATGGTGAGGTGACGTTCGAGTTCGCTCGTGTTTCGGATGAAGGAATTAATTTGTTCTCGCTTGATCCACGTACTGGACAAATTAAAGTCTCAGGATCCGTAGATTTCAAGGAAGAGTCCACATATGAAATGCGAATACAAGCTAAAGATGGGTCTGGATTGGCTTCGCTTGCTAATGTTATTATTGAAATTATTGATGCGAATGACAATGCTCCAGTGATATTTGTTAAATCTCTGAACAATCCTGTCCCAGAGAGTGTGTTACCTGGGACGGAGTTTGGGATTATTAATGTCCAGGATAAAGAGTTTGGGATATATCGACAGCTGAGCTGTTTGATTCAGCAAAATATTCCCTTTAGGTTAGTTCCCTCCATCAAAAATTACTATTCGTTGGTTACTACCGGGGAGCTGGACCGTGAGGCTGTGTCTGAATATAACATTACAATTATTGCTGCTAATGAGGGATCTCCACCAACGTCATCCTTAAAAACTGTGCGGCTATCTGTGTCTGATGTTAATGACAATCCACCTACATTTGAAGAGCAGTTATACAGTGTCTACCTGGCTGAAAATAACAAACCAGGATCTTTGGTTATCTCTGTAAAGGCAAGAGACCCATGAGCAGTTCAGAAACTTCAAAGTTCAGGTTGTGGCTAGGGACAACTGTTCCCCTCCACTCAGCAGTAATGTGACAGTGAGTGTGTTCATCACAGATGAGAATGATAACTCTCCACAGATATTATATCCTGCTCCTCTGGGGAACTCCCTCATGACAGAGATTGTCCCCGAATCTACACAAGCAGGGTCTATAGTTTCTAAGGTGATTGCAGTGGATGTTGACTCTGGACAGAACGCCTGGCTGTCCTATCAGATCCTAAAATCTACTGATCCAGGACTTTTCACCATTGGTTTCCATAGTGGAGAGATCAGGGTGCAGCGGGATATCGCTGAATCTGACTTGATGAAGAAAAATCTTGTTATCTGTGTGAAAGACAATGGACAGCCATCCCTCTCAACAACATGTACCATATATTTATTGATTTCAGATAACTTGGCAGAAATCCCAGAGCTGAAAAATATGTCATCTGAAGAAAGCAGTTCCAAATTAACTTTATATTTGATCATTGCACTGGCCTCTGTGTCAGCATCTATCCATTTTTTCTTTATTTTAATTGTGACCGTGAAGTTTTGCAGAAGTAGAAACCCCAGACTGTTGTTTGGCGGGGCAGTGACTATTCCCAGCACTTACTGTATTTTCCTCCTAATTATGCGGAGGCGGAAGGCGCTGAAACTTTGCGGAGTTCCTACAATTATGACACGTACTTAACAACTGGGTCGCAAACCAGTAACTTCAAGTTCCTCAGCTCTTAGAATGATTCCATGATTCCCGCAGGTCGGGCGAAGCCGAATGAAACGACTCGGGATGAAGAGCTCCCGGGTTCTGCATCTGCAAGCTCATCTCTGCTAAAACAGTTTATATTCATTCTGATAAATTATTGTCCTGTAACTATGAATCCCAAGCAACTAACTGGTATGCAATGGGGTTAGCATTAAGATCTACAGGGTTCTGACACATTTTCAAATTCAAGCACTTTCAAGTACTTTCAAGGTGCATTTTCAAGCTTTTCCAGCACCTGACAGCTGTGGCAAATTACATATTTAACAGACTACTTATAGTGGTCTATCATGAAATAAATGCAATTACGGCAAAAATTCAAAGTTTCAAGCACATTTTTCAAAAACTGAACCTTGAGAACACCAGGTATAAATTTTAGCAGTTTCAAGGTTTTCCAGCACCCACAGAAACTGCAGGTTTTATTTTAGTATATATGAGAGCGAATTAGTCCCCTATGTCCAAAAAGGTCTTAACTTCTGTGCAACGTTACCTCTTATTTTACAAAGTGCCAACTTCTCCACAACCAAGCCGGTTATTTGTGAAGTTGGGTTTATTCTTATGAGTCTTTAGGACTTGACATTAACTTTCCTACATTATGCAAAAGAAACAGGCAAATTATATATAGTCATTTTGGGGTCTATTCTCCGATGCGCGTAAGTCGAAAAAAAGCGCATAGCTACGCGCTTTTCAGCCTACGCGTATTCCTCCCTCGACTTAAGTCTGTGCATTACGCGCCCCGAAGGCAGTTATGCGCTTGGGGCTGAGCAAGGCCAAAATCGGGCCGTTTCCGGGCGTTTCTCAGGCAAATAACACTTACGCGTATTCTCCCCCTGGCTTACGCGCTTTTTCTGTTAGTGCTTTTGAGGGCTGTATTAAGGTCAAGCGCCAACATAAGGCGAAATGGAAAATTGCGCTTGATGTCGGTTATAGGCCGAATTTTAACATTAATTTTATTTAATTTAACATGGTAAAGGTTGAGACATTCAATATTCGATTGTTCTTCCTTATTTCTAAACTACAGTTCTCAAAGCCATAATAATTTATCAAACGAAATCATCACATGATATTACGCATCAGGCTCTTCTCCAATCAGTTCAATTACCAACGCAAAACAATTAATTAATACGAGTATACATAAGACCATCATTCCACCATGCCCTCAAAATCTAAAACCAAAATGCCAGTCTTGCATTTGCTTGCACTCTTGTGTGATAGGGAAAGAGTAAGAGGAGCGTGCCGAGCTTGAAGGCAACCACGCAGATATCGGCTTCGTTTGGACATCCTGGGACTAACAAACATCAAGGGCATCCAGCGCTGGACCGTGCATGAGGCAATCATCTATGTTTGCCGACTTCTGGATGAACAGCTATCCAGCCGCAGCAATTATCCACAAAACATACCCGCGGTCATCAACGTCAGAACTGCGCTGTCGCTCCTGGCATCTGGGTCGTTCCAGAGAGTAGCTGGTGATGTCATACACATATCACAGGCTTCTGTGTCAAGGTGTCTGACGCAGTTCATTGACGCTCCTAGTTCTTCTCCATGCACTTCCACTGCAGAAAGAGTGTATGCCATTCCCTCCTCCTGTGCAGTGAAATGCACAGGGGATGATGGTTGCCCACCACCTGTTGCATGTACACTTCTCCGGTGTGCAGAGAACCTGGCTTTTATAGCGCCCCGCAGATCTCTCCATTTATGCTTTAAATCGGGGATACTGCGCTCACATTTCAGTGATCCGATTACGCTGGATGAGAAGCGCTAAATTCTTTATTTATTATTTCATTATTGCGGCAATTTGTTTGTTTGCATAGCTTTAATGCCATGGTGGCTAGAGTAAGAAATAACAAGTGTTTGCCACTAACATGGCAATATCCCCCACCGCCTCAATTTTGTGTGTCTGTACGGATGTATGGACGGACGGATGGAGCCCAATGCTATATCCCCCGCTTCGTGCTAATCGTGCGGCGGGGGATAAAAAAAGAGATGTCTGAATTACTTCTTGTAATTGGTACAGACATACATAGGCCTACTATTACAGCAGCGTATAAAACCTTGTATCTTCAAAATGACCAACTTCACAAAAAAAAATATATATATAAAATTAAACAATAATATTAATAATAATAATAAAATAATATAAATGGATAAATATAGTTAAAACTAAAAAATGTTTAATTTTGCATGTTAGAATAGTGGACAAGAGTTTCCGTTTCTTATCAGTTTGGAGATACGAGGTTTTATTAGCAGGCCCACGATTTTCAAGTTTAAAGTCTGGTTTGCGTTTTCCATGGACCACAACTGCATTTTCATGGTTAATCAGAAAATCCTTGTTCCATATTTTCCTGATAGCCATAATCAATGAGCTTGGTACAGAGTCTGCCTCTCTTTTGCATCAGTCACACCTCTTTCATAAGGCCGCCTACATTCTGAAGTTAAGCTCTAGTCGTGATCGAAGCAAGTAGGGGAGAATACGCGTAACTCAAAAGCGCTTAACTTGAATCGCGTAAAAAAGGACTTTCGCGCTAATGGGAGAATAGACCCCTTTGTGACAAATGATGTGAAAATTAACTTACGTGTAGACTGGGGGAAAAATTGACCGAAAAATCAAGAAAAAAACAAACCACAAGTGCAGTGTATCCTTGGGAATGTCGAGAGTAGTGTTGGGTGTAAACTCTCATGGCCATTCGGCAGTCCTTTGAGGGACAAAGCCTCGAATTTGCTCAGCGGATTTCAATGAAAAGGATGAGAGAATCATCAAACTATGAGGCCTGACACAAATCTCATGAGCGAACTCCGTCTTTTCTCAGAATCCAAATAACTACACTGAACAAAAATATAAATGCCCCTTGTCAGATTTTTGAGTTTTTATTAACATTAGGGAAGCAAATCAAAATTAATTTTTGTTAATGACTAATCTTCAGATCATCGTCCATTACATCTTGATATTGGCATCTGCAAAGGAGTGACAATCCTTTAAACACCTTGGGGGTCAGGTTGAAGAACTTAAATGTTCAATATCTTGTGTGTCCACAATTTGCGTCTCTCAGAGCAACACATCTCCTTCACATAGAGTTGATCAGGTTGTCTATTGTAGCCTGTGGAATGTTATTCCATTCTTCCCAGAGGGCCACACGGAGCAGGCGCACATCATCTGGAACTGGAACACAGTTGCGGAGACGTCGATCCAGAACATCCCAAAGATGCTCTATGGGCGACGTGTTCGGTGAATACGCAGGCCAGTCCAGAACTGGAATGTGCTCTGCTTCAAGGAACTGCATGCAGACCACTCTGGTGGACATCCCTGCATTCACCATGCCAATGGCACGTTCCCGCATGGCCTGAGACATCTGAGGCTTGATGACTTTTGACAAAATTTGACATTTTGGGGTGGCCTTTTATTGTCCCCAGTATAAGGAGTGTCTGGGTACTGCTCATTCTGTCTGATCACTATCTGGAAATCCCACACCCTTGTACTGAGTGAAATCACTGCATCACTGAGAAAATGGTCACTGACAGAGAGATGGATTAAAAAAATGGTTCACAAATCAAGATAAATATCCCTATTGTACAAGTAAAAGTCAGCATATGCTCACTTAGAGTTGTTAACTCCATGTGGCATCAATATTTGACAGGGGGCGTTTATATTTTTGTTCGGTGCACAAAATGAAGAGTTTCTTTTTGGCATGTATGAACAATGGGTTTTAGTTGTGCATAATAGGAAAAAATTGTTTTGGTTGCCTGTAAAATTTTTGGTTGCCTGTAATGACTACGAGTATTATATTCTGCGGCCCATTTGTAAGAATTTGGGAAATTTCTGCGGAAATTGATGATATCAACCATTTTATAATTTGAATTACGATACCACTATTGTTTCATATATGCTGTCATCGACGAGCAATCGCATCTCTGCTCGCCGTCTTAGGAAAATTAGGATTATTTTGTAAAAGCTATAACTACAATATTTCTAACTTGAAATTACTTGCATGCCCATGCCACCCTGCGTAACTGTTCTGAGCCGCTCAACTAACGAAAGATGGCGATTTTTAAGTCTTACTCTCGGTTCTCACTCGCAATGATTTATAAGCTTCACATTTCAAAACTCTCTTAGCCTAATACAAATTCACTGGCCGTTTTTAATTCATTGCAATATTCATTTTCTGCAGTTTTTAGAAATAACTCCGAGCGTCGCTGTTCACCAGCTACGGGATGCATGATGTTCTTCTCCACCCACTAAGATATCCATACGCGAGCGGCTCAGTACTGCGCTATAGTCGTGCCGTTCTCATCGCATTCAGTTTTCTGATATTTGTGGACCTACGTTTCGCCTTGAGGAATAATAAGATTGACAGACTAAAGTCATCACGGAGGTCTGTGTCTTGGCGTTAAATATGGTCCATAATTTATATTCTGGGAGCGTCATCTTATTCTGTTTGGTTTTCTTTCTTCTCTGTCTGCCTGCTTGCTTTGGAGATGCGAGCTATTCCATCCCGGAGGAGATGAATCGCGGCTCCGTTATTGGAAATATCGCAAAGGAAATGGGTGTGGATGCCAAAACCCTGTCTCTTCGTAAAGCTCGAATAGACACTGAAGGTAGCAGCCGATGTCATTGCGACATTAATCTAGTTTCTGGCAATTTGATTGTTTCTGACAGAATTGACAGAGAAGCGCTTTGTGGACAGAAGGCTTCTTGCGTTTTAAAATGCGAGCTAGTGCTGGAGAATCCTTTGGAGTTACATCGTATATTGCTTCACATTGATGATATCAATGACAACTCACCACAGTTTTCCAATGATTTTATCGAATTAGAAATTAGTGAATCTGCTGTTAAAGGCGCACGCTTCCCATTAGACGAGGCCCACGACGCAGATGTGGGGCAGAACTCAGTTCAAAGCTACAGATTACAGAGGAATGATAATTTTGTTTTGTCTGTTCACTCTAATTCCGCCGGAGGAAAATACGGGGAATTGGTACTGGACAAAGAACTGGATCGGGAGGAACAGCAGGATGTAACATTACTTCTTACGGCTACTGACGGAGGGACTCCACAGAGATCTGGTACAGTTGTCATACACGTTACTGTATTGGATGCTAATGATAATATTCCCGTGTTTAGCCAAGAAGTGTATAAAATCAGTCTGCCTGAAAATTCACCTGCAGGCACCCTGGTTACGGCAGTCAGTGCCACAGACCCGGATAATGGACCCAATGGCGACGTCACTTATGATTTTGGCCGTGTTCCTGGTGAAATAAAGAAACTTTTTTCAATAGACCGCAAAACAGGTGAAATTAAAGTAAATGGACAAATAAATTTCGAAGAGGAGACGAACTATGAAATACGAATTCAAGCTAAAGACGGACCAGGATTAGTTTCTTATTCCACAGTTAACATAGAAATAACTGATATTAATGACAATGCTCCTAGAATATTTGTTAAATCTCTGACTGATCCTATTCCTGAAAACGTGACTCCTGGAACAGAAGTGGGAATCATTAATGTCCAGGATAAAGATTCTGGGGCAAATCAAAAACTGAGCTGCTCCATTCAGCAAAATGTTCCTTTCAAGTTGCTTCCTTCTATAAAAAATTACTATTCGCTGGTTACCACAGCGAAGCTCGATCGTGAGGTTGTGGCTAAATATAACATTACGATAGTTGTAACTGATGGGGGCTCTCCACCATTGTCATCCTCAGAAACTATTCAAGTATCTTTGTCTGATGTGAATGACAATCCACCTGTTTTTAATGATAAGTCATACAGCATCTTTTTGGCTGAAAATAACAAACCGGGAACTTCTATTATTTCTGTGAAGGCTGGTGACCCAGACTGGGGACAGAATGGCACAGTTTTCTATTCTCTGTTGTCCAATGAAGTCAGTGGTGTTCCTGTGTCCTCGTCTTTATCCATTAATGGGGACACTGGTGTGATACACGCTGTGAGATCATTTGATTATGAGCAGATCAGGAGCTTCAAAGTTCAGGTCATTGCCAGAGACAACGGTTCCCCTCCACTCAGCAGTAATGTGACAGTGAGTGTGTTCATCACAGATGAGAATGATAACTCTCCACAGATATTATATCCTGCTCCTCTGGGGAACTCCCTTATAACAGAGATAGTCCCCAAGGCTTCCTCTGCGGGATCCCTGGTTTCAAAAGTGATTGCTGTGGATGCCGACTCTGGGCAGAACGCTTGGCTCTCTTATCAGATAGTGAAATCGACAGATCCGGGACTTTTCACGATTGGTCTTCACAATGGAGAGATCAGGCTGCAGCGGGACATTTCTCCATCTGATACAATGAAACAGAACCTTGTTGTTTCGGTGAGAGATAATGGGAAACCTTCTCTCTCCACAACATGCCCAGTGTATTTGGTGATTTCAGATGACTTGGCAGACGTTCCTGAGTTGAAAGACATGTCATATGAAGAGAAAAGTTCCAAATTAACTTCCTATTTGATTATTGCATTGGTATCCATTTCCACCTTCTTCCTCACGTTCATTATTTTAATCGTGGCCTTGAGGTTTTGCTACAGAAGGAAGCCTAGATTCTTTGATGGTGCTGTGGCCATTCCCAGCGCATATTTCCCTCCCAACTATGCAGATGTGGAGGGGGCAGGAACTCTCCGTGGCTCCTACAATTATGACACTTATTTAACCACGGGTTCGCGGACTAGCGACTTCAAGTTTGTGACGTCATACAATGATGCCATAACACCCTCTGGTCAGACCCTAAATACTGGCCAAAATGAAAAAAAATTTGAGAGGGACATCACTGGACCAGGATCCGAATGCTCCACACTGGTAAATCAGTTTTATTTTCTCTAAACCTTTTGCTGCCGATTTGCAAATTCTTAGCCATATTTTATCTCCCCTGAATACCTAGTTGGATTACAATTTGGTAGAGTTTTTCATAGGTGAGAAATCCTGTTTAGGGCCTCAAGTTGAAGAAACTTTTCCCAGTGTTCGAGGTGGATTGAGAACAGATTGCGGTGTATTCGCAAATAGGGCTTATTTCAAATTATTACATTTTCAAGTTTTGCCGAAACATTTTAGATATTTAAGGCTAAAATTAATATCAGTATTCAAATATTGTTCAAGATGTTTGTAAACATGTCGTAAGATGTTTTTGGAAGATATTGTATTGTCAGTTTTATGGTTTTAAAGGGAATTTCTCATGGGACTGGCATATCAATCCACGAAAATGCATTGATTGCATGCCATTTTTATTGCTTTTTAGTGTGGTTGAGCTGTATTTCAGAGTTGCGTATTTAAATTTCAGTGTGAAAATAAATTGTCGTTCAGTCATCTTTAGTGTGTACTTACAGTTATTAGACTTCACTTTTACATCCTGGTGATCTACAATTTCTCTTGCTCATATATTTCCGTTACAATTGACTGTGAACCGTTCCATAATTCATTGTGGGTGAATCTGCTCTCACATTGGTTGTTGGGGTTCTGCATGCATTTTACAGTATTGTCGGGTATTATTTAAGATATGAATTTATACGATGGGGGCAATATAGTGCCATATTATTTGCGTGATATGACTCAAATCCGAATATAAGAATTTTATAAAACAGATTGGCCTGTCAGTTCAACCATTCTGGTCATCCATTAAGCCTTATGATGAAATATTAAATTCTCAGACTCTTGATTTGCGGCAGGCGATTCCTTTATTTTGCTCGAAACTAGAATTGGGGTTTTCCATTGCATTTTTGATAGTTTATTTATTTTATTTTATTTTTTTCATTTTCCTCGTCGAAATGGTTTTCCAAATGCACTTTTCTTGCGCTCTGAGTGTCGCTAACCAGATAGCAAGCACCTCCACTCCGGATCTGGCCCGGCTCTGGGCCGAATTCACCAGCTTAGGGATAATAGAGGAATATCTCCACCCTCTTCTGTAATATTAATAAATAGGAGACAGAGAGAGCAATCACGTTTTATTCTCGTGTTTTTTCTTTCGGTGAAACGGGTGGTTATCGTGAATTATTGTCTAAAATATAGAGAGATTATACCTCAATTTCAGATTGCAGCATGATCTACAGGAGAATCCGTGCACACAGTCGGAGGTACTGTTTCCTTCTGGCTTTTGTATCCATAGACAGTGTACTCTGGAGATTTCAGCAATTCCATTATGGAGGAGTTGAAAAATGGCTATGTTATTGGTAATATAGCGAAGGATCTTGGTGTGGATGTTAAGCAATTGTCTTCTCGCAAAGCTCGTTTAGATGTGGAAGCTAGATGTCGACATTATTGCGATATTAATCCGAATTCTGGCGATTTGGCTGTGTCTGAAAGGATTGACCGAGAAGCGCTTTGCGGACAGAAGGCATCATGCGTTTTAAAATTTGAGTTTGTACTGGAGAATCCTCTTGAATTGCATCGTTTAACGCTTCGTATTCAAGATGTTAATGACAACTCTCCTCAATTTGGATCGGATGTTATTACTCTTGAAATAATGGAATCTGCGGACAAAGGAGCTCGATTCCTCCTAGATGAGGCCCACGATGCGGATATCGGACAGAACGCGGTTCAAAGCTACTGGTAACAAAGGAATAATCATTTTGTTTTGGATGTTTATACAAACTCAGACGGGGGAAAATATGGTGAAGTAGTGTTAAAAAAGGAACTGGAGCGTGAGGAAAAGCAAGGGGTAAAATTACTACCTACTGCTGCCGACGATGGGACTCCTCAGAAAACTGGTTGTGTAAATGTTCAAATTACTGTGATGGACGCGAACGATAATATTCCTGTGTTTAGCCAGACCATTTATAAAACGAGTTTGGCTGAAAATTCTTCTCCAGGCTCTGTAGTCGTAACTGTAAGCGCCACTGACGCTGATGAAGGAACATACGGCGAAGTGACATATGATTTTAGCCGTGCGTCCGATGAACTGAATAAATTGTTTTCACTCGATCATAAAACGGGAGAGATGAAGCTGAAAGGAGTCATCGATTTTGAAGAAAAATCTAGTTATGAAATGCGATTACAAGCAAAAGATGGTGCAGGCTTGGCTTCTCATGCTAAAGTTATTGTAGAGATCATTAATATGAATGACAATGCCCCCGAGATATTTATTGAATCTCTGCAGAATCCCATTCCTGAGAATGCTGGATCTGGTACAGAGGTTGGCATCATTAATATCCAGGATAAAGATTCTGAACAAAATCAACATATCCACTGTTCAATTCAAACAAATGTTCCTTTCAAACTACTTTCATCCATAAAAAATGACTACTCACTAGTAACAATGGAAAATCTTGATCGTGAAATCATGACAGTTTACAACATAACTATTATAGCTTCTGATGGAGGTTCTCCACCATTATCTTCCTCCAAGAGTCTGCAGTTATCCATATCAGACGTTAATGACAATCCACCAAGTTTTGAAGAACAGTCCTACAGCGCCTTTTTACTTGAAAACAACAACCCTGGCACTTCTGTCATTTCTGTAAAGGCAACAGACCCAGATTCGAGGCAGAACGGTACAGTTATCTATTCCATGCTGTCTGGTGAAGTCAGTGGAATCCCTCTATGTTCATTTCTTTCCATTAATGGGGAAACTGGGGTGATTCATGCTGTTCGATCATTTGACTATGAAAAGGTCAGAAACTTCAAATTGCATGTTGTTGCCAGAGACAATGGTTCCCCTCCACTCAGCAGTAATGTGACTGTGAGTGTGTTTATAAGAGATGAGAATAATAACCCTCCACAGATATTATACCCTACTCCGCTGCGGAACTCATTCATGACAGAGATGGTACCCAAAACCGCTCGTGGGGGCTCCCTTGTTTCCAAAGTGGTTGCTGTGGATGCTGACTCTGGACAAAACGCATGGCTGTCTTGTCAGATCCTGAAATCTACTGACCCAGGACTTTTTATAATTGGACTCCATAATGGCGAGATCAGAGCGCAGCGGGATATTTCTGAATTGGATATCATGAAACAGAACCTTGTCATCTCAGTTACGGATAACGGACGTCCCCCTCAATCAACAACATGCACCATGCTTTTATTCATCTCGGATAATTTGGCAGAAGTTCAAGAGCTGAAGGAAATGACATATGAGGGAGACAACTCCGAATTAACTACATATTTGATCATAGCACTTGTTTCTGTCTCCGCGTTTTTCCTTACTTTCATCATCCTTATTGTCTCCGTGAAATTTTGCCGTCGAAGAAAGCCAAATCTATTCTTTGACGGCCCAGTGGCCATTCCCAGTGCATATTTACCTCTCAATTACGCAGATGTAGGAGGAGCAGGAACCCTGCAAAGTACATACAATTATGACACTTGCTTAACGACCGGTTCACGTACGAGTGATTTCAAGTTCATCAGCTCTTACAATGATGCAACAATCTCATCCGACAAGACCCTTAGACGGAGTCCGTATGAAAGTGTCGGGGAAACTAACCTCCATGAAGCTGAATACACGACTCTGGTAAACAATGTTTAATTTTTTTGTTCGTAAATATTTCTCTGGTTTAATAATCAATTATTCATTTACAAAGGTGAGAATTCATCACAATCACTGTCTTTACTGTGCTCGCGTAATCTGAGATAAATATTTGACTGATGTTTAGGCAATGCCCTGTGTGTAATTTAAAGTCTAAATGTTTCCAAGAGGATATAAAATGGCTGTTAATCTTGTGAAACATCTGCCTCATCACTGTTGAGGTGTTGTCATGTGGAATTTTGTACATTGAAGATGGATGCCATTGGTTGTTAGCTTTTATTTTCCATCATTTTTTTAATTGAAGGACATACTAGTCACTTGCATTAATTACATGAATGTTAAAATGGTAGTGGTTGCGTGATATTACTGGTTTGAGTTCCGAGTTGGCATGTCCCTTATGAAAGTATCCTGTAGTTATTTTTTTGTATTACTATGGTATTTTTGGCATAACCTATAGTATTACTATAGTTTGCATTGTATAACTAGAGTTGTAGGCTACTATAGCCATCACATTGTAACTATAGTAATACCACCGTGAACAGTACCATGATATTACTATAGTCCACACAACTGTATTGCTATGGTTTGAATAACTATAGTATCACTATTGTAACACTACATTATGTTGGCAGAAATACCATCCATTCACTATAGGATAACTAAAGCTCGGAACTATGGTAATGTTTCATGAGGAGTGTGCGCGCTTTGTGTATAATGTCATTACGGCTGTTATATTCCAGGAGGTAATATTAAAGCCATAATAAATATTTTGATAAAGCTGACCTGCAATGACATAAATGAAAAACTAGACTTTAAAAACTGGCATATTTTTCCAGTAATCTATGAAGCATTGTGATTAATGCTGCAATATTCCAGTGTATAATCGGGACTTTACAAAACAAACAAGAAATGATGCTTGTTACTTAATTACGCCATGAGTACTTGAGGAAATACATTATTAAATAACAGCGCTGTAACTTTTGCACTGGGCAGACATTCTAAGTGAATTAGTGGCTTTTTACCCCCTCAGCGATTCTAGCAAATGAGGTATTGTTGTCCTCTCTGTCATTCGTCCATCTGCTTGTCTGTCTTCCCATTGCATGTTACCGCTCTAGCTGGTGCACTGTTGAAAGGACAGCCTTCAAATTTAAACAGGTTATGCATGGGCTATTGGGTTTCTTTAGTGGCCTATTTAATGTCAAGGTCATAGCTTCCACTTTGACCAAATTGTCATACATGCCTAGAAGGTGTATAGCGCTGAGCGCAAACTAGTATTACTGTTTAGTACAAGGCACAGCACCAATCCGATATTGCAAACCTCCGCCAAGACTTACAACCAGGCCCGGCGCTAGAACAGGGAATATGGGGGGGCACAGACACGTCCCTTTATGACAATTAGGATAGTCCTGGCTAGTTCTCAATTGTTTTCCTTGATTGACACATTTTCCAATTGTCGTAATTGGTTACTGAAGACACGGTTTCTCACCATATGCGATCAAACAGCGATGAAATCATTGGGTGAATTCACAGGGGAGACCGGGTCCAGTTGTTACACATCCTTGTTGTTACATTCTAGATAGTTCCCATAATAAAACACAGAGGGCCCTCTAATTTTTCCTGTTGCTCTGGGAAAGTGACCTGAGTCTTTACATGACAGAAGGATGTACGTCGAAAGTTGCAGGTTAGTGTTCCAGAAAAATGCTTGAAAAAGTAACTTTCTTAGTGTTTGGGAGATTTTGATTAACATCAAGTGTAATTGATACATACTTGAAATTTTCTGGATTATGAGAGAGGAAGACATTAGCCACTGTGTCATGCCACACCCATGTAAAATTTTACCGGAACATTTCAAAAAGGTCAGGACAATGGTGAAGGGTTGCTAATGGACTAGTTGATACACCCAAGTTGTTACAGTGAGAACTTGCCCCAAAACCTGCAACAAGGACGAGATCAAATTACCTCACTGAATGACTTTCTACCTTTTTGATTTCAAAAATATGCCTCAAAATTACAAAGGAATAACGAAATGTGGCAATGCCATTAGAGAATGACTCGAGGTTCCTTACTGTAGCTTTGTGGGATAATAGTGTACTAAGGAATCCCCCTTAACTTGCCTACTTAAGGGGGAAACACGCCTCTCTTAAGCAAATTCTTAGTGTAACAAAATGCCCCACAACCTGCAACAAACTACCCCTCCAGTAACAAACAACCCCATACATGGGGTAGTTTGTTACAGGTGACGGGAGTCAATTTTTTCCTCACCAGCATTACGCATGCGCAGAATATAGGTGCTGCTGCAGATCAGTCATGTAGTCTAATAAACTTTCTATCTTTACAGTGCATATTGATAACACAAACCTGATAATGTCAATTCTACAGCCTTTAAAAGAAAATGTGTAACAACTAGACCCGGTGTCCCCTACGCGTCCAGATGAATGATTGTCCTCCGACTTAATCAGGGAGAACAAGCAACACCTGTGAAGTGTGGAGTGCTCTCGGAGTGAACCTTTTGTTAATCATGAAAATGACTGAGAACAGGTCAGGACTAAGAATAATTAAAACGGTTGTTTTGTCCACCCCAATTCCCAGTTATACTGATTTTACCCCATGATTTCATCGCTGTTAGGTCGCATATGGAGAAAAACCGTGTCTTCAGTTGCCAATCACAATAATTGGAAAACGCGCAATAAAGAAAAATGATTGATAACTAGCAAGGACTATCCTAATTGTCATAAAGGGACATGTTTGTGCGATGTTTTCAAGACGTCAGAGTTATTTTTAATGGTTTATTTGGCAGTTCTTGTTTTTTCAATAAAAGCAGATCGTGGTGCATACAGCACATTCGATATAAATTTAGCTTTTGATTACAGTTGCCCTAGAAATATTCTGAAAAAATAGCTTTAAGCCTAATACAAGCGACCACAAGGCAAAAACGTCTTTCATGTGCGAAGGTGAAAGACTTCAGCACCGGAAAGCACCATGTGAGCCACAGTTAATAACACTGCAATACATCCAAAATGTGAAACAAGTGCATATTTCATTCGCACCATCAGAAAACTGTGACAACATCACAACTTCAGAAATGAAATTAATAATACCCAAAGGATAGCGACAACGCGTAGCGCAGTACGTTCTGCCCATGTCTGTTAACGGTGCGCGTACTTTTAAAACAAACTGCAAGGCTATCACAACCTTAGCGATTACTTTTATTCCAAAATTAGGCTGGCCGTCAGAATACAAGTGTCTTCTTAGTCCATCCAGGTCAGCGACTGAATCATGTTCCTACGAGCCCTCCTCCCCCTAAAAACGACACAATAAAAGTCGTTTGTTCAAGCAGCTTAATACGACCCATGCAAGGTTAAAGCGACCTCTCATGCTGACTTTCCAGCTAATTAGTTTGTGTTAATGCATAGCACCCTAGCATTCTACACCTGATATCAATGTATGCTGAAAAAAAAAGAAAAAAAGAAAAAGAAAACTTGTTAACCGCCCTCAATCTAACAAGACTGGGACATTATAAGACCGCTAAGAGTCTGTCCTCCCCCTACAAACCACACAGCCTGGAGGCTTAAAAACAACGGGGAGTGCTTCAAAACGATTGTTTTTTGCGCTTATTGTCATGACTCGAAAACGAAACTTTATCTAGTAAATCTGAGAATACAAAACGTAGAAAACGTGGTAATGGAAACACAGTCTGATATCATATTTGCTCTCCGATCTGCAGTATTAGTCATCGAAGCCAAGGGCTAATAAATAGACTATTGGACTTCTGCAGCAGACCAGATAGTTTACTCGTAATTTCGCGTATTGTGCACTTATCGTTATCGCAGACGAGTATTTACAAATTTTCCGCAGGCAAATGCATTGCCATTCTTTTCGAGCTGTGATTGGCTGATGACACGTACAATATTATGTCTCTGTGTACAATGGTACCACAGCCAACCGACTTCCAGAAAAGGATTTCGCAGCCTGACATGCCGTACAAGCACAGACAATTAGCCCTCTCCCCCCTACCCAGACGCACACACAAACTGCGTGACACGAGCACGCAGCCAGCAATCGGATTGGGACAGAATGGCGAGTAATTACCTTCAACATATTCCTTTACTCAAATAAATAAATTAACTAATTAATTAATTTTAAAAATGCTTGAGGGGGCTAAACTGGGGCTATGTACGTTTGTGATGGGGCTATAAATAGTACCCCCTAGCCCCAGTGTAGCGCCGTCCCTGACTGTCAAATTATTAATTAAAGACCAATTGCCTCGTTAATTCTACGACTTTGAACAGTTTTTTTGTTGAATTTAATCTGCAGTTTTCGAAATTTTCTCTGAGCGTCGCTATTCACCCGCTAAGGCTCAACAGATTTGCCTCTCCTCCCACTGGGGCAATATTCAAACGCATGGGAGTCCATATTGAACCGCAGAAAACCATCATATCATCTCATGTTTAAAGGGAACCTGGATCTCTATGAATATACCGCTTTTTTGCTCTAAATATCAGAACTACTGAGAGAATTTTTACTCTGATTTTAAGATGATCTGGACTGAATTCATTGGCAGTAACATTGGGTGCTGCTTATTTTTCTTTCTTCTCTCCCTGCCTGCTTCATTTGGAGATGTTAGCTATTCAGTTCCTGAGGAGATGAAAGACGGATCTGTTATTGGAAATATTGCAAAGGACCTTGGTGTGGATGTTACAGCCCTGTCTGCTCGCAAAGCGCGTCTAGATACCGATGGTAGCCATCGACGTTTTTGTGATATTAATCTTAATACTGGTGATTTCATTGTGTCTGCCAGGATTGACAGAGAAGAGCTATGCGGTGAGAAGGTTTCCTGTCCTCTTATCTATGAGCTGATTTTGGAGGATCCTTTGGCGATGCATCGTATTAATTTACAAATTCAGGATATTAATGATAACTCACCTACGTTTACGCGAGAACTTATCAAGCTAGAAATAAGAGAATCAGCTGTGAAAGGAGCTCGATATCCTTTGGATGAGGCTCATGATGCGGATATAGGACAGAACGCTGTTCAAAGCTACACACTACAAAGAAACGACCACTTTGTTCTAGCTCTTCGTACGAACACAGACGGAGGAAAATACGGAGAATTGGTATTGGAGAAAGAGTTGGATCGAGAAGACCAACAGGAGCTCACATTATTGCTTACAGCGAGTGATGGAGGTATCCCGCAAAGGTCTGGTACTGTAGTTGTACATATCACTGTGCTAGATGCTAATGATAATATCCCCGTATTTAGCCAGGCTGTGTACAAAGTCAGTCTACCTGAAAATTCCCCCTTAGATTCGGTTGTGCTAGCAGTCAGCGCCGCTGATGCAGATGAGGGAGCCAACGGTGAAGTGACGTATGATTTTAGCCGTATATCTGATAAAACTAAAAAAATGTTTTCTATTAATCACAGAAACGGAGAAATCCGTGTCTCTGGGAATATTGATTTCGAAGAAGAGTCTGTTTACGAAATGCGCATCGAAGGTAAAGATGGGGCTGGACTTGCATCTCACGCGAAGGTCGTTATAGAAATTACTGATATGAATGACAACGCCCCGGTGATACTTGTAAAGTCTCTTAAAAATCCCATCTCTGAAAGCGCAATATCTGGCACAGAGGTGGGTATCATCAATGTTCAGGACAAAGATTCAGGGGGGAATCGACAGGTCCGCTGCTCCATTCAACAAAATGTTCCTTTTAAATTAATTCCGTCCATTAAAAATTATTACTCACTGGTAACGACAAGCGAACTAGACCGCGAACTAGCGTCTAATTACAACATGACAATCACAGCCGCAGATGAAGGCTCACCGCCACTGTCCTCCTCTACAATTATTCAGTTGTCCGTTTCCGATGTGAATGACAACTCGCCTGTATTTGATGAGCAGTCTTACAGCGTCTATCTGACGGAAAATAACAAACCTGGCTCTTCTGTTCTGTCTGTGCGAGCGAAGGACTTGGACTTCAGACAAAATGGCACGGTTTTCTATTCGCTACGGTCAAGTGAGATCAGTGGTGTTCCGGTGTCCTCGTTTTTGACCATCAACGCGGATACGGGAGTGATCCACGCTGTCAGATCATTCGATTATGAGCAATTCAGAAGCTTCAAGGTTCAGGTCATTGCCAGAGACAACGGTTCCCCTCCACTCAGCAGTAATGTGACTGTGAGTGTGTTTATCACGGATGAAAATGATAACTCACCACAGATTTTATACCCTGCTCCAACTGGGAACTCTATAATGACTGAGGTGGTTCCCAAAGCTGCTCAAGCCAGTTCCTTGGTTTCCAAGGTGATCGCAGTGGATGCAGACTCTGGACAGAATGCTTGGTTGTCTTATGCTATTGTGAAGTCCACCGATCCGGGACTTTTTTCCATTGGTCGTCACAGTGGAGAGATCAAGACGCAAAGAGACATTTCTGAATCTGATGCCCAGAAGCAGAATCTTGTTATTACCGTGAAGGATAACGGAAAGCCATCTCTTAGTTCATCTTGTTCAGTTTATTTATTGATATCCGATAATTTGGCGGACGTTCCCGAACTTAAGGAGATGTACAACGAGGAGAACAATTCTAATCTCACTTCTTTTTTGATTATCGCACTGGTCTCCGTTTCCACCTTCTTCGCAACTTTCATTATTCTTGTAGTCACCGTAAGGTTTTGCAGTAGGAGGAAGCCCAGACTTTTATTTGACAGTGCTGTTGCTATTCCAAGTGCTTACTTCCCCGCCGACGTGGATGCAACAGGAACTCTCCGCAGTTCTTACAATTATGACACCTATTTAACAACAGGCTCACGCACAAGCGACTTCAAGTTCGTTCGGTCTTTAAATGACGTCACTCTTCCTTCTGATCAAACTTGGAAGAAACCCAATGAGACAACTGACGGCACAGAAGATGGATACAGTTGCGCAACTCTGGTAAAACTTTATTTTGATTTTGTATTGGGTGCTTGTACCCGCCTCTCTGTAGAGATCAGTGCAGTTATACTTGCCTATTTGGTATACTTTCAAACTGTTCAATTTGTATTTTTTAGTGTAATGTGGCTGTGGTTGCAATTTGCTGCAATAGTTTTTGACACAGTTCGCATCCTTGGTGCTAAATTGTCTTAACCAGTTGTGCCATCAAAATTGTCTTATTTAGTTGACAATCACGCCTTATGTTTTATTAAATCTCTTGTGCATTTAAAATGCACCTTTGTTGTGTTCTGGAATTGACCTTTGGTCCTACTCTGTGCGGAGTTGGGGGTGCAGTGGTTATTGGATAACTGCTGATTTCTGTATCACTAAAATATAAAGCCTTCGAGGAAGTCGTAACAAAATTAGCGAAGATTAACAGCATGGGACAGAAAAGCTGCTTTGATGTAGGAAATGATGTGTGGCTGGTCTAGCAGTGAAACATTTTGTAGACATACGTTTTCATAGTTTAAATTACAAATACTGACAAGGTAACTGGCATTCACCTTTTAGAAAATTAACGCATGTGCTTTCATATGGACGTATTGCGTACCGAATAACACTATCAATGATGGATGTATTTGTTTGTGCAATGTTCTGTGTAATTACTCGATTCTGATTCTGCATTATTTCCGGACATGTGGACACCCACATTTCCCGTGAAACTGTCTGTTCATCGTCCTAGGTTGATGCACGGGCTACATAGCCATCAGCCCGGAACCATAGCAACCATAGCAACAGGGACGCAGTCAAAACCTTTCGCAATGTATTGCAAGAAGATAAGTTGTCCCGTTGACGAGCAGTGCCCATTATGGCCAGCCCCCAACAGTCGGACACACTCCTTGAAACGACCCTATTCTGGATTCACCAATAGCCTTTGCAAATTGCATAATATATAGAAATGCCGAATATAAGACCGCTGCCTTACTGCGGCATGCCTTTAGATCAAGTTTTCCTGCTGTGGGTTTGCTACAAATTTGAAGTTGATTTAGTTTTTTGTACTGTTAAGATTTCGATTTACGCCAATCTGTGGAGCGGTTCTCATTGTTTACATGATTCTTTGTGGTAAAACGCAAGTTATTTCTTCGTGGAAATTATATTTACTGTGTGTCTACAGTACGTTCTCTTGCCGACTTTTAATCTAGCCAGCATGACGTTCGCCTTCTCATAAGTGAGCCAAAGGGTTCTATGAGCTGAGCAGACTGGTTCATCACCAGTTAAAAGGGAAGCGGAGTTATAGCTAACGAAGACTTCAGATTTTGTTCGCTAAATGCAGGGAAATAAAAATCAGTGGTCAGTTATTCCGTTAAATCAGTTATTTTTTCCTTTGACAAGTGACCATGGTATGAGCGGGATAATGCCCCTCGAGGTGTCCATCATCTGGATTAATTGACTCCACGGAGGGAACCGTCAGACGCACTGCTTCGAAGTCGTCTATTAATTGCAAATAATGGACACCAAATATCCCTTATACACGGGTCGCACTTAATGGTACATTGAAGAAAATGAGACTTAGGATCAAAATAAAAGTATTGCATCATTCGAAAAAACTAATTGCATGATTGTTTTTAGATGCGAATTGGAAATTTAAGCAAATCAACATTATTAGAAAACTAAGATAAAACCGTTTCATTTGATAAGTTGAAGTAGAATTGCCTCTTCAGATGCATGGCTGCTCATGTTCACTTTTTTTTCTTCTTTTTTTTTAGTTTAGACACTGCTTTTGAGTCTTCAGGACTATAATAACATGAACAGGGCATGATTGTTTCAATAAGAGCAATACACCGGTGTGATGCTGGACGGCTTGGAAAATCTTTGTTTTGAAATAATCATTTAAAATAATTAACTCAAGATGTCGCTGTTCACCACCGTGTACTGGTTATGTATGCGCCTCCTCCCTCGTTTTATATTTTTCGGATGCAGAAGGTCTGCTGCCACACCAAACCCCTACTTACGCACCAAAAGACTGTGTGAGGTGTCTGAGATAAAGAGAATTTCCGTATTGAAATGGGACCATTCACTCACTTGGAGAAAATGGATCTCGGAGGCTTTTCTGGCACCAGAGCGGATTACTGTTGGTTTTTAATTGTTTTGATTATTCCGGCTTCGATGGGCGACCTGAGCTATTCTGTACCGGAGGAGCTGAAGCGCGGATCTATCATTGGGAATATTGCAAATGATCTCAGGGTGGATTTAAAAAGTCTGTTGGTCCGCAAGGCCCGTTTAAACGCTGAAGGGAGTAGCAAGCGCTATTGTGAAATCAGTCTGGATACTGGGGATTTGATTGTTGCTGAAAGAATCGACAGAGAACAGCTTTGCGGTCAACGGGCTGTGTGTACATTAAAATACGAGCTCATGCTTGAAAGTCCGTTCGATTTGCACCGTGTCAATGTGCAGGTTCTGGATATAAATGACAACGCGCCGCGGTTTCCAAAGGATATTATCCGTCTGGAAATTCAAGAATCTGCGAATAAAGGCGCTCGTTTTCCTGTTAATGAGGCGCATGATACAGATATTGGACTGAACGCGGTACAAAGCTACGCACTACAAAAGGATAATCATTTTGCTCTGGCTGTTCAGACGAATGCAGATGGTGGAAAATACGGCGAGTTAGTTTTAGAAAAAGAGCTGGATCGCGAAGAACAACAATATATTACATTATTACTTACTGCTTCCGACGGAGGGACTCCACAGAAATCTGGCACTGTAGTTATTCATGTGACTGTCCTGGATCACAATGATAATAGACCAGTGTTTACCCATGCCGTGTATAAAGTCAGCCTTCCTGAGAATTCTCCTGTAGGTACTTTAGTGGTTACAGTCAGCGCCAGTGATGCTGACGAGGGGGCCAATGGCGAAGTGACGTATGAATTTAGTCGTATTACTGGCACAGGAAATAATCTATTTAGCCTTGATAGCAAAACAGGGGAAATAAGAGTATCAGGAGCCATTGATTTTGAGGAGGAGTCCAGTCATGAAATTCGCATTGAAGGGAAAGATGGAGCTGGACTTGCTTCGCAGACCAAAGTGATTGTTGACATCACTGACATGAACGACAACGCACCGGTCATCTTAGTCGCGTCACTGATAAAAACATTGCCCGAGAGTGCGCCTCCTGGCACAGAGGTAGGCATAATTAATGTTCAGGACCTTGATTCAGAAAGGAATAACAAAGTTCGTTGTTCTGTTCAAGGACGTGTACCTTTTAAATTGATACCCTCTGTTCAAAACTATTATTCAGTTGTAACGACTAGTGCTTTGGACCGGGAACTCCAGTCAGAATACAATATTTCACTCACTGCCTCAGATGAAGGCTCCCCTCCCTTGTCCACCTTTAAAACACTGCATGTA
Source organism: Gymnothorax reevesii (assembly GCA_029721435.1). NCBI lineage: Eukaryota > Metazoa > Chordata > Actinopteri > Anguilliformes > Muraenidae > Gymnothorax > Gymnothorax reevesii. Next base: position 40,324,675 of record CM056590.1, read on the forward strand.
TCCATCTTGGATGTGAATGACAATCCACCTGTATTTGATGTCCAGTCTTACAGCACCTACATGACTGAAAATAACAAGCCAGGCACCTCTGTTGTTTCAGTGATGGCGACAGACCCAGACTGGAGACAGAATGGTACAGTTTTATATTCTCTGTTACCCAGTGAGGTCAGTGGTGTTCCTGTGTCCTCATTTTTGTCCATTAATGGGGACACTGGTGTGATACACGCTGTTAGATCATTTGATTATGAGCAGTTCAGGAGCTTCAAAGTTCAGGTCATTGCCAGAGACAACGGTTCCCCTCCACTCAGCAGTAATGTGACAGTGAGTGTGTTCATCACAGATAAGAATGATAACTCTCCACAGATACTATATCCTGCTCCTCTGGGGAACTCCTTCATGACCGAGATCATCCCTAAAACAGCTCATTCAGGCTCTATAGTTTCCAAGGTAATTGCAGTGGATGCAGACTCTGGACAGAATGCTTGGCTGTCCTATCAGATTTTGAAATCTACAGACCCAGGACTTTTCACCATTGGTCTTCATAATGGAGAGATCAGGGTGCAGCGGGACATTACTGAATCTGATACCATGAAGCAGAACCTTGTTGTCTCAGTGAAAGATAATGGACAGCCATCCCTCTCAACAACCTGCACTGTATATTTACTGATTTCAGATGATTTGGCAGAAATACCAGAGCATAAAGATATGTCACTTCAGGATGACAATTCCAGATTAACTTCATATCTGATCATTGCGCTGGTGTCTGTTTCCACCTTCTTTCTGATGTTCATTGTCCTCATTGTGGTTGTGAAGTTCTGCCACAGAAGAAAGCCCAGGCTGTTGTTTGACAGTGCAGTGGCCATTCCTGGTGCATATTTCCCTCCCAACTACGCGGATGTGGAGGGAACAGGAACACTTCGCAGTTCTTATAATTATGACACTTACTTAACGACTGGCTCACGCACAAGTGACTTCAAGTTTGTTCGGTCGTTTAATGACGGCACGCTGCCTGCTGATCAGACACTGAAGAGGAGCCCACTTGAGAGCAGTGAGCAGGGTCAGACTACAGGGGATGGATCACAGTTCTCCACATTGGTAAATAACGTGTTATTTATTTATTTTTTTCCATTTCCCAAACTTGAAAAAAATGCAACAATGACGGTTTGTATTAGTCAGGCATACATCCTAATTTATTGGCCCAACTTGGATATGATGCTTGAGATAATCCTAAAGGTATATATTTCTGTTTGTTAGTGCTGTTAGTTTTGATCAGTTGTTTCTCCCTAAAATATTCTCATTGGGAAGAGTGACAGTTTGTGAATGCTGCCTCTATGTGTTAACAACCTGGAAGTGATATGTTCTTTCTATTAATGTCTTTTAAAATCAGATAGTTTACTGTAGTTCAGTAGTGAAGCAGTCTTGTTTTGGCATTTTGATGGATAATTTGATAAATATTGATAAACTTCTACTGGGGGTTGACAAAATGTGATTTACAAAATGGCTTTAACTTTGACATGTTAAATATTCAGTCATTAAGCACCTATGCAATTTATTAAAAGCTAGGTTATTGGAATGACACAGTTTGAAATGGTTCAGATAGTTACCTCCGCCACGGAGGTTATGTTTTTGCCTGGGTTTGTTTGTTTGTCTTTTGGTTTCCAAAATAACTCAAAAAAGTTATGGACAGATTTTGATGAAATTTTCAGGGATTGTACAGATTGGTATAAGGAAGAAATTATTAAATTTTGGAAGTGATCTGGATCTCCGTCCTGATCCAGGAATTTTTTAAAGGGTTCTTTAACATTGGGAGATAGGGCCATTTTCGACATTTATGCAGATAACTCCACTAAAAATGGTCATGGCACTTGGAAAAAAAATACAGGACAAGTTTTGAACATGTTCTACAATATATCAAAGACTGATCCTGAAAATTGAATGATTCCGGATACTATGATCTAGTATGATCTATGAATACGAAAGAAGGGGACCTTTGGAACTTTTATTATAGGAAGAGAACAAATGAAGCTACAAACATGCGACAAACACCATTATATAGCCAAGATATTGCAGAATTAGGAAGGTGTCACCGGATTTACTTTATCTTCAAAAGCCAGGGAACTAGATTCAGAAGAAAACCACCATTACGGAAAATTTGATTTTCGTGAATAACTACTGAACTAATATTGATATCATTAATAATTCAGTTGCTAATGGTATGTTTTCTTGGTCAGGGGATCTGAAAAAATAGATGAAATAAATGTAGGACTAATATTTATGAGTAAATCACAACATGAGGGGAAATATTGCATCATGAGAAATAAAAAAAAACAAATGAAGCTAGAAACATGCAACAGACATATTTAAACAGCCAAGACGCTGTGGAACTAACATTGACATAGCATTATGAATCAAATTATCATGTTTTCATGGTCAAGGAATCTAAAAATGAAGATAATATAAATGTAAGACTAATATCTATGGTGGAAGTCGCAATATGGAGGGAAATGTTGTGCTTGGCGGAGGTCTGCGCTCTCCGAGTACTTTTCTAGTTTGTGTTTAACTTGCTGGCGCGTCATTCACAAAAATGGCAAAGTTGTCTTATAACCTGTTACTCAGCAGACGACCCGGATCCGACCCAAATGGCCTCGCATGATAATTGAAATGAACGGTAAACGCATTGGAACGCAGCCCATCATTAAATAACATAGTAACCGCATATACCATTAGAAAGCAGAGAGTCTTGGGAATCCTTAAAAACATAGGATACAGTGAAATAACATGTTTTATTCGCTAAAACGGTCAAATTACGTCACTGCGTCACGTTTCAAAACACCCCCTGAAACTCCCCCTTGAATCGCGTCATCCTGCCTTTAAACCGGTGTTTACTTCCGAAGCCTGTATCCGACCCTGGCATGCTTGGTCTTGAAATATCTGTAAGAACCCAGCAAATTCGAATATCCACCAAGTTATGCTGATTTTACGATTGGTAGATGCATTATCCAACTCAAACAAAACAGTTTTGTTATAAAAAAAATCAAACGCTAACTTTTCTCTGGTAAAAAAAATAAGACATTTTGAATAGTTCTGCGTTACTTTCAGTGGAATGACACAGCTCACCATGTTTGTTAGACTCTCACAATTACATAGACACCATATGCATGTCTGTAGGACCTATTGGTGTCGAGTTACAAGTCTTGAAAGCGAGTGAGGCTCGCACGCATGAATTCGCACTAACTTGCTTTGATTGACGGTTGCTCCGTCATATTACAAGCTACAAAGATGGGCCCAAGATGTCCTTATAGCCAACAAGGAGACCTTTCCAACGACCTATAGCACTTCCCCTCACTGTCTCAGGAAACCTGAGAGATTGAGTGCGCATTTCTCGCTGGACGCCCGTGCGTAAAGAAGCTGTATTATAGCCGTCTTGCGCCTCCCCAAAACGTTCGTATTTTGGTCAAAAATGCCTAAACGACAAGAAAAAACAAACCTCGCGAAGGAAGAATGGGCAAAGAAAGAGGAAAAGAGAGGAAGTTATATTGAGGAAGAAATAAAAGTAATCGAAATAAGTGAAATCTCTGAGTGTACTATTGATTTCCTGGAAGGGAAGAACCCCGATCTTGAATGGTGCGTAGCCTAATCATTATGTCTATATGAACAAAAGGATACTTTGCTTATTTTTATCCTTACATAATTACAATACATATTGAGGATTTTCCAATGATGTGTAGCATGTATGTGTGTGGAACGTGAATTGGGTTGCCTGGGGAAGCCCTTACGAAAATGAACTGAAGAGTTACTATAGTATACTATAAGAATCGTATAGTGTTCTAAAGTGTGGTTATGGTGTTCTATAGTTCATTTCACCAGCTATGGTTTACAATAGTTTTTTTTTTCTGTAGTGTTATTTTATTAGCTATGGTAGCCCTACAATATTTCAATAATAATACTAAAATCACCATAGTGCAGTCCAAAAAAACCATACAATTACAACAGTAATACTATAGTTTTTGGTGGTAAATTTTATGGTATTCCAAAAGTGGTTTTTTGTAAAGGAGAGTAGAAAGGTGAGAGTGCAGGGTAAGGGGATCCACTTGGACAACTATACATTTGCACTTCATCACTTTGTCCGTTTTACAATAGAAAATCTTGGGTGCTGTTGGCAATAATAGTTTTATGTGAAATAAGGCCTCTGTAATACCATGACACAACTTTTACTAACTAATTCAGATATGTGTAAGAAACTACAGACGGTTATCTTTCATTTGAGACCAAGGTCATGTTTCTAGACCAAGTGGTTCATGAGCAATCAAGCTTTATTTAGAGCTTTATTTAGAGTATCCAAAGGTCCTTTTGGAGTCTCCAAATGGACACTCTGCAAAACGCATGAGTATTACCACACAAAAATGGCTCTCTAAGGGTCATAGATCATTGTATAGTCATTTCCTTTGACACTTCGCTTCAAAAGACCAGGGAGTGGGCCAGAGTTGTGTTTCCATGGGGAAATAAGTGACCTAGAGTGCTGTAATGGGGTCACTTCCAGAGATGTAAAAATCTGCATGGAAGGAAAAACAAAATTCTACCCTCTGTTCCTCTTTGACAGTAAATCGCAGAGTTATTTTGACAATTCCTAGAAAATTTACAAGGTCTCAGGTTTCAAAGGAGGTCAAGCATTTGATGATAGGCCTAAGTATGTGGACACAGTGACCTTTTAAATAGACGCTGTCCCATTTCGAGAAAAAACAGAAATACAGTGGGTTCTTTTAATACATATTAGTAATGTTATAATGTTGGTTGTCCATGCTCAACCTCTGAAAAGTTTCTAAACATAAGATACAGGGATTTTCCCATAATCCAAGAACGTGATTTCGTGAGCGTGATTTCCTCTCTGAAAAGCTCCTCCCAAGATCTTCATGAGATCTGGGCAAAACCTGATGTCAGGTTGTGCCGTCCAATTAGTACAGACCTAGCCAGAGTCAATCACTGCGCTGGACCTGCCCACACCGGAAACTATTCTAGCAGGCACTAACAACGGTAGGTCATACTATGCCTTAGTTGCGTCTACACTTTTGGAAATACAAAAGAAGAACCGCAGATCATTTGATCAATTTTTTCAGCATCTCTCCCAAGCTACTTGTCCCTTTACTTTTGGAAGCAAAGAAAAACAAATATTTCTCTTCCAAAGGACGATGCCACCAGAAATCAGTGGGTAGCTTTTTTGTTTGTTGGCAGCAAACAGCCTCGGCCAAAGGGAACGTTAGCTGCTTGTTCTTAGCATTTCACCAAAGACAGCTTTGTAAATGAAGGATAATTAGACACAGGATAAGCATTCCAACTACTTTTCAAACCTGAAGCAATTGCATCGATCAAGTGCTCAGAACCACAAGCTGTAAGTAATCATATAACGGCAAATAATGTAACTGAAGCTAACATGTTACGGGTGGCTAGCAGGACCGCTAGCAATACTTAGGACTATCAACTGGCCTCAAATGCAGGCTTTGTAAAATATCTTTAGATAAAGCCTGTGTCGGTTGTGACTGTCCGTGACCCACAGACACAGAAGCTGTAAGTTTCTTTTACTGCAGAAGCCAACCTGACATGATAGCCAGTTGATTGTGGCTGTAGCACAGCGGCTAACGTAGCCAAGTTACTGTTGCTAATGTTTGTGTCCGAAATATGCAAGAGTTATATCCGGGGAAATTCTACAGAAGGTTTGTGAACATAAACCTCATTTGAAGCTAACTTTTATACTTGTTTGTAATTTGAATGCTTGGTACAATTGTGAACAGTAACAGAACTTGCCGCCTGTAAAACCTGTATTGCAAGGGTTTGTCTCTGTGGTTATGACCACTCGGTTACCAGCTACTGCATATCAGTTTGCGTGCCGTGCTAATTAAAAATGCTCGTGGTTAATTCTGATCGGTATGCTTGTGCTACTTCTGTAAGCATCAATGTAACAGTTTCATCATAACATTGCCCGAATATTGCCACTACAGTTAGTGATCGCTTCACTTATCCATAGCTGGGATCAGCCGGATACTTCACAAATGTCTGAGCAAGCTCTCATTGCGAAACACAGAAGCTCTACTGGCTTACAAATGATTTCTCTGCACTACCTTGATACAATTGCATCCCCCTTTAGAAATTGTTGTGGCTAATAAAAAGCCAAAAAAGGCGGAGATTAAATTGGTAATTCTTTCCTGTAGAAGTGATCACTTCGCAAGCACCACATAATCAACTTGTCCACGCTAACGGAACTTACGGTCTGCAAAACCTCTATTAGGTTCATAACATAACTGAGCTCTCTTTAGCTGTCACGTACTATCCATAAAGCTGCTTTCACATCAGACACGAAAATTTTTTTTCGCAGGATGGATAAGCCTACATTCAAAGTCAATGCAAAGACGCAAATACACTTTATGGGCACGTCAAGCCGCTTTCACACCGGAAGCGAAACAAATTTTTTGAGGGACAGATTAGCTACATTCAAAGTCAATGCAAAGATGCGAATACAGGCGTTATGGGCGCGTTAAGCAGCTTTCACTCCGGACGCGAAACAAATTTTTCGAGCGACAGATTACATTCAAAGTTATGACCGCTTATCAGCTACTGCATGTTAGTCCGCGTGCTCTGCAAATTAAAAATGCTTCTGGTTAACTATATGCAGCAATTCTGATTGGTATGCTTGTGTTACTTCGGTAAGCAGCAATGTGACAGTTTCATCATAACATTGCCTGATTGTAGCCACCATAGTTGAAGCTGAACGGAGAGGTGCTGTATGTGTCTGCCAAGTTGGGCTGCAGTTAGACCAAACATAGATTTTGCAGAGCTTATGGTGCTTTTTTGGGTGCTTATGAAACGATCGATTTACTTATCCATGACCGGGGTCAGCCTGATACATCTCCAATGTCTGGGCAAGCTCTCTGATACTACTGGTGAAAGCAATAGGGAAGCGCACAGGCTATAATGGTCCGATGTAACAAACGCTGCATTGCCATCAATTGAATATTAAATTCTTTCCTGTAAAAGTGATCCATTCGCTAACTCCACATAAGCAACGGTTCACGCAGAGGGAACTTACGGTCTGTATAACCTGTATTACCGGTATATTCATGACATAACCGGAGCTCTGTCTAGCTCTCGCATGCTATCCATAATGCGCCCATTTTCCGCAAGGAAAAGCTGGTCAGTCCGAAGCAATAAGTAAACCATTACCACGGGCAATTTCCAAAAAGGCCGTTTAGCTTTCGCCCCTTCATCATATACCAGCGCAGAAGCTGTTCATTTCTCCACGCTACCAACACACCACAGCTATGCACATGAACCAGCAGGTCCTAATACACGCCATAGCAGTCCATAAGCTGTTGGTCCACTTTTAGCTGCTCTTCACTGTCCATCTTTCCCTCTGAACTCAGACCCACCGGATTTCTACGGTCTCCGGTCTACACTTGGGCATGTCGACCCGTTCTACAGATGTGTCTATATGGGGTGGATTCTAGCATTCCCTGCATCCGAGCTACGGCGTCGTAATACCACTATACTCGCCAAGTGTTGCCGTAGCAAACTGTAGCCGATAGCAAATTTGTGCTTGAGCTTCCAGTCTTTCGCACTGAGTCCTCCACATTTGCCGTTGCCTTTATTAGAACAAGTTAATTTCATTAGTCTACTGCGTTAGACTGCAGAATATGCCCATCGATTCCCGTCAGTTTCACTCTTTTTGCCGGACCAGGAAAACTGCGTTCTGCTGCCTCGTCCCAAAGTCCCGCCTAGATCCGCCCTCCACAGAGCTGGCCGGTCAGAAGAAAGTGGGCACACGTGGAGTGGGGGCCATGGCGGAAGAGCCACCCCAATCAGGCATTTCAGGCAGAAACTACTATGGACTATAAATGGGGTTTTTTGAGGATGGCAGTATGAGCGAAATAAGTACCCGTTTTTTACTTTGCGCGATCAGGAGTACTCTAGGGGAGTTCAAAGACCAAAATATAAACTTGGAAAAATAGCATATTAGGTCCCCTTTAAGGTGGCATGAGGAACTGTGTTCAAAATCATTACAAAGTATACCAAATTTGAAAAATAACGCACTAAAAAAAGTATGAAATTGCAGGAGCATAGATGAAATTTGGTGTATTTGACTCATTTTGATGTGTTTGCTCTCCTTCACAGGTTTTTTCTGAGTTTCAACACAGGGTTGGTGTTTGGCAAAAAAAAAAAAGTTCTTGGACTTAACCTTCTGTACTCTGATCAGCCATTTAAAGACTGTATATTTTTGTCCTCAATGTTTTTGTTTATATTATCCCTCACTCATTCAAGTGAGTTAAGTCAAACAAGCCTTAGTAATTATCGGACGTACTTGATTTTGTAGTCCTTCCAAGCTAATTTCTGTCTCCTAAACCTTCAGAATAGGCTGATCAGGCCTGAGTCATCAGATCTTAGCTTCTGTTGCTAATCTATGCCTGTTGTGGGCACCTGCTGTGATTTTCTAGCCCGGAGGGATGCTTGCTGACTTGTCTATCTTTTGAGTGCTCCTGCTTTTCTTGGACAAAATAGAGACTAAGTGGCTGCAATTTATTATACTTCATAGTTCATAATATATTGAATCTATTTTTTATGCAATGCAATGTGCTCATATGCTTTGATGAATGCATTTAACAATGGCTTAAAGTCATTTGATGAATGTGAAAGACTGCTGTGCCCTTTTCTTTACTTATTTTAGGTTATAGTTGCGGTGAAAATGTTGTTGCCCATACGCCTGTCTAACGACTCCTTTTAAAACTGTGTAGATGTTCAATCATTATATTGGCATATTTTAATGAGTCCCCTTTTTAGGGTAATTACAATAAAATGCTCTCAAAAAAAAAGAAATGTGATGAAATGATAGATATACTTAATACTTATACTGTTATGTCAACTGGTTCCACGCAATTGTTTTGCGTGACCTTTATTTGACTTCAAATATTTCTGACCAGATTAATGGGTTGCATTGAGTGGAATGTACTTAACTCAGTTTTGTGGGACCAGTTGATATAACATTATGAAGTAAATCTAACATCTTAGAAGGTTTCTTTTTCTTTTTTTGTGTGCTGTATCATCTGCTTAATTGGAATAGAACAGCTATTTAGTTTCATTCCAATCATATATTCATAAATGATGTATTTTCTGCAGATTAAAAGAAAACGTCTTTGGATAAAACCTACTCTGCAACAGCCCGTTAAATCACAATGTTTTGTGGTTGACGGAGAAATTTTGTCGACAAAAACATTAGTGATATTTTAAATAAGTATCGTAAATAAGCGATTTTTACTACAATTTTTTTTAACGTTCAATATTTGATTTGCAATTAAAATATAATGAGCTGATTGATTTTTAAATGTATTAACATCTCATTTTGAGAATTGTATGCTTTAGGCCTACTTTTGTAAACGTTGTATTTTATCAAAACGACGCTGAGGGTCGCTATTCGCCCGCTTGGGCGGTTAACCAATCTCTCCGCCCACTGAAGTTGTATTGAAAGGGATCAAAATCCAAGCCACATCACTCATTCACAATAACGTTTGGATTCTGTGCGCCAAATCTTTTGGATCCTTGAATTTTTTTTTTTTTCAAAACTAAACACTGAATGTCAGAACAGACTGTGTCGCTATATCGTGGAAATGGAATACAATGTTACTCTTGCTTCCCTGCTCAAATGCTTTTATGCTTTCGCCCTGCTTGCAATGTCTCTGACGACTGGAAATATAAGCTTTACAATTCCGGAGGAGATGCAACGTGGATCTGTGATTGGAAATATAGCGAAGAATATCGGCGTGGATGTTGGCAGCCTGTCATCTCGAGAAGCTCGAATAGATATTGAAAGGAGCCGCCGACGTTACTGCGACATTGATCTGAATTCTGGAAATTTGATTGTGTCTGAAAGGATTGACCGAGAGTCTCTTTGTGGCCAGAAGGTTTCGTGCGCTCTTAAAATGGAACTTGTATTAGAAAATCCGTTAGAATTACACAGTGTATCTCTCCATATCGAAGACATTAACGACAACGCGCCACGATTTGCAGTTGACCAAATAAAACTGGAAATCGGAGAATCCGCGGGGAAAGGGACTCGCTTTCTCTTAGATGAGGCCCACGACGCGGATATTGGATTGAACTCAGTTCAAAGCTACTCGTTAGAAAGGAATGATCATTTTGTTTTGGACGTTCAAACAAGCCCAAACGGTAGAAAATACGGCGAATTAGTGTTAGAGAAAGAGCTGGACCGTGAAGAACAGGAAGACGTTACATTATTACTTACTGCAGCTGATGGAGGCACCCCGCAGAAATCTGGTACTGTTGCTGTACGCGTCACTATTCTGGATGCGAACGATAACAGACCTGTGTTTAGCCAGGCAGATTATAAAATCAGTCTGCCCGAAAATTCTCCAATTGGTACTGTCGTGGTAACGGTCAGCGCCACTGATGCAGACGAGGGCGCCAATGGTGAAGTGACTTATGAATTTGGCCACGTTGAGGATGGAGAAAAAAAATTGTTTTCCCTGGATCGCAAAACAGGTCGTGTTACACTCAGTAGCATTCTTGATTTTGAAGAAACATCACATTACGAAATGAGAATTGCGGCGAAAGATGGATCAGGCTTAGTGTCGTATTCGACGGTCATTGTAGAAATCACTGATGTGAATGACAACACCCCGGAAATATTTTTAAAATCGCTGAAAAATCCCATTTCTGAAAATGCAAAGCCTAGCACAGAGGTGGGTATTATTAATATCCAGGATAAAGATTCAGGAGAAAATCGACAGGTCCATTGCTCTATTCAGCAAACTGTTCCATTCAAGTTAGTCCCCTCGATCAAAAATTATTACTCACTTGTTACAATAAATGAACTGGACCGCGAACTGGTATCTGATTACAACATAACAATTATAGCCAGAGATGAGGGATCTCCGCCACTATCTTCGTCAAAAACTGTGCACTTATCTGTGTCTGATGTAAATGACAACCCGCCGATTTTTGAGGAGCAGTCATACAGCGCTTATATGATGGAAAATAATAAACCTGGAACCTCTGTAATTTCTTTGAAGGCGAGAGATCCAGACTGGGGACAGAACGGCACTATTTTTTATTCGCTTTTCACTGGTGAGATTTCTGGTGTTTCTATATCTTCATATATATCAATTAATGGAGATACTGGCGTGATCCATTCCGCCAGATCATTTGATTATGAGCAGTTTAGAAGCTTCAAAGTTCAGGTCATTGCCAGAGACAACGGTTCCCCTCCACTCAGCAGTAATGTGACAGTGAGTGTGTTCATCACAGATGAGAATGATAACTCTCCACAGATACTATATCCTGCTCCAGTTGGGAACGTTTTAATGACTGAGGTTGTTCCCAAAGCTGCCCAAGCTGGTTCTTTGGTTTCCAAGGTAATTGCAGTGGATGCAGATTCTGGACAGAATGCATGGCTGTCCTATCAGATCCTGAAATCTACTGATCCAGGACTTTTCACCATTGGTCTTCATAATGGAGAGATCAGGGTGCAGCGAGACATTGCTGAATCTGATACCATGAAGCAGAACCTTGCTGTATCTGTGAAAGACAATGGACAGCCGTCTCTCTCAACAACTTGCACAGTATATTTACTGATTTCTGATGATCTTGCAGAGCTTCCTGAACTGAAAGATATGTCACATGAGGAAAATAATTCCAGATTAACTTCATATCTGATCATTGCGCTGGTGTCTGTTTCCACCTTCTTCCTGATGTTCATTGTGCTCATTGTGGTTGTGAAGTTCTGCCACAGAAGAAAGCCCAGGCTGTTGTTTGACAGTGCAGTGGCCATTCCTGGTGCATATTTTCCTCCCAACTACGCGGATGTGGAGGGAACAGGAACACTTCGCAGTTCTTATAATTATGACACTTACTTAACGACTGGCTCACGCACAAGTGACTTCAAGTTTGTTCGGTCTTTTAATGATGGCACGCTGCCCGCTGATCAGACATTGAAGAGGAGCCCACTTGAGAGCAGTGAGCAGGGTCAGACTACAGGGGATGGATCACAGTTCTCCATTTTGGTAAATAAAGCTTTGTTTTTCATTTCCTGCTTAATATAATGTTTCCGTCAGCTTAATCACATTGAGCTTGAACAAAAAAGATTGATTAAAACCCATGTTTTGCTCCTGTAACTTATTAACTTTGTGAGTTCATAGTCGCCATTTACATCAGAAATGAAGGATTTCAGTCATTTTCATATTATCTGGTCTAAAGAGTGTATGCAACTGCTTTTGGCATTTCCAGTCACTGCAATAAATTTGCTTAAGTTTGCATTTTGGTCTTGTTAAGTCCATCATCATATCCTTAGTTGGTCTGTCATTCCCAAGATTTGAACAACTGAATTTTTAAATGTCCCTTGTTCTGTTAATTTCATTTGATCCAGGAAATATCCATTAAACACTTAAATGAGGGTCAATATTCTGAAAGTTAATGAAGGCTCACAGTACTGGGTCTGCAACGTTCATATCATGGTCTTGTTTGTGTTTATTAAGTCTTGTTGCCAGATTGTATTTTTAGTATAATTTAACACATACCTTTGGCCCACTGGGCTTAATTCTTGAAACCCTTTTGTGTGCGTATTTCTTGCAATGCTAGAAAGTGCTCATTTTCCAGTGAGCTTGGGTTTGGCACAGAGATGTTTCTGCTTCGAGAAAACCTGCATTTACTCAAACTCAGTGCAGTTGTATGACAGGAGAAACTATGATTTTTTGCTCTGACTGTTGCAGTCATGTATACATCCCAGTTTACTGGCTCAACTTGAAAATGCTGTTTGAAATTATTCTAAAGGTATATTTCTTCTTTTTTTATTAGCATAAGTTTTGATTGGCTGCCCTCCAGGATTATCTAAATTAGTTGGCTTACAGTTTGTGAGCACTTTCTCTGTGAGAGAAAAAAATGGAGAGCATAGTATACATTATTACTACAAATTTCTTCTGAAATCAAGTACAATATTTATCATTCAAGTAGTCATGCATTTTGATGTAAAATTTAATTGGTGTCTGCAGGGAATGGACGAAATATCTGAAGCAACAAACCTGAAAAATTGCTTTAACTTTGACATCTTGAATGTGCACTTGCTAAAGAACTTGTGCAGATCATTCATATCACTTTGACTGGTAATTAACAGCATGTGTCTGCAAAGGAGTTTGAACCAGCAACACTGTGTTAGCTGCTGTATTTCTCCACAGCCGGACGGGAATGCTAAAAAAGATTAAGTACCAAAGGGGCCAAATAGTTGACTCCTGAATTGCAGGTGTTTTTGTTACAAACTGGTAAAATAATATCAGACAGGAAAGGAAAATGTTTCCAAAATCATAGTAACATATTACAAACACCAAAAAAAAAAAAAAAACAGCAACAGCTAAAAAGAACTGTGGTAGCAAGCAAAAGCCCTCAGATGGGATTTGATGTAAACTTGGTTGTTTTGTTAAGAAATATTCGACCACAGCCCTGAAAATCACCCAAGAATTGAATCGGCCCATTCTGTATCTAAACCAGGTTCAAAAGAAATGGTGCATCATTAGCTTTGTAAAGGTAGTTTTTTTTTTTGTTTGTTTTGTTTTGTTTTTTTGGCCATTTTTGCCATTATTTGAACACTCTGTATCTCACTTAGCCTTTATTTTGTGACTTTTCTTGTTCCAGCGCCCTTCCTTCTTCTGAGGTGGTTTAGCGAAATTTGGAGCGTTTTCCTATAGGCCATAAAATCTCTCACGGAGGCTGTTCATTTGAGTGCAAGAAACTTTGGAATATTAAGTGGAGACATGACCAAAATCATTACCAAATTAAAGTGATCAAAATACATTTAGATACAAAGCAAAATATTGTGTTGCCCTTTAAATTACGGCTAATGATTTTGATATTGGAACGGCATGGTGGTGCCGCAAACAGTCAGTTCAAATCCCTGCCGGAGCCTGCTATTGCCTTGCATATTGATCGTCAACATGCACTTTGTTTAATATAAAGTCAGATTTTCCCATTGTAACTGATCGCTGTGTGTGACTTTCAATGGAATGGCAGCTTGTTTCGGGTGTATTGCGGCCTTGTAGTGCATCGGAAATTGCGCTACACTGCACCACCCGTGTCATGTAACAAGATAAACTCAGGTCGGATAATGTTTGTAAGGATGCAGTTTTATTAATTAAATCACAGATGTATGAAGAAGTAGGTGAATTTGATTAATTAGAAATGTTGCCTCTCCTCCGTGATTTTCTCTCTAAATTTCAGCACCATGTTGGTGGACAGCAGCCAAAAGGAAAAAAAAATCTGTCCTAATCGTTCCTATTCTGACAAGCCAGTTAATTGCGTTGCCTGTTTTGTCACCACTGCTTCTGGACAGTTAATCTTTCATTCATTCAACAGAGTAAAGGTTGACTATTCTGTGTACGATTTATTTGAACCATTTACCATGCCACTCCTTCCATGCAATTTTTTGTCCCTTCGGCTCATCATTAACAGACCTTCATTTTTTTTTTGCTAAACTTCGGTGTTACCACCTGTTGTAGATTTATTTCTTAACCGACTGGGATATGTGCAAATTGGCATTGCTTCTGGTCGCTCCAGTGCATTTCTTGGAATAAAAGAGTGTGTATTGAGCTGATTTTTAGAATGTTTTTATTGTTGATCATCTGATTTAATCATTTGTTTTTATGCAAGGTGCTAAAATACATGAATTGAACGCATTCAGTAACGGTTAAAATTAATTTGTTAGACGTGAAAGACGAGTTCTGCTTTTTCTTATCTTCTTTTAGGTTCTAGAAGTGTTGTAAACACTGTTTCCTATGACCGTGTCTGAATATTTGGCTTCTTTTAAAAATACTGATATATGTACAGTCTTTGCATTGCCATGTGTTTTAGCGCGTTTTATTGCGGGACATTAGGGGTAAAAAATGCCATTTCATCTACTTAATTGGAATAAAACAACGAATCATATATGATGATCTATTTTGCAAATGAGAGGAAAACATCTGATTAAAACGTACTCTGCTGCAGGCCGTTAAATTACAGGTTTTAGTGGTTGACTGAGAAACCGTTTGGAGACGGTAATATTTATGACATTGCTTTTCACTGTCGGAAATAGGCATAATTTTTTGGTCTTGGGACGAAAATATTTCATTTGGAAGTGAAAATATGTTAAATTATTAGTTTCAGAGCATTACATTATTTTGCGAATAGCACGTTTTGATATCCAAAAATGTGACTATAATGGTGCATTTTATTAAAATGGCTCGGAGTGTCGCTATTCACCAGCTTGGGTGCTGTAACGAACCTCTCCGCCCACCGTATTCATCGGGAGAAAAATCCAAGCCACGTCAGTCATTCACAAAAACGTTTTGATTCTGTACGCATTATCCTTTGGTTCCTTATCATTTGCTATTTCAAAACTGAATACTGAATTTCGGAACAGACACTGTCGCCTTGTCGCAAGATGGAATGCAAAGCTTTTCTCGGGTCCCAGCTGAAATTTTGTTCTGCTTTCTTTCTGCTTGTCCTGCCGCTGACGTGCGCAGATATTAGGTTCTCGATTCCGGAGGAGAGGAAACGCGGATTCGTTATTGGAAATATAGCAAAAGATCTTGGCGTGGATGTGAAAAGTCTGTCTGCCCGAGAAGCTCGTATAGACACAGAGAGAATCCACCAGCGTTACTGCGACATTGATCTGAATTCTGGCGATTTGATTGTGTCTGAAAGGATTGACCGCGAATCTCTTTGTGGGCAGAAGGTTACGTGTGCTCTTAAATTTGAACTGGTACTACAAAATCCTCTGGAATTGCACGGAATATCTCTTCATATACAAGACATTAATGATAACGCGCCTCAATTTGCAGACGACCGTATACAACTGGAAATCGGAGAATCTACCAATAAAGGTACTCGCTTTCTCTTAGATGAGGCCCGTGATGCGGATATTGGGTCGAATGCTGTTCAAACCTACTCGTTAGAAAGGAATGATAATTTTGTTTTGGATGTTCAATCCACCCCAGACGGAAGAAAACACGTCGAATTAGTGTTAGAACAAGAGTTGGACCGTGAAAAACAGCAAGAAGTAACAATATTACTTACCGCAGCTGATAAAGGCACCCCGCAGAAATCTGGTACTGTATCTATACACTTCACTGTATTGGATGCGAACGATAACAGACCCTTATTTAGCCAGGCAGATTATAAAATCAGTATGCCCGAAAATTCTCCTTTAGGTACAATCGTAGTAACAGTCAGCGCCACTGATGCAGACGAGGGCGCCAATGGTGAAGTGACTTATGAATTTGGGCACGTTGACGATGAAGTAAAAATATTGTTTTCCCTTGATCGTAAAACAGGTCTCATCACACTCAATGGCATTCTCGATTACGAGGAGACGTCACATTACGAAATGAGAATTGCTGCAAAAGATGGATCAGGCTTAGCGTCGTATTCGACGGTCACTTTAGAAATCACTGATGTGAATGACAACGCCCCGGAAATATATGTAAAATCGCTGAAAAGTCCCATCTCTGAAAATGCAATGCCTGGCACTGAGGTGGGTATAATTAATATTCAGGATAAAGATTCAGGAGAAAACCGACAGGTCCACTGCTCCATTCAACAAAATGTTCCATTCAAGTTAGTCCCCTCCATAAAAAATTATTTCTCACTTGTAACCGTAAATGAACTTGACCGCGAACTAGTATCTGACTACAACATAACCATCGTAGGCACAGACGAGGGATCTCCGCCACTGTCTTCGTCAAAAACAGTGCACTTATCTGTGTCTGATGTAAATGACAACCCGCCGATGTTTGAGAAGCAGCTATACAGCGCCTATATGACAGAAAATAATAAGCCTGGAACCTCTGTAATTTCTGTGAGAGCAAGAGATCCAGACTGGAGACAAAACGGCACTATTTTTTATTCAATTCTCTCTGGTCAGATTGCTGGTGTTTCTATATCTTCATATCTATCAGTTAATGGGGATACTGGCGTGATCCAGGCAGTCAGATCATTGGATTATGAGCAGTTTAGAAGCTTCAAAGTTCAGGTCATTGCAAGAGACAACGGTTCCCCTCCTCTCAGCAGTAATGTGACAGTGAGTGTGATCATCACAGATGAGAATGATAATTCTCCACTGATATTATACCCTGCTCCAACTGGGAACTCTTTGATGACTGAGGTGGTTCCGAAAGTTGCCCAAGCTGGCTCCTTGGTTTCCAAGGTAATCGCAGTGGATGCAGACTCCGGACAGAACGCCTGGCTGTCCTATCAGATCCTGAAATCTACTGATTCAGGACTTTTCACCATTGGTCTTCACAGTGGAGAGATCAGGGTGCAGCGGGACATTGCTGAATTTGATACCATGAAGCAGAACCTTGTTGTATCTGTGAAAGATAATGGACAGCCATCCCTCTCAACAACCTGCACAGTATATTTACTGATTTCTGATGATCTTGCAGAACTTCTTGAACTGAAAGATATGTCACATGAGGAAAACAATTCCAGATTAACTTCATATCTGATCATTGCGCTGGTGTCTGTTTCCACCTTCTTTCTGATGTTCATTGTCCTCATTGTGGTTGTCAAGTTCTGCAACAGAAGAAAGCCCAGGCTGTTGTTTGACAGTGCAGTGGCCATTCCTGGTGCATATTTCCCTCCCAACTACGCGGATGTGGAGGGAACAGGAACACTTCGCAGTTCTTATAATTATGACACTTACTTAACGACTGGCTCACGCACAAGTGACTTCAAGTTTGTTCGGTCATTTAATGACGGCACGCTGCCCGCTGATCAAACACTGAAGAGGAGCCCACTTGAGAGCAGTGAGCAGGGTCAGACTACTGGGGATGGATCGCAGTTCTCTACATTGGTAAATAAAGCTTTGTTTTAAATTTTTAACTGAGTGTAGCATATCTACAGATTAATCACATTGACCTAGAACAAAGGCGATGGATAAAAGCCTATTATTTCTTGTAATGTTATAAGTTTATGCTTGTGAGTTGTGGCCATTTACTTCAGATGTGAAGGATTTCAGTACTTGTTCTATTCCCTGTTCTGAAGAGGGTAAACCATTGCTCTTGATATTTTTAATGACTGAAATAAATGAGCAGTTTTAAGTCTGTCAATCTCACGCTCCATCCTTCCCTCACTCTGGGTCTTCTTCACGAGTGAGGGAAGGATGGCGCGTGAGGTTGACAGACGGATCGATGCAGCGGCAGCAGTAATTCGGTCATTTTACTGATTTGTTGTGGTGAAGAAGGAGCTGAGCCGAAAGGCGAAGCTCTCAATTTACCAGTCAATCTACGTTCCTACCCTCACCTATGGTCAGGAACTTTGGGTCATGACCGAAAGAACGAGATCTCGGATACAAGCGGCTGAAATGGGTTTCCTCCGCAGGGTGGCGAGGCGCTCCCTTAGAGATAGGGTGAGAACCTCTGTCACCCGGGAGGAGCTCAGAGTAGAGCCGCTGCTCCTCCACGTCGAGAGGAGTCAGTTGAGGTGGCTCGGGTATCTATATCGGATGCCCCTTGGACGCCTTCCTGGGAAGGTGTTCCGGGCATGCCCCACCGGGGGGAGGCCCCGAGGAAGACCCAGGACACGCTGGAGGGACTATGTCGCTCGGCTGGCCTGGAAATGCCTTGGGATACCCCCGGGAGAACTAATGGAAGTGTCCAGGGAGAGGAAAGTCTGGGCATCTTTGCTTAGACTGCTGCCCCTGCGACCCGGCCCCGGATTAAACGGAAGATGATGAGATGAGATGAGTTAACCACATGCAGTGCCTTAATTGAGACTCAAAATATCCCATTGGGTATTTTTGTGTGGCGGATAGTTGTGTGTGACCTGTGATATGGCTTGAGCATCTCTGCCTGCTGCCCACTGCATTGTTAAGTGTTGAGCTGGGGTCCACCCAGTAGCGTAATTTGCATAGGAAAACGTTTGTTCTATCAACCAACCTTCAGAAAGAATCCATCCATTTGAACACCGCTGCGCATGTAATCTGTAAAGCTTACGGCCAGAGGAGGGCTTTGCAAATAACGAGGCTTGTGCACTACAAAAATCAGGGCTGGGAAGTCTTAGGCATTCTGTGCGAGATTTAGTGCTTCACTCATGTTCCCGTGCTGTTGTCAGCAATCAATGCAATGCCCGGTTTTCACGATAGTTCAGGTTGCTTAAATGAAATAAGACCATTTGAAACATTATTATGCAATTCCATTGCTTCCAACCCCCAGGTGAAGAAAAGCGTGAGAAGTTGGGAATAATTAATTATTTTCATATTTCAAGTGGCGAAATCCACCGCAACTTAATGAAATGCGACATCGCCTGATTTCCAGGAGGGCAGAGAGAGAAAGAGAAAGCGTTTCCCCAACAAACACGTTTTAAGGTGGACTCATTCTATTATATCCTTGACGTTTTTGACCAACAGATACGTTTCACAGACCTTTGCAACATGACAAGTCATTTTCAAGTCCTCAACGAACGGCACTTAAGAAAAAAAAATCCAAATTCAGTTGAGAAGATCAATGATCTGGCTCAGTTCACCGAAGGCGGAGAGTTTTATCCAGGCCAAATTTTGTATTTCCTCATTGCTAATGACATACACCGAACTTTTCCTAGCATCTCAAATTTATATCAAATCTATGTTACTATTCTCATAAGCAGCGCACAGGCAGAGCGTATTTCAGTCGTCTTAATTAAAATCTGCGGTCGTCAATGAGTGAGAATCGTCACTCAAATGTGGCAATGCTTTTTATAGAGAGAGAAATGACAGGGTGGACTTCAGGCTATAACTGATAGCCTACATTTGCGAGTATGAAGAAAATAAGTTCATACAGTCTACACATTCAAACAATTGGCCTACTTTTTTTTATGTGTTTTTCATTTGTTCAAACCTTTTTTTAGTAGCCAACATTGGATTATTAGGCCAATAAGCCTTTACAATGACACGTCGCCTTTGAACGAATCGAGTGGGAAAAAAAATAATAATAAAAGGCAGTAAATTGGTAACGGATTCCTGAACTTTATTTCCAACATTTTAACATCATGCAGCTGCACTCTATATAGGCTTGTTATCTTTAGCCAAAACATTTGCCCAAATGAATACATTTATTTGTGCTGTTAGCAACATGTTTCAGTTAGTATTAATTCAATATTTTGATGAATACATTAAAAGAAGGATGTATTTTGATTGACAGACAGACAGACAGGCTAATCAGGGGCCCCTTTGGGGTGAAACAAAACCCATGGGAATAAAAGTGAGTCTACGCCCCTGGGTCCACCATCACTGTGCCCGTAAGAAGGTAAACTCAGATTGTAGGTATTGATAGAGTTTCATGAATAGAATGGACGGTCATTTTTAAACTGTTCTTCTGTGGCCTTTTCTCTGAATTTCAGCATCATATCAAGGCATAATTTCTGTCTTAGCCAGCCTCATTCTAAAATGGCTCCCTCATTTTTTCTGCTGCTTTTGGCAATTGAAACACTCACTCATACAAGTGAGTAAAGTTTGAAAATCCTCTGTGGGTGACATTTTACGCACTTCTCTTGCACTCCTTCCTCTTTTTAATATGTCCCTCATCCCGTTTGGTTTTGATTGCTTTCTAATGTACTGATACATTTCTATCAAGGAAAAAAAGTATACGAGAATATGTTTATGATGTTTAATTGGTTTTTATGCAAAATGCTGGATGTTTTGACTGATAATTAACATGATGGGTCATTGATATAAGTTTTCATTTTTATGTGAAAGTCTAGTTTGACTTTTCTTCACTTATCCTCAGTTGTGGGTGTGTTGCAAAATGTCAGTGTCTGTGTCCCTGTCTAAAAAAATTAGCTTTTTGATGGACAAAAGTATACAATAATTCTATGTATTTTTTCTTTCTTTCATCAGTTGTAGTTTGTGGTTAGTAGGTTAAATGGCACACTGAAAGTGGAACTCTGGAATTGGCTGACCTATACTTGAAGAGTAGTTTTCTTTTTGATCTAAGAAGGACTGAGAGAGAGGCATTTCTTCTTGTGGACATTTCTGTGTGCTTATGAAAAGTCCACTTGATGTATACTTAATGATTGTGTGTATGTAATTTTGGGAGACATCATGCAGTACTAGTGATATTTCCATCATAATCACTATTTATCCAGGAAAATGTGAGCAGGCGCTTATATTAGCTTTCACTGTTTTACTTGATATTTGATTATTGTGGCGAAAAAATGCTGATTTATCTTTTTATGAAGACAACAGAAACACTCATAATTATTATCCACATTATGCAATGCTCATATGCAATCAAAACAAGTTATTGAGGTTAGAGAGTATGGATACAAGAGGCAGGAAATTTTAGATTTTTTTGCACTTGCTCCAAGGTCTAGAATATCAGTATGGATGGAAAGGTGGATCAATGGATGGATGCATGGGTGACTGGATGAAGGTATGTCCCTATTTATGTGTTAGCGTCATGAATGAAACCTGTACAAGGGACCTTTAATGTGTCTGAACAATATGAGCATTATTCTCTGATGATGAAAAGTCTGGCCGTCTTTTTAATGCTATGCTGCACAGCTGTTGAGATTCGCTGAGCAAATTTCAGTTTTATCAATATGTTCTGTCATAGGGAATTATAGAAATGTCAGATCATGCGCAAAATTCAAGCACGACAGCTATTCACTTTTATCTCATTCCATTTATATGCTTATATGTGAAATAGTTTTGAAAATGAGAGGAAATCATCTCTTTGTACAGTGTACTTGGTTGCAACCTGCTAAATAACTACAGTTTTTGTGATTGACTTTGAAACAGTTTTTTTTTTGTTGATAAAAACAATAATATATTTATATTATTAACTACAAAACGAGAATTTTCTCAATAATTATTGTAAGATGATGTTTTTATGTCTATGTAATTCGTTATTATACCAAATTCAGTATTATTGTGTAGTTAATTGAAACGACTCTGAGTGTCGCTACTCACCAGCTTGGACTTTTTGCACGAACCTCTCCACCCACCATTTCAGCATTTAAAGGCAGTGAAATCCGTATCACGGCACTCTTTCACAATAACCTTCGGATTGTGCGCGCAATATCCTTTGGATTCTTATCTTATCATATATGATATTAAAAACTAACATTTGGATTACAAAACAGAATCAGTCGCTTCGACCTTAGCATGGGACAAAAAGATTTTTTAGGTTTCCTGCTTAAATGCTGTTATGCCTTCGCCCCTTTTGCAATGTCTGTAACGAATGGAGACATTAGCTTTGCGATTCCGGAGGAGATGAAACGCGGATCCGTGATTGGAAATATAGCGAAGAGTATAGGCGTGGATGTTAACCGTCTGTCTTCCAGAGAAGCTCGAATAGATGCAGAGAGGAACCGACGACGTTACTGCGACATTGATCTGAATTCTGGAAATTTGATCGTGGCTGAAAGGATTGACCGAGAGTCTCTTTGTGCCCAAAAGGTTTCATGTGCTCTTAAATTCGAACTTGTATTGGAGAGTCCTTTAGAATTATACGGCTTTTCTCTAAATATTCAAGACATCAATGACAACCCACCACAATTTGCAGGTGACCTAATAAAACTGGAAATCCAGGAATCTGCGATTAAAGGAACTCGCTTTCTCTTAGATGAAGCCCACGACGCTGATATAGAACAGAATGCGGTTCAAAGCTACTCTTTACAAAGGAATGACCATTTTGTTTTGGCTGTTCATACTGGCGCAGACGGAAGGAAATACAGCGAGATGGTTTTAGAGAAAGATCTGGACCGAGAAGAACAACAGGAATTTACATTATTACTTACTGCGGCTGACGGAGGCACCCCGCAGAAATCTGGTACTGTAGTTGTCCACGTCACTGTACTGGATGCGAACGATAACAAACCCGTGTTTAGCCAGGAAGTTTATCAAATCAGTGTACCCGAAAATTCTCCTTTAGGTACTGTTGTGGTAACAGTAAGCGCTACTGATGCAGACGAAGGAGCTAATGGCGATGTGAGTTACGAATTTGGCCGTGTTCCGGATAGAGTGAAAATTATATTTTCCCTGGATCGTAAAACGGGACAGGTTACACTTAATGGTAATCTGGATTTCGAAGAGACTGCAACTTATGAAATGAGAATTCAGGCAAAAGATGGGCCAGGTTTAGCATCATATTCAACAGTTATTTTAGACATAACTGATGTAAATGACAATGCACCTGAGATATTTTTGAAATCTCTGAAAAATCCAATACCTGAAAATGCAATACCTGGCACAGAAGTTGGTATCATTAATGTTCAAGATAAAGACTCAGGAGAAAATCAAAGGGTCCACTGCTCCATTCAGCAAAATGTTCCTTTCAAACTCGTCCCGTCTGTTAAAAATTATCACTCTCTAGTAACAACAAGCAAACTAGACCGTGAATTAGTGTCTGATTACAATATAACAATTACAGCGCGTGATGAGGGCTCTCCACCACTGTTGGCCTCAAAAACAGTGCAGATATCTGTGTCTGATGTAAATGACAACCAGCCATTGTTCGAAGAGCAGTCATACACTGCTTATGTCACTGAAAACAGTAAGTCTGGCACCTCTGTCATTTCTGTGAGGGCTAGAGACCCTGACTGGAGACAAAACGGTTCAATTTTCTATTCTCTACTTGCGGTTGATGTCACTGGTGTTCCTATATCTTCATATATTTCAATTAATGCAGACACTGGTGTCATACAAGTGGTCAGATCATTTGATTATGAGCATTTTAGAAGCTTTAAGGTACAGGTCATTGCCAGAGACAACGGTTCCCCCCCACTCAGCAGTATTGTGACAGTGAGTGTGTTCATCACAGATGAGAATGATAACTCTCCACAGATACTATATCCTGCTCCAGTTGGGAACGCTTTAATGACTGAGGTTGTTCCCAAAGCTGCCCAAGCTGGTTCTTTGGTTTCCAAGGTAATTGCAGTGGATGCAGATTCTGGACAGAATGCCTGGCTGTCCTATCAGATCCTGAAATCTACTGATCCAGGACTTTTCACCATTGGTCTCCACAGTGGAGAGATCAGGGTGCAGCGGGACATTGCTGAATCTGATACCATGAAGCAGAACCTTGTTGTATCAGTGAAAGACAATGGACAGCCGTCTCTCTCAACAACCTGCACAGTATATTTACTGATTTCTGATGATCTTGCAGAACTTCCCGAACTGAAAGATATGTCACATGAGGAAAATAATTCCAGATTAACTTCATATCTGATCATTGCGCTGGTGTCTGTTTCCACCTTCTTCCTGATGTTCATTGTCCTCATTGTGGTTGTGAAGTTCTGCCACAGAAGAAAGCCCAGGCTGTTGTTTGACAGTGCAGTGGCCATTCCTGGTGCATATTTCCCTCCCAACTACGCGGATGTGGAGGGATCTGGAACACTTCGCAGTTCTTATAATTACGACACTTATTTAACGACTGGCTCACGCACAAGTGACTTCAAGTTTGTTCGGTCGTTTAATGACGGCACGCTGCCTGCTGATCAGACTCTGAAGAGGAGCCCAATTGAGGGCAGTGAGCAGCATCAGACTACAGGGAATGGATCACAGTTCTCCACATTGGTAAATAATTCATTTATTTTTAAATTTCAGAAACTTCATAAAATGTTCTCAGCTGGCTCAATCAAATTGGCTGGAAAAAATATGGGTTTAAGTTAGTGTGTGTTTTTTTTTCATAAATAATTGTATTTTCTAACCTGCGCATTTGAGTGTTCATAGTTATTAACTGGTTGAATTGAAAATGTATGATTTCCTGTATTCTGACTTTGTAATTGTTCTGAAGACTGTATGACAAGCATATAACCTTTTCATGCCCTAAATGTTTGAGAGTAAAAAAAAAAAGGAAATTGACTCACTCGTCTTTGACCTGTTTGCTCTGGTTCTCGCTGGTCAAGATAAATGCTATTCTTCCCCATCAGGAAAAGGTGCTTTAGTTTCACACTATATTATCACAGGCATAGTAGTATGTAATATCAATGTTGTAAAACAGGAAGGAAACCTTCACTGAGTGCGAGGTGATCCTGTTTTTTTCTGGAGGTTCTATGGTGGTTTATTGAAGAAGGTCCACCCTCCAACATATCTTTCTGCCTCTTTTCCTGCTTACTTTCATGTTCATTTTTCAAGTGTCTCTTACTTTGCTTGCACAGGTAATTTTAAGTATGATGGGAACATAAACTAAGGATACAGAAGGCCCACATAGCCTAGTGAGTTAAATCCCTTTTGATGGATCACTCTCAAAATGCTATAACTTTTCTATTATAGTTATCATTACCATTTCCATTACAAGTTTGGCACTGTGGAGTTCTGCTGATAGAATACTTTTATTCCCTTTATCTCAAAGCAATGCTATATCGCTTACGGGCAGAGTTGGAAAATTTTAAATCAGAAAGTCATAATTTTATTAATTGTCTCCTGGATTTGTTATTAAGCCCAGCCACAGGAGGTGGAAGAGTTTATCAGTAGGATCAAAACAAAAAAGCACATTTCTGTCACTTTTAATGCTGCTAAAAATTTGGGGTGGGCCAAATGGTCTGTGCGTGCTGTGATATATTAGCTCACAGGATGTGTCCCTGCCTTACACCCATAGTCAGCTGGGATCGGCTTCAGCTCCCTCGTGATTCAACAGAGGAGTAAGTGGCATAGATAATGGATAGGCGGATTCTGGTGGTCCAATTGCGTAAGGGCCTTGTGTGTGGAATTTGAGTGCTCTCCTTGTGCTGACACAGGTTTTATCAGTGTATTTTTGTTTGCTCCCATAGTCCCATAACATGCAGCAGGGACAACATCCAGGCTCTGTCCCCCTGCATTAGCTAGTGTTGGGACCTTGACCTGGATTAAAGGCTTTAAGTTACATCATGGTTGGACGATGGATGGATTAGATTTCCAAATTAGAACATGGGTAAATGGATGATTAATGGTTTAGATACTGGATGTATGGATGACATTTGGTGTACTCGATCAGTTCAGTAACTCTCCATTAATAACTTCTCTGAAGTTTCAGCACCATGCTGGTGGACAGCAGCAAAATTTTGCGAATTTTTCAGTTCCTTAAGTTTGGCCATTTCATTTCTCAGGTGTAAAAATTAGTGGTGTCTGATACTCAATTTTGAATTTTATTTCATGTGCTTTTCTTACGGAAAGCAGAATCTCTGCAACTCTATTTCAGAATACTGCTTGGTTGATCTGAACTGTAATGCAGTGTGCTGAGGTTGTTGAAACGAAGTGGATCATTTTATTTTATTGAACTCTTTTTGGAATACCTTTCTGACTTTGCTAATTTATTTCAGAATGAAGTTCTCCAAAATATCATGGCCACACAGACTGTTTAAAGTACACAATATACACATGTATTCAGTATCAAAATAATTTTTTTCTCATTAGGGTCAGGAGAGTGATGGAAGCTGCCCCGCAGCTGACATTTGGCAAAAGGCAGGAACACACCCTGGACAGCTCACCAATCCATTGCAGGGCTCACACAACATCCATACACACACTCAGATCAATGAGTAATTTATAGTCTTCAGTTAATGGAGCACACATGTTTTGAGTTGTGGGAGGAAACCAGAGTAAACTTGCAAACTTCATGCACAAGGCTCCCATGCTGAATTCAAACCTTGCTGTGAAAAATGTTGCACCACCATGCCACTCTACGCTACATGATTTGAATTATTCCTCATTCTTGATCAGAAACCTTTCTATGAAGGTATTATTGGTGAAAAAGGTTTGAGCACTAGTAACAGTGGAATTTGTAGTTGTGTACAGCAATTTGTATGTGCATCAGTAAATTTGAGGTCACATACTCTATCAGTTGTATGCACAAATACAACACAACACTTAAACATTCACAAATTCTTAATTACAGGCGCACAAATCCTATTTTACAAGTCACAGATTAAAAAAACTGACACGCTCACATTTTTACTCCTATTGTTGCAGTACATTTGGTGCAAAACATATTTGTGCACATGTATCAAGTAATGTGAAGTTGTGGACAAAAATTGAATATGTGCAAATCTGAGAGTGAATTTGTGCAATGAAAGTTCAAAATATGTGAAGTAATTTCTCATGAAAATATTTGTGTTCTTTTAAAACACAAATACAAATTCATAACTACAACTATTCAAATCTTCCCCATGAGTCACAGATTCTGTTTCCTACAAGTCGCAGATTCTGTTTTCTACAAGTCGCAGATCGCGCCCCGTCCACTGAGATATTTGGTGCATGTAACTCTGTTAAAAAAAAAAATCTAGGTCGTTAAATAACTAATGAATAAGTTAGAGTTTTAAGAAGTTCATATTTAGTTAATAAAAAAAATGTTAAAAATTTGAAAGGAAAAGTTCATGAAAGTTAAAATAGTTCATAACAATGTAAAGTGTAACAAATAAGACTAAAAAGCCGCACAAATGTACATTGTTAAATGTTTTATTTTATTTTGAAGAAATTCATGTACAAACCCCAAAACCAGTGAAGTTGGCACGTTGTGTAAATCGTAAATAAAAACAGAATACAATGATTTGCAAATCCTTTTCAACCTATATTCAGTTGAATGCACTGCAAAGACAAGTTACTTAATATTCGAACTGGTAAACTTTGTAATTTTTTGCAAATATTAGCTCATTTGGAATTTGATGCCAGCAACATGTTTCAAAAAAGCTGGCACAAGTGGCAAAAAAGACTGATAGAGTTGAGGAATGCTCATCAAACACTTATTTGGAACATCCCACAGGTGAAGGGGCAAATTGGGAACAGGTGGGTGCCATGATTTGGTATAAAAGCAGCTTCCCTGAAATGCTCAGTCATTCACAAACAAGGATGGAGCGAGGGTCACCACTTAGTGAACAAATGTGTGAGCTGATTGTCGAACAGTTTAAAAACAACATTCCTCAACGAGCTATTGCAAGAAATTTACGGATTTCATCATCTACGGTCCGTAATATCGTCAAAAGGTTCAGAGAATCTGGAGAAATCACTGCACGTAAGCGACAAGGCCGAAAACCAACATTGAATGCCCGTGACCTTTGATCCCTCAGGCGGTACTGCATCAAAAACCGACATCAGTGTGTAAAGAACATCACCACATGGGCTCAGGAACACTTCAGAAAACCACTGTCAGTAACCACAGTTCGTCGCTACATCTGCAAGTGCAAGTTAAAACTCTACAATGCAAAGCGAAAGCCATTTATCAACAGCACCCAGAAACGCCGCCGGCTTCGCTGGGCCCAAGCTCATCTAAGATGGACTGATGCAAAGTGGAAAAGTGTTCTGTGGTCTGACGAGTCCACATTTCAAATTGTTTTTGGAAACTGTGGACGTCGTGTCCTCCGGACCAAAGAGGAAAAGAACCATCCAGACTGTTATAGGCGCAAAGTTCAAAAGCCAGCATCTGTGATGGTATGGGGGTGTATTAGTGCCCAAGGCATGGGCAACTTACACATATGTGAAGGCACCATTAATGCTGAAAGGTAAATACAGGTTTTGGAGCAACATATGTTGCCATCCAAGCAACGTCTTTTTCATGGATGCCCCTGCTTATTTTAGCAAGAAAATGCCAAGCCACATTCTGCACGTGTTACAACAGCATGGCTCCGTAGTAAAAGAGTGCGGGTACTAGACTGGCCTGCCTGTAGTCCAGACCTGTCTCCCACTGAAAATGTGTGGCGCATTATGAAGCGTAAAATAACACAACGGACACCCCGGACTGTTGAACAACTAAAGCTGTACATCAAGCAAGAATGGGAAAGAGTTCCACCTGAAAAGCTTCAAAAATTGGTCTCCTCAGTTCCCAAACGTTTAATGAGTGTCGTTAAAAGGAAAGACGATGTAACACAGTGGTAAAAAGGCCCCTGTGCCAACTTTTTAGCAATGTGTTGCTGCCTTTAAATTCTAAGTTAATGATTATTTGCAAAAAAAAGTTTCTCAGTTTGAACATTAAACATCTTGTCTTCGCAGTGTATTCAATTGAATATAAGTTGAAAAGGATTTGCAAATCATTGTATACTGTTTTTATCTACGATTTACACAACGTGCCAACTTCACTGGTTTTGGGTTTGTAAAAAAGGAAGCACCGATTGAGGAAAAGTGTAATCCTGCTCATTCGTTGGCTATGATCGTCAGGCGACAGATATAGACAGGAAGTGAGTGAGTGCGAGAGTGTGTTTTTTTGGGGAGAGAGAGAAAAAAAACCGCGAAGACGACGTTGGGAGAAGACACGATAGAGGCACACAGCCGCGAGTATATTATTCTATAGTGATAAAAGTGAATAATTTCCCATATCCGAGAGACTGTCTGCTCGATACTCGGAACCCGGATATTGAGGCTACTGCTGTTTTGTGTCCAGCTCGAGAAGCTTCAGCTCGGAGTTTCTGTCGAGGCTGCATCGTTATTAGCTTAGAAAAGCTACTAAGCTAACTCGAAGTGTGTAGTTATCATTCGCCAGCAAAGTGAATGGACTTAGCCGGGGAAGCTAACGCAGTTTCTGCACTCCGCTGTGCCTTGTGATCTCGTTGTGGGAGCAAGAGGATTCGGCTCGGCCGCTGCCTGCGTGTGTGACTCGTCGTCATTGGACATCGCCCGTGCTGCCAGGGCAGCCTTCGCCTGCTCGCCGGTCTGTCTTCTGTCTTTACCTACTGTGTCGCCTTCAGGAAACGGAGCGGTAACTCTGTTCTCTGGATTAGAGGTAACACTATTCCATTACTGTTCTGGGATCATATAAATTAAAATGGATTTTCTCGCACTCAAAAGTCACCATATCAGGCCTGCAACGGGGGTTTATTTTGTTTTGCCGACTGTGTGTATGTTTGTGAGTGTGGGCCCACTGAGTGTTTGAGTTATTTGACGGTATTATTAAAATCTGAATATTTCAAGGTTTGCGTATTTCAGTGACTTGACGGTATTATTATTATTATTATTATTATTATTATTATTTGAAACTTGAAAGAGTATAGAAACTTAAGAGTTGTTCATTTAAGTTTAAAGGAGTAGCATTCTTATTTTTGGTAACTTCGAGTTTAAGGTACTTTAGATAATAATTTTGGTTGACTTTATAACTAAGGGTTATATAAAAAAGAGAATACGAGAGCGAATTTATGTTAAATTTATTGATTTGCAGTGTTTGGTATTTTGTTTATTTGCAAATCCTGAAGTAAATAATTGATCCCTTTGTTTCTCTAAAAAAAGAGTCTTGTGGTTTTTTTTTTCCCTTGCTGAACTTAAAGGTGAACATAATAGCTGCCTATAAGTGAGTATCATTTGATTCTTGCTGTTTAGAGTATCTAGGTAGTGTTTAAGTAACATAAAACAGCTAAAAGTCATTATAGTTCATGTTTTAAGAGACCTACACTCAGTTAAAAAACATTTTATTCAAGGTCATGGAGTTAAAAGTGAATTCATTTAGGTATATCATTTCATTGTGAACTTAAAAACAGAAATCCAACTTACTGTTAAAAAAGAATACTTGTAAATTAGGGTTAAAAATATAGTTGATGAATCCAGAAGCCTGCCCTTAGTAAAAGTTATATTGAGGGTAGTGCTACATGCAAAACTATCTGTGCATTCAGACTATGGAGAAAAAGGCGGGTGCTGATCTGAGATTGACTGATTCCACAGCCAATCAGAGGAGATCGGCTTTCGTCCCACATCCAATCAAAGGAGAGGGGCTTTTGTCTACATTGCGGAGTGAAAGGAGAATTCCTGTTGGTGGAGTCGATTCAGCACATATACTGTATTATTAAACCAACAGCAGCAGATACGGCGATTTGAGCAACATTCAAGATAGGTTGAATTTTGAACCACATTAATTAATTCACTCCGACGCGAAGCTGAAAATACCGTCACTTTTCCTCTGTTTTGCTTATGCTAACCCTCCTCCCTGCCGCGTGCAATTGTTTTCAATGAAGTCGCTGAGAAATCAATGCGTAGTGCGGTGGATTATCAAATACAATATTGTTTTAATCGTTGATTTCCGTATTGCCTTGTTATCTCCGATGGCTAATACCGCGACCTAAAGGCTAAAAACCCGGCAATGCGAAAATAAGCAATTTATAATATTTTTATTAATTGGTGAAGTATGTTGTGTTAGCATGACAATATTATGACTAAGACTTCTGAAGTAGTAATCTGAAGTAGGCCTACGCACTAAATGCTCGGTCTGCGAATGTCGTCTGCTTCTTTGAAGAGAGCGAGTGCCGCAGTTACCGCGACCGAAAGGCCAATAACAAGGCAATATGGAAATAAGCAATTAATAACATATAGCTAGTATATGATAATCCACCGCACCACGGATTGATTTCTCAACGACGTCATTGAAAACAAATGCACGGGGCAGGAAGGAGGGTTAGCGTCAGCAAAACAGAGGAATAGTGACGGTATTTTCAGCTTCGCGTCGGAGTGAATTTATTAATGTGGTTAAAAATTCAACCTACCTTAAATGTTGCCTAAATTGCTGTCTCTGCAGTGAATGTGCTGAACAGAGGTGTATAAAGTACTCGAAAAAATAACTAAGTAAAAGTAGAAGGCCATAACTGAAAGTTACCTTGGTAAAAATTGAAGTCACCCATAAGAAAATTACTTGAGGAAGTCTTAAAGTAGCTTACATTAAATGTACTCTAGTACAAAAAGTATCTTGTGAGAAAATAAAGGCTAAATAGCCTATCCGAAGTGCAAGTACACCTACAAAGCATTTTTCATAGTACGCATTGAAAGAAACAAAATAGCCACACGTTCTTCTCTTGATCTTCTTTAATCAACTTGCAGGTGAATGGAAGTTGCGGTATTCAGAAAACAAACAGGCAGCCTGTGCTTTGTAAACTGGCAGTTTACAAAATCACTAGAATTGACAATAATTAACAGTAGAATGACGTAGTATCAATACCATGTCGAATTTTTGCTTCTAAAATCAGATTTTTCATAACTACTAATTGGAATACCATTGGCTCACTGTAGCTGAAGTGGTTGCTAGAGAGGGCAACAATTTCTTTTTTTTTTCTGTTGCAAGGGAGAATATTTTTTTGAACTGCTGAATACATACTGGGGGCAAGAGTATTGAGCAGTTTGCACATCAGGCTTAGCTGAGGAGTTTAATTCAGGCAACTCCTGAAAAACGGGGATCGGAGTGAACTCGTCCATGATATTATAAACGTGTTTGAGCTGCTTGCTTGAGAATATTCAATAACTGATCCTGGTGTGCCATCTTGTGACAGAATATTGTAACTGCTTGCATAAATTTGCAGCTCCAGGTCTGCTGGCGGGCACATCTGCTCAAAGCGCAGTTAGTTAAGATATACCGTGCCGAGCACCGTTGTTCTTCTCAAGCACACCAAATTCAGATAATCCGTAAATGTTTTGTTACATTAATATTTTAATTTGTGACGAGCAACGAACTGGCCACAGTCAAAGTAACGAAGTAAAATAATACTTTTTTTTCTCTTTTAAATGTAGAGTAAAAGTAAAAGTATCGGTTTAAGAAAAAAAAAAAAAACTCAAGTAAAGTACAAATCCTCAAAAAAAAAAAACTACTTAAGTACTGTAAGGAAGCACATATAGCCTACTTCGTCACTATACACCTCAAGTGCTGAATCGACTCCACCAATGGGAATTCTCATTTCACTCCGCAATGTAAAGCCTCTCTCCTTTGATTGGCTCTGAGACGAAAGCTGATCTCCTCTGATTGGCTGTGGAATCAGTCGATCTCAGATCAGCACCCGCCTTTTCTCCATAGACTGAATGCACAATATCTCGGTGGACGGGACGCGATTTGTGACTTGTAGGAAACAGAATCTGTGACTTGTAGGAAACAGAATCTGTAACTCGTGAGGAAGATTCGAGTAGTTGTAGTTATCGATTTGTATTTGTGTTTTAAAAGAACACAAATATTTTCGTGAGAAATTATTTCACATACATTGAACTTTCATTGCACAAATTCACATTCAGATTTGCACATATTCAAATTTTGTCCACAACTTCATTGTTTGATACAGGTGCACTAATATTTTTTTGCACCAAATATACTGCAACAATAGGAGTAAAAATGTGTGTCAATTTTTTAATCTGTGACTTATGAAATAGGATTTGTGCACCTGTAATTAAGAATTTGTGAATGTGTAAGTGTTGTGTTGTATTTGTGCAGAGAAAAAAAATGTACAAATACACAACTCATAGAGTATGTGACCTCAAATATACTGATACACATACAAATCGCTGTACACAACTACAGATTCCACTGTTACAGATGCTCAAACGTTTTTCGCCAATAATACCTTCATACCCTTCTACTTAAGTCATTTTTGTATCTTTAGAAGGATTCCTGCCTCCGAAGTTGCTGCAGGATTCTTAAAAATGGCTATTTACACTTCATTTTGTTTCAGGGCACAGAGATTAATAGTTGACCCATTGTTGTAGACTATGGGCCATAACTTAAAGATTTTGATTCCGAACAGATAACTGCAGTTCCTTGTCCTCATGGGGAACCAATCTTGTATTTATTAGAAATGTTTGTGTGCAGATACAGGCAACTTGATGACTACATGCAGAGTGGAAATGGTGCTCTGTGGTATGGAAATTGGTCTCTACAGTATTACATCTTTGGCAATAGCTCATTGAAAATGGTAGTGTCTCCACGTACATTTTCTGAATATAATACCATAATGTATCTACAACGTCGCTGATCATACGTTCCGGGTTTTTTTTATTTTTTGGTGAAGAAAATGGTTATGAAGTATGTTTAGGCACATTTATTTAAACATACCAGTTTTCTAAAATGACATTAGAGGTCGCTATTCACCATCAAGAGAAAATTAGTCATGCATCTCCGCCCTATTACTATTCCTACACAATCGGCGCGGTTTTACACGAAAGCTTTATCAATTGTACCCCGTAGGATACAGACTGCATTAGTTACGTTACCGAAATTGCTGCATGTATATTTGTTTGATTGGGAACATTTACTTGTATCAGCCACACTATGGACAGTAGACGCTTTTCTGTTTTTGGAACGAGTTGGTTTTTCTTTCTTTTATTTTCGCCAGCTTCGTTTGGAGACATGAGCTATTCTGCTCCGGAAGAGCTGAAACGCGGATCAGTCATTGGAAATATTGCGAAAGATTTCGGGGTGGATTATAAAAGTCTGTCTACTCGCAAGGCTCGTTTGCATATAGAAGGGAGCAGCAAGCGCTATTTTGACATTGATATGAATTCTGGCGATTTAATTGTGACAGAGAGGGTCGATAGAGAACAGCTTTGTGGACAAAAGGCTGTGTGTACTTTAAAATACGAGCTGGTGCTCGAAAATCCATTGGATTTACACCGCATTGTTGTGCAAATTCAGGATATAAATGACAACTCGCCTCAATTTTCGAAAGATATTCTCCGACTGGAAATTCAAGAATCTGCTGCTAAAGGTACCCGCTTTCCCGTGAATGAGGCGCACGACGCAGATATTGGATTGAATGCCGTACAAAGCTACGCACTGCAAAGGAATGATCATTTTGTTTTGTCCGTTCAGAAGAATAACGAAGGTGGAAAATACGGTGAATTAGTCTTAGAAAAAGAGCTGGATCGAGAGGAACAACAAGAGATTACATTATTACTTACTGCTGCCGACGGAGGGACTCCTCAGATGTCTGGTAGTGTTGCTATTCACGTTACTGTTCTGGATACTAACGACAATATCCCCGTATTTAATCATGCCGTTTATAAAGCCAGTCTTCCAGAAAACTCCCCCGTAGGAAAATTAGTGGTTACGGTCAGCGCCAGTGATGCAGACGACGGAGCCAATGGCGAGGTGACGTATGAATTCAGTCGTGTTTCCGTTAATGCAAAGGATTTATTCAGCCTTGATCGCAAAACTGGGGAAATTCGAGTAATAGGTGACATCGACTTCGAAAAGGAGTCCAGTTTTGAAATGCGCATTGAAGGGAAAGACGGAGCGGGACTTGCTTCTCAAACCAAAGTAATTGTTGATGTCACTGACGTGAATGATAATGCACCTGTAATATTTCTGACGTCATTGTCTAATTCAGTAGCTGAAAGCGCGCCATCGGGCTCAGAGGTCGGTATTATTAATGTTCAGGACATTGATTCTGATATTAATGGTGACGTTCATTGTTCTACTCAAGGACACGTACCTTTTGAATTGATTCCCTCAATCAAAAACTTTTATTCTATTGTAACAACTAGTGCTTTGGATCGAGAACTCCAGTCAGAATACAATATGACACTCATTGCTTCAGATAAAGGCTCCCCACCGTTGTCTTCATTTAAAACACTGCATGTAACCATCTCAGATGTGAATGACAATTCTCCTACATTTGAGGAGCCATCATACAGCACTTATGTGACTGAAAATAACAAGCCAGGCACCTCTGTTATTTCTGTGAGGGCGACAGACCCAGACTGGAGGCAGAATGGTACAGTTTTATACTCTCTGTTACCCAGTGAAGTCAGTGGGGTTCCTGTGTCCTCACTTTTATCCATTAATGGGGACACTGGTGTGATCCACACTGTAAGATCATTTGATTATGAGCAGTTCAGGAGCTTCAAAGTTCAGATCATTGCCAGAGACAACGGTTCCCCTCCACTCAGCAGTAATGTGACAGTGAGTGTGTTCATCACAGATGAGAATGATAACTCTCCACAGATACTATATCCTGCTCCTCTGGGGAACTCCTTCATGACAGAGATCATCCCTAAAACTGCACGTGCAGGCTCTATAGTTTCCAAGGTGATCGCAGTGGATGCAGACTCTGGACAGAATGCCTGGCTGTCCTATCAGATCCTGAAATCTACTGATCCAGGACTTTTCACCATTGGTCTTCATAATGGAGAGATCAGGGTGCAGCGGGATATTGCTGAATCTGATACCATGAAGCAGAACCTTGTTGTATCAGTGAAAGATGATGGACAGCCGTCTCTCTCAACAACCTGCACAGTATATTTACTGATTTCTGATGATTTGGCAGAAATACCAGAGCTTAAAGATATGTCACTTCAGGACGACAATTCCAGATTAACTTCATATCTGATCATTGCGCTGGTGTCTGTTTCCACCTTCTTCCTGATGTTCATTGTCCTCATTGTGGTTGTGAAGTTCTGCCACAGAAGAAAGCCCAGGCTGTTGTTTGACAGTGCAGTGGCCATTCCTGGTGCATATTTCCCTCCCAACTACGCGGATGTGGAGGGATCAGGAACACTTCGCAGTTCTTATAATTATGACACTTACTTAACGACTGGCTCACGCACAAGTGACTTCAAGTTTGTTCGGTCGTTTAATGACGGCACGCTGCCAGCTGATCAGACACTGAAGAGGAGCCCACTTGAGAGCAGTGAGCAGGGTCAGACTACAGGGGATGGATCACTGTTCTCCACACTGGTAAATAAAGCTTTGTTTTACCTTTTTCTACTTAGTTTAATGTTTCCATAGGTTCATCGCATTGAGCTTGAACTAAAGGGATGGATTAAAACCCATTTTTAGCTCCTTTGACATATGAACTTTGTATATGTGAGTTTATAATTGTTGACATTTGCATTAAAAATGAAGGATTCTATTAATTTTCATTTTTCCTGTTCTGAAGAGCGTGTGCCATTGCTCTTGCCATTTCTAGTGACTGAAACAAAGGAGCATTTTTCAGTTTGCCTGTCAACTCTGTCAGAAGTGTTTTCAAATTTTATCATGTTATTTAACTCCATAAGTTTGCATTTTGGTCTTGTTGAGTCTATCATCATATCTTTATTTGGCACGTCATACCTGATTTTGGAACTTGGTTTATTAATGTTCATTGGTATGTCAATAAAATTTGATTCCTGAAAAGTCTGCTGAGTGCTTACACGAGGTTTAAAATTCTGTTATGCAGTGTAGTATCGAATCATTGAAATTAAGACTTTCGGTTAGTCTGCTCTTCGGGCGACGTCCCAACCATGTTCCTGTTTGCATCTATGAAGTCTTGTTGCCAGTTAGTATTTTAATTATAATTTTACAGTTACTTTGGGCCCACTGGGCTTTTGTGTGTGGATTTTTTGCAATGCTTTCAAAGTGCATATTATTCAAAGAGCTTGGGTTTAGCACAGTGATTTTTCTGCTTTCACAGAGCTTGAATTTACTTAAACTCAGTGCATTGGTCTTACAGAAGAAGCTGGAACTTTAAAAAAAGAGTTTTCCCTGGGAACGGAGTTTAGGGGAACTGCCCTGTCAAGAGTCATCTTTGTAGTTGTCCTCAAGTGCTTTACGATGATTTGTTGCCTGGTCAAACTATTGCAGTCATATTTACATCTTAATTTACTGGCTCAACTTGGAAATGCTGCTTTAGATTATTCTAAAGGTATATTCCCTGTTCGTTGCTAGTGTTAGATTTCATTGGTTGCCTAGTCCCCCCAAGATTATTTTACTGAGTTGACTGACAGTTTGTGAGAATTTTGTGAGTCAACAACATGGATAGAATTGGAGGCATTATTTCTAGTAATTTCTCATAAAATCAGATATTCATATCTAAGTAGTCTAGCGCTTGCATTTTTACTTAAAATTTGAAAGTTATTTGCTGGGACAGACAAAGTCTCGGTTGAAAAGCTGAAGAATGGCTTTAAGTTAAATTTTCACTGTGACCTATACTTACCAACTAGTTATCTTTTTGAACCATGAAGGACCAACAGAGAGTCATTTGTTCCCCTGGGGATTACAGCTTGCTTTTGGAGAATCTGCTCGATGTGTACTTCATCATTGTGTATGTGCAATTATCGGAGACATTATATGGTACTGATGATTTTTTTTAAGTCTAACTTACTATTCATCTGGGAAACTGAATCCTCACTATCATTAACTTGCACTGTTTTACTTGAAATTTTATCATAATGAAAAAAATTTGTTGGTTAATCACATTATGAAAAAAAAATGAAATTGATTTGAGTTCATTATGGAACTCCTTTGTAATGTCTATATTATGCAGTATTCATATGCAATCAAAACGAGTTTTTTTTTTTTAGGTTTGGAACTATGAATGCAAAAAGTGGGGAATTTTAGATTTTTGCACTTGCTGCAAAGTCGAGAATATGAGCGTGGATGGAAAGGAAGATGAATGGATGGATGCATGAAGAGTTGATTGATGGCATGTCCCCTCAGGAAATATATATTCATGTTAGGTCTTCATGATGCTGTCAGAGGGACCTCTGTTCTGTGACTGAACAATATGAGTTTTATCCTCTGATGGTGAAAAGTCTGGCAGTCATTCAAATACTATACTGCACAGCTGTTGAGGTTTGCTAAACAAATTTCAGATTATGTTCTGTCTTTGAGAATTAGGAAAATGTCAGGTCATGTGCAAAATTCAAACAGGACAGCTATTCAGTTTTATCTCATTCTATTCATATGTGAAATAGTTTTATAAATGAGAGGGAATCATCTCTCAATACTGTATACTCTGTAACAGGGTACTAAATAAGAACAGTTTTAGTGATTGACTGTGAAACTGTTAAACTGTTTTTTGAGAAAAAATAATATATTATTAACTGCAACACAATCATTTTATCAAAAATTATGGTAAGGTGATTTTTTTATGTCTCTGTAATCAGTTTTTATACCAAATTCGGTATTATTGTGTAGTTTATTGAAACGACTCTGAGTGTCGCTATTCACCAGCTTGGACATTTTGCAGAAACCTCTCCACCCTCCAATTCCGCATTTACAGGGAGTGAAATCCATATCACAGCACTCTTTCACAATAACCTTCGGATTGTGCGTGCAATATCCTTTGGATTCTTATCATATATCATATTATAATACCGTCGCTTCGACGTAAACATGGGACATAAAGATTTTTTCGATTTCCAGCTTAAATGCTTTTATGCTTTCACCCTGCTTGCAATATCTGTAACGAGTGGAGATATAAGCTTTATAATTCCGGAGGAGATGAAACACGGATCCGTGATTGGAAATGTAGCGAAGAATATTCGCGTGGATGTTGAAAGCCTGTCTGCCCGAGAAGCCCGAATCGATACGGAAAGGAGCCGCCGACGTTACTGTGACATTGATCTGAATTCTGGAAATTTGATCGTGGCTGAAAGGATTGACCGAGAGTCTCTTTGTGCCCAGAAGGTTTCATGTACTGTTAAATTTGAACTTGTATTAGAGAATCCTCTAGAACTCCACGGTATTTCTGTTCATATTCAAGACATTAATGACAACCCGCCACAATTTGCAAGTGACCTAATAAAACTGGAAATCCGAGAATCCGCGAATAAAGGAACCCGCTTTCTCTTAGAAGAAGCCGACGACGCTGATATAGAACAGAATGCGGTTCAAAGCTACTCTTTACAAAAGAATGACCATTTTGTTTTGGACGTTCATACGAGCGCGGACGGAAGGAAATACAGCGAATTGGTTTTAGAGAAAGAGCTGGACCGAGAAGAACAACGGGAATTTACATTATTACTTACTGCAGCTGATGGAGGCTCCCCGCAGAAATCTGGTACTGTAGCCGTGCACGTCACTGTGCTGGATGCGAACGATAACAGACCCGTGTTTAGTCAGACAGTTTATCAAATCAGCGTGCCTGAAAATCTTCCTTTAGGTACTGTTGTGGTAACAGTAGTCGCCACTGATGCCGACGAGGGAGCCAATGGCGATGTGAGTTACGAATTTGGCCGTGTTCCGGATGAAGTGAAAACGATGTTTTCCCTGGATCGTAAAACAGGACAGGTTACACTTGGAGGTAATCTCGATTTCGAAGAGAAGGCTAATTATCAAATGCGAATTCAAGCAAAAGATGGGCCTGGTTTGGTTTCATATTCAACAGTCATTGTGGAGATCACTGATGTGAATGACAATGCCCCTGAGATATTTTTAAAGTCATTGAAAAATCCAATCCCTGAAAACGCAATACCTGGCACAGAAGTTGGTATCATTAATGTTCAAGATAAAGACTCAGGAGAAAATCAACGGGTCCACTGCTCCATTCAGCAAAATGTTCCTTTCAAACTCATCCCATCCATCAGAAATTATCACTCACTTGTAACAACAAGCGAACTGGACCGTGAATTAGTGTCTGATTACAACATAACAGTTACGGCGAGTGATGAGGGCTCTCCACCTCTGTTGGCAATAAAAACAGTGCAGTTATTTTTGTCCGATGTAAATGACAACCCGCAATTGTTTGAAGAGCTGTCATACAGTGCTTATATCACAGAAAATTGTAAGTATGGCACCTCTGTCATTTCTGTCTGGGCTAGAGACCCTGACTGGAGACAAAACGGTACAATTGTCTATTCCTTGCTAGCCGGTGATGTCACTGGTGTTCCAATATCTTCATATATTTCAATTAATGGAGACACTGGTGTTATACATATTGTCAGGTCATTTGATTATGAGCAATTTAGAAGTTTCAAAGTTCAGGTCAATGCAAGAGACAACGGTTCCCCCCCACTCAGCAGTAATGTGACA
The DNA here is from genome assembly GCA_029721435.1 of Gymnothorax reevesii. Classification (NCBI taxonomy): domain Eukaryota; kingdom Metazoa; phylum Chordata; class Actinopteri; order Anguilliformes; family Muraenidae; genus Gymnothorax; species Gymnothorax reevesii. The sequence continues at coordinate 40,365,105 of CM056590.1, forward strand.
GTGAGTGTGTTCATCACAGATGAGAATGATAACTCTCCACAGATACTATATCCCACTCCAAATGGGAACAATTTAATGACTGAGGTGGTTCCCAAAGCTGCTCAAGCCAGTTCTTTGGTTTCCAAGGTAATTGCAGTGGATGCAGACTCTGGACAGAATGCTTGGCTGTCCTATAAGATTTTGAAATCTACAGACCCAGGACTTTTCAGCATTGGTCTTCATAATGGAGAGATCAGGGTGCAGCGGGACATTGCTGAATCTGATACCATGAAGCAGAACCTTGTTGTATCAGTGAAAGATAATGGACAGCCATCCCTCTCAACAACCTGCACAGTATATTTACTGATATCTGATGATTTGGCAGAAATACCAGAGCTTAAAGATCTGTCACTTCAGGACGATAATTCCAGATTAACTTCATATCTGATCATTGCGCTGGTGTCTGTTTCCACCTTCTTTCTGATGTTCATTGTCCTCATTGTGGTTGTGAAGTTCTGCCACAGAAGAAAGCCCAGGCTATTGTTTGACAGTGCAGTGGCCATTCCTGGTGCATATTTCCCTCCCAACTACGCAGATGTGGAGGGAACAGGAACACTTCGCAGTTCTTATAATTATGACACTTACTTAACGACTGGCTCACGCACAAGTGACTTCAAGTTTGTTCGGTCATTTAATGACGGCACGCTGCCTGCTGATCAGACACTGAAGAAAAGCCCACTTGAGAGCAGTGAGCAGGGTCAGACTACAGGGGATGGATCACAGTTCTCCACATTGGTAAATAACGTTTTTTTTTTTTCATTTTCCTAGCTTTGTAAAATGTTCTCAGCTGGTTCAATCAAATTCAACTTAAAAAATATGGGTTTATGTCCTTGCATTTTTATAAATGTATTTTCTGAACTATGCATTTGAGAGTTCATAATTGTTAACTGCCTACAGAATGACAGAAATACAACCTTTTCATTCTCTAAATTTTTGTTATTAAATTGGCTCATTTGTCTTTGACCTGTTCAATCTGCACCGGTCATGCTAAATATTTTCCCTCTTCTGGAAATTTGCTTTGGTCTCGCACTATATTATCTTATGCATAGTTGTCTGTAAAATCCATGTTGTTTACCAAGGCAGGAAACCTGCACTGAGTGTGAGGTGATCCTCTTTTGCAAATGCGATGGAAAGAAGTGCATCAGCTGGTGGACTATAGTCGAAAACTGGTGCCTCTCAGAAAGAGGGGGATAAAAATGCAATATCAAAGGAAGTCCTGGAGCACACGGTTATATAAGGCGATTATTAAGGTGCCGGTGAAGCGTCAAAAACGGAGTTATACTCTGAAGAAGACCTTGTGTCGAAACGTTAGTCACCTTCACCTTAATAAATCACCTTATATAACCGTGTGCTCCAGGACTTCTTCCTTTGATCCTCTTTTGTTCTGGAAGTTTTATTGCAGTTTATTGTGCATGCTAAGCTCAATATTTCTCATATTCATATTTCTCATCCTCATTCTGATCTCCCTTTCATGTTTACTTTTCAAGTGCCTCATACTTTGCTTGCTAAGTATATCTGGAATGAAACCAAAGATATACAAGGCCCACTTAGCCTAGCTCGGTATAAGCCTTTTTGGTTCGTCATTCTCAAAATTCAATCAACTTCTTTGTTGAGTGCTTTTGTTTGGCACTGTAGAGTTCTGCTGATAGAATATCTCCATTTCCTCAATCTCAAAGCAGTGGTCTATGGCTTACAGGCTTTCCAGTCTCCTCGATTTGCCATTCAGCCCAGCTACAGGCAGTATTACAGTTTATCAGTCGAATCAGTTCATGGGTGGAAAAAAAACATGGCGGCATTCTTACTTTTGAATCCCTGGATTTTCCTGCTCTGCTCTGTTGGGAAAGTACTGCCATTTCTTCGCCCCTGGGAGGTTTTTGTTGATGTGTTGCCTATTTCCGCAGAACTGAGATGTTCACATCAATACTAACAGTTCAACTGGAGGCACAGCACAGTTCTCACTCCTAGTTTGATTTATTTTGACTAATTCTGGAAGGACTGTCTCAGTAGAGCCACAGTATGAAATATATTATGGCTATTTGTATTTGTTGTTTTTTTCCCCAAAAAAATGATTTGAATTAGATTGATTGCTTTCACATTTTGTGAGGTCTTTATCAGTCTGTTACAAGATTAATTGGATACAAATTTTAAATATTGTCTTCCCTGTTTGTTTTGACTTTGATTTGAGTGAATATTTATCCAACTTTGCACTCTGGCAATTTCACTCTTGTATTTCACCACCCCTCTGGTGGACAGCAACCTTCCAATGAAGCAGATTTGCGAAATATACCCTCTTCATCCCATTTTATATTTTTAAGTGCAGTAAACTCTCTCATCAAATGCATTCAAGTTTGCCCACAGCAATGGGATATGACTAGGAAATATAATTGTGACCATCTAGGTCCAATACCAATAGGGAAAAGGAACATATACAGGTATTTAGCTTTTAATGCTGCTGTAAATTAATTTTAAATTGGGGTGGGCAAAATTGTGTGTGCATCCTGTGATTGGCGAGCTGTTAAGGTTGTGTCGCTGCCTTTCGACTACAGTCAGCTGCGAAAACCTGCAGCTCCCCCGTGACCCTAGTGAGAAAGATGCAGCATAATGGATTCATGGATTTCGGTCGCCCAATGGCCTTGGGGCCTCATGGGTGGAGTTTTAGGGCCTGATTTACAAAAGGTTTGCGTGTATAAATATGTGCGCAAACTTAACAGCACGCGCAAACACATGTTGAAGCTGATCTACTAACCAGGCATACCGAGTATTGCGCCCGTCAAAAGGGCAAAATAACACACGCAATCCATTTAGCGCATTTGCCTTCAATGGATATGCAATTGCATGTCTTGCATGTTGACACAAGGCTACAACCAACACCACGTCACAAAGATGGCATCAGGTGCGTTTGGAGCTCTGGTAGCAGTATCAGTTTATACTGTACTTTTAAGCATTGTAGGTCACCGTTTTAAAAATTTTGAGGAGTGCTTGGAATATGATGCGTTTCTGCAGCTGAATGTCGAGGGTTTGGATAAAATTTGTCACCTGTCAGTAAATGCTGACAAACTTTGTGGATATGGCAGTGTTGCCTTGATCACCTGGCAATCTAAAGCCGCATTCAAAGAAAGTTCCGGCAGAACCCAGCAACCCGATGCCTTCTGCAAAATGCTATCACTCTGCCTACTGCTTTCGGGAGTATCAGTGTCCAGGTCCTGCAAACTTGCAAACAGCGAAATACGGGCTAAATAAACCTACCATCAATTGCAGCGGTTGCTGCCCTAACTGCAGAAAGGTGGTAAGAGCAAACGCCAAAGCAGTTGCTCGTGACTTTTGTGACTTTTTTTGTTCATATAAGGTGTGGAAATATTGCTTCGAAGTTGTATGACCGAGCAGTACGGAATAAATTGGATATACCGTTGGTTTGTAACCGCATGCAGGAGATGTTCAACGCAGATGTCTTTGACATAAATGATTTGAGAATTTATGATGACGACAGTTTGGATGGGAGAGACTGTGATTTACTCGACCTGTTTAAACGGAAAGGGTTGCATTTTGTTCACGTCAATGCCAGGAGTCTTCTACCTAAACTTGATGAAATCGGGCACCTCACGTCCACATCTAAAGCTGCTGTGATTGCTGTGTCGGAGACCTGGCTCGACAGTTCCATTCATGATGATGAAGTTGGGCTTACAGGTTCTTCCAACATCTTCCAACGCGATCGCAACAGGCATGGAGGAGGAGTGTGCCTTTTCATAAGGACTGACATAACTTTCAATCCGCGCCACGATCTACTGGTGGATGGCTCGGAGGCAGCCTGGGTTGAGTTAATACTTCCAAAAACCAAGCCCATTATTGTAGGTGTCTGTTACAGTCCACCTAAACAAACAGACTTCTACGAACTGCTTGAATCTGTCTGTTGTAAAAGCAATGTATGCCTGGAGAAAGAATGTATCGTTATGGGTGATTTTAATACGAATTTATTATTGCCACGTAGTAGCTTGAAAGAGTCTCTCTCATGTCTTTGCAAGGTGTCTGGTTTACAGCAATGAATTACTCAGCCTACTAGGTTGTCTGTAAATAGTCAATCCCTTCTTGACTTAATTTTAGTATCTGACTGTGGAATGATAAGTCAATCCGGCATTTTGGATGTGGCTTTCAGTGATCATAATGCAGTTTTTTGCACACGCAAGAAAATTAAATCTCAGCCAATAAATGAGCATTGTTCCATCAAATACAGATGTACCAAACAACATCTGCTGGGGCCTTTAATCAAAGGCTATCTGAGAGTGATTGGTCTGATGTGCTCGAATGTAATGATGATAAGGCTTGAGATTTGTTCAAGCAGCGTTTCGTAGCTGCTCTTGATGAAGTCGCACCCATGAGAGAAACAAGAATTAAGCATAAAAGTGCTTGTTGGATGACATCTGAAATCGTTGATCTGATCAGACAACGTAATAGATGTTTCACAAAGTTTAAAAAGTTTAAATTACCAGCAGACTATAGCTCTTATGCCCATCTTAGAAATCAAGTTAGTTACAAGGTACAACAAGCGAAGTCTGAATTATATAATGATTCCATTGCTGCAAATGCAAAACAGCCTAAAAAATTACGGAAAATTCTCAATGATATGGGATCAACTGCAAAATCAAAATCAAAGACTGGTAAAGCGGGGCTTATTATTGATTATGAAATGTGTTTTGATAAGTGGCGGATTGCCTGCCATTTTAACCATTACTTTACATCTGTTTCTGCCAGTCTGTTTAATAAACTGCCTGGTGATTTTGATAAATATGGTAAAACATTTGTTAATCCTTTTATAGAAGCAAAAATGTCTCTGCAGATGCATTTGCAATTAGTCCTATCTCAGAGGATAAGGTAAGGGCAAGCCTTTCCACCCTGTCAGTGAATAAGGCCACTGGCTTAGACCTAATGCCCTCTAGGTTTCTTAGGGATAGTGCTGGGGTTACATCTAGTATTCTTACCCATGTCATAAATCTGTCAATAAGTTTTCCCTAACGATATGAAGAATGCTAGGGTGGTTCCTCTTTTTAAGAAAAATAGCAGAGCTGATGCAGGGAACTATAGGCCAGTATCAATTCTCTCAACTATATCAAAGATTTTTGAGCGTCTTGTGCATGAACAGGTGGAGGAGTATCTCATCAGGCATGATTTATTATATGAGCTTCAGTCTGGTTTTAGAGCTGCGTATTCTACTGACACCTGTCTCATCTACCTCTTTGATTTTGTGCGTCAGAATCTTGATCAAGGGAATTATGTTCGTATGCTAATACTTGATCTGCAAAAAGCATTTGATTCTGTGAACCATAAAATTTTGATTTCTAAATTGCAGCGCTTGGGTTTTAGTAACTCATTACTCAAATGGTTCACTTCTTACCGAACAGATAGGACCCAAGTCTGTGACGTTGAGGGGACCCTCTCTGATCCACAGAGCATTACATGCGGGGTGCCCCAAGGTTCGATCCTGGGGCCCCTGTTATTTTTAGTTTACATTAATGAAGTTGCAGCTGCTGTACGGTGCAAATTGCTATTATATGCTGATAATTCTGCTTTGCTTGTCCCAGGGTGCAATGTTAAAGCCATTGAAAATACTCTTAGCACAGAGCTTGAGTCCGTCAACCAGTGGCTGGTTGATAATAAGCTCTCTATGCATCTGGGCAAGACTGAATCAATATTGTTTGGTACTAAAGGAAGTTGGCAAAATCAAATACTTTAAAGGTGATGTTTCATGGGTCTGAAATTGTGTCTATATGAAGTGTTACATATTTGGATGTAATATTGGATCAATCACTTACAGGTGAATCCATTGCAGCCAATGTGTTAGCCAAATGTGCCTGTTAGTTAAAGTTTTTATATCGCAAGACAACGTTTTTTGAGTTTTCTGTAAAGAAATTATTGGTATTATGTCTGATTCAATGTCATGTGGATTTTGCATGCTCTGCATTGTTTTCTGGGTTGTCTATGAAACTTAAAAACAAATTTCAAGTGTTGCAAAACAATTGTATTCGGTATCTGTTAAATGTACCCTCCCCCCCCATACTCATATTGGTAGGGAGGAGTTTGAGAGCTGGTTTACTTCCTGTACATCTAAGAGTTGAACAAATTAGGCTAAACCATATGTTTAACATTGTAAATGGTCAAGCTCCCAAATACTTATGCTTTAATGTAACCATGGTCCATTCGCAACACAGTTATAACACTTGGGCCAGCACCCGTTCCTGCATAATTCGTAGAGCTAATAATGCAGTCAAAAATGTTTTCTTTTATACTGGTATCATGGCATGGAATAGTTTGCCTATTGCTATAAAACTTCTATCATCTCGAGGGATTTTTGAAAGACAGGTTAAGAAGCTTTTATAGAACAAGGTGAATATTTATTTATCTGGGACAGTTTACTGCATTTCTGGTTTTTATTTTATTTATTTTGTTTTATGGAATGTCTTTTTTTCACTCCAAATACTGCATGTCTTTTTATATCGAATTTGTCTGTTTCTTGTCTATTTGTGTCTTGCGTGTAACACCAAGGACCATGCTGGAAATAATTATTGTACTTTAGCATGTTATCCTTTGGATTGTTGTTATATTGTCTAAATCCAGAAATAAATAAATAAATCAATCAATATCAGCGTGTCTGCTAGAAACTGCAAAGTATTGGGAGGAGTAGATGCTAATAGATTAATTTAGTGCACTCAATGTGATTTACCGAACCTAAAACTGATTGCGGTGGCTGTTTTTGCGTCGATATTTAGCACGTTTCAAAGCCAGCTCTTAACTGGCACAGCTGCACGCACAATTGGCTCCGGTTATTGTTGTCAGGAGGCATAGGCACAACGAAAGGCAACAGAGAAAACAAATCTTATCTGCTCTCGTAAACATTTTTAGGATGATGGAAGCAAAAATAATTTAGACATATTGCCTGTCCAGCAATGCCATTTTGAAGCTTCTGGGTGAACTAAGGGAAGATTTGGAACCAGTCTAAAGGAGGAGTCATGCAGTGTCTTCCATGACAAAACCCCTTGTGACCTTGCTTTTCCTTGCCTCTGGTTCATTCTAGCGCACTGTCGCTATTAGTTCTGGCATCTCCCAGAGCTGTTTTTACAGTGTGCTGTCTCAGGTGTTACAAGAACACTGGATTCATACTTTATGTAAAACATGTCAGACAGAGATGCAGCTGGCTTTGGTGAAATACGGCTCTCACTGAATAAAGAAAAATCTCCTGAAGAATCCATCTGAAACCTCACACCAAGTGAGTGGACGCATTTTATAGCTTTGCCTTTTAACTCCGAGTGATCGCTGACTTTATTAAGCTGACAGTCTGACACCGTGGCACACACCATGCCGGCCTCCCACAGACACACACGCAGTGTCTGAATGCGAGCAGATTATGGAATCTATCTGAGCTCAAGACCATGACTTTGAAAACACCAAACTACTTGCCTTAATGAATTTCGTTTGTTAATAATTGTACACAGGTATTTTCACCCTCTCATCTGCAGTGAACATCAAGTTGCGTGCGGCTTGCGCAGTTTATATTGTTATAATATTGATTAATGTTGAAATTACGTTTTTGTGCCTCAATATTTATATATACCACCAGATAATGCATTAAATCAGTCATGTTTGGGATGTCTCTTTGTTATGTATGGTGTTGCCTGAAGTATGACTATTGTTATATAACGGTAGCCAAAATTATACCTTTGAAGCAAGTTAATTTCCCGGGATTCCCAGGAAAATGTGCATCTTTTCCCGGGATAGAAAATGTCTTATTTTCGGGAAAAATATTAATCCCTATTCTGCACCCCTGCTGGAAAATAAAATTCTCTGGGGAATGCATAAGCAAAAATACTTCTTGTAAATCATGACATTACGCTTTACCAGTGCAAGTTAAACTAAACATTCACACATGACGCACATTAATTTTTCATTTGGTACATATCTGAATAAATTAAATATAGGCTATCTAATTAGAGAAATGCATGTTTGTCGGCCAACTACTGTGGGCCTACCTCGGTCTGCATTTTGTGGGTCAAGGGTGTCATATCCTTGTATTCCAGTTATCTGCTCATTGCAGAACGTTAGCTGCTACTGTTGCTCCGTTGGAAACAGAAGGTTCTCCTCCGCTGCTCCCCCAACTGTTTTATTTGCCGTAGTTCTATTATAAGCAATTTTTTTTCCTTTGTTCTTCTTATATCTTGCCATCTTTTCTTAATTTCATCTAGTGTTCTTCTTGTTTTCCCCACAGCATTGACCTTGTCACAGATAGCCTCCCATATTGTGTTTCTCCTGGTAAGATTTATTTGCTGTAACTCCAAAATATGTTAATTCGCCTCTTGCACGAACACCTCGTATTACATCGCTTCAAATTTCATTTTGCACTTGCATTCACACTCTCCATAGTGAAAACCATTGACTCAAGCAAAATCCTCGTTTAAATAGGGCAGTCTCGACCACTTTTGCACCTGTTGTCATTTGCGCAGGCAATCTTAGTAGATCACCCGCAACACGCAAACCAACAACAGGCGCACACTACAAATGTGCGCATGCAGTTTAGCGCTCTTTATTTGGGATCTTAGTAAATCAGGCACTTAGTGCTCTCTCTGTGTTGACACAGGTTTTATCATTATACTTTCGTTTCCTCTCCCAGTCCCTTTACATGCAACAGGTTGACTGTAAGCTCTAAATATTATTGAGCTAATATTGCCTGTAGGGCTGAGCAATATATCGATATTATATTGATATCGTGATGCAAAGTAAAATATCGTCATGGATTTTGGATATCGTAATATCGTGATATGAGAAGTGTTAGCTTTTCTGGTTTTAAAAGCTGCATTATATTTAAGGGTTGCGAATATTGTAGCTGTTGCCTGCACCTGCTTGGTCATTATAGCAAAATTACTAATAAATAGTTCACAAAAATGTCACTGTGTAAATATTTTATGAAAGCACCGACATTTGTTCGGATAATATTGGCAAGATATCAGTGTTGAGGAATTCACTCAAAAAAAAAAAAAAAGATTAATTAGATTTTGTCCATATCGACCAGCCCTAATTGTCTGAGTGAATAGTCTGTTTGTGCCTGTGATGGATCTCCAGACTGAGTGCTGTCCAGCCTCTCTCCCCCTGCATTAGCAAGTGTTGGGACCCTGCCCTGGATTAAAGGCTTTACATAATCGGTGAACTATGTATTGAGTGGATTTCCAAATTAGATCATGGATTCATGGATTCAATGGTGGATTTATGGTTTAGATACTGGATGCATGAATGACATTTGATGTATTTGATCAATACAGTATTTTTCTGCTAACACTCCATTGATGACTCATGTTTATGAGTTTCAGCACCACGCTGGTGGACAGCAACACATCATTTCTGCCCTCACCTTCCCCATTCTGGGGTAATTTTGCAAAGTTTTCACTCCTTTAAGTTTAGCCCTTGAAACTCTCAGTTATAAAAATGATTGGTGCTTGATACTCAATTGTGAATTTTATTTCCTGTGCTTTTTGTAAGGAAAGCAGAATCTGTGCAACTCTATTTCAGAATACAGCTTGGTTGATCTGAATAGTAATGTAGTGTCTTGAGGTGGTTAAAATAGCGTGGGTCATTTTATTTTGTTGAACTCTTTTGGAATGCCTTTCTGGCTTTGCTGATTTAGAAAATGCAAATCAGAATGAAGTTCTCCAAAATATCATGGCCACACAGATGGCAATATATACATGTATTCAATATAAAAACTGCTTTTTTCTCATTAAAGCTGAAGCAGACCTTTGGCAAAAGGCAGTAACACATCCTGAACTGCTCACCAATCCATTGCAGGGCTCACACACCATTTACATACACACTCATACCAAAGAGTCATGTGATGTCTTCAGGTAACACAGCACAAGTTTTGGGCTGTGGGAGAAAATCGGACTAAATTTGCAAACTCCATACAGAAGGCTCCCAGGCTGGATTCAAACTCACAAGCTCCTTGCTGTGAAAAAATTTTCGCCACCGTGCCACCCTACGCTATATACTTATTCCTCATTCTGGATCAGCAACCTTAAGTCACTGTGTCTTGCAGACCTTCAGAAAGTTGCCTCAGAAGTTGCTGCAGAATTCATAAAGATTGCAATTTATGCTTAGTGTTGTTCCAGGGCACTGAGATTATTAGTTAACCCACAATTGTTTTAGAGCATGGGCTTTAAATTAAAAAAAAATTGATTCAGAGCAGCTGACTACAGTTCCTTCTCCGTATGGGGAACCAATCATTTATTTACTGGAAATGTTTGAGTGTAGATACAGGCAACTGGAAGGCTACATGCAGAGTGGACATGGTGCTCTTTGGTGTGGTAATGAATCTCTGTTGTATTGCATCTTTTACAGTAGGTCACTGAAAATGATTGTGTCTTCACGTACATTTTTTGAATATGATACCACAATGTGTCTATGACATCTCTGATCATACGATCTGTTTTTTTGTTGAATAAAATAATTATAAAGTATATTTAAGCGCATGTATTTAAACATACCAGTTTTCTAAAACAACATTAGATGTCGCTATTCACCGTCAAGAGAAAATTAGTGACGCATCTCCGCCCTATACCATTCCTACCCAATCGGTGCAATTTTACATGAAAGGTTTATTTATTGTACACCGTACAGACTGCATTGGTTGCGTTACCGAAATTTCAGCAAACATATGAGTTTGACTGGGAACATTTTGTCGTTTCAGCCACATTATGGACCTTAGACGCATTTCTGCTTTTGGAGCGAGCTGGTTTTTCTTTCTTTTATTTGCGCCGGCTTCATTTGCAGACATGAGCTATTCTGCTCCCGAAGAGCTGAAACGCGGATCAGTCATTGGAAATATTGCGAAAGATCTCGGGGTCGATGTTAAAACTTTGTCGGCTCGCAAGGCTCGTTTGCGCACAGAAGGGAGCAGCAAGCGCTATTTTGACATCAATCAGAATTCTGGCGATTTGATAGTGACTGAGAGGGTCGATAGAGAACAGCTTTGTGGACAAAAGGCTTCGTGTACTTTAAAATACGAGCTGGTTCTTGAAAATCCGTTGGATTTACACCGCATTGTTGTGCAAATTCAGGATATAAATGACAACTCGCCTGAATTCTCGAAGGATATTTTCCGACTGGAAATTCACGAAGCTGCAGATAAAGGAACCCGCTTTCCCGTGAATGAGGCGCACGACGGGGATATTGGATTGAACGCAGTACAAAGCTATACACTGCAAAGGAATGATCATTTTGTTTTGTACGTTCAGACAAACAACGACGGCGGAAAATACGGTGAATTAGCCCTAGAAAAAGAGCTGGATCGAGAGGAACAACAAGAGATTACATTATTACTTACTGCTGCCGACGGAGGGACTCCTCAGAGGTCTGGTACAGTTGTTATTCACGTTACTGTTCTGGACAATAACGACAACATCCCCGTATTTAATCAAGCCGTTTATGAAGCCAGTTTTCCAGAAAACTCTCCTGTAGGGACTTTAGTGGTTGCAGTCAGCGCCAGTGATGCAGACGACGGAGCCAATGGCGAGGTGATGTATGAATTCAGTCGCGTTTCTGTTATTACAAAAGATTTATTCAGTCTTGATCGCAAAACTGGTGAAATTCGAGTAAAGGGGGACATCGACTTTGAAAAGGAGTCAAATTACGAAATGCGCATTGAAGGGAAAGACGGAGCGGGACTTGCTTCTCAAACCAAAGTAATTATCGATATCACTGACGTGAACGACAATGCACCGGTTATATTTCTGACGTCATTGTCTAACTCAGTAGCTGAAAGCGCGCCACCAGGCACAGAGGTCGGGATCATTAATGTTGAAGACATCGATTCTGATATTAATGGTCAGGTTCAGTGTTCTATTCAAGGACACGCACCTTTTAAATTGATTCCCTCAATCAAAAACTTCTATTCCATTGTAACAACGAGTGCTTTGGATCGGGAACTCCTGTCAGAATACAATATTTCACTCACTGCTTCAGACAAAGGCTCCCCGCCCTTGTCTTCTCTAAAAGCACTACATATATCCATCACAGATGTCAATGACAATCCACCTGCTTTTAAGGAGAAATCTTATAGCACATATGTGACTGAAAATAACAAGCCAGGCACCTCTGTTATTTCTGTGAGGGCGACAGACCCAGACTGGAGACAGAATGGTACAGTTTTATACTCTCTGTTACCCAGTGAAGTCAGTGGTGTTCCTGTGTCCTCGTTTTTGTCCATTAATGGGGACACTGGTGTGATCCACGCTGTGAGATCATTTGATTATGAGCAGTTCAGGAGCTTCAAAGTTCAGGTCATTGCCAGAGACAACGGTTCCCCCCCACTCAGCAGTAATGTGACAGTGAGTGTGTTCATCGCAGATGAGAATGATAACTCTCCACAGATACTATATCCTGCTCCTCTGGGGAACTCCTTCATGACAGAGATCGTCCCTAAAACTGCACATGCGGGCTCCATAGTTTCCAAGGTAATTGCTGTGGATGCGGACTCTGGACAGAATGCTTGGCTGTCCTATCAGATTTTGAAATCTACTGATCCAGGACTTTTCACCATTGGTCTCCATAGTGGAGAGATCAAGGTGCAGCGGGACATTGCTGAATCTGATACCATGAAGCAGAACCTTGTTGTGTCAGTGAAGGATAATGGACACCCATCCCTCTCAACAACCTGCACAGTATATTTACTGATTTCTGATGATCTGGCACAGGTTCCAGAACTGAAAGATATGTCACATGAGGAAAATAATTCCAGATTAACTTCATATCTGATCATTGCACTGGTGTCGGTTTCCACCTTCTTTCTGATGTTCATTGTCCTCATTGTGGTTGTGAAGTTCTGCCACAGAAGAAAGCCCAGGCTGTTGTTTGACAGTGCAATGGCCATTCCTGGTGCATATTTCCCTCCCAACTACGCGGATGTGGAGGGAACAGGAACACTTCGCAGTTCTTATAATTATGACACCTACTTAACGACTGGCTCACGCACAAGTGACTTCAAGTTTGTTCGGTCGTTTAATGACGGCACGCTGCCCGCTGATCAGACACTAAAGAGGAGCCCACTTGAGGGCAGTGAGCAGGGTCAGACTACAGGGGATGGATCACAGTTCTCCACACTGGTAAATAAAGCTTCCTTTTATATTTCAAGCTAGTTATAATCTGTTTTCCCAGGTTTAAACACATTGTGCTTGAATAACAAGTTGTTTTAAAAGTGATTTGTTCTTATATACGGTCAGGTCCATAATTATTCAGATAGATTAACATTTCATTATTTTTGCTCTATACTCCACCACAATGTAATTGAATTGAAATATTTTTGCTATATTTGAGGTACTTGCTTTCATCCTTGAGGGTTTTGCTGAAAATGTTCATTAACTTTTTAAAAGTAAGAGCACTTTCATTAAAGGCTGTCAGCTCTTGCTATTAGGTCATTTTTATCATTCAATTTCTGTTTTGTGCTGCTTCAATAACCATTTATCTCTATAAAAGTTTTTTATGTAATTTATAATGTTTGTGCTTGTGAGTTCATAGTTTGATTTTACACTTTAGAAAATAAAACTGTCGGTTTTTTTGTAACTCTCTTCAGTGATCTAAAGAGAGTATGACAGAAATTCAGCCTTTTTGCATCCTCAGTTTAAAATGATGAAAAATAAAATCTGTTCCTGTCTATAACCACACTTGCTGCACAGGTTGTGCTAAATGCTATTTTCCCCTTTAGGTGTTTGCATTATGGCCTTACTCTTTTGGTTCCACTTCATGTGTATCTAGTTTTGATTAATGTTCCTACTGTGAACAAATACATGAAACATTCATTGAGTTTTTGGTATTTGTATTTCATTAAAATGTTTTGCATGCACAGGCTTCAATTTTCAGAGTGCTCTGCAGTTCCACTCTTTGCTGGCGATCATCATTGCATTTAGAGTCTCAATTTCCTGGAGATATTAAACATTTTTGTATGATTGGACAGAAAATAGGGGCCTGAATGGGCAAACCCCTTGTTCAGCTAATACTTGGGATGTTAAAGGTTAAACATAGTCCTAAGAGCTTCTGTTTGATACCTTGCAGTTCTATTTAAACTCATAGGGCTCTAATTTCCTGGCGCAGCGCAGGTGGCGTAGCGAGGCGCAGCCCGCGCAGTGGTAATTTCGTGAAGAGCGCAGCCTTCGGTAGACGAAGGTGCGCCGAGATGGGTGTGGCGGCGTAGTAGGGAGAGGTGTCACATATTCATCAAGACGCAGTGACAATTTCATAGAAAAAGTCTCCGCTGGAGTTGCGCAGAAAACTCGCCAGCTCCAACCTGGTTTAATTTTCGTGCAGTGGTAATTTGGCTGACCCGCGCAGAGTGCGCACACGTCACCGAAATCTCACAGCCAGGTTTACAGAATGTCAGGCACATTTCAATGCAAGAAATAATTACAGGAAGTACTGTTTTTGGCTGTCAGACACGGAGGCATTGAACATTGTCTCGCACCAGTGTCGACTCAATTTATTGAGCAGAGCTTACACAGAAACATTGATTGGAATTCTCGGTACTCATCTTGAAGAACTGAGCCCTCTTATCAAAACATTCACGTTTAATATCTAAAAGAGTCAGCAGATTTGAAGAAATTAAAAACAATAATAGACTGTTGGACAGGGAGATTTATTAAAACCCTGTCGGACACAAGATGCAATCAGTCGAGCGAAAAATTCCTTTCGCGTCCAGTGTGCAAGCGGCTTAATACTAGGCTACTATTATTGTCACTAAGGTTTTATCGTTTTTAGTGGGGGAAAGGAATACAGCCTGATTGCTATAATCTCGTACTGAATTTAGATCACATATTGAAAATGAATGTGTAACGTATCTTGCATTGTTGTCCATTCATATTAATCCCAAAATTTTAAGCGGCAACAGTTTGTAATAATAGGAACACGCTATCCATCGTTTCTCTTGCCAATGAACAATATTTGACTCGGCTGTGTTATACCCAAATACGCCTTCTTTGCCAACGTGCGCTGGAAGGTGGGGCAGAGGAGTACTTGCGCCAGGCTACGCCCGGCACGAAATTGCAACATACGCCTGGACACACCCCGCGCCAGCGCCTGGTCAACGAAATTAGAGCCCAAAGTATTGTTTTGTGGCTTAATTGGGGGCTGTCTGGGACTTTTTGTAGTCGTGTGGTCCTCAAGAGGTTAATGATGGTCCTTGAATTGTTTAACTAATGTGAGATGTTAGCCTTAATGTTTTCAGTCTGGCAGCAGAACACAATCAGCAGTCCTAATGCATTGTAGTTGGGCCAGCCTCGGCTGAGAAGAGCTAAAATATATTGAATATATTTGCGCAGTAATTTACAAAACCCAAAACCAGTGAAGTTGGCACGTTATGTCAATCGTAGATAAAAACAGAATACAATGATTTGCAAATCCTTTACAACTTATATTCAATTGAATACACTGCAAAGACAAGATGTTTAATGTTCAAACTGAGAGACTTTTTTTTTTTTTTGCAAATAATCATTAACTTAGAATTTAAAGGCAGCAACACATTGCAAAAAAGTTGGCACAGGGGTCTTTTTACACTGTGTTACATCGCCTTTCCTTTTAACGACACTCAGTAAACGTTTGGGAACTGAGAAGACCAATTTTTTAAGCTTTTCAGGTGGAACTCTTTCCCATTCTCGCTTGATGCACAGCTTAAGTTGTTCAACAGTCCGGGGTCTCCGTTGTCGTATTTTACGCTTCATAATGCGCCACACATTTTCAATGGGAGACGAGTCTGGACTACAGGCAGGCCAGTCTAGTACCCGCACTCTTTTACAACGGAGCCATGCTGTGCAGAATGTGGCTTGGCATTGTCTTGCTGAAATAAGCAGGGGCGTCCATGAAAAAGACATTGCTTGGATGGCAACATATGTTGCTCCAAAACCTGTATGTACTTTTCTGCATTAATGGTGCCTTCACATATGTGTAAGTTGCCCATGCCTTGGGCACTAATACACCTCCATACCATCACAGATGCTGGCTTTTTGTGAGCTTTGGACCTATAACAGTCCGGATGGTTCTTTTCCTCTTTGGTTCGGAGGACACGATGTCCACAGTTTCCAAAAACAATTTGAAATGTGGACTCGTCAGACCACAGAACACTTTTCCACTTTGTATCAGTCCATCTTACATGAGCTTGGGCCTAGCAAAACTGGCGGCGTTTCTGGATGCTGTTGATAAATGGCTTTCGCTTTGCATTGTAGAGTTTTAACTTGCACTTGCTGATGTAGCGACGAACTGTAGTTACTGACAGTGGTTTTCTGAAGTGTTCTGAGCCCATGTGGTGATGTCCTTCACACACTGATGTCGGTTTTTGATGCAGTACCGCCTGAGGGATCGAAGGTCACGGGCATTCAATGTTGGTTTTCGGCCTCGTCGCCTACGTGCAGTGATTTCTCCAGATTCTCTGAACCTTTTGACGATATTACGGGCCGTAGATAATGAAATCCCTAAATTTCTTGCAATAGCTTGTTGAGGAATGTTGTTTTTAAACTGTTCGACAATCAGCTCACGCATTTGTCCACTAAGTGGTGACCCTCGCCCCATCCTTGTTTTTGAATGACTGAGCATTTCAGGGAAGCTGCTTTTATACCCAATCATGGCACCCACCTGTTCCCAATTAGCCCGTTCACCTGTGGGATGTTCCAAATAAGTGTTTGATGAGCATTCCTCAACTCTCTCAGTCTTTTTTGCCACTTGTGCCAGCTTTTTGAAACATGTTGCAGGCATCAAATTCCAAATGAGCTAATATTTGCAAAAAATTACGAAGTTTACCTGTTCAAACATTAAGTAACTTGTCTTTGCAGTGTATTCAATTGAATATAGGTTGAAAAGGATTTGCAAATCATTGTATTCTGTTTTTATTTATGATTTACACAACGTGCCGACTTCATTGGTTTTGGGTTTTATAGATTCAATGTTTATTTTTTCCTCTAAGACAATCTGAATGAGATGATTTACTCCACAGTTAATTAGCCTTTTAACTGAGATTTAACAAGATGGGCTCATTATTTAAACTAATGCAAAAAAATAATGCTGAATTCAAAGATTTTCTTGCTTTTTCTGTCTGACAGAGAATTTGGAAAGTAATGATTTCAGTTTTCCCTCAACTGGGGAATTTCCACTTCAGCACCATCTTGGTGGACAGCACCCTTTCTGTGTAGCAGTTTTTTTGACATCTTACCCTATTCATGCCATCTATCCTCCCTTTTGGGTGTAATGAAGTCAACAAGTGCATGAAAGTTTGGCACAAACCTTGCTGATATGACCTGCCATTGCAATCATGTTAATTTGATTTGCATGCAGATAGATTCATAAAAGTGTGTAACCTTTGACAACGCTTTTTGTGGTTGTTTATTTATTTATTTATTGTCAGAAATAAATTTGACAATGGGTTGGCTTGGTTGCCCCAAGGCACCGTTTGCTCCTTCTGTGTTCACAAGGGTTTTCTCTGTGTACTTTAGTTTTCTCCCACAACTCGCAGCAGGTTGTCTGGAAGTTCTAGATATCACATAGCTATGATGGTCTTCGTGAATGGAGTCAGTGCCTGTGATGGAATTTCACTGGGTGTATTCCTGCCTCTTACCAACTGCATTGGCTACTGCTGAGATCCTGCCCTGCAATAAGAGGATTTGATAGTGGCTGGACAGATTAGATTTACTGTAGTGAATCAGGAATGCATGATTCCAATTTAATGTTTTAGACAACAGCAGAATGGATGACATATCATAAGATGGATAACTATTTGCCTTCTTTCCCTCCATAGATATCATTACTCTTTTTAGTTTCAGCGCCATGCTGGTGGACAGGAGCAAGACATAATTTTTGCTCTTATCTTCCCTGTTGTGGGCTATTTTTGTAAACTCTTTAGTCTCTTCTCTTTGATCCATTAATTTTCTCAAACAAGAGTGATTGATGTTTGACACCAAATTGTGAGTTTAATTTGGCACACTTCGGTTATTCCACCCCACTCAATGTTCTCTGCTTGTTAAACAAATGGATGTAGTTCATTTTAAACAACACTGACTGATTAAATATAATCTTTGCTTAAATTTCCTTTTTATTAACTTTGGATGATTTGTATGCCCAAATGCAACTCTATTTCAGAATACTGCCTGTTTTATCTTGGGAATGCAGTGGGCTGACTTTGTTGAAATTAAGTAGATCAAGTTACCTTGGCAGACTATTTTGGCTTGCGTTGATGCATTTTGAAGTGTAGCAAATGCAAATCAACATGAACTTCTCCAAAATCTTATGGACACACAGACAGCCAGATGACCAACCTACTTTTTCTACCCAATATAAATTACACAGTATATGATATTTTCATTCCCCATTCTGGCTCTGCAACATTACAACTCAAGTCAATGTTGTGCAGACCTTCAGATGCATTGTTGATGCTGAGGTTGTTTAGGGCACTGAGGTAATAATTCAACCTCTCTCTGAATTAGAGCATGGACACTGATTCACAGTGTTTGATACATTCTATCGGGTAGACATATACAGCTGTGTATATGTCCACACAAATGAATGTTTAAGAACATTTATTTAAATATGACAGTTTTATAAAACATCATTAGATGTCGCTGTTCACCATCGACATAAAACTTGCGAAGCATCTCCTCCTCCCTTCTAATTAATATTCACAGCCGAACGGTACGCCTCTGCACAAGACCCATATTCCCATGTACACCGGACAGCCTGCGCTGGTTGTTCAATCGAGATCATATTAAACTAATGAATGTCACGATATTTGAACATTTGCTCGTCCCAGCTATACCATGGATCGCCAACCCTTTTCTGTCATTGATGTAAGTTGTTTTTTATTTGTTTTATTGACGCCGGTGTCGTCTGGAGATGTGAGTTATTCTGTTCCGGAGGAACTGAAACGCGGATCAATCGTTGGAAACATTGCAAAAGACCTCGGGGTGGATTTTAAAAGTCTGTCGCTTCGCAAGGCTCGTTTACACGCAGGAGGAAGCAGCATGCGCTATTTTGACATAAATCTGAATTCTGGCGATTTGACTGTGGCCGAGACGATCGACAGAGAAGAGCTTTGCGGACAAAAGGCTACCTGCACTTTAAAATACGAGCTGGTACTGGAAAACCCGTTGGATTTTCACCGCATTGTTGTGCAAATTCAGGATATAAATGACAACTCGCCTCAGTTTTCGAAGGATGTTATCCGACTCGAAATTCGAGAATCTGCCGATAAGGGAGCCCGCTTTACCTTGAATGAGGCGCACGACGCGGATATAGGACTGAACGCGGTAAAAAGCTACACACTACAAAGGAATGATCATTTTACTCTGTCCGTTCAGACGAATACAGATGGAGGAAAATACGGTGAGTTAGTCTTAGAAAAAGAGCTGGATCGAGAGGAACAACAAGAAATTACATTATTACTTACTGCTGCAGACGGAGGGACTCCTCAGAAATCTGGTAGTGTGGTTATTCAGATCACTGTACTGGATGCTAACGACAACATCCCCGTGTTTTCTCAAGCTGTATATGAAGTCAACCTTCCAGAAAATTCTCCTGTTGGAACATTAGTGGTTACAGTCAGCGCCAGTGATGCAGACGAAGGAGCCAATGGCGAGGTGACATATGAATTCAGTCGCGTTTCCGGTAATGCAAAAGATTTATTTAGCCTTGATCGCCAAACTGGGGAAATTCGAGTTACGGGAGACATCGACTACGAAAGGAAGTCTAATTATGAAATGCGCATTGAAGGGAAAGACGGAGCAGGACTTGCCTCTCAAGCCAAAGTAATTGTCGATATCACTGACATGAATGATAATGCACCTGAAATATTTCTGACGTCATTGTCTAATTCCGTGGTAGAGAGCGCACCATCAGGCACAGAAGTCGGTATCATTAATGTTCAGGACATTGACTCTGGAATTAATGGTCAGGTTCATTGTTCTATTCAAGGAAATGTACCTTTTAAATTGGTGCCGTCCATCATAAACTTTTTTTCAATTGTAACAACTAGTGCTTTGGACCGGGAACTCCAGTCAGAATATAATATATCACTCACTGCTTCAGATGAAGGCTCCCCTCCTTTGTCGTCTTTTAAAACACTGCATGTATCTATCTTGGATGTGAATGACAATCCACCTGCATTTGACGAGCCTTCTTATCGCACCTATGTGACTGAAAATAACAAACCAGGCACCTCTGTCATTTCTGTGGGGGCTACAGACCCAGACTGGAGACAGAATGGTACAGTTTTCTATTCTCTTTTGTCCAGTGAAGTCAGTGGTGTCCCTGTGTCCTCGTTTTTATCCATCAATGGGGACACTGGTGTGATCCTCGCTGTTAGATCATTTGATTATGAGCAGTTCAGGAGCTTCAAAGTTCAGGTCATTGCCAGAGACAACGGTTCCCCTCCACTCAGCAGTAATGTGACAGTGAGTGTGTTCATCACAGATGAGAATGATAACTCTCCACAGATACTATATCCTGCTCCTCTGGGGAACTCCTTCATGACAGAGATCGTCCCTAAAACTGCTCATTCAGGCTCTATAGTTTCCAAGGTGATCGCAGTGGATGCAGACTCTGGACAGAATGCCTGGCTGTGCTATCAAATCCTGAAATCTACTGATCCAGGACTTTTCACCATTGGTCTTCATAATGGAGAGATTAAGTTGCAGCGGGACGTTGCTGAATCTGATACCATGAAGCAGAACCTTGTTGTATCTGTGAAAGATAATGGACAGCCGTCCCTCTCAACAACCTGCACAGTATTTTTACTGATATCTGACAATTTAGCTGAAATTCCAGAGGTGAAAGATATGTTATCTGAGGAAAACAATTCCAGATTAACTTCATATCTGATAATTGCGCTGGTGTCGGTTTCCACCTTCTTTCTGATGTTCATTGTCCTCATTGTGGTTGTGAAGTTCTGCCACAGAAGAAAGCCCAGGCTGTTGTTTGACAGTGCAGTGGCCATTCCTGGTGCATATTTCCCTCCCAACTACGCAGATGTGGAGGGAACAGGAACACTTCACAGTTCTTATAATTATGACACTTACTTAACGACTGGCTCACGCACAAGCGACTTCAAGTTTGTTCGGTCGTTTAATGATGGCACGCTGCCCGCTGATCAGACTCTGAAGAGGAGCCCACTTGAAAGCATTGAGCAGAGTCAGTCTACAGGGGATGGATCACAGTTCAGCACATTGGTAAAAGCCCTCATTTTATATTTCCAACTTGATTGAACTGGTTTTCATAAGTTTTGGTCATATTGTGCTTGAAAAAGGGGTTTTACTGAAGTCAGTTTGTCTTTCTGTATACAGACAGGTCAATAATCATTTGGACAGTGATGCATTTTTTCTCATTTTGGCTCTGAATGTCACCACAATGGAATTGCAATTAAAGAGCAATTGAAGAGTAAACTTTCTTCTTTAAGGGTTTTGCCAAAAAATGCTGTGAACAATGCAGCACTTGATCCTTTTTTTTCACGGAGCCCTCCAGTTTCTTGGGTTCAAAACGAGTTTTTTTTCTCTCTTACATAATCGTAATTATTTATCACAAGAATTTAATTTATTTGCAATTTCTTTGCGGTATTTGACAGCCTGAAGTCTGGAAGAGAGAAACACATTTCCGTCAGTTCTGCCCTCAGCTACTGAACTCAATTGCATTCATGTCAGGTGACTCGGTCATTGTCTAAAATTTCTTTCTTTTTTCCCTCTTAAAGATTATTTGGGTTTGTCCTGCAGTATTTTTCTGGTCATTGCCCATCTGTGCTGCTTTTTACTGCAGTTACATCATTAACAAATAAACGGCATCCAGTTCCATTAGCTGATAAGCTGGTTTGCTTTGGATAATGAACATATCCTTACCTTGCTCATTTATGACCCTGATTATATGTGGTTTATTATATTTGTGCTGGTGAGTTGTTAACATTTTACTTTGGACAGTAAAGTTTACTGTTTTTATTTAATTTTTACCTGTTTGAGTTTATGACAGAAATTCAGCCCTTTTGCTTCATTAGTCTTTGCTCCCTTGTCCTTGATCTAAACCTGTGTAGAGTTTATGCTAAGCATCATTTCCCCCCCTTTTAGGAGATTATAATTTGATTTCACAGTTCTGGTCTCACACTTTTGACCACTCACGGTTGCAGTCATATACATCTATCCTAGGTGTCCTGTCCACACTGTGAACAAACACATAAAACTTCATTGAGTTATAGGTGTTCATATCTAGTCCAATTATTTTGTAGTTTCAGGATGGCCAATAGGACGAGGCCTGATCCTCATGGCGCTGTCCTGGCCCATTCACATCTAAAAATGGTCTTTACATTTTAATGCCTCAGTTTACTGTGCAAATACAATCTTGTGTTTAATCAGATTGAGAGCGGAAGCAGAGTTTGGGAAACCCCTTTGTTCACATAGTGCTTGGAAAAAGGCAAGCTGAGCACCGGCCAGAGCACTTCTGTTTGGCACCAGGCAGCTCTGTTGGTAAAATGCTTTGATTTCGTAAAATGCAAAGCAGTGGTCTGTAGCTTGCATAGAGGCTTCCTTGGGCAGGTGTAGCTATGTAGTTGCCCTCAATTGGCTTATGGTTCTCAAATTGCGTTAAGGATCTGGGGTGTTCACAGTGATTTTTGCAGTTTTTCAGACTACAGAGTACTCCTTATTTATTTTAAGTGGACCAATCCTGGCTGAGAAGAGTCACAATGTAAAATATCTTGTGAGTACAAAATTTTTGACGTTTCTTAGTGAGGTGATTAACTTTAAAGTTTCTGACCTCTTACTTGTTGAGTTAACAAGATGGATTCATTATTTCTGTTTATTTATTATAATTTTTTAAAAATCTGATACAGTTTAAACACTGTCTTGCTTGTATATTGTGGCAGTGTGTTTGGCAAAAGTTCAGTCTGTTTTCCCTCCACTGGGGAACTTCCATTTCAGCACCATGCTCGTGGACAGCAACTTTCATTAATGGGGCAGTTTTGGGACTTTTTAGCATGCTTGGCCTCTAGGCCACTCGGGCTTATGCTGTGGTAAGATGCCTTCATAGCGGTTTGTTGTGCATCTGTTAACTTTTTGCCTTGTCAGCTGTCTAGCACCTTCAGTTTATGGCATGCAAGTGAACTGGACGAAACTCTAGGGCAAGTTTGATTTTGGCCATGTTTGGCTAAGTGGTTCTGCCACTGTTTTTTTTTTTTTTTTTTTTACCCCTATTCAGACGATTTATCCGTGGATGCAATGATCTCTCTCAACAAGAACATTAAGGTTTGATAGTTAATATGACCAGCCAAAATAATCATGATAATTTGACGTCCATACAAAGAGATAGATAAATTTGCGTTGCTTTTTATATTGTGACATACAGTATCTCACAAACGTGAGTACACCCCTCTCACCTCGATGATTAATTTATTTCTCCTTCCAAGGGACAACGTGACAGAAATGAAACCTGAATATATTCTAGAGTAGTCATTATACAATATGGGTCGCAATATAGATTTACTGCACTGTCCTGAACAAACAGTCACTATTTCCAAAATAGGTAGCAACAAAAGTGAAGACACCTCTCTGTCAACATGCCAATTTGTGGCCATAATGTCAATATTTAGTGTGACCACCACTGTTGTCCGGCACTGCCTTGATTCTCCTTGACATGGAATTCACCAGAGCTGCCCAGAATGTTGCTGGGATCCTCCTCCATGACAACATCATGGAGCTGGTGGATGTTAGACACCTGCCACTCCCTCACCTTCCTCTTGAGGATGCCCCACAGGTGCTCAATGGGATTCAGGTCTGGAGATATACTTGGCCACGTCATCACCTTCACCGTCAGCTTCCTCAGCAAGGCAGTTGTCATTTTGGAGGTCGTTATCATGTTGGAAAACTGCCGTCTGTCCCAGTTTCCAAAGGGAGGGCATAATGTTCTGCTTCAGAATGTCACAGTACATGGTGGAATCCATTATTCCATTAATGAAGCGCAGCCACACATGCTGGACACCATCTGAGCAGAACAAGTTTATCTTGATCTCGTCAGACCACAGAACATGGCTCCAGTAGTTCATGTCCTTGGACTGGTTGTCTTCAGCAAACTGTTTTCGGGCTTTTTTGTGGGCTAGCTTCAGAAGAGGCTTCTGTCTTGTCTGACAGCCATGCATACCAACTTGGTGCAGTGCACAACGTACTTTGCACTGACAGGCTGTTCTCCTACAGCTGCAATCTCATTAGCAATGTTGCCAGCACTCCTGCAAGTAGAAACTGTCTGGGAAAATTGCTGGTATAACCTTGGCCACAGTGCTGTAGCTCAGTTTCATGGTTTCACAGATCTTTTTGTAGCGTAGACCATCATTGTGGAAAGCAACTATTCTCTTTTTCAGATCCTCAGAGAGTTCTTTCCCATGAGGAGCCATGTTGACCATCCAGTGACCAGAATGAGAGCATTGCACCCAAAGCACCACAATGTAAATCTGCAACACGTTACACAACCTCATATGGCCAAGTCGAACAGGAAAAAGCATGAACATTATGGATAAGACAAGTTTCATTGCTTGATTGACCATTACCAGTAGGGGAACTGCAAAGCAGCTATATGGGATTTTTGTGCGTGCAATGCATTGTGGGAAGTGTATGTCAGCTATTGACTCACAGACACGCTTAAGTACTAAAGAAAGCCTCGGTCTACTTGATGCCTGCTTGAATGCTGCAACCGTCATGTCAGGGATCGACATTTCAGGTTGGTTTTTCCCTAAGACCCTAAGCTTAGAAATAAGTGAATAAACAATTTTAGTCGGGCTGGAAATAACGTAAAATTCAGCTAGTTTAAGCCCACTTCAACACTGAGTCTGCAACAGCCGATTTGAGGGGGGAGGAAAACGTAGTTGGTAAACGCACCGACGATTTTTCCACTCAAACCCAGATCTTCGAAACTATCAAGGAGAAAAATCCTTAGAGAAGATTTTTTTGCATTTTGCGTCCGACAGTCTGGATCGTGCATGCAATATTTAATTCACATTGTCAATGGTCAATGTCAATTTGCTCACTGACTAAAAGCAGTATTTTGTCTCTGCTGTGGAGATAAAGCGTGAATCTGTTCGATCCAACTGACTCATTTTCAAAAAGAGACTGAATAAAGAGTTATATTAAAACCCTGTACGACTTTCGGACACTTAGACGCTGCGTAACTTAAATGTCCGCAAAATGACGGATTTCCTCTCAAAACTGCGACTTGGTTAAAACGCAGGTTGACAACTGGATGTGAGGTTGCCACTAAATGTATGCCACTAACCACGACGAGGCGAAATAGTTAAATAATCTAAAATACAAATGCGTTCTTATTGTGTTGACGCTTCAGAAATTGAGCAGTTGCGAAAAGTAAAATTCTGATGCACGTCACACGCTGCCAGTGGGCTTTGCTCCTGTTATGAATGGAACCTATTTTTTGACGCGCGTCTCGCGCTTCTGGTGGGCGTTGGGGTTTAGGCTTTGAGAAAACGACTTATGGCGTTTCAAATTTTATGAAATGATATATGTCCCCCCGCTGAGTACTGTAACTGTCACCCGGTTCAGCACCCTGGGCAGCTGCCAGAGCATGTGGTAATTTGATGCATTTGAACCCGCGACATGTAGGTCAGAAAATGTTGTTTTTGATTAGCCTACCTGTTGATTTAAATTAAATTTTAAAATTAAACACATAGCGGCAGTGCGCACTGCAGACCAGCATTCGTTTTCAACCAAACTTTGCAAACGTGGTCGGAATTTGTAGAAGACATATGTACGCTGCTCACTATGAAATGCTGTCATTTATAAATTAATGCATCGCTGTGCAGAGAGGAAAATATGATGAAGTGATCGGTAAGTCCCCGCTCTCCCCTACGGTAAGCAGAGGGAGAGAGAAATTATGCAGCCTTCAGATGTTTGAAAGTCAAAAGTCAAAAAAAAAAAAAAAAAAAAAATTCAACAAGAAACGACTCTAATCAATTCCATAATTCAAATTAGGTTTTTTGCAGTGTCTACATGTCCGAAAGTCGGACAGGGTTTTAATATATCTTCTTGTCCGACGGTCGGATGGTTTCAATATAACTCCAAGTCCGACAGTTGATTATTGTTTTTAATTTCTTCAAATCTACTGAATCTTTTAGATATTATGCGTGAATGTTTTGATAAGAGGGCTCAGTTCCTCAAGATGAGAACCAAGAATTTCAATCAATGGAGGGCGCTGTATTTAGGTGTATTTTTACATGGCAGAGATACACGTTCCAAGTGGATCACATCATGTTATCAGACTATTTAGGCATGGCTTTGTGCCTTTGGTGATGTTGCAGAGTTTTTAAGGTTAGTCCATGTTATTATTTTTTACAGTGCACTCAGTGCATCTCATTTGGGTTCTGCCTCATTCTGGATGAGTAAACTTGCTTGTGAAGTCAGTGCTGTGTATGATAGTTTCAGAAGCAGTACGGCAGCAGTACAAAGTCATTCAGGAGCATAAAAGATTGCGGTATATACTTCAGCTTACTTAAGGGCACGTAGCAAATTATTCAATCCTCATCTGGCTTAAAACATAAATGGCAATGTTATAGGTATGACTCAGCAACTGAAAGAGTTAACTGTCATTTACTGTAATAAATTATTGTGCCTTACACTATTTCAAGAATGTTTTAAGTTGCCAAGTCAATGGAAGTTAACCACTCATTCTCTATTTTGTTTAGAAAATTTAAAATTTCAATCAACAAATTGAAACATGTTGAAATACAAAAGGATCAACCATTTTGCAATGTTTTGAGTTACTGTGGATCGCAGATTGGATTCATTCTGAATTTAATTTTTTATACCAGGGAAATTCTGGTTTACATGAGGAAAACAATAGAAATAATTTTGATATCGTGCTTCTGAGGGCTTTACTGCTAAGTATTTTATCATCGAGTGTTTGCCTCGAGAACAAGCCTATGGAAACAAATGTAGTTCAGATCAGTCCCCAGAGCAGCCAAAGATATGACAATGATAATTTTGCATTCTTTTACTTGCACTACTGCTAAAATCTGAGAGCATCACATTATCTAATTGTTGAAATTTGTTCCAATTAGATTGACAAATAGACGATGCTGGGAGAAGTTATCCCCAAAGGCTTTCTGCCAGAAGACCTTCAGGAAGTCATGTTAAGTAGTATAAAGAGCCACACAGTCCTCGTAGCAAGCAAGATGTACTGGATGAAAGGGTTAGGTTCTCATGCAGGAGAACCAACTTTGAATCCCATGTGTTACTTCATACTGATTTATTACTTTTGGACTTAGTTGACATTGATTTCAGTTTTATTTAGGAATATCAGTCCTCAGTTGCAGTTTGACTAACCTTTGTCAACAGAACTATTTGGATAGGTTTGGCAACAAAACTTTTTGGCTTGATTTAGGCTAGAAATTACTTTTTGAGGTTCATTCCAACTCCAGAACTATTTAGTGGGGTTTTGGTAAAGATCATTGGGGTAAAATAGATGACACCCACGTCCCCAAAAGATTTTGTTGTTCAAAGCTTTTTGGCAGAAAGCCTTCAGAGCTAACTTTTCCCATGCGCGAAATGACGATACTGTGGAATTACAGATATAATTGAAAAGTTTGATCGAAGACTGATGAATACATGTCCTTGGTCATACATGGAATCAATGATGAATTTATTCGAAATGTTTTTCTGCATGCACTGGCAAAGCTAGCTGCAATTTAAGCGGAAGTGGTTGGTTGAATCGCTGTTCTAAGACATTATAACTATAAGGAAAATACATTTTCCGAGCATGGGAACATTTAAATTCGACAGTTTTCTAAAATGGCATTAGATGTCGCTGTTCACCATCGAGATGAAACTTGTGACGCTTCTCCTCCTCCCAAATAATTAATATTCACACCCAAACGGTACATTTCTGCACCAGACCTAGATTCCTACACCGTACAGCCGGGTTGGTCGTGCAATAGCGATCATGTTTCTAAGCTAATGAGTTTGATTAGATTTGAACATTTTTACATATCAGCGACACAATGGATCGCCAAACCTTCTCTGCTGTTGGAGCGAGTTGTTTTTTCTTCCTTTTGTTTACGCCAGCTTCGTCCAAAGATATGAGTTATTCTATTCCAGAGGAGCTGAAACGCGGATCAATAATTGGAAATATTGCAAAAGATCTCGGGGCGGATTTTAAAACTTTATCGGTTCGCAAGGCTCGTTTGCACCCTGAAGGAAGCAGTAAGCGCTATTTTGATGTCAATCAGAATTCTGGTGATTTGATTGTGGCAGAGAGGATCGACAGGGAAGAGCTTTGTGGACTAAACGTTGTATGCACTTTAAATTACGAGCTGGTTCTCGAAAGTCCAATGGATTTACACCGCATTTTTGTGCAAATTCAGGATATAAATGACAATTCGCCTCAGTTCTCGAAGGATATTATCCGACTGGAAATTCGAGAATCTGCTGATAAAGGCGCCCGCTTTCCTGTGAATGAGGCACACGACGCGGATATAGGACTGAACGCGGTTCAAAGCTACATACTACAAAGGAATGATCATTTTACTCTGTCCGTTCAGACGAATACAGATGGAGGAAAATACGGCGAGTTAGTCTTAGAAAAAGAGCTGGATCGAGAGGTACAGCAAGAGATCACGTTAATACTTACTGCTGCCGACGGAGGGACTCCACAGAAATCTGGTACTGTCGTTGTTCAAATCACTGTGCTGGATGCTAACGACAACATCCCCGTGTTTTCTCAAGCTGTCTACAAAGCTAGCCTTCCAGAAAATTCTCCTGTAGCCACTGTAGTGCTTACAGTCAGTGCCAGTGATGCAGACGACGGAGCCAATGGCGAGGTGACGTATGAATTCAGTCGCGTCTCAGTAAACGCAAAAGATCTGTTCAATCTTGATCGCAAAACTGGGGAAATCCGAGTAATAGGAAATATCGACTTCGAACAGAAGTCCAATTATGAAATGCGCATTGAAGCAAAAGACGGAGCGGGACTTGCTTCTCAAACCAAAGTAATTGTCGATATCACTGATGTTAATGACAATGCACCTGTAATATTTCTGACGTCACTGTCTAACTCCGTGGCTGAGAGCGCACCACCGGGCACAGAGGTCGGTATTATTAATGTTCAGGACATCGATTCTGGAATTAATGGTCAAGTTCAATGTTCCATTAAAGGGCTAGCACCTCTCAAATTAATGCCTTCTATAAAAAACTATTTTTCCATTGTAACAACTGATGCTTTGGACCGGGAACTACAGTCAGAATACAATATTTCAATCACTGCTTCAGATGAAGGCTCCCCGCCCTTGTCTTCATTTAAAACACTGCATATATTCATCTCAGATGTGAATGACAATCCCCCTGTATTTGATCAGCTATCTTACAGCAGCTATGTGACTGAAAATAACAAACCGGGCACCTCTGTCATTTCTGTAAAGGCGACAGACCCAGACTGGAGACAGAATGGTACAGTTTTCTATTCTCTTTTGTCCAGTGAGGTCAGTGGTGTTCCTGTGTCCTCGTTTTTATCCATTAATGGGGACACTGGTGTGATACACGCTGTTAGATCATTTGATTATGAGCAGTTCAGGAGCTTCAAAGTTCAGGTCATTGCCAGAGACAACGGTTCCCCTCCACTCAGCAGTAATGTGACAGTGAGTGTGTTCATCACAGATGAGAATGATAACTCACCACTGATATTATATCCTGCTCCAACTGGAAACTCTTTGATGACTGAGGTGATTCCCAAAGCTGCACAAGCCGGTTCCTTAGTTTCCAAGGTAATCGCAGTGGATGCAGACTCTGGACAGAATGCATGGCTGTCCTATCAGATTCTGAAATCTTCTGATCCAGGACTTTTCACCATTGGTCTCCACAGTGGAGAGATCAGGGTGCAGCGGGACATTGCTGAATCTGATACCATGAAGCAGAACCTTGCTGTATCTGTGAAAGATAATGGACAGCCATCCCTCTCAACAACCTGCACAGTATATTTACTGATTTCAGATGATTTGGCAGAACTTCCTGAATTGAAAGATATGTCACATGAGGGAAATGATTCCAGATTAACTTCATATCTGATAATTGCGCTGGTGTCTGTTTCCACCTTCTTTCTGATGTTCATTGTCCTCATTGTGGTTGTGAAGTTCTGCCACAGAAGAAAGCCCAGGCTGTTGTTTGACAGTGCAGTGGCCATTCCTGGTGCATATTTCCCTCCCAACTACGCGGATGTGGAGGGAACAGGAACACTTCGCAGTTCTTATAATTATGACACTTACTTAACGACTGGCTCACGCACAAGCGACTTCAAGTTTGTTCGGTCGTTTAATGATGGCACGCTGCCCGCTGATCAGACATTGAAGAGGAGCCCACTTGAGAGCAGTGAGCAGGGTCAGACTACAGGGGATGGATCACAGTTCTCCACATTGGTAAATAAAACTTTGTCTTATATTTCCAGCTTGGTTTGACCTGTTTTCCCAGGTCCTAGGTTTAATCAAAATGTGCTTGAATAATGGGTTGATTTAAAACCTGTTTGGTTTTATACATAGTCAGGTCCATATTTATTTGAATAAGATTAATATTTTATCGCTTTGGCTTTGTACTTTACCACAATGGAAAGGAATTGAAATCTGTATGGTTCTGTTTATTTGAAGTACATACTTTCTCCTTCAAGGGTTTTGCCAAAAAAAGCTTGACTACCTTATATAATCTCAAAATAAACTTTTTTTTTTTAATTCTGCAATATTTCTGCTCCCCAAATGATAGCTTGCTTCACTAGCAGAGATAGGTCTTCAGACTTCATATTTAAAGTTTATAGTAACAAACTTTATTTGCAAATCCGCACTTGAAATCGAAACCAGACAATCTTTCTTATAACTTGTGAATGATATAATGAGATAGTAATAAAGAACTGGCCACAGAACAGGTGTGGAGCAAATTGTCTTCTTATTTCTATCCATTGAAAAATGGTGATGGAGTGGCACATGTAATTCCCACTGTTTGCTTACTTTTTGAAAGTAAGTGCACTTCAATTAAAAGTCCATAGCTTTTGCTCTCAGCTTATTTTCATCAGTGAATTTCCGTTTTGTGCCACTACAATAACAATTTATCGCTGCAAAAAATGTGCAGCCTTGATTGCATGCAATTTATGATGTTTGTGCTTGTGAGTTTATAGTTGTTATATTATTCACTTTAGAAATTTAAACTTTCCATTTATTTTTTACTCTTTTTACTGTTCTAAAGAGAGTATGACAGAAATTCAACCTTTTTGCATCCTCAGTTTGGAATGATGAAAAAGAAAACTTGTTCTCATCTAAAACCGCGCGTGCTGCAAAGGTTGTGCTAAATGCTATTTCCCCCTTTAGGTGTTTGCGTTATGGCCTTACACTTTTGGTTCCACTTCATGTGTATCTAGTTTGGATTAATGTCCCTTCAGTGAACAAATGCATGAAACGTTCATTGAGTTTTTGGTGTTTGTATTTCATTAAGATGTTTTTGCTTGCACAGGCTTCAATTTTCAGAGTGCTGTGCAGTTCCACTCTTTGCTTGCAATCATCATTGCATTTAGCGTCTCAATTTCCTGGAGATATTAAACATTTTTGTATGATTGGAAAACAGGGGCCTGAATGGGGAAACCCCTTTGTTCAGCTATTACTTGGGATGTTTAAGGCTTAACATAGTCCTAAGAGCTTCTGTTTGATACCTTGCAGTTCTACTTAAAGAATGTTTTCATCTTCGTAAACTCAAAGTATTGTTTTGTGGCTTAATTGGGGGCTGTCTTGGACTTTTTGTAGTTGTGTGGTCCTCAAGAGGTTAATGATGGCCCTTGAATTGTTTAAATAATGTGGAATGTTAGCCAAAATGTGTTCTGCTGCCAGACTGAAAACAATCAGCAGTCCTAAAACATTGTAGTTGAGCCAGCCTTGGCTGAGAAGAGCCAAACTATATTGAATATATTTGCGCAGTAATTTAGATCAGATGTTTATTTTTCCCCTAAGACAATCTGAATGAGATGATTTACTCCACAGTTAATTAGCCTTTTAATTGAGATTTAAGAAGATGGGCACATTATTTAAACTAATGCAGACAAGAGTTGTCAGAAAGACAACAAAGCTCGCCGGGGGCCAAGGTTAAAGTTTTTCTGCACGCGAACGGACTCGGACGCCGGGGGTAGGACAATAGCTCTCCGGACATTCGTCCCGGCGAGCTAAAAATCAAACTGAATTCAAAGATTTTCTTGCTTTTTCTGTCTGAGAGAATTTGGCAAGTAATGATTTCAGTTTTCCCTCAACTGGGGAATTTCCACTTCAGCACCATCTTGGTGGACAGCACCCTTTCTGTGTAGCAGTTTTTTGACATCTTACCCTATTCATGCCATCTATCCTCCCATTTGGGTGTAATTAAATTAACAAGTGCATGAGAGTTTGGCACAAACCTTGCTGATATGACCTACCATTACAATCATGTTTATTTGACTTGCATATAGATGGATTCATAAATGTATGTTACCTTTGACAATGCCTTTTGTGGCTGTTTATTTATTTATTTATGGGTTGGCTTGGTTGCCCCAAGGCATTGTTTGCTCTGTCTGTGTTCACAAGGGTTTTCTCTATGTACTTTAGTTTTCTCCCACAACTCGCAGCAGGTTGTCTGGAAGTTCTAGATATCACATACTGTGCCGAGAAAAAGTATTTTCCCCCTTCCTGATTTCTTATTTTTTTGCATATTTGTCACACTTAAATGCTTCAGATCAGCAAATAAATTTTAATATTACACAAAGACAACCCGAGTAAATACAAAATGCAGTTTTTAAATGATGATTTAATTTATTAGGGGGAAAAAGCTATCCAAACCTACCTGGCCTGGTATGAAAAAGTAATTGCCCCCTAAACCTAATAACTGGTTGTGCCACCCTCGGCGACAACTACTGCAATCAATTGTTTGCAATAACTGGCAATGGGTCTTTTACATCGCTGTGGAGGAATTGTTGCCCACTCATGTTTGCAGAATGTTTCAAATCAGCCACATTGAAGGATTTTTGAGCATGAACGGCCTGTTTAAGGTCATGCCACAGCATCACAATCGGATTTATGTCCGGACTTTGCTAAGGCCACTCCAAAACTTTCAGTTGGTTTTTTTGAGACATTCAGAGGTGGATTTGCTAGTGTGTTTTGGATCATTGTCCTGCTGCATAACCCAAGTGCGCTTGAGCTTTAGATCACCAACTGATGGTTGGACATTCTCCTTCAGGATTTTCCCGTAGAGAGCAGAATTCAGAGTTCCATCAATTACAGTAAGTCCTCCAGGTCTTGAAGCAGCGAAGCAGCCCCAATCCATCACACTACCACCATCATATTTGACTTTTGGTATGATGATCTGCACATGTGAGACGAGCCCTTGTGTTATTTTTGGTCAGCAGTAGTTTTCACCTTGGAACCCTCCCATAGATGCCATTTTTGCCCAGTCTCTTTCTTATTGTTGAAGCATGATTACTGACTTTAAATGAGGCACGTGAGGCCTGCAGTTCTTAAGATGTTGTTCTGGGTTCTTTTGTGACCTTACTGATGAGTTGTCAATGTGATCTTGGAGTAATTTTTATAGGCTGGCCACTCCTGGGAAGGTTCTCCACTGTTCCAAGTTTTCTCCATTTGTGGTTAATGGCTTTTACCGTGATTCGCCGAAGTCCCAAAGCCTTAGAAATGGCTTTGCCACCCTTTGCAGACTGAAAGATGTCAATGTTTTTGTTTCTAATCTGTTCTTGAATTTCTTTAGTTCGTGGCATGACATGTTGCTTTTTGAGATCTTTTAGCCTACTTCACTTTGTCAAACAGGTTCTATTTAAGTGATTATTTGATTCAACAGGAGTGGCAGTAATCAGACCTGGGTGTAGCTAGTGAAATTGGACTAATAAAATGTGGTTAATCACAGTTAATTCATGATTTATTAAGGGGGGCAATTACTTTTTCACATAAGGCCAGGCAGGTTTGGATAGCTTTTTCCCCTTAATAAATGTAATAATCATTTCAAAACTGCATTTCGTTTTTACCCAGGTTATCTTTGTCTTATATTACATTTTTTAATGATCTGAAACATTTTAGTGTGAAAAATGTGCAAAAAAGTAAGAAATCAGGAAGGGGCAAATACTTTTTCACAGCACTGCAGCTATGATGGTCTTTGTGAATGGTGTCAGTGCCTGTGAAGGAATTTCACTTTGGGTGTATTCCTGCCTCTTACCAACTGCATTGGCTACTGCTGAGATCCTGCCCTGCAATAAGAGGATTTGATAGTGGCTGGACAGATTAGATTTACTGTAGTGAATCAGGAATGCATGATTCCAATTTAACGTTTTAGACAACAGCAGAAAGGATGACATATCATAAGATGGATAACTATTCGCCTTCTTTCCCTCCATAGATATCATTACTATCTTTAGTTTCAGCGCCATACTGGTGGACAGGACATAATTTTTGCTCTCATCTTCCCCGTTGTGGGCTATTTTTGTAAACTCTTTAGTCTCTTCTCTTTGATCCATTAATTTTCTCAAACAAGAGTGATTGATGTTTGACACCAAAATGTGAGTTTAATTTGGCACACTTTGGGAATTACACCCCCCTCAATGGTCTCTGCTTGTTAAACATGTGGATGTAGCTCATTTTAAACAACACTGACTAATTATATTTAATCTTTGCTTAAATTTCCTTTTTATTAACTTTGGATGATTTGTATGCCCAAATGCAACTCTATTTCAGAATACTGCCTGGTTTATCTTGGGAAAGCAGTGGGCTGACTTTGTTGAAATTAAGTTGATCAAGTCATCTTGGCAGACTTTTTTGGCTTGCGTTTGGCTTGCATTTTGAAGTGTAGCAAATGCAAATCAACATGAACTTCTCCAAAATCTTATGGACACACAGACAGCCAGATGACCAACCTACTTTTTCTACCTGATATAAATTACACAGTATATGATATTTTTATTCCCCATTCTGGCTCTGCAACATTACTACTCAAGTCAATGTTGTGCAGACCTTCAGATGCATTGTTGATGCTGAGGTTGTTTAGGGCACTGAGGTAATAATTCAACCTCTCTCTGAATTAGAGCATGGACACTGATTCACAGTGTTTGATACATTCTATCGGGTAGACATATACAGCTGTGTATATGTCCACACAAATGAATGTTTAAGAACATTTATTTAAATGTGACAGTTTTATAAAACATCATTAGATGTCGCTGTTCACCATCGACATAAAACTTGTGAAGCATCTCCTCCTCCCTACTAATTAATATTCACAGCCGAACGGTACGCCTCTGCACAAGACCCATATTCCCATATACACCGGACAGCCTGCGCTGGTTGTTCAATCGAGATCATATAAAACTAATGAATATCACGATATTTGAACATTTGCTCATCCCAGCTATACCATGGATCGCCGAGCCTTTTCTGTCATTGGAGTAAGTTGTTTTTTATTTGTTTTATTGACGCCGGTGTCGTCTGGGGATGTGAGTTATTCTGTTCCGGAGGAGCTGAAACGCGGATCAATCGTTGGAAACATTGCAAAAGACCTCGGGGTGGATTTTAAAAGTCTGTCGGTTCGCAAGGCTCGTTTACACGCAGGAGGAAGCAGCATGCGCTATTTTGACATAAATCTGAATTCTGGCGATTTGACTGTGGCCGAGACGATCGACAGAGAAGAGCTTTGCGGACAAAAGGCTACCTGCACTTTAAAATACGAGCTGGTACTGGAAAACCCGTTGGATTTTCACCGCATTGTTGTGCAAATTCAGGATATAAATGACAACTCGCCAGAGTTTTCGAAGGATGTTATCCGACTCGAAATTGGAGAATCTGCCGTTAAGGGAGCCCGCTTTACCTTGAATGAGGCGCACGACGCGGATATAGGACTGAACGCGGTAAAAAGCTACACACTACAAAGGAATGATCATTTTTCTCTGTCTGTTCAGACGAATACAGATGGAGGAAAATACGGTGAGTTAGTCTTAGAAAAAGAGCTGAATCGAGAGGAACAACAAGAAATTACATTATTACTTACTGCTGCCGACGGAGGGACTCCTCAGAAATCTGGTAGTGTGGTTATTCAGATCACTGTACTGGATGCTAACGACAACATCCCCATGTTTTCTCAAGCTGTATATGAAGTCAACCTTCCAGAAAATTCTCCTGTTGGAACATTAGTGGTTACAGTTAGCGCCAGTGATGCAGACGACGGAGCCAATGGCGAGGTGACATATGAATTCAGTCGCGTTTCCGGTAATGCAAAAGATTTATTTAGCCTTGATCGCAAAACTGGGGAAATTCGAGTTACGGGAGACATCGACTACGAAAGGAAGTCTAACTATGAAATGCGCATTGAAGGGAAAGACGGAGCAGGACTTTCCTCTCAAGCCAAAGTAATTGTCGATATCACTGACATGAATGATAATGCACCTGTGATATTTCTGACTTCATTGTCTAATTCCGTGGTAGAGAGCGCACCACCAGGCACAGAAGTCGGTATCATCAATGTTCAGGACATTGACTCTGGAATTAATGGTCAGGTTCATTGTTCTATTCAAGGAAATGTACCTTTTAAATTGGTGCCTTCCATCATAAACTTTTTTTCAATTGTAACAACTAGTGCTTTGGACCGGGAACTCCAGTCAGAATATAATATTTCACTCACTGCTTCAGATGAAGGCTCCCCACCTTTGTTGTCTTTTAAAACACTGCATGTATCTATCTTGGATGTGAATGACAATCCACCTGCATTTGATGAGCCTTCTTATCGCACCTATGTGACTGAAAATAACAAACCAGGCACCTCTGTCATTTCTGTGGGGGCCACAGACCCAGACTGGAGACAGAATGGTACAGTTTTCTATTCTCTTTTGTCCAGTGAGGTCAGTGGTGTTCCTGTGTCCTCGTTTTTATCCATCAATGGGGACACTGGTGTGATCCTCGCTGTTAGATCATTTGATTATGAGCAGTTCAGAAGCTTCAAAGTTCAGGTCATTGCCAGAGACAACGGTTCCCCTCCACTCAGCAGTAACGTGACAGTGAGTGTGTTCATCACAGATGAGAATGATAACTCTCCACAGATACTATATCCTGCTCCTCTGGGGAACTCCTTCATGACAGAGATCGTCCCGAAAACTGCTCATTCAGGCTCTATAGTTTCCAAGGTGATCGCAGTGGATGCAGACTCTGGACAGAATGCTTGGCTGTCCTATCAGATCCTGAAATCTACTGATCCAGGACTTTTCACCATTGGTCTTCATAATGGAGAGATTAAGGTGCAGCGGGACGTTGCCGAATCTGATACCATGAAGCAGAACCTTGTTGTATCTGTGAAAGATAATGGACAGCCATCCCTCTCAACAACCTGCACAGTATATTTACTGATTTCTGACAATTTAG
Organism: Gymnothorax reevesii; assembly: GCA_029721435.1. Lineage (NCBI taxonomy): Eukaryota > Metazoa > Chordata > Actinopteri > Anguilliformes > Muraenidae > Gymnothorax > Gymnothorax reevesii. The sequence goes on from CM056590.1 coordinate 40,402,567, forward strand.
CTGAAATTCCAGAGGTGAAAGATATGTTATCTGAGGAAAACAATTCCAGATTAACTTCATATCTGATAATTGCGCTGGTGTCGGTTTCCACCTTCTTTCTGATGTTTATTGTCCTCATTGTGGTTTTGAAGTTCTGCCACAGAAGAAAGCCCAGGCTGTTGTTTGACAGTGCAGTGGCCATTCCTGGTGCATATTTCCCTCCCAACTACGCAGATGTGGAGGGAACAGGAACACTTCACAGTTCTTATAATTATGACACTTACTTAACGACTGGCTCACGCACAAGCGACTTCAAGTTTGTTCGGTCGTTTAATGACTGCACGCTGCCCGCTGATCAGACACTGAAGAGGAGCCCACTTGAAAGCACTGAGCAGGGTCAGACTACAGGGGATGGATCACAGTTCTGCACATTGGTAAAAGCCCTCATTTTATATTTCCAACTCAATTGAACTGGTTTTCATTAGTTTTGGTGATATTGTGCTTGAGAAAGGGGTTTTACTGAAGCCAGTTTGTCTTTTTGTATACAGACAGGTCAATAATCATTTGGACAGCGATGCATTTTTTCTCATTTTGGCTCTGAATGTCACCACAATGGAATTTCAATTAAAGTGCAATTGAAGAGTAAACTTTCCTCTTTAAGGGTTTTGCCAAAAAATGCGATGAACAATGCAGCACTTGATCCTTTTTTTTTCCACGAAGCCCTCCAGTTTCTGGGGTTCAACACCAGTTTTTTTTCTCTCTTACATAATTACAATTATTTAAAACAACAATTTAATTTATTTGCAATTTCTTTGCGGTATTTGACAGCCTGAAGTCTGGAAGAGAGAAACACTTTTCCGTCAGTTCTGCCCTCAGCTACTGAACTCAGTTGCATTCATGTCAGGTGACTCTGTCATTGTCTAAAATTTCTTTTTTTTTTTTTCCCCTTAAAGATTATTTGGGTTTTTCCTGCAGTATTTTTCTGGTCATTGCCCATCTGTGCTGCTTTTTACTACAGTTACATAATTTACAAATAAAAGGCATCCAGTTCTATTAGCTGATAAGCTAGTTTGCTTATGATAATGAACATATCCTTACAGTGCTCATTTATGACCCTGATTATATGTGGTTTATTATATTTGTGCTGGTGAGTTGTTAACATTTTACTTTGGACAGTAAAGTTTACTGTTTTTATTTAATTTTTACCTGTTTGAGAGTTCATGACAGAAATTCAGCCCTTTTGCTTCATCAGTTTTTGCTCCCTTGTCCTTGATCTAAACCTGTGTAGAGTTTATGCTAAGCATCATTTCCCCCCTTTTAGGAGATTATAATTTGATTTCACAGTTCTGGTCTCACACTTTTGACCACTCACGGTTGCAGTCATATACATCTATCCTAGGTGTCCTGTCCACACTGTGAACAAACACATAAAACTTCATTGAGTTATAGGTGTTCATATCTAGTCCAATTATTTTGTAGTTTCAGGATGGCCAATAGGACGAGGCCTGATCCTCATGGTGCTGTCCTGGCCCATTCACATCTAAAAATGGTCTTTACATTTTAATGCCTCAGTTTACTGTGCATATACAATCTTGTGTTTATCAGACTGAGAGCGGAAGCAGAGTTTGGGAAACCCCTTTGTTCACATAGTGCGTGGAAAAAGGCAAGCTGAGCACCGGCCAGAGCACTTCTGTTTGGCACCAGGCAGCTCTGTTGGTAAAATGCTTTGATTTCGTAAAATGCAAAGCATTGGTCTGTAGCTTGCATAGAGGCTTCCTTGGGCAGGTGTAGCTATGTAGTTGCCCTCAATTGGCTTATGGTTCTCAAATTGTGTTAAGGATCTGGATGTTCACGGTGATGTTTGCAGTTTTTCAGACTACAGAGTACTCCTTATTTATTTTAAGTGGACCAGGATTGGCTGAGAAAAGTCACAATGTAAAATATCTTGTGAGTGCAAAATTTTTGATGTTTCTTGGCCTAAGACCATCTTAGTGAGGTGATTAACTTCAAAGTTTCTGACCTCTTACTTGTTGAGTGAACAAGATGGATTCATTATTTCTGTTTATTTATTATTATTTCCTTTTATTCAGATACAGTTTAAACACTGTCTTGCTTGTGCATTGTGGCAGTGTGTTTGGCAAAAGTTCAGTCTGTTTTCCCTCCACTGGGGAACTTCCATTTCAGCACCATGCTCGTGGACAGCAACTTTCATTAATGGGGCAGTTTTGTGACTTTTTAGCATGCTTGGCCTCTAGGCCAGTCGGGCTTATGCTGTGGTAAGATGCCTTCATAGCGGTTTGTTGTGCATCTGTAAACTTTTTGCCTTGTCAGCTCTCTAGCACCTTCAGTTTAGGACATGCAAGTGAATGGGATGAAACTCTAGGGCAAGTTTGATTTTGGCCAAGTGGATTTGCCACTGTTTTTTTTTTTTTTACCCCTATTCAGACGATTTATCCGTGGATGCAATGATCTCCCTCAACAAGAACATTAAGGTTTGATATAGATATAGATATAGTTAATATGACCAGCCATAATAATCATGATAATTTGACATCCATACAAATAGATAGATAAATTTGTGTTGCTTTTTATATTGTGACATACAGTATCTCACAAAAGTGAGTACACCCCTCACACCTCGATGATTAATTTATTTCTCCTTCCAAGGGACAACGTGACAGAAATGAAACCTGAATATATTCTAGAGTAGTCATTATACAATATGGGTCGCAATATAGATTTACTGCACTGTCCAAATAACTGAAAAAACAGTCACCATTTCCAAAATGGGTAGCAACAAAAGTGAAGACACCTCTCTGTCAACATGCCAAATTGTGGCCATAATGTCAATATTTAGTGTGACCACCACTGTTGTCCGGCACTGCCTTGATTCTCCTTGACATGGAATTCACCAGAGCTGCACAGAATGTTGCTGGGATCCTCCTCCATGACAACATCATGGAGCTTGTGGATGTTAGACACCTGCCACTCCTTCACCTTCCTCTTGAGGATGCCCCACAGGTGCTCAATGGAATTCAGGTCTGGAGATATACTTGGCCACGTCATCACCTTCACCTTCAGCTTCCTCAGCAAGGCAGTTGTCATTTTGGAGGTCGTTATCATGTTGTAAAACTGCCGTGTGGCCCAGTTTCCAAAGGGAGGGCATAATGTTCTGCTTCAGAATGTCACAGTACATGGTGGAATCCATTATTCCATTAATGAAGCGCAGCTCCCCAGGACCAGAGGCTGTCATGCAGCCCCAGACCATGAGGTTGCCACCACTTTAGGTAGTACACACTTGTCTTGGTACTCCTCACTAGGGCGCTGCCACACATGCTGGACACCATCTGAGCCAAACAAGTTTATCTTGATCTCGTCAGACCACAGAACATGGCTCCAGTAGTTCATGTCCTTGGACTGGTTGTCTTCAGCAAACTGTTTTTGGGCTTTTTTGTGGGCTAGCTTCAGAAGAGGCTTCTGTTTTGTCTGACAGCCATGCATACCAACTTGGTGCAGTGCACAACGTACTTTGCACTGACAGGCTGTTCTCCTACAGCTGCAATCTCATTAGCAATGCTGCCAGCACTCCTGCAAGTAGAAATTAGCTGGGAAAATCGCTGGTATAACCTTGGCCACAGTGCTGTAGCTCAGTTTCATGGTTTCACAGATCTTTTTGTAGCGTAGACCATCATTGTGGAGAGCAACTATTCTCTTTTTCAGATCCTCAGAGAGTTCTTTCCCATGAGGAGCCATGTTGACCATCCAGTGACCAGAATGAGAGCATTGCACCAAAAGCACCACAATTTAAACCTGCAACACATGTTACACAACCTCATATGGCTGAGTCGAACAGGAAAAAGCATGAATATTATGGATAAGACAAGTTTCATTGCTTGATTGACCATTACCAGTCGGGGAACTGCAAAGCAGCTATATTAGATTTTTGTGCGTGCAATGCATTGTGGGAAGTGTATGTCAGCTAGTGACTCACAGACACGCTTAAGTACTAAAGAAAGCCTCGGTCTACTTGATGCCTGCTTGAATGCTACAGCCGTCATGTCAGGGATCGACATTTCAGGTTGGTTTTTCCCTAAGACCCCAAGCTTGGAAATAAGTGAATAAACAATTTTAGTCAGGCTGGAAATAACGTAAAATTCAGCTAGTTTAAGCCCACTTCAACACTGAGTCGGCAACAGCCGATTTGAGGGGGGAGGAGAACGTAGTTGGGAAACGCACCGACGATTTTTCCACTCAAACCCAGTTCTTCGAAACTATCAAGGAGAAAAATCCTTAGAGAAGAATGCCAAATGACATCATCCTATGTCGCCGATTCATACAATGTTAGTGCCGCTTCCCATGCGAACACAACGAGTTGACAGTAGCGATGCAGGGCAATCCCTGACCGTGCATATGGCTATTCCGTCACTAGTTAGCAGAGGGATTTCTTAAGCCCAGCACCCACTGGCCGTGAGTGTCAAACTCCAAACGCTTTTAAAACGCCCACAAGCGTCAGTTGTATCAATATTAACAGATGACAACAGGTCCGAGAAGCAAGCCATGGGTGTCACTCTCAAAATATTCAACAAGACAACGTTTAATATTGGTGGTAGATTTTTATTCTTTATGAGTTATAAATCTGTTCGCATATCAATTCTTTTTCTTTTTGCTGGCTGCCCGACATGGATTTTTTTGCATTTCGCGTCCGAAAGTCTTGATCGTGCATGCAATATTTAATTCACAATGTCAATGGTCAATGTCAATTTGCTCACTGACTAAAAGCACTATTTTGTCTCTGCTGTGGAGATAAAGCGTGAATCTGTTCGATCCAACTGACTCATTTTCAAAAGAGAGACCGAATAAAGAGTTATATTAAAACCCTGTATGACTTTCGGACACTTAGACACTGCGTAACTTAAATGTCTGCAAAATGACGGATTTCCTCTCAAACCTGCGACTTGGTCAAAACGCAGGTTGACAACTGGATGTGAGGTTGCCACTAAATGTATGCCACTAACCACGACGAGGCGAAATAGTTAAATAATCTAAAATACAAATGCGTTCTTATTGTGTTGACGCTTCAGAAATTGAGCAGTTGCGAAAAGTAAAATTCTGATGCACGTCACACGCTGCCAGTGGGCTTTGCTACTGTTATGAATGGAACCTATTTTTTGACGCGCGTCTCGCGCTTCTGGTGGGCGTTGGGGTTTAGGCTTTGAGAAAACGACTTATTTCAAATTTTATGAAATGATATATGTCCCCCCGCCGAGTACTGTAACTGTCACCCGGTTCAGCACCCTGGGCAGCTGCCAGAGCATGTGGTAATTTGATGCATTTGAACCCGCGACATGTAGGTCAGAAAATGTTGTTTTTGATTAGCCTACCTGTTGATTTAAATTAAATTTTAAAATTAAACACATAGCGGCAGTGCGCACTGCAGACCAGCATTCGTTTTCAACCAAACTTTGCAAACGTATTCGGGATTTGTAGAAGACATATGTATGCAGCTCATTATAAAATGCTGTCATTATAAATAAATGCATCTCTGTGCAGAGAGGAAAATATGATGGAGTGATCCGTAAGTCCCCGCTCTCCCCTATCGTAAGCAGAGGGAGAGAGAAATTATGCAGCCTACAGATGTTTAAAAGTCAAAAGTCAAAAAAAAAAAAAAATTCAACAAGAAACGACTCTAATCAATTCCATAATTCAAATTAGGTTTTTTGCAGTGTCTACGTGTCCGAAAGTCGGACAGGGTTTTAATATATCTTCTTGTCCGACGGTCGGATGGTTTCAATATAACTCCAAGTCCGACAGTTGATTATTGTTTTTAATTTCTTCAAATCTACTGAATCTTTTAGATATTATGCGTGAATGTTTTGATAAGAGGGCTCAGTTCCTCAAGATGAGTACCGAGAATTTCAATCAATGGAGGGCGCTGTATTTAGGTACATTTTTACATGGCAGAGATACGCATTCTAAGTGGATCACATCATTTTATGAGACTGTTTAGGCATGGCTTTGTGCCTTTGGTGATGTTGCAGAGTTTTTAAGTTTAGTCAATGTTATTTTTTACAGTGCACTCAGTGCATATCATTTGAGTTCTGCCTCATTCTGGATTAGTAAACTTGCTTGTGAAGTCAGTGCTGTGTATGATAGTTTCAGAAGCTGTACGGCAGCAGTACAAAGTCATTCAGGAGCATAAAAGATTGCGGTATATACTTCAGCTTATTTAAGGGCACTTAGCAAATTATTCAATCCTTATCTGGCTTAAAACACAGATACCAATATTGGATGTATGACTCAGCCACTGAAAGAGTTAACTATCATTTACTGTAATAAATTATTGTGCCTCATGCTAATTCAAGAACGTTTTAAGTTACCAAGTCAAAGAGTGTTAACCACTCATTCTCTATTTTGTATAGAAAATTTAAATTTCAATCAACAAATTGAAACATGTTGAAATACAAAAGGATCAACCATTTTGCATTGTTTTGAGTTACTGTGGATCGCAGATTGGATTCATTCTGAATTTATTTTTTTTATACCTGGGAAATTCTGGTTTACATGAAGAAAACAAATGAAATAATTTTGATGTCATGCGTTTCTGAGGGCTTTACTGCTAAGCGTTTTATCGAGTGTTTGCCTTGCGAACAAGCCTATGGAAACAAATGTATTTCAGATCAGTCCCCAAAGCAGCCAAAGATATGACAATGATAATTTTGCATTCTTTTACTTGCACTACTGCAAAAATCTGCGAGCATCACATTATCTAATAGTCAAAAATTGTTCCAATTAGATCGACAAATAGCCAATGCTGGGAGAAGTTATCCCCAAAGGCTTTCTGCCATAAGGCCCTCAGGAAGTCATGTTAAGTAGTATAACGAGCCACACAGTCCTCGTAGCGTGCAAGATGTACTGGATGAAAGGGTTAAGTTCTCATGCAGGAGAACCAAATTTGAATCCCATGTGTAACTTCCTACTGATTTACTACTTTTGGACTTAGTTGACATTGATTTCAGTTTTATTTAGGAATATCAGTCCTCAGTTGCAGTTTGACTAACCTTTGTCAACAGAACTATTTGGATAGGTTTGGCAACAAAACTTTTTGGCTTGATTTAGGCTAGAAATTACTTTTTGAGGTTCATTCCAACTCCAGAACAATTTAGTGGGGTTTTGGTAAAGATCATTGGGGTAAAATAGATGACACCCACGTCCGCAAAAGATTTTGTTGCTGAAAGCTTTTTGGCAGGAAGCCTTCAGAGCTAACTTTTCCCATGCGCGAAATGACGATACTTTGGAATTAAAGATATAATTGAAAAGTTTGATCGAAGACTGATGAATACATATCCTTGGTCATACATGGAATCAATGATGAATTTATTAGAAATGTTTTTCTGCATGCACTGGCAAAGCTAGCTGCAATTTAAGTGGAAGTGGTTGGTTGAATCGCTGTTCTAAGACATTATAACTATAAGGAAAATACATTTTCCGAGCATGGGGACATTTAAATTCGACAGTTTTTTAAAATGGCATTAGATGTCGCTGTTCACCATCGAGATGAAACTTGTGACGCTTCTCCTCCTCCCAAATAATTAATATTCACACCCAAACGGTACATTTCTGCACCAGACCTAGATTCCTACATCGTACAGCCGGGTTGGTCGTGCAATAGCGATCATGTTTCTAAGCTAATGAGTTTGATTAGATTTGAACATTTTTACATATCAGCGACACAATGGATCGCCAAACCTTCTCTGCTGTTGGAGCGAGTTGTTTTTTCTTCCTTTTGTTTACGCCAGCTTCGTCTAAAGATATGAGTTATTCTATTCCAGAGGAGCTGAAACGCGGATCAATAATTGGAAATATTGCAAAAGATCTCGGGGTGGATTTTAAAACTTTATCGGTTCGCAAGGCTCGTTTGCACCCTGAAGGAAGCAGTAAGCGCTATTTTGATGTCAATCAGAATTCTGGTGATTTGATTGTGGCAGAGAGGATCGACAGGGAAGAGCTTTGTGGACTAAACGTTGTATGCACTTTAAATTACGAGCTGGTTCTCGAAAGTCCAATGGATTTACACCGCATTTTTGTGCAAATTCAGGATATAAATGACAATTCGCCTCAGTTCTCGAAGGATATTATCCGACTGGAAATTCGAGAATCTGCTGTAAAAGGCGCCCGCTTTCCTGTGAATGAGGCGCACGACGCGGATATAGGACTGAACGCGGTTCAAAGCTACACACTACAAAGGAATGATCATTTTACTCTGTCCGTTCAGACGAATACAGATGGAGGAAAATACGGCGAGTTAGTCTTAGAAAAAGAGCTGGATCGAGAGGTACAGCAAGAGATTACATTATTACTTACTGCTGCCGACGGAGGGACTCCACAGAAATCTGGTACTGTCGTTGTTCAAATCACAGTGCTGGATGCTAACGACAACATCCCGGTGTTTTCTCAAGCTGTCTACAAAGCCAGCCTTCCAGAAAATTCTCCTGTAGCCACTGTAGTGCTTACAGTCAGTGCCAGTGATGCAGACGACGGAGCCAATGGCGAGGTGACGTATGAATTCAGTCGCGTCTCAGTAAATGCAAAAGATCTGTTCAATCTTGATCGCAAAACTGGGGAAATCCGAGTAATAGGAAATATCGACTTCGAACAGAAGTCTAATTATGAAATGCGCATTGAAGCAAAAGACGGAGCGGGACTTGCTTCTCAAACCAAAGTAATTGTCGATATCACTGATGTTAATGACAATGCACCTGTAATATTTCTGACGTCACTGTCTAACTCCGTGGCTGAGAACGCACCACCGGGCACAGAGGTCGGTATTATTAATGTTCAGGACATCGATTCTGGAATTAATGGTCAAGTTCAATGTTCCATTAAAGGGCTAGCACCTCTCAAATTAATGCCTTCTATAAAAAACTATTTTTCCATTGTAACAACTGATGCTTTGGACCGGGAACTACAACTATTTCAATCACTGCTTCAGATGAAGGCTCCCCGCCCTTGTCTTCATTTAAAACACTGCATATATTCATCTCAGATGTGAATGACAATCCCCCTGTATTTGATCAGCTATCTTACAGCAGCTATGTGACTGAAAATAACAAACCGGGCACCTCTGTCATTTCTGTAAAGGCGACAGACCCAGACTGGAGACAGAATGGTACAGTGCACTATTCTCTGTTGTCCAGTGAGGTCAGTGGTGTTCCTGTGTCCTCGTTTTTATCCATCAATGGGGACACTGGTATGATGCACGCTGTTAGATCATTTGATTATGAGCAGTTCAGGAGCTTCAAAGTTCAGGTCATTGCCAGAGACAACGGTTCCCCTCCACTCAGCAATAATGTGACAGTGAGTGTGTTCATCACAGATGAGAATGATAACTCGCCACTGATATTATATCCTGCTCCAACTGGAAACTCTTTGATGACTGAGGTGATTCCCAAAGCTGCACAAGCCGGTTCCTTAGTTTCCAAGGTAATCGCGGTGGATGCAGACTCTGGACAGAATGCCTGGCTGTCCTATCAGATTCTGAAATCTTCTGATCCAGGACTTTTCACCATTGGTCTCCACAGTGGAGAGATCAGGGTGCAGCGGGACATTGCTGAATCTGATACCATGAAGCAGAACCTTGCTGTATCTGTGAAAGATAATGGACAGCCATCCCTCTCAACAACCTGCACAGTATATTTATTGATTTCAGATGATTTGGCAGAACTTCCTGAATTGAAAGATATGTCACATGAAGGAAATGATTCCAGATTAACTTCATATCTGATCATTGCGCTGGTGTCTGTTTCCACCTTCTTTCTGATGTTCATTGTCCTCATTGTGGTTGTGAAGTTCTGCCACAGAAGAAAGCCCAGGCTGTTGTTTGACAGTGCAGTGGCCATTCCTGGTGCATATTTCCCTCCCAACTACGCGGATGTGGAGGGAACAGGAACACTTCGCAGTTCTTATAATTATGACACTTACTTAACGACTGGCTCACGCACAAGTGACTTCAAGTTTGTTCGGTCGTTTAATGACGGCACGCTGCCCGCTGATCAGACACTGAAGAGGAGCCCACCTGAGAGCAGTGAGAAGCGTCAGACTACAGGGGATGGATCACAGTTCTCCACATTGGTAAATTAAGCCAAGTTTTATATTCCCAACTCAGTGTAACCTTTTTCCCTAAGTTTAATCACACCTTGTTTGGGAAAAAAGTTTGTTTTATTTGCTGTCAGGTCCACAGTTATTTGGGCGATGATTCATTTTTTATCACTTTGGCTCATTACGTCATCACAATAGAATTGAAACGGAGATATGGAAATGTGTTTTGAGTTAAAACTTTCATTTTTCAGGATTTTCACAAACCGTTCTGTAACTGAATCCAGGTTTATACCCTTCTCCTCGCTTCATTTTGAGGGGTTCAGAAGTATTTTGACCGGCTTATATAATTCAACATTTAAATTCCATTTTTAATTCTTGGTTGTGATGACTTTGCTGTTTTTGACTGTCTGCATTCTGCAAATAAGAGATACTTCTTCCTTCAATTCTGCCTCGAGTCATTTAAAAGTTTGTTCAAGTGCATTCAAGTCAGGTGATTGACTTAGCCATTGTTGAACATTCCAATTCTTTAGCTCAAAGATTCTTAGATTTCTTCTGTGGTATTCTCTGGGACATTTCCCATCTGTGCTGCTTTTGTCAGCAGTCATCAGCATCAGCTTTATATTTTAATGCCTCATTTTACTGTGCATATACAATCTTGTGTTTATCAGATTGAGAGCGGAAGCAGAGTTTGGGAAACCCCTTTGTTCACATAGTGCTTGGAAAAAGGCAAGCTAAGCACCGGCCAGAACACTTCTGTTTAGCACCAGGCAGCTCTGTTGGTAAAATGCTTTGATTTCCTAAAATGCAAAGCAGTGGTCTGTAGCTTGCATAGAGGCTTCCTTGGGCAGGTGTAGCTATGTAGTTGCCCTCAATTGGCTTATGGTTCTCAAATTGCGTTAAGCATCTGGGGTGTTCACAGTGATTTTTGCAGTTTTTCAGACTACAGAGTACTCCTTATTTATTTTAAGTGGACCAATCCTGGCTGAGAAGAGTCACAATTTAAAATATCTTGTGAGTACAAAATTTTTGACGTTTCTTGGCCTTTGACCATCTTAGTGAGGTGATTAACTTCAAAGTTTCTGACCTCTTACTTGTTGAGTGAACAAGATGGATTCATTATTTCTGTTTATTTATTTATTTATTTTTTTAATCTGCTACAGTTTAAACACTGTCTTGCTTGTATATTGTGGAAGTGTGTTTGGCAAAAGTTCAGTCTGTTTTCCCTCCATTGGGGAACTTCCATTTCAGCACCATGCTTGTGGACAGCAACTTTCATTAATGGGGCAGTTTTGTGACTTTTTAGCATACTTGGCCTATAGGCCAGTCGGGCTTATGCTGTGGTAAGATGCCTTCATAGCGGTTTGTTGTGCATCCGTAAACTTTTTGCCTTGTCAGCTCTCTAGCACCTTCAGTTTATGACATGCAAGTGAATGGGATGAAACTCTCGGGCAAGTTTGATTTTGACCATGTTTGGCTAAGTGGCTTTGCCACTTTTTTTTTTTTTTTTTTTTACCCCTATTCAGACGATTTATCCGTGGATGCAATGATCTCCCTCAACAAGAACATTAAGGTTTGATATAGATATAGTTAATATGACCAGCCATAATAATCATGATAATTTGACGTCCATACAAATAGATAGATAAATTTGTGTTGCTTTTTATATTGTGACATACAGTATCTCACAAAAGTGAGTACACCCCTCTCACCTCGATGATTAATTTATTTCTCCTTCCAAGGGACAACGTTACAGAAATGAAACCTGAATATATTCTAGAGTAGTCATTATACAATATGGGTCGCAATATAGATTTACTGCACTGTCCAAATAACTGAACAAACAGTCACTATTTCCAAAATGGGTAGCAACAAAAGTGAAGACACTTCTCTGTCAACATGCCAAATTGTGGCCATAATGTCAATATTTAGTGTGACCACCACTGTTGTCCGGCACTGCCTTGATTCTCCTTGAAATGGAATTCACCAGAGCTGCACAGAATGTTGCTGGGATCCTCCTCCATGACAACATCATGGAGCTGGTGGATTTTAGACACCTGCCACTCCTTCACCTTCCTCTTGAGGATGCCCCACAGGTGCTCAATGGGATTCAGGTCTGGAGATATACTTGGCCACGTCATCACCTTCACCGTCAGCTTCCTCAGCAAGGCAGTTGTCATTTTGGAGGTCGTTATCATGTTGGAAAACTGCCGTGTGGCCCAGTTTCCAAAGGGAGGGCATAATGTTCTGCTTCAGAATGTCACAATACATGGTGGAATCCATTATTCCATTAATGAAGCGCAGCTCCTCAGGACCAGAGGCTGTCATGCAGCACCAGACCATGATGTTGCCACCCACTTTAGGTAGTACACACTTGTCTTGGTACTCCTCACCAGGGCGCTGCCCCACATGCTGGACACCATCTGAGCCGAACAAGTTTATCTTGATCTCGTCAGACCACAGAATATGGCTCCAGTAGTTCATGTTCTTGGACTGGTTGTCTTCTTGGGGGGAGTCTTCCTGTTTTTGTTTCGCCTGCGAAGCATAGCGGCACATAGACGCCGGACAAAGTGATGCCTGTCTGTCTGTCCGTCCGTCTGTCTGTCTGTCCGGTAGTCACACTTTCAGTTGGTAGTCACACTTTCAAACTAAAGCTTCGCAGGCGACACGTGTTCACCTGAACACTCTAGTTTAAACTTATAAATGACTATCCCTCTCTGTATATACAGTTGACGTCTTTTCTTTATTGTTGACCTTGATACAGATTCGCCAGCGTAATGTTTCTCACCCTTTGCAGTTGGTGTACAAGGCCTATTGGTGTTCTTCAGCTCATTGGTGTGTTCTTTCTTTTTCAGCTCCAAGTAGTTTATTTTACCACAACCTATTTTTTGTTATTTTATTGAGGGGATTTTTTTTTTAATTTTCAGCCAAATGATGACTTGCTATGCTATCAGTGACACATTGTCAGACTTCATATTGTAAGTTATCAGCAACAAACTTCAGTTGCAAATGCCACACTTCCAATCATCTCCAGCCCCTTTTCCCATCTTACTGGTAAATGATATGATATGAGAGTAAATAAAAAAAAGCAAATTAGTTCAGTTGTCATAGACTGTACACTCTGCGCTGCCGTACTGAATTTTATTTTCCCATTTCAGGGGATTGCACTTTTGTTCTCACACTTGTGGTTCATGATCATTTTTATACACTTTGAGTTTCATGCCCATACTGTGAAAAAGACATGAAACTTTGTATTCTGTTGGTGTTCCTATTTTGTTCAAATGATTTTGGGAAGTACAAGGTCCGATATACTGGGCACTGTCCTGTTCCATTCAGTACTTCGCATTGTCTTTACACTTGGAGAGTGTCAGTTTGCTGTGAACACGTTCTGTGGCTTATATTGAGACATCCTGGGCAGGTATTGTCATGTTGTTGCCCTCATGACGTTTGTGATGTTCATTCAATTGTTCTGAAGATCTGATGAATGAACAGTAATGTTCTGAGTTTGGCAGGCAGTAAAGCACAATCGGCACTCATAATTTATTTAATTAATTACTTTATTTATTTAATTTAACACCTCCTAAAAAGGAGAAATGATATACAGCACAATAATCGCAATAAAAATTCAAGCACCACTATAAAATGTCCACCCATGGAGTTACATACAGCACCAAAAGTTCTAACACATGAACTTACATGAATGAACAGCACCTAAAATTTTCACACTTGAGCTTATATAGTGCACAGCACATAAAATTTTTTGCATATTACACCTCCCAAGAAGGCAAAATAGGATACAGCACAACAATAAAAATACAAACACCTAAAATTTTCACGCTTGAGCTTACATATTGTACAGCATCTGAAATTCACATAGGGACCTACCTAATGTAGGCTACAGCACCTGAAGGGTTCACACATAGTCAAGGCCATAGAACAGGTAGAACCTGTAGAATAGGTTCACGCACCCCTTTGAACTGGATCCCCACTTTAATAACAAACCTTATAGGTAGATGATCACTAACATTATCAGCCTCCAATGTCATAATCTTACACTCTATCACCTTATTACTGTCATACTCTGATGTTAACATATGATCAATCCAATTATAAACCTGTCGTTTGGCACAAAAATAAGTATAATTAACAAACTGGCTAAAACAAAAATAAGACACAGTCAGGTCATTACCCACAAGAAAGTCATACAACAGCTTGGAATGAGGAGTAAAACCTTTACCCTTGTACCAGTTTTTCCTAAGGTTAGCTGCCCTAGGGAGTGGCTTGTTAAAATCACCACAAATTTTAATAGGCACACCCTTACCATGAAGGTCAATACTGAATTTCAGTGCATCTAAACACTCAATAAGAATGGTATTCTTGTGATCACTACAGCTCGTGTCATAAAATGGCAAATATACATTAAAAATAAGCTGGCACATATTACCTAATTCATCACAGACAGCGATACCGACAATATGATCGCTATCAACTTCATGATACGTCAGGCTTTTATGACCTCTGCATATCACAGACATGCCCCCAAAGGGCCTTCCACTGTAGTCAGGGTCTACATCCACCATCCCCGACTTAGAAAACACTTGCAGAGACCTATCACCAAGAGACGGGTCACCCGTGATCAGAACATTTCGCACAGAACCCAATTTCATTAGCCTAAACCATGTCTCATTAAGACACATGATATCACATCCATTCAGACGTTTAATGACATAATCCGCGCTTTCCTTAAAATCGCGACAATTGAACGATTCACAGCTAAGCAGTACCTCGCCATTGCCCACACATGTATTTCCCTCACTACCAACCCATAATATACCATAATATATTTTGATCAGGCCAAACTTGGCTGAGAAGAGCCACAGTATAAAATATATTTGAGTACAATAATTTAGATGTTGTTTTTTTTTTTCTGTCAAAGACAGTCTGAGTGAGATGATTGACTCCACAGTTTGTGACCCCTGCCTGTGAGTGGACAAGAGGGATGACTTGTTTCCATTTATATTTTAAAAATCCAATACAATCATAAAATTGTCTTGTTGGTACTTTGTGACAGAGAATTTGGAAAATGTTCATGTCTGATTTTCTTCCAATGTAGAATCTCTGCACAGTACCATGCTGGTGGACACAAAATTTTCTAGGCAGCAGTTTTGTGATATTTTATGCTTTTCTGGCCATTAACCTTCCCAATGTTGTGCAGTGATCTCTCTCAACAAGCACATTAATGTTTGACGCAGACCTAGCTAATGTGACCAGCTTAACTAATCCTGATGATTTGAAATCTGTTGAAATAGATATATACATGTTTAGCTTTTAAAAAGTTTTGACAAGTAACTCTGACACTGGGGTGGCCCGAGGACCTTATGTGTGGAGATTGCGCGTTCTCCCTCTGTGTAGTTTTCCCTATGTAATTCCTCTCACAGTCCCATAACATGCAGTAGGGTTGACCATAAGGTCTAGATATTGCATCGCCAAGATAGCCTGAGTAAATGGTGTTCATGAGTCCTGTGATGGATTTCCAGGCTGGATGAACTCCTGCCTCTCCACTTTCATTAGCTAGAGTTGGGACCCTGACCAGAATTCAAGTGCATTCCGTAATGGGTGGACGTTTTTGATTTTCTTAATTGGATCATTAACTAATGATTTGTAATTAATGGTTTAGATCTTGGATGCATAGATAAAATTTGATGAATTTTGGAAAATTTGTCTGTTTTCCTTCCCTCAAGTTCTCTTGATGACTTTCAGCACCATTCTAGTGGACAGCTCCACAGCATTATTTCTGCTCTCTTCTGCCTGATTCTGGGATCTGTGCTAGTTATGCGACTGACATCTAGCTTAGAGCATGGGTACTAACACAGGAGATGCTACTTATGGACTTAAAACGTTAACTGTCATTTACTGCAAGAAATAGCTTTGCCTTTTGTCATTCCATTTCGACTTGTTTTCAGTTGTCGAGTCCATGACACTCAATTCAATGACTCATCCTTAATCTTGTCAAGAAAATTGCAATTAGAATAGGCAAATTGTAATGTCTTGAAATATGAAAGGAGCAACCATTTCATAATGCCTTGATTATCGGTTTGATTCTTGATTTAATTTTTGCATCATGGAAATTCTGGTTTACTGATATTAAGTGGGCACAATAGAAATACAGTAGATATGTATTTGTGAAGGCTTTCCTGTTTAGCATTTTAATAGTTGAATAAGGGTTAAAAATAAAAAATATATATATATTTTTTTTCACACCATGTTTGCATCCAGTACAAACACATGAAAACAAATTATTTCAGATCAGTCACCAAAATCATAAAATACATGATGATGATAAATATTTCATTCTAATCCTCCTGTGGCTAGAATTCGAGAGCATCGCACGGTCTGTGATGCAATGTCGTTCCAGTTAAAATTTAATAAAAATAGCCATACTTTTGGATAAAAACTGTGATTTAAACTTTTGATTGAAAATCGATGAATAAGTAACCAGTGATTAATTATTGGAAATATTTTCCAGCAAGTACAGGCAGTTGGAAGGCAAGCTGCGATTCATGTTGAAAATGGTTGGTTGAATTTCTATGGTAAGATGTATTAACCATCAGGTCAAGTAAAATACATTTTCTTAAATATGGCAGTTATTGAAAACAGCATTAGATGTCGCTGTTCACCATCGAGATGAAACTTGTGACTCATCTCCTCCTCCCAGATAATTAATATTCACACACAAACGGTGCACTTCTGCACCAAATCTTGATTCCTACACCGTACAGCCTGCGTTGGTTGTGCAGCCAAAACCATATTCCAAAGCTAATGAGTTTCACTGGAACATTTACTTAAATAAGCTATACCATGGATCGCCGAGCCTTATCTGCTGTTGGAGCGAGTTGTTTTTTCTTGCTTTTGTTAACGACAGCTTCGTCGAGAGACATGAGCTATTCTGTTCCGGAGGAGCTAAAACGCGGATCAATAGTTGGGAATATAGCGAAAGATCTCGGGGTGGATTTTAATAATTTGTCAGTTCGCAAAGGTCGTTTGCACACAGAAGGAAGCAGCAAGCACTATTTTGACATCAATCAGAATTCTGGTGATTTGATTGTGGCTGAGAGGATCGATAGAGAAGAGCTTTGTGGTCTAAACGCTGCATGCACTTTAAATTACGAGCTGATACTTGAACATCCGTTGGATTTACACCGTGTTGTTGTGCAAATTCAGGATATAAATGACAACTCGCCACAATTTTCGAAGGATATTATCCTACTGGAAATTCAAGAATCTGCTGGTAAAGGCGCCCGCTTTCCGGTGAATGAGGCGCACGACGCGGATATTGGACTGAACGCGGTACAAAGCTACACACTACAAAGGAATAATCATTTCGTTCTGTCCGTACAGACAAATTCCGAAGGTGGCAAAGACTGTGAAATGGTCTTGGAAAAAGAGCTGGATCGAGAAGAACAACAAGAGATTACATTATTACTTACTGCTGCCGACGGAGGGACTCCTCAGAGGTCTGGTACTGTTGTTATTCGCGTCACTGTCCTTGATACTAACGACAATATCCCCGTGTTTAATCAAGCTGTTTATAAAGCCAGTCTTCCAGAGAACTCCGCTTTAGGAACTGTAGTGGTTACAGTCAGCGCCAGTGATGCAGACGACGGAGCTAATGGCGAAGTGACCTATGAATTCAGTCGCGTATCTGTTAATGCAAAAGATTTATTTAGTCTTGATCGCAAAACTGGAGAAATTCGAGTGATAGGAGGCATCGACTTCGAAAGGAAGTCTAATTATGAAATGCGCATTGAAGCAAAAGACGGAGCAGGACTTGCTTCTCAAACCAAAGTAATTGTCGATATCACTGATGTTAATGACAATGCACCGGCTATATTTCTGACGTCATTGTTAAACTCAGTGGCTGAGAGCGCGCCACCTGGCACAG
Source organism: Gymnothorax reevesii (assembly GCA_029721435.1). Taxonomy (NCBI): domain Eukaryota; kingdom Metazoa; phylum Chordata; class Actinopteri; order Anguilliformes; family Muraenidae; genus Gymnothorax; species Gymnothorax reevesii. The sequence continues at coordinate 40,420,580 of CM056590.1, forward strand.
AGATCGGTATCGTTAATGTTAAGGACATTGATTCTGGAATTAATGGTCAAGTTCAGTGTTCTATTAAAGGAGTGGCGCCTTTCAAATTAATGCCTTCTATTAAAAACTTTTTTTCCATCGTCACAACTGGTGCTTTGGACCGGGAACTTCAGCCAGAATACAATATTTCCCTGACTGCCTCTGATGAGGGCTCCCCACCCTTGTCATCATTTAAAACACTACTTGTATCCATCTCTGATGTGAATGACAATCCACCTGTATTTCATGAGCCTTCTTACAGCACGTATGTGACTGAAAATAACAAGCCAGGCACATCTGTCATTTCTGTGTGGGCGACAGACCCAGACTGGAGACAAAATGGTACAGTTTTCTATTCTCTCTTGTCCAGTGAGGTCAGTGGTGTTCCTGTGTCCTCCTTTTTATCCATTAATGGGGACACTGGTGTGATCCACGCTGTTAGATCATTTGATTATGAGCAGTTCAGAAGCTTCAAAGTTCAGGTCATTGCTAGAGACAACGGTTCCCCTCCACTCAGCAGTAATGTGACAGTGAGTATGTTCATCACAGATGAGAATGATAACTCTCCACAGATACTATATCCTGCTCCTCTGGGGAACTCCTTCATGACAGAGATCGTCCCTAAAACTGCACATGTAGGCTCTATCGTTTCCAAGGTAATTGCTGTGGATGCAGACTCTGGACAGAATGCCTGGCTGTCCTATCAGATCTTGAAATCTTCTGACCCAGGACTTTTCACCATTGGTCTTCATAATGGAGAAATTAGAGTGCAGCGGGACATTGCTGAATCTGATACCATGAAACAGAACCTTGTTGTATCAGTGAAAGATAATGGACACCCATCCCTCTCAACAACCTGCACAGTATATTTACTGATATCTGACAATTTAGCTGAAATTCCAGAGATGAAAGACATGTCACATGGGGACAATTCCAGATTAACTTCATATCTGATCATTGCGCTGGTGTCTGTTTCCACCTTCTTCCTGATGTTCATTGTCCTCATTGTGGTTGTGAAGTTCTGCCACAGAAGAAAGCCCAGGCTGTTGTTTGACAGTGCAGTGGCCATTCCTGGTGCATATTTCCCTCCCAACTACGCGGATGTGGAGGGAACAGGAACACTTCGCAGTTCTTATAATTATGACACTTACTTAACGACTGGCTCACGCACAAGCGACTTCAAGTTTGTTCGGTCGTTTAATGACGGCACGCTGCCCGCTGATCAGACACTGAAGAGGAGCCCACTTGAGAGCAGTGAGCAGGGTCAGACTACAGGGGATGGATCACAGTTCTCCACATTGGTAAAAAAAAGCTTTGTTTCATATTTCCAAATCCGCGTTAGTTGCTCTCTTATGTTTTTATTTTTGCTATACTTATTTGATTATAATTTTGCTTGTACAGATGGTATGGATTAAAGCCAGTTCTATGGTTAGGTCCACAATTATTTGGACAGTCATATAGTTTTTGTCATTTTGGCTCAGTATGTCACCACGGTAGATTTAAAATGGAAAGGTCAAAAGGTTGAAGTTTTAACTTTCTGTTTTAATTGAAACATTTTGCCAAAAATTCTATGAACTGTTCTGAAATTCCTTCCATTTCTTTGCCTAGCCCTCAGTTTTTTTCACGCCTTTTGCACCATCCAATTCCAATATCAGCAGATTGCAATGCCAGGTACAATCCAACTGCTTCTTTCAGCAGTTATGTCCTAAATAAATTCAAGACTGTCAGTCCCACTTGCTGTCATGCATCCCCACATATGACTGTGCCTTACAGATGAGCTGGTATGCTTTAGGTGATGAGCTGTTCTGTTTTTTGTCCATATGCTTCCATTTCTATATTGCTGGTGCAGGATGTTGTTCCAGATATTAACCCACTTTTTATATGGTTTTTTAAAATTGTATTTAATATGACTTTACACATGATGAAGTATTCTCTTTATTGTTCACTTGACACAGACACAGACACACCAACTACCTGGTGGGTGTTTTTAATCAGGCCAACTATTGTAAAGCAGATTTTTCACTTGGGAAAGAATGTATTTGCCTTCCACAGCAGTTTTTATTTGGAAACTGAATAGTTTGTTTTTGTCCGCATGCTAAGTTTTTGCTACTTCTCTGAGGGGCTTTTCAGCCGAGTGATTGCTAGCTTTATGAGCAGCGACAGATCTTTAGAAATCATATTGAGAGTTAATGGTACCAAAGCTCAAATACAAAGGCCACACTTGAAATTAACCCTTCATCTTTCACCCGCTTACTTATCCGTGATAGAATGAGAGAATGATTAACACCTGGCCATGGAACATGCGTTCAGCCAAGCATCCAATTATTTTTAGCCTTTAAAAAGCAATTTGGGTTGGGGGGTTGAGGGGGAAGGGGGGTGTATGTGGGTTCCACATAGTGCTGTACATCATTTATTTTCAGTTGAAGATAAATGCCCTAAAAGTAAAATTTAAAAGTCTTTACTTTGAGCTCATACTCTCCATTAATCCCTGCCATGTCACAAATTGGGGGATATTGAAATTGGCCTATCTGTCCATTTGTCTGTCTGAACAGTCCAGATAAGTGGGTGTGAGTTTTCTCAAAACCAACTCTATGCAGATGAATGAAATATTGTGTGTGTATGGTATTTGTCATGACCTTGACTGGGTTAAAAAATGGGACTCCACGGTCACAAGGGATAGTGATGACTGTTTATTTCTACTCCTATTCGCTGTCCTGTGCTAGTAAAATAACAAAATTGTGGCAATTTGTCAGTATCTAACTATTTATGAACCTGGCTGTATGCAATTTATTTTTTGTGTTTTTGAGATTCAAGCTTGTATAATGGAAATGTAAGCACCATACAACTAGACCAAGGGGGGTCCTAGCTGAGGCGGAAGGTCTCAGCGTGTTTGCCTAAACTGCCAGGGAAAAGGAAGTCTAAACAGCCTCCACTATAATAATGGGGTCTGGCTACAGCTTCAGCACTAGACCACTGCCTCAGGCCAAACGTGATGATGTCTCTCACGTTCTGCTTTTATGTGGCCTAAAACGTGTCTTGCGGATGCTACAGTCCTCGTCATAGCGGTTGCAATTCATCTGACTCCATATGAAATTTAGGATATAAATTTAGTAATACCCAATCATGATTACCACGTGTTTGCATAAATATTGACTTGACCCCAATTTATGAATTGAGAGCTATGTTGTGCATTGGGCTCAGGACTGGTCTACATCTTACTCCTCCGGACCAGATGCATTTGTACAACCCACTTCGGTGGATTAACTCAGAGGCTGGCGGTATTATTATGCGGAGTAATTTGACATAGAAAATAGCTATGACTAGGGATTACCAGGGCCCAAAGCAAGAAACTCCGAAGTGTGACATTATCAGTTCAGGGACTTCTTGTTTGAAAGATTACTGTTCAGGGACCAAGCCGACTCGGTATAACGGAATCTCCTCGAAGACCAATCGCAGCGTGGAAAATCCACTAATAACGCACCCCAAGCGTGTTGATCGGGCGTCGTACTTACAGTCCTACGTTAACCAAGAAGGAGACGGGGATTCGAGCTGGAAGGGAATATGTTTGTCCAAATCAGAATCTCACAACAAAATATAATACAATTATCAATTTACTCGCCAGGCAGGCCCAAGCTTACGTCACACAAACCAATTACATCGTTACAGAAAGGTAAAAAGTAGAAGTCATATCATACCTGGCGCAGCACAAAACTACAAATATACACAAAGTATATGAGGGAAGGATGGATACAAGCTTCCATTGTAATATCACATCAAATCGCCCAAGATCTTCTATGACTAGATTAAAGCTAACCACGGCATAGGGATTTGCGTGGGGGAAGTTGAATGCAATGTTCCATTGTGATATCAGCTACACCCATACAGATGCACGTGTGGGGAAGCGATCCCCCATAGCTACTATTGGCTACATCACGGCATGGAGATGCACGCATAGGAAAACCGGTGTGCGGTCTTCACCGAATCCTTTGTTTCTCTCCCTTTTAAGCCTTAAACTCCAGAAGCACTTCCTACAGCAGGGTCATAAATCATTTTGGGTATGCAGGAAGGCAACTCCTCCTCAGAGGGGGTTTGGGAGGGGGAATTACCATGAGAAGCAGAAGTAGATTTCTTTTCATACTTATTTAATGAGGGTTCAGTACAATTTTAATCCCTTCGAAATATGCACCATGCGATTTCGGAATCTTAGTGGAGTAAAATGGTACCAAATACGACATGCTTGCACTACAGTTTGCCATGAAACGCCAGTTACAGTCCAGAATTACAAAGATCCCTGGTATTAATGATACCAGTCAGCTTATGTCATGTAACAAAATACACATTGGATTTGCAACATTACGGGAGGTAATGTGAATTATTTTGCAGGTGTAGTCTCTGAAAAGTCCAGTTTATGGCACTGCGGCATTCTCTCTGCCCAAGTTGTCTCAGACATTTTCGGGTGGCTTGCAAGACGTTCAACGCTGACCTTTACCACAGAAACTGTCCATTAACCTCGAGGCCGATTGGCTGCTTCAGCTGCGGCAAATGAAGTTGTGCAGACTAATTGACACCATACAGACCCTATCTGAGTCTGCTCCCATGATCTCAGAGGTCTCTGCCAGGTGCTGCCAAGACAATAAGGGTCTGTTCACCTGAGTTCTGGTTTCTAGCGCGGCTTACAGAAATACAAGCTTTTTATATCCTAAATTTAATGATTAATCAGCCAATGGACTCACTTGTCCAGCACAGCATGATTTTTACCCTCGGCCCGTCTTCAGTCCGAAGGGTATTGTCATCAGTTCGCCGTCTGTCTGTCTGTCCGTGTGTGCACCGTCAGGCCGAGGGTGTTCAAACGCGGGCGTTTCTGGTTGCTGTTTATGGCTAATGTTATTTTCCTCCTTCAGATTGCACTTTGTTCTGACTCTTTTGGTTGGTGATCATATGTTCATTGTTTGTATCTCATGTCAACGCTACAATCAAAGATGTGAAACATTTTGTGAGTTGTAGGTGTTCATATTTTGTTCAGATCCATTGTAGTTTTTGGATGGATTATATTGCAAGGTTCGATCTTCAGGGTGTTGTCCTGTCCTGTTACCAGCTTGTGATCATCTTTACATTAAATGTGCTGCATAAATTGCTTTGCATATTGAATGCTGTGTTTGATTGGAATGAAAATAAGGGCCTAGATTGGGAAGCCTTTTTGTTCAGGTGATACTTGGAATGCTGAAAGGTGAGCATTAACCATGGGCTTGTGTTTGGCACAATGTACATTTGCTTATATCTCCTATAATCAAATCCCAAATTTCCTGTAACCCAAAGCAATGGTCTGAGGCTTGCATGAGGCTGTCCTTGGAAGATGTACACATGTAGTTACCCTCAAGAGTTTATGTTAGTCCATCATTTGTTGTAAAGGTGTGACATGAACAGCAGTTTTTGCAGTCTAGTGGTCAGACACGAGCAGCACTTCGAATATATTTTAATCAGACCAAGCTTGGCTGAGAAGATCAACAAAATAAAACACTGAGAGTACATCAACTTCAATTAGTTTTTTTTTTTTTTCTTCAAAGACAGTCTGAGGTGATTGACTTCACAGTTTCTGTGCTCTGTCTGTGAGTTAACGATATCGATGACTTATTTCTATTTTCTTTTTTAAAATCGGATATAATTTCAATATTGCATCGCTTGCATACTGTGACTGAGAATTAAAATACATTAATTTTGGTTTCCCCTCCACTGCTGACTCTATTTCAGCACCATGCTGGTGGACAGCAGACTTTCAGTGAAGCGTGTTTGTGAAATGTTACCCTATTTAGGCCATTTACCCTTCCAATGTGGTATAAATATCTTGTTCAACAAGTGCATTAAGGATTGAGGCAGACCTCGGTGATATAATCTGCAATAATGGTGAAAAATTGGCTCACATTCAGACAGATATTTTTGTTACTTTTCCATAGTGTGACCATTTAATTTGACATTTGTGTGGCTTGGTGGCCTCAGAGCCTCGTGTGAGGAGTTTGTTTTCCTCCTGTGTCCTACATCATGGGTGGATGCATTTGAATTTCATAATTAGATCATTAATGGATGATTCAAATTTCATGGTTTAGATATAGGATGTATTGATAAAATTTGATTGATTTTGTAAACATTAGTTTGCTTTCCTTCCATTAATAAGCTCTCTATGAGTTTTAGTGCCATGTTGGTGGGCAGCAGCTCAGCATCATTTCTGCTCTGTTTTTCCCAATTCTGGGGCAGTTTTCAACTAATTTTACTCCCTACATTTGGATTTTTTATGTCTTGCTTAGACAATTGACTGAAATTTGACACCGAGTTATGAGTTTAATTTGATGTAGTTTTCGCAATACTCCCCTTATGTTATCCTCTGTCCCTTGAACATACTGATTTGGCTAACTATTAACATCCCTGACTGATCATATTAATATTTGATTAAACTGCCATTTTTTAGGAATTGTTTAAGATGAGTATTTGTATGAACATGACAATTTTTACATTGCTTCTGGGTACAGATATTCAACCCCTCACCCACTCCCCAATAAATTAGAAAGTCGGAAATGAAGTGAATAAATAAGATATGGGAACATTTTTTCCAGGCATATATAGCCATTCCAAGTGAATCACATCATTTTACAAGACTCTTTTGGCATACATTTGTGCCTACGGTGATGTAGAAAATGCCTGCCAGCTTAAATTTGTCCAAAATCTCATGGACACAAAGAAAGTTTGACTGCCAACTTCTATTATGTGTAGTTAAAGTATACAGGATATATTGTTTGAATTTGCCCTTATTCTGGAGCATTACCGTTGCTATTGAAGTTAATTTTGTGTTCTTTCAAACTTCAGTGGGAGCACTGTTGCTTAAGATGCTCAGGAGCCTTGAAACATTGCAGTATAAACTACTGTGTCATTCAAAGATCTGAGCTTATTATACAACCCACATCTGACTGAAAGAATGGGGGCTAATATTGGATGTACTGTTTGTTGACTAAAACATTACCTGTCATTTACTGCAAGAATTGGCTATGCCTTTTTTTATTTCAAAATGTTTTCAATAGTCAAGTCAAAGGAAGTCGAGTCAACTACTCATCCTTTAGTTGGTTGAGAAAATTAAAATTTGAATGGTCAGATTAAAATGTCTTGAAACACGAAACGAGAAAACAATCTAGAATGTTTTGATGAACTGATAATTGCAGTTTTTTAACCTTCCTTTAAATACTGTTAAGTACCTGTTAAATTCATATAATCAATAAGTAAAAAATGCTCGAGATAAATTCTTCTCTGAATTAATAGCCGCTAATCAGCGTAATGTTAGATTTTTATTCAAAACAATTGACTGTCTGGTGAACCCTCCAGTTGCTGTTGCATCAGCTTCATCCCCTGCTGATTGTGATAAGTTCTTGAAATTTTTTATTGGCAAGATAGCAGTCATATGGTCTTGTATCAGTCATGTTCCATCTGTTACTGTTTCGTGTCCTCGCTTAAACTTGCTGAGTTGTTTCGCACCGATTTCTCTGTTGGATCTTACTGAAACAGTGTCGCGTATGAAGCCCTCATCTAGTCCCTTGGATATTCTACCCACTAGGCTCTTTAAAGAAGTAATGATAGCTATTGGCCCTGCCCTGCTTTCCGTGGTAAACAATTCTCTTTCTACTGGCTGTGTTCCAGACTATTTTAAGATTGCCTGCATTTAACCTCTTCTAAAAAAACCAAATCTTGATCCAGCCATTCTTGGTAATTTTAGACCAATATCAAAACCGCCTTTTATTTCGAAAGTCTTGGAAAAAGTGGTTGCAAAGCAACTTTTAGAAGTGGTGGAAACCAACAATATTATTGAGAAATTTCAATCAGGCTTTAGACGTCAGCACAGTACAGAAACGACTCTTCTCAGGGTCACTAATGATCTTTTGATGAATGCTGACTCTGGCAACTGCTCATTACTTGTGCTTTTGGATATCAGTGCTGCCTTCGATACAGTTGATCATGCCATCATGATTGATAGGCTGAAAAATTGGGTTGGGCTCTCTGGGACGGTTCTGTAATGGTTCTCTTCCTATCTGTCGATCAGAAAATTTTTGGTTTCCATCGGTGAACATATATCCTCGTCCATACCGCTTACTTCTGGTTTACCTCAAGGCTCCATACTTGGGCCTATATTGTTTTGTATTTATGTTACCTCTGGGTTTTATTATTCGTCAGGATAAAATAGGTTTTCACTGTTATGCTGACGACACACAGTTGTATAATTCAGTAAAATCCTCTGATTTCAGCAATGTGTTAGTCTTGCATGACTGTTTAGCTGATGTTCAAAATTGGTTGTCTAATAATTTTTTGCAGGTAAACTCAAATAAAACCGAAGTCATTATACTTGGTCCAAAGTTGGTGTTGGATAAAATCCAATCATCACTTGGACCTCTTGCTTCTAATATTAGGCCCTCTTCCCGAAATCTCGGTGTGATATTTGATACTGAACTCAAATTTGAGCTCCACGTAAAGAAGCTTGTACAGTCATGCTATTTGCAACTCCTTAACCTAGCTAAAATTAGGTCTGTTCTGTCATTTGAAGATACGGAAAAAATTATTCATGCTTTTATCTTGTCAAGATTGGACTATTGCAACTCTTTATTTACTCGTCTGAATAAGAAATTTTTGAACAAACTGCAAGTGGTTCATGATTCAGCTGCAAGATTGCTCACTTGAACAAATATAAGAGCCCACATTACTCCAATTTTGGCATCTTTGCACTGTTATGGCCCCAATTTGTTATTACATTTATAACACAACAGCAACAGCAACAGATGACAGATACAGTTTTAAAACTCAAACACATTTAATTAAACAAAGACAATAACAACTAACTAAACTGACCAAGATTGAAATAGGAAAAAAAAGAAATATTTACAGTCCCTTTTTAGTGGGGTGGCTTGGTGATGTCCTGGATGAAGAAAATGCTCAAACACAGTCAAAGAAATCCACAAAAGAAACGTCACAGGTCTTGAACAGAATGGCAGGTCTGGTCATCTTCTTGCAATTTCTCCTACTACTTTACTGTCTCAATTCTTTTCCTTATATACTCTTTTGCAGACCCCACCCACATTTAGACCTCTTTTTTTTTTTCTTTCTGAGACTTGCCCCAGACATGTCCAGGACATGTCTATACATGACTCCAGTCTGAGCTAAACAAAAAAAAGATAAATACTGCCATCTAGTGGCCTATATTCACATTACACCTCCATTCCAAAAGGGAAAAATTTTGACTCACAAAGGCAAAATTTTTCTTTTCAATACAAAATGGTTAAGTGAACACTTGTCTATATATACATATCATACAATATTCAACCACATGATATATATATACACATTCAAACACGGGATAAGCAATCAGCAATTACATTGTCTGTACCCTTCACATGCTTAATTTCCAAGTCAAACTCCTGTAAAATCAAACTCCAATTCAACAATCTCCGATTCTTGTTTTTCATCTTACTCAAAAACGTTAACGGATTGTGGTCAGTGTACACAATCATTGGCTTTTGTCCTGTACAAACATAAACCTCAAAGTGTTGTAAAGAAAGGACCAGAGCCAACAGTTCCTTCTCTATTGTGGAATAGTTCCTTTGGTGGCGATTGAACTTCCTGGAGAAGTATGCCACGGGATGCTCAATGTCATCAGAGTCACTTCTCTGTAGGAGCACAGATCCACAAGCTTGGTCGCTAGCATCGACCGCGATGGAGAACGGTTTGTTGAAGTCAGGAGATTTGAGCACGGGGAAGTGACACAGCAGAGACTTCAGGTGATCGAAGGCTCTCTGGCATGCATCATCCCAGGTGAACTTTACGCCTTTCTTCAGTTGGTTAGTTAGACTGAGAGCAATCTCAGCAAAGTTCTTGCAGAACTTGCGGTAGTACCCGATCATTCCAAGGAAGCGGCGCAAAGCTTTTTTGTTGTCAGGAACTGGAAAGTCCATGATGGCTTGGACTTTAGCATTTATGGGTGCCACCTTACCCTGGCCTATGACGTAGCCAAGATAGGTGACAGTAGCACAACCAAAGTCACTCTTGCTCAGGTTAACAGTCAGGTTAGCCTGGGTCAGGCGCTGGAACAACGTCTCTACATCTTTTAGATGTTCTTCCCAGGAGTCACTCCATGTGATCAGGTCATCGATGTACGCACCCGTGTGTGGCAATCCGGCGATTGTAGACTATCATCCTTTGGAACGTGGCTGGGGCCTTTTTCATGCCAAAGGGTAGGACTTCATACTGGTACAATCCAGATGGTGTGGCAAAAGCAGAGATGCTCTTGGCCCTCTCAGTTAAAGGCACACACCAATAACCCTTCAATAAATCAATCTTGGTCAGAAACTTTGCTTGCCCTACACTATCAATACAATCATCAATCCTAGGTATTGGAAACACATCAGTTCTAGTTACAGCATTGACTTTGCGATAATCTGTACAGAATCTAGTACTTCCATCAGGTTCTGGAACCAGCACACAGGGCGAACCCCAATCGGAGCCGGAGGGTCTGACAACACCACGCTCCAACATGTACCCAACCTCTTTCTCAGCAATCTTTCTCCCCTCAGGACTCATCCGGCACGGACGCCGCTCTACTGATTTGGCATCACCAACATCTACATCATGAGAGGCTATAGTAACTCTCTTTGGAACATCAGGAAACAAATCCTCACACCTCCCGATCAACCCCTCAAACCGATCTCTCTGCGAGGGCTCCAAGCGCTGGAGCCCCACATCAAGACCCTGCAACACCTCAGTGTTTGACAATCTACATGAAAGAACTTCAGCTTTAATTCTTGGTTCATCATCTTGAAACTCCCCCTCATCTTCACACGTTTCGACCATTGGAGAATCTGAAGCGACAGCCGCAACCCCAGCACTTCCGCCACGACAAGGCCCCAGCACGTCAATACGACACAACTGTTTTGGCTCTCCCCCATCTGGAGTCCTCACAATGCAATTGAGATCATCGAGCTTCGTCAGAACTTCACAAGGACCATGAAATCCAGCCCGCAATGGATTGGACTGCAAGGGAAACAACACAAGGACCATTTCTCCTGGTCCAAACTCACGGCCTCCAGCCCTATGATCATACCAAGTTTTCATTTTTCCCTGACTTGATTTCAAGTTCTCTTTGGCAAGGTCACAAGCTGCACGCAATCTTTCCTTGAACTTGCTAACATAGTCTAACAGACTGATTTGCGGCTCTTCCTCTTGCCATTGTTCACTCAATAATAGCAAAGGTCCTCTCACTTCATGACCAAACACTAGCTCAAATGGACTGAATCCAGTAGACTCCTGCACTGCTTCTCTAGCTGCAAACAACAGCAAATGAACCCCTTCATCCCAGTCTTTCTCATGGTCATAACAATAAGTCCTCATCATTGTCTTGAGAGTGGAATGAAACCGCTCTAAGGCACCCTGACTTTCTGGATGATAGGCACTAGAAAGAATCTGTTTTGCACCTAGTTCATACACAACCTGCTGAAACAATCCTGAAGTGAAATTGCTACCTTGGTCTGACTGAATTTCCCTGGGAAGGCCAAACAACGTGAAGAACTTTATCAAAGCCTTCGAGATTGCAGTTGCCTTGATGTTACGTAGAGGTATGGCTTCGGGGAATCTGGTAGATGCACACATGATTGTCAACAAGTACTGATTTCCAGATCTAGTCTTGGGTAATGGACCAACGCAATCAACAATGACCCTAGAGAATGGCTCCCCAAATGCTGGGATAGGCTGCAATGGAGCTACAGGTGGGTCTAACTGGTGTTTTCCAACTACCTGACAAGTGTGACAGGTTTTGCCAAAGTTGGAAACGTCTTTCCGAAGCCCAGGCCAAAAGAAGTGTTTCATGATCTTATCAACAGTCTTGTTAACACCAAGATGACCTCCTAAAGGTAAACTATGAGCCATTGTTAAGATCTCATTCCTATAGACCTTCGGAACAACAATTTGCCTGACCACTGCCCAATCTGCATTGGCAGGGATATCAGGAGGGCGCCACTTCCGCATCAACACACCATCCTTGAGATAATACCCAACTGGAACTGCATCTATTTCTTTTTCAGGAAGGGCTCTCCTCTTTAGTACACAAATTTCAGGATCATTAGTTTGCTCCTCAATCAACCGCTTTCTGGACAGAGACAAGTCTCCAGACACATCAGAATCACCAGACCCATCCGGCTGGCTGAATAGAGAACTGATAAAAGTATCTGATAAGTCCTCAAACGGAGAAACCATAGTAGGCCAATCAGAGTCATGAGGCGAACCACCTGAGTCCTGACTATTCAATGTACTGGACGGCACCACATCATCTTCTTCTTTAGCCTTCTTGGCCATAGCACGAGTCACTGCGCAAGAAGGATACAGAGATGGGTCCTCATCCCCATCTTCAGCGCTCGGCTGTGAAGTAAGATGTACAGGGGGAACTACTTTGCCCCCAGCCAGGTCATTGCCTAGCAACAGAGAAACACCCTTTATAGGTAGACTTGACATAAGTCCCACCTTTACCTGTCCTGTAACTAAATCTGACTTCAAGAATATAGAGCGCAGGGGTACAGATACAGTCCTCCCTTCAATACCTTGTACAAGTATGAAATCCCCTGAAGCGGTCTCATCACGTAACTCCAAGGAGTCCATCAACAAAAGTGACTGAGAAGCTCCGGTATCCCTTAGGATATATATGGGGACAGGAGTAGTATGCTCATTCAGAGCCACAAATCCCTCTGACACAAATGGAAGAAATTCCTCCCTCACAAAGTCAGCTGTATTAGGCTTTTTAGCCCCACAAGAAGCAGGCAATTTAGCAGATTGGTTATCTACTACAGGGGTTTCTAACCTTGTTTTCACAAAGGCATTTGGTTTGGTATCCTTTTCTTTTTCTTTCTTAGCTTTAAGGAACCAACAGTTAGTTGTAACATGACCAGATTTCTTGCAATAACTGCAAACTAGACCACTTTTGTCACTGTCAGCTTTCACACTTTGATCAGACCTATTATTGGATTTCTGAGCACCATCACCAGATTTGTCTTTGTCTTTGGGTGAGGAATCTTGGGTATCACCGTAACCCTTTTTCTGAAATTGGGACCATTTATTGTTACTGCTAGACTGAAATTTGGACTTATGAGTGAGAACATATTCATCTGCAAATTTGGCAGCTGATTGCAAGTTCAGTGCTTGCTTCTCATTAAGGTAGGTCTTAACATCATCCTTAACACAGTTCTTGAATTCTTCAACTAACACCATCTCTTTTAGTGAGTTGAAATCATCCTTGACCTCCATAGAAGTACACCAGCGCTCAAAGCAAACCTGCTTCTCATTAGCAAATTCAACATAAGTCTGATTTTCAGATTTCTTCAGACCTCTGAATTTCTGTCGGTAAGCCTCTGGAACCAACTCATAAGCTCTCAAAATAACCTTTTTGACAACCTCATAATCAGAGGAATCATCTGCAGACAAAGCCGAATAGGCTTGTTGAGCTTTACCCTTGAGGACAGTTTGCAACATCAGAGGCCAGTGTTCCTTTGGCCACTGGCAACTCTTTGCTACCTTTTCAAAACACTGGAAATAGTTGTCAACATCCTTTTCTGAAAATGGAGGCACCAGTTTTACTTCCTGGCTAGCCCGAAATTTATTTTCAGTTGCAATTTTTATTTTTAGTTGCTCCATTTGGAGTCTTTCTTCTCTATCGAGTTTCTCTAATTCAAAATCTCTCTGTCTTGCAAATTTTTCTAACTCAAATTCTCTTTGTTTTTCTTCTCTTGCTATTTTTTGTATCTCAAACTCCTTTTGTTTTTCTTTTTCTTCCCTCTCAAATTCTCTTTGCTTCTCTTTTTCCTCCCTTTCTTTTTCTCTTTCTTCCCTTTCTTTCTCTTTTTCCTCCCTTTCTTTTTCTCTTTCCTCCCTTTCAATCACTAGCATTTTTAATTTAAGTTCCATTTCTATATTTGGATTTTCCACTGGAAACTGTTCCAGATCTCCTGGTGCAAACACATTTTCATCAATGTAATATTCAACTATCTCTCTAGCCAGTCTTGCTTTTCGCATGGCTGGTTTTACCTCTGTCAGCTCCAACTGTCTGCAAATTTCTAGCAGTTCTGTCTTTTTAAAAGACTTCAAAACCCCTACGGTTGGTGATGCCAAGAAATCATCCATTGCTGTTGTCAATATATATCTAGGAAAATTCACAAAAACAATTTCACAATTTGGAATGTTAGATTTTCAATAAATTATTCACACAATGGTCTATCCCGGACCTTGAGCCCCCAATTTGTTATGGCCCCAATTTGTTATTACATTTATAACACAACAGCAACAGCAACAGATGACAGATACAGTTTTAAAACTCAAACACATTTAATTAAACAAAGACAATAACAACTAACTAAACTGACCAAGATTGAAATAGGAAAAAAAAGAAATATTTACAGTCCCTTTTTAGTGGGGTGGCTTGGTGATGTCCTGGATGAAGAAAATGCTCAAACACAGTCAAAGAAATCCACAAAAGAAACGTCACAGGTCTTGAACAGAATGGCAGGTCTGGTCATCTTCTTGCAATTTCTCCTACTACTTTACTGTCTCAATTCTTTTCCTTATATACTCTTTTGCAGACCCCACCCACATTTAGACCTCTTTTTTTTTTTCTTTCTGAGACTTGCCCCAGACATGTCCAGGACATGTCTATACATGACTCCAGTCTGAGCTAAACAAAAAAAAGATAAATACTGCCATCTAGTGGCCTATATTCACATTACAGCACTGACTGCCAGTCCAATTCCGAATTGATTTTAAAATGTTGTTGATTGAAGCACTCCATGGCATGGCACCAGAGTATATAATTGAGCTTTTAAATCCTTACACACCTAAAAGATTGCTAAGATCCTCCAAGCAAGCATTATTGGCTGTTCCAGAGTCCAAGTTAAAAACAAAGGGTGGTCGAGCCTTTTCGGTTAAGGCTCCAAGACTCTGGAACAGCCTCTCAAACAACATAAGAAATGCTGTGTCTCTATTGTCTTTTATATCTCTTTTAAAGACTTGTTTTTTTAGGCTTGCTTTTGCTGATTTTACAGTTTAAATTCTTTTTTGGGTGTTTTTCATGTATGTCTCTTTTTATTATCTTGATTTTTCCTATTTTGATGTTTAATTCCCTGTTTCCCCATTTTGTTTTATTGCTTTTATGTCCATGTATTTTACCTGTTTGTGAAGCACTTTGTGCTGTATTGCTTGAAAGGTGCAATATAAATAAAATATTTATTATTATTACTAGTTTACCTGTGTTATGAGGACACAATAGAAATACAGTATCTACTATATGTTTGTGAAGACTTTCCTATTCTGAATTTTTTTCACATCATCTTTGCATCCTGGACAAACACATGAAAAGAAATGTATTTCAAATCCGTAGCCAAAGCTACCAAAGACTTGATGATAGGAATTGGCACTTGTGCTACTACGAGATCCCAGTGCATCACACTGTTTGCTGTGCAAAATTGATTTAAAATTTTGATTGAGCACTGATTAATGCAAATATCCGGCTTTAGAGGAAATCAATGATGGTTGGTTGAATCTGTTGGAAGACATAAAGTATAAGGCCAACTGAAAATATATTTTGTGAGAGTAAAAACATTTTAGTATGGCAGTGATCAAATATAGGCCTATAGCATTAGATGTCGCTGTTCACCATCGAGATGAAACTTGTGGCGCATCTCCTCCTCCCTAATAATTAATATTCATACCAAAACGGTACACTTCTGCACCAAACCTAGATTCCTACTCTGTACAGCTTACGTTTGTTATGCAATCGAGATCAAATTTCTCGGCTAATGAGTTTCATTAGATTTGAACATTTACTCGCATCTGGTACACACCATGAATCGGGTAGCCTTTTCTGTTTTTGGAGCTGGTTGTTTTTTGTTTCTTTTGTTCACACCAGCTTTGTCGAGAGAAATGAGCTATTCAATGCCAGAGGAGCTGAAACGCGGATCAATCATTGGAAACATTGTGAAGGATCTCGGGTTGGATATTCAAAGTTTATCGGTTCGCAAGGCTCGATTGCACACGGAAGGAAGCAGCAAGCGCTATTTCGATATCAATCAGAATTCTGGCGATTTAATTGTGGCTGAGAGGATCGATAGAGAAAAGCTATGTGGACAAAAGGCTTCGTGTACTTTAGCATACGAACTAGTACTTGAAAGTCCAATGGATTTACACCGTGTTGTTGTGCAAATTCAGGATATAAATGACAACTCGCCTCATTTTTCTAAGGATATTATCCGACTTGAAATTCGAGAGTCTGCTGATAAAGGCGCACGCTTTCGTGTGAACGAGGCGCACGACGCAGATATAGGGCTTAACGCGGTACAAAGCTACACACTGCAAAGTAATGATCATTTTGTTCTGTCCGTTCAGACGAATGAAGATGGTGGAAAATACAGTGAGTTAGTCTTGGAAAAAGAGCTTGATCGAGAAGAACAACAAGATATTAAATTATTACTTACTGCTGTCGACGGAGGGACTCCTCAAAAATCTGGTACTGTTGTCGCTCAAATCACTGTGCTGGATGCTAACGACAACATCCCCGTGTTTTCTCAAGCTGTCTATAAAGTCAGCCTTCCAGAAAATTCGCCCACAGGCACTTTAGTGATAACAGTCAGCGCCAACGATGCAGACGACGGAGCCAATGGCGAGGTGACGTATGAATTCAGTCACATTTCCGCAGACGCAAAGGATTTATTCCGTCTTGATCTGAAAACTGGAGAAATTCGAGTGATGGGAGACATCGACTTCGAAAAAGAGTCCAGTTATGAAATGCGCATCGAAGGGAAAGACGGAGCAGGACTTGCTTCTCAAGCCAAAGTAACTGTCGATATCAGTGACGTTAATGACAATGCACCTGCAATATTTCTGACGTCATTGTCGGACTCAGTTGCCGAGAGCGCGCCACTTGGTACAGAGGTCGGTATGGTTAATGTTCAGGACATTGATTCTGGAATTAACGGTCAAGTGCAGTGTTCTATTGCAGGACACGTACCTTTTAAATTAATGCCTTCTATCAAAAACTTTTTTTCCATTGTAACAACTACTGCTTTGGATCGGGAACTCCAGTCAGAATACAATATTTCACTCACTGCTTCAGATAAAGGCTCCCCACCCTTGTCTTCATTTAAAACACTGCATGTATATATTTCGGATGTGAATGACAATCCACCTGCATATGATGAGCTATTTTACAGCACCTATGTGACTGAAAATAACAAACCAGGTACCTCTATCATTTCTGTGAGGGCAACAGACCCAGACTGGAGACAGAATGGTACAGTTTTTTATTCTCTGCTGTCTAGTGAAGTCAGTGGTCTTCCTGTGTCCTCGTTTTTATCCATTAATGGAGACACTGGTGTGATCCACGCTGTTAAATCATTTGATTATGAGCAGTTCAGGAGCTTCAATATTCAGGTCATTGCCAGAGACAACGGTTCCCCTCCACTCAGCAGTAATGTGACAGTGAGTGTGTTCATCACAGATGAGAATGATAACTCTCCACAGATACTATATCCTGCTCCTCTTGGGAACTCCTTCATGACAGAGATTGTCCCCAAAACTGCTCATGCAGGCTCCATTGTTTCCAAGGTAATTGCAGTGGATGCGGACTCTGGACAGAATGCCTGGCTGTCCTATCAGATACTGAAATCTACTGACCCAGGACTTTTCACCATTGGTCTCCACAGTGGAGAGATCAGGGTGCAGCAGGACATTGCTGAATCTGACACCATGAAGCAGAACCTTGTTGTATCAGTGAAAGATAATGGACAGCCATCCCTCTCAACAACCTGCACCGTATATTTACTGATTTCTGACAATTTAGCTGAAATTCCAGAGATGAAAGACATGTCATATGGGGATAATTCCAGATTAACTTCATATCTGATCATTGCACTGGTGTCTGTTTCCACCTTCTTTCTGATGTTCATTGTCCTCATTGTGGTTGTGAAGTTCTGCCACAGAAGAAAGCCCAGGCTGTTGTTTGACAGTGCAGTGGCCATTCCTGGTGCATATTTCCCTCCCAACTACGGAGATGTAGAGGGAACAGGAACAATTCGCAGTTCTTATAATTATGACACTTACTTAACGACTGGCTCACGCACAAGTGACTTCAAGTTTGTTCGGTCGTTTAATGATGGCACGCTGCCCGCTGATCAGACTCTGAAGAGGAGCCCACATGAGAGCAGTGACCAGGGTCAGACTACAGGGGATGGATCACAGTTTTCCACACTGGTAAATTAAGCATTGTTTTTTTTTTTGTTTGTTTTAAATTTCCAACTTAATAAAAACTGTTTTCCTTCGTTTAGTAATTTTGCTTGAAAAATGGGATGGTTAAGGGCCAGTTTTATTGTTGAACTTAACACAGACACACCGACTTCCTGGTATGTGGTCTTGATCTGACCAACTGTTGGCAAGTGGACTTTTTTACTTGGGAAATAATGTATCTGTCTTCCACTGCAGTTGTTTTCCAGGCCTTTTGGTGTTTCTGAGCTCATCAGTGTGTTCTTTCCTTTATTTTCATCGTGATGGTTTGCTTTACAAGCAGTGAAAGGTCTTCGGATATCATATTGAGACATTCCTATATTTTTGGTACCAAATTTCAAATACAATGGCCACAGCTAAAATTAACTCTTTCACCTGCTTACCCATCAGTGATAGAATGAGAGAGCAATAAACTCCTGGACACGGAGGAGGTGTGCGGCCTGTCGTCCAATTAATTTATTCCACTGATAAAAGCAGTCTGGGGGAGAGGGGATGATGGGTTTTCAAAAAGTGCTGTTATTCCTATATTGTCCATTATAAGTTAAATGTAAATGCCCTGAAAGTAAAATCTAAAATTCTGTACTTTGAGCTCATATTCTTAATTAACCTTTGGCACGTCATGAGGTGGAGCGGATATTGAAACTGTTCATTCGTCTCTTCGACTCAACCTGTCCATGCTTATACAGATTTCTTAATACCTACTTTATGTAGATTAATGAAAATTTGTTCGCATTCGCTACTGGCCATGACCTTGATTGGGTTCAAAAATGGGACTCCATGGCAGAGAAGGGTATTGATAACTTTGTCTTTTTTAAACTTTCTACTCCTATTCACTGTCCTTTGGTAGTAAAATAACAATTTTTGCAATCTGGCAGCATTGAAAATTTTAGAACCTGGCTGATTGTAATTCATGTTTTTTGTGCTTTTGAGTTTGTATAACAGAAACACAAGCTTTTTGCATCCCGAATTGTTTCATGATAAATCAGCAAATTGGCTCACTTTTTTGTCGAGGATGGTACTATCTGCGCTCTCTTTTTATGGCTCATGTTGTTTTCCTCCTTCAGATTGCACTTAGTTCTTACACTTTTGTTTTGAGATCACGATGTTCATAGTTTGGATGTCATGTCTATGCCATGATCAAAGATTTGAAACTTTCTGCGAGTTCTTGGTGTTCATATATTGTTCAGATGCTTTGTAGTTTTAGGAAGGATTATATTGTAGAATTCAATCTTCAGTGCGGTTCCCTGTCCTGTTACCAGCTCTTGATCATCTTTACATTTAGTGTTTCTCATAGCTTGCTGTGCATATTGAATATTGTGCATGATTGGAATGCGATTTAGGGCCTAGATTGGGAAACGCCTTTGTTCAGCTAATAATTGGAATGCCTAAAGCTGAACGCTAACAAAGAGCTTCTGTTTGACACTATATACCTTTGCTCGTGTAATCAAATCCGGAATTTCCTGTAACTCGAGCATGGTCTGTGGCTTACATGTAGGTGGTTCTGGGCAGATAGTCATCTAGTTGCCCTTGAGAGGTTAATTATTGTCCCTTCCTTCCAAAGATTTGGCGAGTGAACAGTAATGTTTTCAGTTTGGCAGCAAAAAACAATGAGCACTCATTCTACATTTTATTCAGGCCAAGCTTACTTGAGAAGAGCCACAATGGAAAATATACCATGAGTACAGGAATTTAGGATTTTGTTTTGTTTTTGTTTTTTTTTTTTTAAAGACATTCTGAGGTGATTGACTCAGCTTGTGAGCTCTGCTGATTAGTGAACAAGATGGATTATTTCTTTTTTTTTAATTTTTTTAACAAAAATCAGATTCAGTGAAAATATTGTATTGCTTGCATATTGCGACTGAGAATTTAAGAAACATTCACTTCTGTTTCCCCTCTACCGATGAATCTCCATTTCAGCACCATGCTGGTGGACGGCAAACTTTCTATGAAGCATCTTTGAGATATGTCACCCTATTTTAGCCATTAACCCTTCTGACTTTGTGCACTAATCTGTCTCGACAAGTGCATCAATATTTGATGAACACCCAGCTGATATGACCAGCTAAACTGATCCTGACAAACTGAAAACTGAACAAATAGATACATAAATGCGTGTTTATTTTTTTATTGTGGCAAAAGACTGTGACATTGGGGTGGCCCAGTGGCCCCAGGACCTCATGTGTGGAGTTTGCATGTTCTCCCTGTGTTCATGAGAGTTTCTCTATGTACTTCAGTTTTCTCTCACAGTCCCACAACATGCAATGGGTTGACTGGAATCTCTTTTTTGCACATAGCTAATATTGCCTGAGTGAATGGTGTGTATGAGCCCTGTGATGGATTTCCAGGCTGGGTGAACTCCTGCCCCTTTCCCTTTTCATTAGCTAGAGCTGAGACCCTGAACAGGATTGAGTGGATTACATAATGTGTAGATATATTTAATTTTCTTGATTAGAAAATAATAAAAGGTTCAAATTTCCTTGTTTAGAGGGTGAATTTAAAGCTGAAATGTTATTTATTTTGTAAACATTTGTCTGCTTTCCTTCCATTAAAGGTGCACTATGCAAGTTTGTTTACTTTCTGTGTGATTATATTTTTGTCTCAATTCACCGATATCTCCCCACAAGCCCCTAGCTGCCTGCCCCTAAATACACTGAATAAAAAAAGAGCTCTGGAGACCGCACAGGCCTCACAAACTGCAAATAAACCCAAGGGGCACAGGCTGTGCCCCATAACATAACATAAACCATCCTGGCCAATCACCGTCAAGAGTTGACAGTTATGGAAGCATGGGAGGGAGGGAACTATGGGAGGGAGGGGCGGGCTACCTCTGTTTTGTTTGAGTTCGAATGTCAACAGAAGTGAAAGTGAACAAACTTGCATTGTGCACCTTTAATAAGCTCTCTTTTAAGTTTCGGAACCATGCTTGTGTACAGCTGCATAACATTCCTGCTCTGTTCTACCACATACTGGGGTAGTTATGAGAAGTTTTAATGCTTTTAAGATTGAAGGACATTTTTGCCTTGCATCAATACGCACTCTCTGTGGAGTATTTACAACGGGCGTTTGGCATGCATTTTTGCATTTGTGCCTCTGGTGACCTACTAAGTACATACCAGCATGAATTAGTCAAAAACCTCATGGACATACAGGAAGTCTGGATGCCAACTTCTTATATCCGCATTTAAAGTATACAGCTTACATTATTTGAATTCTTCCTCATTCTGGATCATTAACATTGATATTCAGTCAGTTTTGTGTCCTTCAAACCTTCAGTGGGAGTACTTTAGCTGAAGGTGCTCTGTAGCCTTAAACATTGCAGAATAAACTGCAGCTTCATTCAGAGATTGAGCTGATTGTGCAACCCACATCTGACTTAAAGCATGAGAGCTAACACAGGAGGTACTACTCACTGACCAAAAAAGTTAATTGTCATTTACTGTGAGAAATGGCTGTGACTTCTGTTATTTCAAAATGTTTTAATTGTTCAAGCCAATGAAGGTCATCTACTCATCCTTTATTTTGTATGGAAAATTTCAACTTGAATTGTCAAATTAAAACACCTTGAAACATGAATGTAGCAACCATTTCAAAATGTTTTGATTTACTGTTTAATTGCAGATTTAATTATATTTTTTGCTTCATAGAAACCCTGGTTTATCTATTTTAGGAGGACACAATAGAAATACAGTAGCTATCATGTCTTTTTGAAGGCTTTCCTGCTTTGCATTTTATCACTCCAATATTCAGTACAGACACGTGAAAAAAATTAACTTCATGTCAACTTCTAAAACTACCGAAGACAGGATGATGAGAATTTCGCATTCTAATAATCGTTGTTGGAATCTGAGAGCACTGCACTGAAAGCTGTGCAAAATTCTTCCAGATCAATAAATAGGCATACTTCTGGATTTTGAGAACTTTTGAATATGTTTGGCTTCAAAGGAAACTAGTGATGCAGTTTTTGGAAATGTTTTCCGGCAAGTTCGGGCAACTGGAAGGCTAGCTGCAATTTATGTTTGAAATGCCTGTTTAAACGTCTGTTGTAAGACATATTAGCCAGCAAGTCAAGTAAAGTACATTTCTAGAGAATAAGAACATTTTAATATGGCAGTTATCTAAAATAGCATTAGATGTCGCTGTTCGCCGTCGAGATGAAACTTGTGACGCACCTCCTCCCTAATATTTAATATTCACACCCAAACGATACACTTCTGCACCAAACCCATGTTCCTACACCATCCAGACTGCGATGGTTGCAGAACCTAAATTATATGTCTGCTTGCTAATGAGATTGATGGGATTAAAACATTCACTCGTATGAGCAACACCATGGATCGCCGAGCCTTTTCTGCCATTGGATGGAGTTGTATTTTCTTTCTTTTATTTACGCTTGCTTCCTCTGGAGATGTGACTTATTCTGTTCCAGAAGAGCTCAAACGCGGATCAGTGATTGGAAATATAGCGAAAGATCTCGGGGTGGATTTTAAAAGTTTATCGGTTCGCAAGGCTCGTTTGCACACAGAGGGAAGCAGCAAAAGCTATTTTGACATCAATCAGAATTCTGGCGATTTTATTGTGGCTGAGAGGATCGACAGAGAAAAGCTTTGTGGACAAAAGACGTCTTGCACTTTAATATACGAGCTAGTACTTGAAAATCCGTTGGATTTACACCGCGTTGTTGTACAAATTCAAGATATAAATGACAACTCGCCTCAGTTCTCGAGGGATATTATCCGACTGGAAATTCGAGAATCTGCTGATAAAGGCGCTCGTTTTCGTGTGAATGAGGCGCACGACGCGGATATAGGACTGAACGCGGTTCAAAGCTACACACTACAAAGGAATGAGCATTTTGTTCTATCCGTTCAGACTAATTTACATGGTGGTAAATACGGCGAATTGGTCCTGGAAAAAGAGCTGGATCGAGAAGAAGAACAGGAGATTACATTATTACTTACTGCTGCCGACGGAGGGACTCCTCAGAAATCTGGTACTGTTGTCGTTCAAATCACTGTGCTGGACGCTAACGACAATATCCCCGTGTTTTCTCAAGCTGTTTATAAAGTCAGCCTTTCAGAAAATTCGACGACAGGCACTTTAGTTCTTACAGTCAAAGCAAATGATGCAGACGACGGAGCCAATGGCGAGGTGACGTACGAATTCAGTCGCATTTCCGTTGATGCAAATGATGTATTCAGTCTCGATCATAAAATTGGGGAAATTCGAGTAATGGGAGACCTCGACTTCGAAAAAGAGTCCAGTTATGAAATGCTTATTGAGGCAAAAGACGGATCGGGACTTGCTTCTCAAGCCAAAATAATTGTCGATATCACTGATGTGAATGATAATGCACCGGTAATATTTCTGACATCTTTGTCTAACTCTGTGGCTGAGAGCGCACCACCGGGCACAGAGGTCGGTATCATTAACGTTCAGGACTTTGACTCGGGAATTAATGGTAAGGTTCTGTGTTCTATTAAAGGACATGTACCTTTTAAATTAATGCCTTCCATCAAAAACTTCTTTTCTATCATAACAACTAGTGCTTTGGACCGGGAACTCCAGTCAGAATACAATATTTCACTCACTGCTTCAGATGAAGGCTCACCATCCTTGTCTTCATTTAAAACACTGCATATATCCATCTTGGATGTGAATGATAATCCACCTGTATTTGATATGCAGTCTTACAGCACCTATGTGACAGAAAATAACAAACCAGGCACCTCTGTCATTTCTGTTGGGGCAACAGACCCAGACTGGAGACAGAATGGTACAGTTTTCTATTCTCTGCTGTCCAGTGAGGTCAGTGGTATTCCTGTGTCCTCGTTTTTATCCATTAATGGGGACACTGGTGTGATCCATGCTGTAAGATCATTTGATTATGAGCAGTTCAGGAGCTTCAAAGTTCAGGTCATTGCCAGAGACAACGGTTCCCCTCCACTCAGCAGTAATGTGACAGTGAGTGTGTTCATCACAGATGAGAATGATAACTCTCCACAGATACTATACCCTGCTCCACTGGGGAATTCCTTCATGACAGAGATTGTCCCCAAAACTGCTCATTCAAGCTCTATAGTTTCCAAGGTAATTGCAGTGGATGAAGACTCTGGACAGAATGCCTGGCTGTCCTATCAGATACTGAAATCTACAGACCCAGGACTTTTCACCATTGGTCTTCATAATGGAGAGATCAGGGTGCAGCGGGACATTGCTGAATCTGATACCATGAAGCAGAACCTTGTTGTATCAGTGAAAGATAATGGACAGCCATCCCTCTCAACAACCTGCACAGTATATTTACTGATTTCTGACAATTTAGCAGAAATTCCTGAGCTTAAAGATATGTCACCTCAGGATGACAATTCCAGATTAACTTCATATCTGATCATTGCGCTGGTGTCGGTTTCCACCTTCTTTCTGATGTTCATTGGCCTCATTGTGGTTGTGAAGTTCTGCCACAGAAGAAAGCCCAGGCTGTTGTTTGACAGTGCAGTGACCATTCCTGGTGCATATTTCCCTCCCAACTACGCAGATGTGGAGGGAACAGGAACACTTCGCAGTTCTTATAATTATGACACTTACTTAACGACTGGCTCACGCACAAGCGACTTCAAGTTTGTTCGGTCGTTTAATGATGGCACGCTGCCCGCTGATCAGACACTAAAGAGGAGCCCACTTGAGAGCAGTGAGCAGGGTCAGACTACAGGGGATGGATCACAGTTCTCCACACTGGTAAATTAAGCTATGTTTTATATTTCTAATGCTCAATAACCTATTCTATTATGTTTAATTGCCTGAACAATTGGAATGGATAAGAGCCAGTTATTCAGTTCTATGTATTTATTTGGACATTCACCATTTTGATAATTTTGCCTTGAAACATCACTACAATGGATTTGAAATAGAAATATGTCATTGCAGTTTTCCCCCTTCCCCCAGGTTTTGGTGCATTTAGTACCATCCAATTTGAATCTGGCATTGGGAGCTGAAATCTTGCAGTCACATCATCAATAAATACAAGACATTCAGTTCCATTCGCTGTCATGCATGCCCACATATGACTGTAATTTACAGATGAGCTGGTATGCGTTTGATAATGAGCAGTTCCTTTTTTTGTCCATAAGCTTCTGTTTCTATATTTCTGGTACAGAATGCTGTTCCTGATATGAACCTGCTTTTTATATGGTTTTCTGGCCAACTGTTGTCATGTAGAACTTTTCACCTGGGAAATAATGTTTCTCATCCACAGCAGTTGATACTCTGAGCCTGTGGGTGTTCCTCAACTCATCAACGTGTTCTACCTCAATAAGAACTAATTTTTTTTTTTTTTCGACCACATCTCAGGTTTCTGCTACTTCCTTGAGCAGCTTTTCCAGCCAAATGATGGCGTGCTTTACAAGCAGCGACAGGTCTTGAGAAATCATAATGAGAGTTAATGGTACAAAATTTCAGTTATAAAGGCCACAATTGAAATAAACTTTCCATCTGTCGCCTGCTTTCTCCTCAGTGATGGATTGAGAGAATAATAAACACCTGGCCATGGAACGTGTGTGAAGCAAATTGTCCAATTACTTCTAGTCCATTAAAAAAGCATCGCGGGGGGGGGGGGTAAGAACTGTATTTATTCCTTCACAATCATTTTGAGGTAAATATAAATTCCCTGGAGGTAAAATCTAAAAGCCTGTACCTTCAGTTCATATTCTTCATTAATCCCCGCCATGTCATAAAGTGGAGTGGGGGATAGGCCTATTGTAACGACCCGTCCATCAATTCGTCTGTGCGACCCGTCCGAATAAGTGGGGATGAGTTTTCTTAGACACCCCTTTACGTAGATTAGGGGTGCAACGATTCATCAACATTGTCGACAAAATTCGATGACAAAGTTCGTTGTTGACTAATTTATTCTTCGATAATTTTTCTTTCCATCTTTCCGCTCCGTACCGAGTAGGCCTACCGAGAATTTCAATCAATGTTTCTGTTTAAGCTCCGCTCAATAAAGTGAATCGTCAATATACAATGCCTGTCGGACATTAAATGCGAAATACTCCGTGTCTGACAGCCAAAAAAAAGAGGACAATTAGAACAGATTGATAACGCAATAAAAAAAAAAAGAAAAAGAAACATTTTAACCACAAACAGAACATCCAATGAACACTGCCATTTATTTATTTGCGGGCCATCTTTTTTTTTTGGATGTTCTGTTAGTTGGTGATATATTTTTATTCTTTATTTGGTAATAAATCTTTTCTCATATCAAAACTTTCACTTTTTGCTGGCTTCCGGAAATGGAGTATTTTTGCATTTCGCGTCGGACAGTCTTAATCATGCATGCGGTATTAAATTCACAATGTCAATGGTCATGGAATTGATTTGCTCACTGACTACAAGCACTATTTTATCTCTGGTGTGGAAATAAAGCGTGAATCTGTTTGATCCAACTGACTAATTTTCAAAAGAGAGACCGAATAAAGACTTTTGTCTATCTTCAAGGGAAGAAAACAGACGAATAAAAAGACCAAGATTCGTCGATAGCTATCAATTTGCATTTTGTAAAGGTCGAAAACAAACATGGCCAAGTTTGTAGCCTACGTCTAATGATTCCTGGAATACTCGAAAAATGAGAACTTTTATGACTGTCGGAAACGGAGTATTTTATGATCTCTGTCCGCAAGTCGCAAAATTCGTCATAAACAATGCTTGAAATGGGCCGGTTCTCACCGGTACGCAGTACCGCCACCTCTGATTTTTACTGCTCTGCGCACCGTAACTTCTTACGGCACCCAACAGCGCACCGTCACCTTTTGACACGCCTGGGCACGCATATTGTTGCTGCAAATTATGGTCTGTGCGGTAATTTATTTGTTCTTTTTAAGCAGCGTTTGGTTTATTTTTATATGCACAAGACAACCATACAGTTTTCCACACAGTGCATACCAATATTTCAAAAAAAAAAACATTTCTGTTGTAGTTCTAACGTAGTTCATCAGGACGACAAGTGAAATTCAAGCCAATTATATATTATTTTATTAAGACACGTCTGCCCAAAATGCAAAATTTTACCCCATCGCACGAATTAACGTGCATACACAGCGTTCCAAAATCTTTATTTAGCCAGTCGTCGCTTGTTACTGAAAACAGTACGATTTCGAGGATGTTGGCTTGGCTTAATCGTGCGAACACGGCGAAACGAAAGCTATTTTACCCGGACAACGACCAAAATTTATTTCTGTAAGAACAACGAAAGGCTCGTCAAACAATGCTTCTAGTGGGGTGGGTACGGCTTTTTCCACTCATGACAGTTTTTGATGCACTTAGTTTGAACAGCCACCACCACAAGTTACCTATGAACCGATGTGAAACACTGATGTATTGTCCATTATTTAGTTGGTTTGTATTCTTTATTAACCTGTGTAGGCTTGCCTGTCTATTGACATTGTACTTATAAAAATCTGTCCTGCCATGTTACCTGTGTCATTCTGCCTGGTAATTGAAATGTTCACTCAGTCAATAATTATATGCATATTGGTTCACCTCCTATAGTTGGCTTGCTTGGAAATGGCCTGATTCCTGTAAATAAGTATTATACACTCCAAATGAAATGATTGTCTTGAGTGGAATATTCTCATACCATGTTCCATTTTGACAACCGTTTTGAGAAAGCTGCAGTTCTGTTGTAGCTAGCCTTATTTTTTTCCGCAAAATTTTGTCACATATCATCAATATAATATTTCACCTGAAGGTTAGTTATTTGGTATTAAATTCATAATTCCTGAGACATTATCAAAGATCTACTATCGAAAGATCTAAATTGAGAATGTGGGAGCTTAAGTAATGCTAGTTGAGATATGCCGTGGTGGCTGCTGGGTTGGGGTTGGGGCGGAGTGTAATGCGGTTCTACAGTAAGGTTTTGGTTCGGTTTTGGTTTTTCGGAGCTGCTGATCAGAGTACTGGCACCTTTTTTATTCCAATTCGAGCACTGGTCATAAATGCACGAAGTCCATTTTATCAAAACATTCACGTTGAATCTCTAAAAGATTCAGTATATTTGAAGAAATTAAAAACAATAATCGACTGTCGGACTCGGACACGGAGTTACATTGAACCCATCCGGCTGTCTGACACGGAGATATATTAAAACCGTCACTGTGTAGATTTTTACTCAACGAAGAAATTAAGATCAGTTAGGTTGATGGTGACAGCGTACAGATACACAGATGAAAAAAGCCCAGCAAAACGTTATGGTGACGGCGCACCAGAGACACATACACAGCCCTGCAAAATATGGTGACGGCGCACTATCAGAGACACATGGTAAAAACACACTTTTTCATAGTAATAATAAATATAATAACAATAATAATAATAATAATAATAATAATATTGATCATAAAACTAGGCTAATAATGTCCCTACCTATTTGATATGAAGTCTACGCCTCCCCGTCGCGTTTTTTTTTTCTTTCAAATGCCTGGAAAAGGCTCAACTGTCTTTTTGACACTTCTATAACATTACCGGACCGAACCGTAATCACCACATAGGCGGTAGGCAACGTAGTGTAGAAGAAGAATATAGCATCGGAATTCAAAATCACTTCAGTGACAGATGACATAAATGACAATCATTGGCCTTTATGTTGGGCTTCAATTAATTGGCTTAAAAACAAGTGGACTCAGCATGTTTAGCCTGTTACAAACCAGCATCTTTATTATCCCCTCCCCAAAAACAATTAAATAAAAAACCCATTTAATTTTTTTTTGTCTTCACACCTTCGAAAAAAATTGTACGCACAGTGCGTACAGGATTCCGGCTGGCGGCGCCACTGTGGTTTAATATCAAAGACTCTAGACCAAAGAATGTTGTTCACAAAAATGCAGATTTTTTTGATCAAAGGGAAACTTTTTTTTTTTTTTGTTGCTGCTGCTACCCGTCCTTGGTGAACAGAAAAAGTATTTAATTATTTATATTCGCAATTTACCTGACAACAGTTCAAAAACTTTAATTCTGACGTTGTTTATCTTTTGTCCAGAAGTAGCCAAATGAGCAGCAAAGTAAAAAAAAAAAAAAACATTTTTGGAAGAAGTATTAATCTTAATTGTTTTTATTGTTTGTTGGCACATAAATAAAATAAGCTAAAGCTAAATTGAAAAGCTAATTGATAAAAAAACCGATGCACTATACAAGTCAATCTGACTAGTCGACTAATCGGTTCAATAATTGTTGATGAATTGCTTCAATAATCATTGACGAATCAAAATAATCATTAGTTGCAGCACTAACAGATGAATGAAAGTTTGTGTGTGATTGCTACCAGTCAGGACCTTGATTGGATTCAAAATTTGGACTCTGCAGCGGCAGGGGATATTGATGACTTTGCCCGCTTGTTGAACTTCTACTCCTAATTACTGTCTTGTGCTGGTAAAATCACAATCAAAGCAATTTGTCAGTGTCGAAATATTAAGATCCTGGCTGTATGTTATTCTTTTTTTTTTGTGCATTTGAGTTTCATGATTGTATCACGGAAATACAAGCTTTTTGCATCCCGAATTTTTATTGATTAATCAGCGAGTTGGCTCACTTGTTAGTCGAGCCCGGTACTGTCTGCGCTCACTGTTTATGGCAAATGTTATTTTCCTCCTTCAGATTGCACTTTGTTCTTACACTTTTGTTTTGAGGTCATAATGTTCATAGTTTGGATGTCATGTCTATGCTATGATCAAAGATGTGAAACTTCTTGTGAGATGTAGGTGTTAATAGTTTATTCAGATCCTTTGTCATTTTCGGAAGGACTATATTGTTGGGTTCGATCTTCAGTGTGGTTTCTCGTCCTATTACCAGCTCACGATCATCTTTACATTTAGACTGACACATAACTTGCTATGCATATTTAATATTGTGTATGATAGAAATTCAGTCAAGGGCCTAGATTGGGAAACCCCTTTGTTCAGGAAATAAGTGGAAAGCTAAAAGCTGAACACTGACAAAGAGCTTCTGTTTGACACTATGTACTTTTGCTCATGTAATTAAAGCCTGAATTTCCTGTAACTTGAGGCAATGGTCTGTGGCTTACATGTAGGCGGTTCTTGGCAAATATAGTCGTGGACTTTCCTTTTTTTCCAGTTTTTTTTTATTATCCTTCAGTTGTTCTGAAGATCTGAGGTGTGAACACAACAGTAATGTTTGAAGTTTGGCAGCAGAAAACAATGAGCACTCACAATATATTTTATTCAGGCCAAGTCTGACTGAGAAGATGCAACAATATTAAATATACTGTGAGTCCAGTAATTTCCAAAAATCCTTTTTTTTTTTTTTCCACAAGGACTTTCTGAGGTGATTGACTTCAGTTTGGGAGCTTTGTCTGTAGGAGAGCAAAATTAATGATTTCTTCCTTTCATTCTTTCTTTCTTTTTTTCTTTCTTTTTTTTTACAAAAATCAGATTCAATCTAAATGCTGTATTGCTTGCATATTGTGACTAAATATTTAAAGAACATTCATTTCTTTTCCCCCTCCACTGATGAATCTCCATTTCAGCACCATGCTTTGCGGACAGCAAACTTTCTATGAAGCATCTTTGAGATATTTTTCCATATTCAGGACATTAACCCTTCTGATGTGGTGCAGTGATCTCTCTCAACAAGAGCATTAATGTTTGATCCTGACCTGGTTGATATGAACAGCAAACTGATCCTGACAAATTGAAAACTAAACAAATAGATACATAAATGTCTGCTGATTTTTCTATTGTGGCAAATGACTGTGATATTGGGGTGGTCCAGTGCCCCCAGGACCTCATGTGTGGAGTTTGCATGTTCTCCCTGTGTTCATGAGGGTTTCTGTATGAACTTCAGTTTCCTCTCACAGTCCCACAACATGCAGTGGGTTGACTGGAATCTATAGCTCACATTGCTAATATTGCCTGAGTGAATGGTGTGTATGAGCCCTGTGATAGATTTCCAGGCTGGATGAACTCCGGCCTCTCCCCCTTTTCATTAGTTAGAGTCGGGACCCCGAACAGAATTAAGCGGATAACATGATGTGTAGATACTCTATATTTGATTTTCTTGATTAGATCATTAATGGATGAGTCGCATTTCATGGTTTTGTTACTGGATGTATGGAAGAAATTTGACCAATTTTGCTAAACATTCATTCATTTTCCTTCTATTAATAATTTCCTTCATGACGTTCAGCACCATGCTGGTGGACAGCAGCATAGAATTACTCTTTTCTTCCCTGTTCTGCGGAAGTTTTAACTCCCTAATGTGCGGACATTTTATCTCTTGCTGTTACAAGTGAGTGATGTTTAAAACTCCATTGTGAGCTAAATTTGGTGCACTTTCCCTTATACTCTCTCACTCAATCGTTCACCCCATAAACATGCTGATTTGGCTGATTATTACTATTAGTAATTGATTTAGATTAGGTTTTTGTATGTGGGTGAGAATTTTTACATTGCTTTCAGGTGCGGATATGCGCCCCCCCAAAGAAAAAAAATAAGATTTAAGACCCTTTTATTTTTTTTACCTGGTGTCTAAACGTATGCTGAGTGGAGCACATAATTTTTACCAAGTACAACCCCAATTCCGAAATAGTTGGGACAATGTATAAATTGTGGGTAAAATCAAAATGCTATGACTTTCAAATCACACCAGCCAGTATTTTATTCACAATAGAACAGAGATTACATAGCAAATGTTTCAACTGAGAAATTAAACAATTTTATCCACAACTTGAGCTCATTTCAAATGTGATGGCTGCTACAGGACTCAAAAAAGTTGGGATAGGGGCCTGTTTACCATGGTGTAGCATCCCCGCTTCTTTTTAACACAGAGTGGAGCCGTCTGGGCATTGAGGAGACAAGTTTCTTGAGTTTAGCCATTGGAATTTGATCCCACTCTTGTTTAATACAGGCTTCCAGCTGCTGGAGAATTTTAGGTCTCCTTTGACGGACTTTTCATATGCGTCAAATATTCTCAATTGGTGAAAGATCAGGACTGCAGGCAGGCCAGTTCAGCATATGGACCCTTCTGCTACGAAGCCATGCTGTTGTAATAGCTGAAGTATGTGGCTTTGCATTGTCCTGCTGAAATACACAAGTCCTTCCCTGGAATAGATGTCTGGAGGGGAGCATATGTTGCTCTAAAACCTTTATTTACCTTTCATTATTCATGGTGCTTTTCAAAACATGCAAGTGTCCCACAACGTATGCACTAATGCATCCCCATACCATCAGAGATGCTGGCTTTTGAACAGAACACTGGTCACAGGAGGGTTGGTCTTTCTGCTCTTTAGCCCGGAGGACACATCGCCCATGATTTCCAACAAGAATGTCAAATTTGAACTTGGTTGAACACAGGACACTGTGCTACAGACCATTTAAAATGAGCCTCATGGCCCACAGAACACTGCAGTGCTTCTGGATCATGCTCAACAATGGCTTCCTTTAGGTGGCATCTGTGGATGGCACAGCAGACTATGTTTACTGACAGTGGTTTTTTGAAGTATTTCTGGGCCCATTTAGTAATGTCAATGACAGAATCCTGCCTGTGAGTGATGCAGTGGCATCTGAGGGCCCGAAGATCATGGGCATCCAGTAAAGGTCTTCAGTCTTGTCACTGACGCACAGAGATTTTTCCAGTTTCTCTGAGTCTTTTGATGATGTTAGGCACCGTCGATGAGACGTTCAAAGCCTTTGCAATTTGACGTTGAGGAACATTGTCTTTAAAGTATTCCAATTTTTTAAAGCAAACCTTCACTGTTCGGAGAGCCTCTGGCCATCTTTGCTGCTGAGAGACTCAGCCTCTCTAAGACATCCCTTTTATAGCCAATCATGTTACACATTTCATGCCAGTTGACTAAATTACTTGCTAAATGTTCTTTCAGCTGATTCTCTTCTATTTTTATTGCTTTTTCAGCCCTTTTTGCCTGTGTCCCAACCTTTTTGAGACATGTTGCAGCCAGAAAATTTGAAATAAGCTCATTTTGTGGATAGAAATGTAAAATGTCTCAGTTTCAACATTTGAAATGTCATCTATGTTCTATTGTACATATCATACTGGCTCATATGATCTTAAAGTCATTGCATTTTGATTTTATTCACAATTTACACTTCGTCCCAACTATTTTGGAATTGGGGTTGCGCATACCAGCATGAATTTGTCCAAAATCTCATGGACACATAGGAAGTCTGGCTGCTAACTACTAATATCTGCATTTAAAGAATACAGCATATATTATTTGAATGCTTCCTCATTTGTGATCATTAACCTTGATATTTAGTTTGTTTTGTGTCCTATAAACCTTCAGTAGGAGTAATTTAGCTGAAGGTGCTCTGGAGCCTTAAAGATTGCAGTATAAACTGCAGCTTCATTCACGGATCTGAGCTGACTGCGCAACCCACATCTCACTTTAAACATGAGAGCGAACACGAGAGGTACAACTCACCGACCAAAAAAGTTAATTGTCATTTACTGTGAGAAATGGCTATGCCTTTTGTTATTTCACAATGTTTTCAACTGTCAAGTCAAAGAAAGTCAAGTCATCTACTCATCCTTTATTTTGTTGAGAAAATTACAACTTGAATTGTCAGATTGAAATTCTGCTTTACTGTTTTCTGAGGACACAATTGAAATTCAGTAGCTATCGTGTTTGTGAATGCTTCTCTCTCTTGAATTTCATCATACCATGTTCGCCTCCAGTACAAACATGTGGAAACACATGTATTTCAGATCCATTGCCAAAGCTACCAAAGACATTATGATGAGAATTTTGCATTCTAAAACTGGGTGTTACTGCTGTAATCTGTGAGAAATGCACTGTGTGCACTGTCTGCTGAGCAAAATTCTTCCAGATCAGTAAATGGGCATGCTTTTGGAGTTTGAGAGCTAATGCATACATATATTTGACTTTACAGGAAACCAATGATGTATTTATGGGAAATGTTTTCCTGCAAGTTCAGGCAACTGGAAAGCTGCAATTTATGGTGGAAATGGTTGTTTGAATATCTGATGGAAGACATATAACCATCA
This sequence comes from Gymnothorax reevesii, assembly GCA_029721435.1. NCBI lineage: Eukaryota > Metazoa > Chordata > Actinopteri > Anguilliformes > Muraenidae > Gymnothorax > Gymnothorax reevesii. Next base: position 40,454,957 of record CM056590.1, read on the forward strand.
AGTCAAGTAAAGTAAATTTATAGGGAATAAGAACATTTTAGTATGGCAGTTATCTAAAGTAGCATTAGATGTCGCTGTTCACCATCGAGATTAAACTTGTGACGCATCTCCTCCTCCCTAATAATTAATATTCACTCCCAAATGGTACACTTCTGCACCAAACCCATGTTCCTTCGATATCCAGACTTCGTCGGTTGTGTGACCGAAATAATCTTTCTGCTTTCTAAAGAGTTTGATTGAATTAAAACATTCACTTGTATGAGCCACACCATGGATCGTCGAGCCTTTTCTGCCATTGGATCGAGTTGTTTTTTCTTTCTTTTATTTACGCCTGTTTCCTCTGGAGATGTGAGTTATTCTGTTCCAGAGGAGCTCAAACGCGGTTCAGTGATTGGGAATATTGCGAAAGATCTCGGGTTGGATTTTAAAAGTTTATCGGTTCGCAAGGCTCGTTTGCACACAGAGGGAAGCAGCAAAAGCTATTTTGACATCAGCCAGAATTCTGGCGATTTAGTTGTGGCTGAGAGGATCGATAGAGAAAAGCTTTGCGGACAAAAGGCGTCTTGTACTTTAATATACGAGCTAGTTCTTGAAAATCCGTTGGATTTACACCGCGTTGTTGTGCAGATTGAGGACATAAATGACAACTCGCCTCAGTTTTCGAAGGATATTATCCGACTGGAAATTCAAGAATCTGCTGTAAAAGGAGCCCGCTTTCCCGTGAATGAGGCGCACGACGCAGATATAGGATTGAACGCGATACAAAGCTACACACTACAAAGGAATGATCATTTTGTTCTGTCCATTCAGAAGAATTTACATGGTGGAAAATACGGTGAGTTAATCCTTGAAAAAGAGCTGGATCGAGAAGAAAAGCAAAAGATTACATTATTACTTACTGCTGCCGACGGAGGGACTCCTCAGAAATCTGGTACTGTTGTCGTTCAAATCACTGTGCTGGATGCTAACGACAACATCCCCGTGTTTTCTCAAGCTGTCTACAAAGTCAGCCTTCCAGAAAATTCGCCGACAGGCACTTCAGTGGTAACTGTCAGCGCAAATGATGCCGACGAAGCAGCCAATGGCGAGGTTACGTATGAATTCAGTCATATTTCCGTTGATGCAAAGGATGTATTCGGTCTTGATCGTAAAATTGGGGAAATTCGAGTAATGGGAGACATCGACTTCGAAAAGGAGTCCAGTTATGAAATGCTTATTGAAGCGAAAGACGGAGCCGGACTTGCCTCTCAAGCGAAAGTAATTGTCGACATCACTGACGTGAATGACAATGCACCTGCAATATTTTTGACGTCTTTGTCTAACTCCGTGGCTGAGAGCGCACCACCGGGCACAGAGGTCGGTATCGTTAATGTTCAGGACATTGATTCTGGAATTAATGGTAAAGTTCAGTGTTCTATTAAAGGACACGTACCTTTCAAATTAATGCCTTCTATCAAAAACTTCTATTCTATTGTAACAACCAGTACTTTGGACCGGGAACTCCAGTCAGAATACAATATTTCACTCACTGCTTCAGACGAAGGCTCACCATCCTTGTCTTCATTTAAAACACTACATGTATCCATCTTGGATGTCAATGACAATCCACCTGTATTTGATGTGCAGTCTTACAGCACTTATGTGACTGAAAATAACAAACCAGGCACCTCTGTCATTTCCGTGAGGGCGACAGACCCAGACTGGAGACAGAATGGTACAGTTTTCTATTCTCTTTTGTCCAGTGAGGTCAGTGGTGTTCCTGTGTCCTCGTTTTTGTCCATTAATGGGGACACTGGTGTGATACACGCTGTTAGATCATTTGATTATGAGCAGTTCAGGAGCTTCAAAGTTCAGGTCATTGCCAGAGACAACGGTTCCCCCCCACTCAGCAGTAATGTGACAATGAGTGTGTTCATCACAGATGAGAATGATAACTCTCCACAGATACTATATCCTGCTCCTCTGGGAAACTCCTTCATGACAGAGATCGTCCCTAAAACTGCACATGCAGGTTCCATAGTTTCCAAGGTGATTGCTGTGGATGCAGACTCTGGACAGAATGCTTGGCTGTCCTATCAGATCCTCAAATCTACTGACCCAGGACCTTTCACCATTGGTCTTCATAATGGAGAGATCAGGGTGCAGCGGGACATTGCTGAATCTGATACCATAAAGCAGAACCTTGTTGTATCAGTGAAAGATAATGGACAGCCATCCCTCTCAACAACCTGCACAGTATATTTACTGATTTCTGACAATTTAGCAGAAATTCCTGAGCTTAAAGATATGTCACTTCAGGATGACAATTCCAGATTAACTTCATATCTGATCATTGCGCTGGTGTCTGTTTCCACCTTCTTTCTGATGTTCATTGGCCTCATTGTGGTTGTGAAGTTCTGCCACAGAAGAAAGCCCAGGCTGTTGTTTGACAGTGCAGTGGCCATTCCTGGTGCATATTTCCCTCCCAACTATGCTGATGTGGAGGGAACAGGAACACTTTGCAGTTCTTATAATTATGACACTTACTTAACGACTGGCTCACGCACAAGCGACTTCAAGTTTGTTCGGTCGTTTAATGATGGCACACTGCCCGCTGATCAGACACTGAAGAGGAGCCCACTTGAGAGCAGTGAGCAGGGTCAGACTACAGGGGATGGATCACAGTTCTCCACATTGGTAAATAAAGCTTTGTTTTTTATTATTTCCGACGTAGTAGAAACTGTTTTTCTCGGTTTAGTACAACCCCAATTCTGAAATAGTTGGGACAAAGTGTAAATTGTGAATAAAATCAAAATGCAATGACTATCAAATCACACCAGCCAGTATTTTATTCACAACAGAACAGAGATTACATAGCAAATGTTAAAACTGAGAAGTTTTACAATTATTTCCACAAAATGAGCAAATCTCAAATTTAATGGCTGCTACAGGTCTCAAACAGGTTCCTGTTCCAACTTTTTTTTATCATTTTGCAGCATCCCCTCTTCTTTTTAGCACAGAGTGGAGGTGTCTGGGCATTGAGGAGACAAGCTTCTTGAGTTTAGCCATTGGAATTTGATCCCACTCTTGTGTAATACTGGCTTCCCACTGCAGGAGAGTTTTGGATTTTCTTTGATGGACTTTTCGTTTAATTATGCATCAAATGTTCTCAATCGGTGAAAGATCAGGACTGCAGGCAGGCCAGTTCATTACACGGACTCTTCTATTACAAAGCCATGCTGTTCTAATAGCTGCAGTATGTGGTTTTGCATTGTCCTGCTGAAATATTCAAGGCCTTCCCTGGAATAGATGTAATCTGGAGGGGAGCATATGTTGCTCTGAAACCTTTGTATACCTTTCAGCATTCATGGTGCTTTTTAAAACATGCAAGTGTCCCACACAATATGCACTAATGCATCCCCATACCATCATAGATGCTGGCTTTTGATCTGAATGCTGAAAAAAGGAGGGGTGGAATTTTTCCTCTTTAGCGCGGAGGACACAACGCTCATGATTTCCAACAAGAATCTCAAATTTGAACTCATCTGACCACAGGACACTTTGCCACTTTGTTACAGACCATTTTCGATGAGCCTTAGCTCACAGAACACGGCGGCACTTCTGGATCATGCTCAACAATGGCTTCCTTTTTGCATGATGGAGTTTTTGGTAGCATCTGTGGATGGCACGGTGGACTGTGTCTACAGACAGTGGTTTCTTGAAGTATTCCTGGGCCCATTTAGTAATGTCAATGACAGAATCATGCCGGTGAGTGATGCAGTGGTGTCTGAGGGCCCGAAGATCATGGGCATCCAGTAAAGGCGTTTGGCCGTGTCCCATACACATAGAGATTTTGCAAGTTTCTCTGAATCTTTTGAAGACATTATGCACTGTTGATGATGAGACCTTCAAAGCTTTTGCAATTTGACTTTGAAGAACATTGTTTTTAAAGTATTCAGCAATTTTTTAATGCAAGCCTTCACAGGTTGGAGAGCCTCTGCCCATCTTTATTTCTGAGAGACTCAGCCTCTCTAAGACATCCCTGTTATTGCCAATGATGTTACAAACCTGATGCCAGTTAACTTATATACTTGCTAAATGTTCTTTCAGCTGATTCTTTTATATATTAATTGCCCTTTCAGCCCTTTTGCCTGTGTCCCAACTCTTTTGAGACCTGTTACAGCCAGAGATAAGCTTTGAGCTTTGAGATAAGCTCGTTTTGTGGATCAAAATGAAAATGTCTCAGTATCAACATTTGACATGTTATCTCTGTTCTATTGTAAATAAGATATTGGCTCTTGTGATCTGAAAGTCATTGCATTATGAGTTTATTCACAATTTACACTTTGTCCCAACTATTTTGGAATTGGGGCGACAATTTTGGTCGTAAAAATCGGATTGTTAAAAGCCAGTTATATGGTCAAGTCCCTAATCATTAGCACAGTGACACAATTTATTTTGGCCTACTATGTCACCTAATTAAATTAGGAATAAAAAGTTCAAAATGTGCTTGAAGGTTAAAGTTTCTGTTTTAATATGAGTTTTGCCAAAAATTCTATGAGCTGTTTCAAACTTCCATCCATTTTTTCCCTAACCCTCACAGATTTTCAGGTGTATAGCACCACAACATTTTAATCTGAGCAGATAGCATAACAGTATAATTCAGCTGCTTTTCTCAGCGGTCACGGAAATAATGTATCTGTCTTCCACTGCAGTTGTTTTCCAGGCCTTTGGATGTTTCTGAGCTCATCAGTGTGTTCTTTCCTTTATTTTTGCCAAATGATGACTTGCTTCACAAGCAGTGAAAGGTCTTTTGACATCATATTGAGTTTTTCATACCAAATTTCAAATGCAATGGCCACACTTGAAATAAACTCTTTCTTGTGCTTACTTATCAGCGATAGAGTGAGAAAATGATAAACTTATGGACGCGGAGGAGGTGTGCATTCTGTCGTCCAATTAATTTATTCCACTGATGAAAGCAGTTTGGGGAAGAAGGGATGGTGGGTTTTGAAAAAGTGCTGTCATTCCTATATTGTCCATTTTTAGTTAAATCTAAATGCCCTGAAAGTAAAATCTAAAATTCTGTACTTCGAGCTTATATTCTTCATTAACATTTTTCATGTTAAGAGGTGCAGTGGATATTGAAACTGCTCATCCGTCTCTTCGACGTATCTGTATAAGCAGGGACAGGTTTTCTCAGTACCTGATTTAAGTAGATGAATTAAATTTTGTGTGCATTCGCTACTGGCCATGACCTTGACTGGATCCAAAAATGGGACTCCATGGCAGAGAAGGGTATTAATGACTTTGTCTCCTTTTTTATTTTACATTTCTTCTTCTATTCACTGTACTTTGGTAATAAAATGACAATTGTTGAAATTTGTCAGCGTCGAAATATTTAAGAGCCTGGCAGTTTGTAATTCATGTTTTTTGTGCTTTTGAGTTTGTCTGACAGAAATACAAGCTTTTTGCATCCTAATTTTTAATGATAAATCAGCAAATTGACTCACTTTTTTGTCGAGGATGGTACTATCTGCGCTCTCTGTTTATGGCTAATGTTGTTTTCCTCCTTCAGATTGCACTTAGTTCTTACACTTTTGTTTTGAGGTCATAATATTCATCGTTTGGATGTCATGTCTATGCCATGATCAAAGATGTGAAACTCATTGTCCGTTGTAGGTGTTCATATTTTGTTCAGATCCTTTGTAGTTTTAGGAAGGATTATATTGTAGGGTTCAATCTTCAGTGCGGATTCCTGTCCTGTTACCAGCTCTTGATCATCTTTACATTTAGACTGACTCATAGCTTGCTGTACATATTGAATATTGTGTTTGATTGGAATGAGAATAATGGCCTTGATTGGGAAACCCCTTTGTTCAGGGAATAACTGGAATGCTGAAAGCTGAACACCTAACAAAGAGCTTCTGTTTGACACTATGTACTTTTGCACATGTTATCAAATCCTTAATTCCCTGTAACTTGAGGCAATGGTCTGTAGCTGACATGTAGGCTGTCCTGGGCAGATAAAGTCATTTAGTTGCCCTGAACAGGTTTATTATTGTCCTTCAGTTGTTTTAAAGATTTGACATGTGAACAGTAATGTTTTCAGTTTGGCAGCAGAAAGCAATGAGCACTCAGATTATATTTTACTCAGTCCAAGTCTGGCTGAGAATAGCCAGAATATAAAATGTACTGAAAGTACAGTAATTTAGAAAAAAAAAAAGATATATATATATATTTTTTTTTTTTTCTTTTTGAAGAGATTCTTTTGTGATTGACCTCAGTTTGTTAGCTCTGTCAGAGTGAACAAAATGGATGATTAGCTCGAAGCTAATTAGCATTGGGCTCCGTCCGTCCATCCGTCCATACAGACACATAAAATTGAGGCGGCGGGGGATATTTCCATGTTTGTGGCAAACACTTGTTTCTTTAATTCAATTTTATTTTTAGTTTTTTACAAAAAATCATATTCAATCTAAATGTTGCATCACACTTGTGTATTGTCTCTGAGAATTTAACAAACATTCATTTCTGTTTCCCCTTCACTGATGAATCTCCATTTCAGCAACATGCTGGTGGGGTTGACTGCAGACTCTCTATGAAGCATCTTTGTGATATTTTCCAACCACCAAATCCACATTTTGCTTGTTTATTATCTCAAGCAATAGAGAAAAGATAGTCTTACACTGATGTGAAATCAGATTTTTGACAGGTGAAATATATTTAGAGCTTTTAATCGGCAAAATTTATGTTTTTTTTTTTTTTTTTGCAAAAAGGCTTAAGTGCCACCTCCGTTTGTTTGCAAAACGGGTTAAATCCACCTTTAGAGTAAAAGTTTCACAACTAAACAAAAAGGAATTAGTGCTGTATGTGCATGTGTTACGTGCGGAGGTGTTATGTGCCAGGAAACTTCAGGCACTTGCTGATCATCCAGCTTCTGCACCTACACCTGAATCTTGCCCTTCAGCTTAACGAGCAGCTGATTACCTCGTTGGCTCCACCTGGCTGCATCTACAAAAGGACCTGAAGTGTGGAGGTGGCAAGAGAGAGAGACTTTGGCTTATTTTGTGTTTGTTTGAGACGTTCTTAGATTGTTGTATTTCTTTGGTGTTCGGACAGCTTTTGTTTTGTTTTTGTGCACATTTTTAGTTAGGTTTAGGCCAGAGTAGGAGGCTGCGGAAGACTCACCCTAATTTTTGTTTAGTCGGGAGACAGACTGATTTTTATTTATTTTTATTTTTTTAACATCTAGGGTGTAGTCATCAGGGGCCCTGCTTTGGCCGGTCCAACACTACTTGAGTTTTCTTGTATTTTTGTTGTGATTTATGAAATCTTATTTTTGAGATCTGTTTTTTTTGGGCCTTTGGGACTTTTTGCATTGTCTCCTTAATCCGGCCCTGCAAATATAATGGGCGGAGTTTGGGACGTAACAGCATGAGTATATAATATTTTGTGTTTGTTTGTGTGTGTGTTTGCTTGATTGGATGCGTGCTTGTCTGTGTATGTGTGTGTGTGTGTGTGTGTGTGAGTATTTTTGTTACATGCACTCAAGTTTGTGTTTCAGGACCACAGTGTTTGTGTGTCCAATGAACCAAGACAGACATTGGGTGATGTGTTTGTGTGTGTGCGGGTGTGTGTGTGTGTCTGCACATGTGTATGTGCATGCATGCTTGTGCGTGGTTGCGTATGTGTGTGTATTTATGTTTACATGCACATGCACGTTTGTGTTTCAGGACCATAGTGTTTGTGTGTCCAATGAACCAAGACTGGCATTGGGTGGTGTCCTGAGTGTGCGTGCGTGTGTGTGTGTGTGTGTGTGTGTGTGTGTGTGTGTTTGTGTGGGGGGGTGTGTGAATGTGCAAGGGACTGTGAGCATGTGATTATGTGTTATTCAGCAATATTGAAAGAATAGAGTTTCCCTGGCAACACAACAAAAAAAAACATACTTGTTCGATTGGATTTAACCCGTTTTGCAATAAATCCAGATCTTGCTTTTTACTCGTTTTGCAAAAAAACTGTAATTTTTTGTTTTTTTCAAGAATATTCCTGTGGCTGGATTTGAAATGAATATGCCAATTGGTTACCATTTGGCTCATATACAATTGTAAAAAAAGACCATTATTCAAAGTTTTACAGAAATGGTATTTACACAGAAAGCTATTTTTCTCCATTCAGACTCAGTGGAGTTAACCTGTTTTGTGATAAAACTATTCATTTGATTTTCTTGATTAGATCATTAATGGATGATTCAAATGTCCTGGTTTAGATAGTTAATGTAAAGATGGAATTTGATTTCTTGGTAAATATCCATCTGGTTTCCTTCCATTAATAAGTTTCCTTCATAAGTTTCAGCACCATGCTGGTGGACAGCGGCACAGCATCACTTCTGCGCTTTTCTTCTACATTCTCTAGGAGTCATGAAAAGTTTTTACTTCCTCATATTTGGCCATTTTATCTTTCAGTAAGAGAAGTGAATGATGTTTGACATCAGGTTATGAGTTTTATTTGGTGTTCGTTTCCTATTACCCGTCTTACGCAATCCTCTGTCCCATGAGCATGCTGATTTGGCTGATTATTAACATTTCGGACTGATCATATGTAATCTTTGCTTGAACTGCCATTTTTTTAGTAAATGCTTTGGATGTATTCTTTGTATGTATGCGGTAATTTTTTCATTGCTCTCGGGTGCAGATATGTATTCTTCTTGTAAAGATTTAAGAACATTTTTTCCAAGCGTTGATACACATTGTGAGTGGACCGCATAATTTTACAAGGTGCGTATGGCATGCATTTTAAAATTTGTGCCTGTGGTGACATATTAAGTACATACCAGCATGAATTTGTTCAAAATCTCCTGGACATACAGAAAGTCTGGCTGCCAACTTCTAATATCTGCATTTAAAGTACACAGCTTATATTGTTTGAATTCCTCCACATTCTGGATTATTATCCTTGATATTTATTGAGTTTTGTGTCCTTTAAACCTTCTGTGGGAGTACTTTAGCTGAAGGTGCTCTTGAGCCTTCAACATTGCAGTATAAACTGCAGCTTCATTCAGGGATCTGAGCTGATTGTGCAACTCACATCTGACTTAAAGCAGGAGTACTAACCCAGGAGGTACTACTCATCTACTAAAAAAGTCCATTGTCATTTACTGAGAGAAACAGCTATGCCTTTTGTTATTTCACAATATTTTTATTTGTTAAGTCAATGGAAGTCAAGTCATCACTCATCTTTTATTTTGTCGAGAAAATTGAAACTTGAATTGTCAAATTTAAACGTCATGAAACGTGAATGTAGCAACTATTTTCACTGTTTAATTGCAATTTTTTTTTGTCCCCCGCCGCGCGGAACGCGCAAAGTGGCGGGACATAGTATTCACGACCGTCCGTCCGTCCGTACGTCCCAAATCCTTGTCAGCGAGATATCTCAAGAGCGAATTGACGGATTTTCTTCAAATTTGATGTCAACATGTATTAGGGTGATACTCCAGCGCCAGTCGATTTTGGTGACCTTCGCGTCACTCTCAAGGTCACACCGAGAGATTGCTCATTTTGACAAGATTTCACATTTTGTGGCAGGGGACAAAGACACGTTAGTGGCAAATACTTCTTTTTTTTTGTTATAGAAATTCTGGTTATCCTGTTTTATGAGGAATCAATTGAAGTCCAATTGATATTATGTGTTTGTCAAGGCTTTCCTGTCTTGTATTTTATTATACCATGTTTGCATCCAGTACAAACACGAGGAAACAAATGTACTTCAGATCCATTGCCAAAGCTACCAAAGACATTATGATGAGAATTTGTCACTCTAATGCTCGTTTTACTTCTGTTATCTGAGAGCGCTGCACAGTCTGCTGTACAAAGTTCTTCCAGATCAATAAATACCCATACTTATGGATTTTGAGAACTGATGAAAACATATATTTAACTTTACGGGAAACCAATGATGTATTTATTGGAAATGTTCTCCTGCAAGTTCAGGAAACTGGGAGGCTAGCCGCAATTTTCGTTGAAAATGGCTATTTGAATATCTTTTGTTAGACATTAACCCTCAAGGCAAGAAAAGTACATTTCTAGAGAATAAGAACATTTAAATTCGGCAGTTATCTGAAATGGCAATAGATGTCGCTGTTCACCATCGAGATTAAACTTGTGACTCATCTCCTCCTCCCTAATAATTATTATTCACTCCCAAACGGAACACTTCTGCACCAAACCCATGTTTCTCCACCATCCAGACTGCGATGGTTGCGTGAACGAAATTATATTTCTGCTTGCTAATGAGTTTGATCGGATTTAAAACATCACTAGTATCAGCTACACCATGGATCGCCGAGCCTTTTCTGCCATTGGATCGAGTTATTTTTTATTTCTTTTATTTACGCCTGTTTCTTCTGGAGATGTGAGTTATTCTGTTCCAGAGGAGCTCAAACGCGGATCAGTTATTGGAAATGTAGCGAAGGATCTCGGGATGGATTTTAAAAGTTTATCGGTTCGCAAGGCTCGTTTGCACACAAAGGGAAGCAGCAAAAGCTATTTTGACATCAGTCAGAATTCAGGCGATTTAATTGTGGCTGAGAGGGTCGATAGAGAAAAGCTTTGTGGACAAAAGGCGTCTTGTGCTTTAATATACGAGCTAGTTCTTGAAAATCCGTTGGATTTACACCGCGTTGTTGTGCAAATTCAGGATATAAATGACAATTCGCCTCAGTTCTCGAAGGATATTATCCGACTGGAAATTCAAGAATCTGCTGATAAAGGCGCCCGCTTTCCCGTGAATGAGGCGCACGACGCGGATATAGGACTGAACGCGGTACAAAGCTACTCATTACAAAGGAATGATAATTTTGTTCTGTCCGTTCAGACTAATTTACATGGTGGAAAATACGGCGAGTTAGTCCTGGAAAAAGAACTGGACCGAGAAGAAAAGCAAGAGATTACATTATTACTTACTGCTGCCGACGGAGGGACTCCTCAGAAATCTGGCACCGTTGTTGTTCAAATCACTGTGTTGGATGCTAACGACAACATACCCGTGTTTTCTCAAGCTGTCTATAAAGTCAGCCTTCCAGAAAATTCGCCGACAGGCACTTCAGTGGTAACAGTCAGCGCAAATGATGCAGACGACGGAGCCAATGGCGAAGTGATGTACGAATTTAGTCGCATTTCCGTTGATGCAAAGGATGTATTCAATCTTGATCAAAAAATTGGGGAAATTCGAGTAATAGGAGACATCGACTTCGAAAAGGAGTCCAGTTATGAAATTCTTGTTGAAGCAAAAGACGGAGCGGGACTTGCCTCTCAAACCAAAGTAATTGTCGATATCACTGACGTGAATGACAATGCACCTGTAATATCTCTGACGTCTTTGTCTAACTCCGTGGCTGAGAGCGCACCACCGGGCACAGAGGTCGCTATCGTTAATGTTCAGGACATTGATTCTGGAATTAATGGTGAAGTTCAGTGTTCTATTAAAGGGCATGTACCTTTTAAATTAATGCCTTCCATCACAAACTTCTATTCTATCATTACAACTCGTGCTTTGGACCGGGAACTCCAGTCAGAATACAATATTTCACTTATTGCTTCAGACGAAGGCTCACCATCTTTGTCTTCATTTAAAACGCTACATGTATCCATCTTGGATGTGAATGACAATCCACCTGTATTTGATGTGCAGTCTTACAGCACCTACGTGACTGAAAATAACAAGCCAGGCACCTCTGTCGTTTCAGTGATGGCGACAGACCCAGACTGGAGACAGAATGGCACAGTTTTCTATTCTCTGCTGTCCAGTGAGGTCAGTGGTGTTCCTGTGTCCTCGTTTTTGTCCATTAATGGGGACACTGGTGTGATACATGCTGTTAGATCATTTGATTATGAACAGTTCAGGAGCTTCAAAGTTCTGGTCGTTGCCAGGGACAACGGTTCCCCTCCACTCAGTAGTAATGTGACAGTGAGTGTGTTCATCACAGATGAGAATGATAACTCTCCACAGATACTATATCCTGCTCCCCTGGGGAACTCCTTCATGACAGAGATTGTCTCTAAAACTGCGCATGCAGGCTCTATAGTTTCCAAAGTGATTGCAGTGGATGCAGACTCTGGACAGAATGCTTGGCTGTCCTATCAAATTTTGAAATCTACTGACCCAGGACTTTTCACCATTGGTCTTCACAATGGAGAGATCAGGGTGCAGCGGGACATTACTGAATCTGATACCATGAAGCAGAACCTTGTTGTATCAGTGAAAGATAATGGACACCCATCCCTCTCAACAACCTGTACCGTATATTTACTGATATCTGACAATTTAGCAGAAATTCCAGAGATGAAAGATATGTCATTTGTGGAAAACGATTCCAGACTAACTTCATATCTGATCATTGCACTGGTGTCTGTTTCCATCTTCTTCCTGATGTTCATTGTCCTCATCGTGGTTGTGAAGTTCTGCCACAGAAGAAAGCCCAGGCTGTTGTTTGACAGTGCAGTGGCCATTCCTGGTGCATATTTCCCTCCCAACTACGCAGATGTGGAGGGAACAGGAACACTTCGCAGTTCTTACAATTATGACACTTACTTAACGACTGGCTCACGCACAAGCGACTTCAAGTTTGTTCGGTCGTTTAATGACAGCACGCTGCCCGCTGATCAGACACTGAAAAGGAGCCCATTTGAGAGCAGTGACCAGGGTCAGACTACAGGGGATGGATCACAGTTCTCCACATTGGTAAATTAAGCTATTTTTTATATTTCTAATGCTCAGTAACCTTTTCAACTATGTTTAATTGCCTGAACAATTGGCATGGATTAGAGCCAGTTATTCAGTTCTACGTATTTATTTGGAAATTCACCATTTTGATCATTTTGGCTTAAAACATCACTACAATGGATTTGAAATAGAAATATGTCATTGCAGTTTTCCCCCTTCCCCCAGGTTTTGGTGCATTTTGTTAGAAATTAAGAAAAAATAGCATGCACATCCACTCAACTGAGGTGCAGGACAATGTGAAAATAAGCAAAAAGATAAATGGTAACGTCCGCACACAAAGACAATGCTCCCAAAAAAATGTATTCTGTCGTCAACGTTTCGATCACAAAGTGATCTTCATCAGGATAAAAGAAAACAGCACACTCACATCTCTATAAGCACTTACTCAGATTCACAATTGAATACAATCATTGACATCAGGTGTGCTCAATTGCTCAGATCAATCAACAGGGCACAGATGTAATCTGCAGAGTGAGCAGGTAAGGTGTGTGTGCTGAAGATAGAGCACATAGAACACAGAGAAACGTACAATCCCAAGACAAGTATATATACATTTTTTGTTTTTGTTTTGTTTTTTAGTTTAAGACAAACAATGCCAATCTGGACACAAAAAGTATCAAAAATCAATTATACATCGAAGAACAGAATAACTACAGAAAAAAAATAAATAATAACACTAACCAAGGAAGATACATGAGAAACATGGCAAAGTAGTATGCAACTGCCTCCATCCCGTCAGTACATACAAACACAAATGAAAAAGGGGGAAAAAAATAATAAAATATCAAATACAAAAAATGTATAGAAATGACCTAATGTCAAAGGATTCATTCAGACCCCTAACCACTGTATCAAGGGTGGAAATCCAAAAGGCCTCCCTTTGAAGTAGCAGATTATTAATGTCACCACCTCTAGGTGGCAACTGAACACGTTCAATACCTATATATTTTAGAGACGATATACAATGTTTCGCTTGAAAAAAATGCAACGCAACAGGATTCCTAAAATCCTTGGTCCTGATATCGCTTCTATGCTCTGAGATTCTGATCTTTAAAGGTCTAGTAGTCTTACCCACATAGGCCAGCCCGCAAACACACTTAATCAAGTAGATAATATTAGGGATGGTTAAATGTATGACATTTATACGTAAAGTTACACTGTGCACATCTACCACATTTATAATTACCATCAGGAATATCATTTAAGAAACTAGAAGGTGTTGGCCTACGTAAACAAGACCTGACCAAAAGATTCTTCTCTAGCAGGTCTATATCCACTATTTGCATCTCAGCCCTTGGTGAGGGGCTTTCCTTTGTGCCCACAACATATTGTCATGATTTTGCTGCTTTAGTTGACTTTCAGAAATTTTTCCGTAATATCAGACTAAGGGAATTTTTTGGTAGGCCCAATAATACATCTGGTTATGCTGGTGATGCACATTCTGTCTGTTTGAGAGTGAATCGTTCCCCGTTGATTACTTGTGCTAGTTCTGACAATGAGTCTAATACGGGTTTGGATAGACCTAATAGTTTTTTTAAAAGGAAGTCTACCTTTATTCCTCCACAACACAGAAACTCTTCGATTGATACCTATTGTAGACCTGTAGAGAGGGAGGTTTCCCTCCTTTTAGGTAATAAACAGAAATTTAAGGTGACTAATAATTTGTCCAAATCTCAGCGTGAGGCTCTGATGGAGCTTAAAGATGATACTTCGGTAGTTGTCCAGTCTGCAGATAAAGGTGGTGCCATTGTGCTTCAAGATAGGGAGGCATTTGTTGGTGAAATTTTTAGACAGCTTGCTAACGATGTCTTTTACCAAAAGTTGGATCGCAACCCCACTGTAGAATTTAAGGATCATATAGATATTGTTTTGAAACATTACTTGGATATAGGGGATATTAATCAAAATGAATACTTGTATATGAAGGTTGATTTTCCTGTGATACCTGTTATATATACTTTGCCTAAAATTCACAAGAGTTATACTACTGTGTCTCCAGGTAGACCTATGGTTTTGGGCATTGGTTCGCTCACTGAGAAGATTTCCTCTTTTGTAGATCATTTCCTTAAACCACAGGTCTTTACGTTGTCCTCTTTTGTGAGAGATTCGAGCGACTTTATTCAAGTCTTACGTACTTTGGATACAGTGGAAAATGATTCATTACTGGTTACCTTTGATGTGGAGAGTTTGTACACAAATATTCCACATCCTGGTGGATTAGAGGCGATAACTTATTTTCTTGATCAGAGAGATAATGGTCGTCCGAGCACCACTTGTTTAAAAGATCTTACTGAAATTGTACTTAATAAAAAAATTTTTCTCTTTGAAAATCAATTTTACTTGCAAAAATCTGGAACAGCTATGGGGAGCAAAACGGCTCCAAATTACGCCAATTTGTATGTTGGTTTTCAGGAGAGTCATATCATACTTAATTCCGTCTGTAACCCTTTTCTACCATATATCCGGATCTGGAAACGTTATATTGATGATATCTTTGTTCTTTGGACTAGGTCTGCTGCTCAACTTGGTGAATTTCACACCTTTTTGAATAACAATTGCCAACCGTTAAACTTCACAATTTCCTTTGATGATTCACGAATGAATTTTCTTGATATTCTGATTATTAAGGATAACAATAGACTCATTACGGATTTATATAGGAAACCCACAGATGCGAATTCCTTACTTCATGGTGATAGTTATCACCCTACTTCACTTAAGAAGGGGATTCCTTTTGGTCAGTTTAAACGCATTCGAAGAATTTGTGGTACTGATGAATATTTTCGTACTCATTCTAAAGATCTTGCAGGACGCTTTCGGCAACGTAGTTATCCTGAAGAGTGGATTAAACCGGCTTTTGATAAGTTCCGCGGCATAAAACAGTCTGATTGTCTCTCTGCTCAAGAGAAAAAAGATTTAGATCAACGCCTTAATTGCTTTATCCTATATTCTCCTTTTAGCAAACAATTTGAGAAAATAATTAGGAAATATTGGTATCTTTTAAGTTCTGATCCAGTGCTTGGTAAATTATTTTCAGATCCCCCCCGCATTGTATACAATAGGCCTCCCAATTTGAAGAATCTTTTGGTCAGGTCTTGTCTACGTAGGCCAACACCTTCTAGTTTCTTAAATGATATTCCTGATGGTAATTATAAATGTGGTAGATGTGCACAGTGTAACTTTACGTATAAATGTCATACATTTAACCATCCCTCTTCAGGGAAATGTTTTCAAATCAAGGGGGTTATTACCTGTACCACACCTAATATTATCTACTTGATTAAGTGTGTTTGCGGGCTGGCCTATGTGGGTAAGACTACTAGACCTTTAAAGATCAGAATCTCAGAGCATAGAAGCGATATCAGGACCAAAGATTTTAGGAATCCTGTTGCGTTGCATTTTTTTCAAGCGAAACATTGTATATCGTCTCTAAAATATATAGGTATTGAACGTGTTCAGTTGCCACCTAGAGGTGGTGACATTAATAATCTGCTACTTCAAAGGGAGGCCTTTTGGATTTCCACCCTTGATACAGTGGTTAGGGGTCTGAATGAATCCTTTGACATTAGGTCATTTCTATACATTTTTTGTATTTGATATTTTATTATTTTTTTTCCCCTTTTTCATTTGTGTTTGTATGTACTGAGGGGATGGAGGCAGTTGCATACTACTTTGCCATGTTTCTCATGTATCTTCCTTGGTTAGTGTTATTATTATTTTTTTTTTTCTGTAGTTATTTTGTTCTTTGATGTTTAATTGATTTTTGATACTTTTTGTGTCCAGATTGGCATTGTTTGTCTTAAACTAAAAAACAAAACAAAAACAAAAAATGTATATATACCTGTCTTGGGATTGTACGTTTCTCTGTGTTCTATGTGCTCTTTCTTCAGCACACACGCCTTACCTGCTCACTCTGCAGATTACATCTGTGCCCTGTTGATTGATCTGAGCAATTGAGCACACCTGATGTCAATGATTGTATTCAATTGTGAATCTGAGTAAGTGCTTATAGAGATGTGAGTGTGCTGTTTTCTTTTATCCTGACGAAGATCACTTTGTGATCGAAACGTTGACGACAGAATACATTTTTTTGGGAGCATTGTCTTTGTGTGCGGACGTTACCATTTATCTTTGGTGCATTTTGTACCATCCAATTTGAATCTGGCATTGGGAGCTGAAATCTTGCAGTCAAGTCATCAATAAATACAAGACATTCATTTCCATTTGCTGTCATGCATGCCCACATGTGACTGTAATTTACAGATGAGCTGGTATGCGTTTGATAATGAGCAGTTCTTTCTTTTGTCCATACACTTCCGTCTCTATATTTCTGGTACAGAATTCTGTTCCAGACATGAACCTGCTTTTTATATGGTTTTCTGGCCAACTGTTGTCATGTAGAATTTTTCACCTAGGAAATAATGGTTCTCTCATCCACAGCAGTTGATACTCTGAGCCTGTGGGTGTTCCTCAACTCATCAACGTGTTCTACCTCAATAAGAACTCAATAAGAATAAGAATTTTTTTTTTTGGACCACATCTTAGGTTTTTGCTACTTCCTTGAGCAGCTTAATCAGCGAAATGATGGCGTGCTTTACGAGCAGCAACAGGTCTTGAGAAATTATAATGAGACTTAATGGTATGAAATTTCAAATATAAAGGCCACACTTGAAATAAACTCTCCATCTGTCTCCTGCTTTCTCCTCAGTGATGGATTGAGAGAATATTAAACACCTAGCCATGGAACATGTATGAAGCAAATCGTCCAATTACTTTTAGTCCATTAAAAAAGCAGTTTAAAGGGGGGGGTTAAGAAGTGTTGTTTTTCCTTCACAATCATTTTGAGGTAAATATAAATTCCCTGGAAGTAAAATCTAAAAGTCTGTATACCTTGGGTTCATATTCTTCATTAATCCCTGCCATGTCATAAAGTGGAGTGGGGGATAGGCCTATTGGAACGACCCGTCCATCAATTCGTCTGTGCGACCCGTCCGGATAAGTGGGGATGAGTTTTCTAAGACACTCCTTTACATAGATTAGGGGAGCAACGATTCATCGACATTGCCGACAAAATTCGATGACAAAGTTCGTTGACTAATTTATTCATCGATAATTTGTCTTTCCGTCATTGCAAATGTATTTCACGCATTGGAACTGGACTAAACGTTGTTTCACAGGGGCTGGAGATGAAGGTAGCTGCTGAGTCAGCCATCTGACTTCCTTCGCAACTCTCAGTCACGTCCGCGCAAATGCGACTGGTAGGAGGAGAGAGGAACGCGACAAGATAATGCGGACTTGGAGCTGCAAATTTATGCATGCAGTTACAATATTCTATCATTAGATAGCACTCTAGGATCATTAATATTCACAAGCAAGCCGAATAATGAATACCGAATTTTTCATTCACCGGAAAATTGATTAAAGAGCACAAGGAGAGAACAAAGAGTGGTTGATTTTCTTCTTTCTGTGTGTACTATGAAAAAAACGTTGTACTTGTACTTGCACTTTTGATAATTAAGTATATTTTTCACAAAATACTTTTGGTACTTACGAACAGCGGCTCGGGCAATTCGCAAAAAAAGGCTCAAGAACGCTCCGCTCCGAGTACTGTAGCTGTCACCCGGTTCAGCACCCTGGGCAGCTGCCAGAGCATGAACTAGATGTGGGAATTTGATGCATTTGAACCCGCGACATGAAGGTCAGAAAATTTGGTTTTTGATTATCCTACCTGTTAATTTAAATTTTAAATTAAACACATAACGGCAGTGCACACTGCAGACCAGCATTCATTTTCATCCAAACTTTGCAAACGTGGTCGGGACTTGTAGAAGACATATGTATGCTGCTCATTATAAAATGCTGTCACTATAAATAAATGCAGAGAGGAAAATATGATCCGTAAGTCCCTGCTCTCCCCTACGGTATAAGCAGAGGGGGAGAGAAATTACACTACAGCCTACAGATGTTTAAAAGTCCAAACAAAAAAAAATTCAACAAGAAACGATTCTAATCAATTCCATAATTCAATTTAGATTTTTCGCAGTGTCTACGTGTCCGAAAGTCGGACAGGGTTTTAATATATCTCCGTGTCCGACAGTCGGATGGTTTCAATATAACTCCGAGTCCGACAGTCGATTATTGTTTTTAATTTCTTCAATTCTACTGAATCTTTTAGGTATTAAACGTGAATGTTTTGACAAGAGGGCTCAGTCCATCAAGATGAGTACCGAGAATTTCAATCAATGTTTCTGTTTAAGCTCTGCTCAATAAAGTGAGTCGACAATATACAATGCCTGTCGGACATTAAATGCGAAATACTCCGTGTCTGACAGCCAAAACAAAAAAAAAAAAAATAATAAATAAATAAAAGAGGACAATTCGGACAGATTGATCACGAAATAAAAAATAAAAAGAAACATTTTAACAACAAACAGAACATCCAATGAACACTGCGATTTATTTATTTGCGGGCCATCTTTTTTTTTGGATGTTTTGTTAGTTGGTGGTATATTTTATTCTTTATTTCGTAATAAATCTGTTATCATATCAAAACTTTCACTTTTTGCTGGCTGCCGGACATGGAGTATTTTGCATTTCGCGTCGGACAGTCTTGATCATGCATGCAATATTTAATTCACAATGTCAAAGGTCATGGAATTGATTTGCTCACTGACTACAAGCACTATTTTATCTCTGGTGTGGAAATAAAGCGTGAATCTGTTTGATCCAACTGACTAATTTTCAAAAGAGAGACCGAATAAAGACTTTTGTCTATCTTCAACGGAAGAAAACAGACGAATAAAAGAACCAAGATTAGTCGATAGCTATCAATTTGCATTTTGTAAAGGTCGTAAACAAACATGGCCAAGTTTGTTGCCAACGTCTAATGATTCCTGGAATACTCGAAAAATGAGAACTTTTATGACTTTCGGAAACTGAGTATTTTATGATCTCTGTCCGACAGTCGCTAAATTCGTCATAAACAATGCTTGAAATGGGCCGGTTCTCACCAGTACGCAGTACCGCCACCTTTGATTTTTACTGCCCTGCGCGCCGTAACTTCTTACGGCACCCTACAGCGCACCATCACCTTTTGACACGCCTGGGCTCGCATATTGTTACTGCAAATTATGGTCTGTGCGATAATTTATTTGTTCTTTTTAAGCAGCGTTTGTTTGGTTTATTTTTATTTGCACAAGACAACCATACAGTCTTCCTCACAGTGCATTCCAATATTTCAAAAAATAAAATAAAATAAATAAAATTTCCGTTGTAGTTCTAACGTAGTTCATAAGGACGGAAAGTGAAATTCAAGCCAATTATATATTATTTTATAAAGACACGTCTACCCAAAATGCAACATTTTACCGCATCGCGCGAATTCGTGCATAGGCTACAAAGCGCTTCAAAATCTTTATCGTCGCTTGTTCCTGAAAACAGTACGATTTCGAGGATGTCGGCTTGGCTTAATCGTGTGAACACGGCGAAACGAAAGCTATTTTCCCCGGACAACGACCCAAATTTATTTCTGTTTGAAC
Source organism: Gymnothorax reevesii (assembly GCA_029721435.1). Lineage (NCBI taxonomy): Eukaryota > Metazoa > Chordata > Actinopteri > Anguilliformes > Muraenidae > Gymnothorax > Gymnothorax reevesii. Next base: position 40,475,254 of record CM056590.1, read on the forward strand.
AACGAAAGGCTCGTCAAACAATGCTTCTAGTGGGGTGGGGAGACCTACAGCTTTTTCCACTCAAGACAGTTTTTGATGCACTTAGTTTGAACAGCCACCACCACAAGTAACCTATGAACCTATGTGAAACACTGATGTATTGTCCATTATTCAGTTGGTTTGTATTCTTAATTAACCTATGTAGGCTTGCCTATCTGTTAACATTGGACTTAAAAAAATCTGTCCTGCCATGTTACCTGTGTCATTCTGCCTGGTAATTTAAATGTCCACTCAGTCAATAATTATATGCATATTGGTTCATCTCCTAAAATTCATTGCTTGGAAATGGCCTGTAAAAACGTATAATATACTCCAAATAAAATGATTGTCTTGAGTAGAATATTCTCATACCATGTTCCATTTTGACAACCGTTTTGAGAAAGCTGTAGTTCTGTTGTAGCTAGTCTTATTTTTTTCTGCAAAATTTCGTCAGTATCAACAATATAATATTTCACATGAAGGTTAGTTATTTGGTATTAAATTCATAATTCTCATGACATTATCAAAGATCTACTATCGAAAGATCTAAATTGAGAATATGGGAGCTTAAGTAATTCTAGTTAAGATATGCAGTGGTCGCTGCTGGGTTGGGGTTGGGGCGGAGTGTATTGCGGTTCTACAATAAGGTTTTGGTTCGGTTTTGGTTTTTCGGAGCTGCTGATCAGAGTACTGGCACCTTTTTTATTCCAATTCAAGCACTGGTCTTAAATGCTCGAAGTCCCGCGCCAATGTCGACTCGCTTTATTGAGCAGAGCTTAAACTGTAATATTGATTGAAATTCTCGGTACTCATCTCGAAGAACTGAGCCCTCTTATCAAAACATTCACGTTTAATCTCTAAAAGATTCAGTAGATTTGAAGAAATTAAAATCAATAATCGACTGTCGGACACGGAGTTATATTGAAACCATCCGGCTGTCGGACATGGAGATACTACCGTTTTTTTACTCAACGAAAAAACTAAGATCAGTTAGGCTGATGCTGACAGCGTACAGATACACAGATGAGAACAGTCCAGAAAAACGTTATGGTGACGGCGCACCAGAGACACAAACACAGCCCAGCAAAACATGGTGACGGCGCACTAGGCAGAGACACATGGTAAAAACACATTAAAAACACACTTTGTAATAACAATAATAATAATAATAATAATAATAGGCTAATAATGTTCCTACCTATTTGAAATGAAGTCTACGCTTCCCCGTCGCATTCTTTTTCTTTCAAATGCCTGGAAAAGGCTCAACTGTCTTTTCCACACTTCTATAACATTACCGGACCGAACCGTAATCACCAGATAGGCGGCAGGCAACGTAGTGTAGAAGAAGAATATAGCGCCAGAATTCAAAATCACTTCAGTGACAGATGACGTAAATGACAATCATTGGCCTTTATGTTGGGCTTCAATTAATTGGCTTAAAAATAAGTGGACTCAGCATGTTTAGCCTATTACAAACCAGCATCTTTATTATCCCCTCCCCAAAAACAATTGAATAAAAAAACCCCTTTAATTTTTTTTTTCACACCTTCAAAAAAAATTGTGCGCACAGTGCGTACAGGATTCCGACTGGCGGCGCCACTGTGGTTTAATCTCAAAGACTCTAGACCAAAGAATATTGTTCCCAATAATGCAGATTTTTTTGATTGAAGAAGAACTTTTTTTTTGTTGTTGCTGCTGCTGCTGCTACCTGTCCTTGGTGAACATAAAAAGTATTTAATTATTTATATTCACAATTTACCTGACAACAAATTCAAAAACTTTAATTCTGACGCGAATTTTTGTTTATCTTTTGTCCAGAAGTAGCCAAATGAGCAGCAAAGTTAAATAAAACATTTTTGGAAGAAGTACAGTATTTATCTTAATTGTTTTTATTGTTTGTTAGCACATGGATAAAATAACCTAAAGCTAAATTGAAAAGCTAATTGATAAAAAAACCGATGCACTATACAAGTCAATCTGACTAGTCGACTAATCGGTTCAATAATTGTTGATGAATTGTTTCAATAATCATTGACGAATCAAAATAATCATTAGTTGCAGCACTAACAGATGAATGAAAGTTTGTGTGTGATTGCTACTTGTCATGACCTTGATTGGATTCAAAATTTGGACTCTGCAGCGGCAGGGGATATTGATGACTTTGCTCGCTTGTTGAACTTCTACTCCTAATTACTGTCTTGTGCTGGTAAAATCACAATCAAAGCAATTTGTCAGTGTCGAAATATTAAGATCCTGGCTGTATGTTTTTCTTTTTTTTTTTTGTGCATTTGAGTTTCATGATTGTATCACGGAAATACAAGCTTTTTGCATCCCGAATTTTTATTGATTAATCAGCGAGTTGGCTCACTTGTTAGTCGAGCCCGGTACTGTCTGCGCTCACTGTTTATGGCTAATGTTATTTTCCTCCTTCAGATTGCACTTTGTTCTTACACTTTTGTTCTGAGGTCATAATGTTCATAGTTTGGATGTGATGTCTATACTATGATCAAAGATGTGAAACTTTTTGTGAGATGTAGGTGTTCATACTTTGTTCAGATCCTTTGTAGTTTTAGGAAGGATTGCAGGGTTCGATCTTCAGTGTGGTTTCTCGTCCTATTACCAGCTCTCGATCATCTTTACATTTAGACTGACACATAACTTGCTATGCATATTGAATATTGTGTATGATAGAAATTCAGTTAAGGGCCTAGATTGGGAAACCCCTTTGTTCAGGAAATAAGTGGAAAGCTAAAAGCTGAACACTGACAAAGAGCTTCTGTTTGACACTATGTCCTTTTGCTCATGTAATTAAATCCTGAATTTCCTGTAACTTGAGGCAATGGTCTGTAGCTTACATGTAGGCGGTTTTGGGCAGATATAGTCGTGGACTTTCCCTTTTTTTCAGTTTTTTTAATTTTTATTTTTATTATCCTTCAGTTGTTCTAAAGATCTGATGTGTGAACAGTAATGTTTGTAGTTTGGCAGCAGAAAGCAGTGAGCACTCACAATATATTTTATTCAGGCCAAGTCTGACTGAGAAGAGAAAATATACTGTGAGTACAGTAATTTAGATCTTTTTTTTTTTTTTTTACAAGGACTTTCTGAGGTGATTGATTTCAGTTTGGGAGCTTTGTCTGTAGGAGAGCAAAATTAATGATTTCTTCCTCTCATTCTTTCTTTCTTTCTTTTTTTTTTAATAAAAATCAGATTCAATCTAAATGCTGTATTGCTTGCATATTGTGACTAAGAATTTAAAAAACATTAATATCTGTTTCCCCTCCACTGATGAATCTCCATTTCAGCACCATGCTAGCGGACAGCAAACTTTCTATGAAGCATCTTTGAGATATTTTACCATATTCAGGACATTAACCCTTCCGATGTGGTGCAGTGATCTCTCTCAACAAGAGCATTAATGTTTCATGCTGACCTGGTTGATATGAACAGCAAACTGATCCTGACAAATTGAAAACTAAAGAAATAGATACATAAATGTCTGCTGATTTTTCTATTGTGGCAAATGACTGTGATATTGGGGTGGTCCAGTGCCCCCGGGACCTCATGTGTGGAGTTTGCATGTTCTCCCTGTGTTCATGAGGGTTTCTGTATGTATTTCAGTTTCCTCTCACAGCCCCACAACATGCAGTGGGTTGACTGGAATCTCTATAGCTCACATAGCTAATATTGCCTGAGTGAATGGTGTGTATGAGCCCTGAGATGGACTTCCAGGCTGGGTGAACTCCGGCCTCTCCCCCTTTTCATTAGTTAGAGTTGGGACCCCGAACAGAATTAAGTGGATAACATAATGTGTAGACACTCTATATTTGATTTTCTTGATTAGATCATTAATGGATGAGTCACATTTCATGGTTTTGTTACTGGATGTAGGAATGAAATTTGACTAATTTTGCTAAACATTCATTTGTTTTCCTTCTATTAATAAGTTTTCTTTATGACTTTCAGCACCATGCAGGTGGACAGCAGCATCAAATTACTCTTTTCTTCCCCGTTCTGCGGAAGTTTTAACTCCCTAATGTTCGGACATTTTATCTCTTGCTGTAACAAGTGAGTGATGTTTGATACTCCATTGTGAGCTAAATTTGGTGCACTTTCCCTTATACTCTCTCACTCAATCGGTCGCCCCATAAACATGCTGAAATTGATTTAGATTAGGTTTTTGTATGTGGGTGAGGATTTTTACATTGCTTTCTGGTGCGGATATATGCCCCCCGCCCCAAAGGAAAAAAAAAATAAGATATAAGACCTTTTTATTCTTTACCTGGCGTCGAAAAGTATTCTGAGTGGAGCACATAATTTTACAAGGCGCTCTTTGCTTGCATTTTGGCTTCTGATGTAGTACCAAGTACAACCCCAATTCTGAAATAGTTGGGACAAAGTATAAATTGTGAGTAAAATCAAAACGCAATGACTTTCAAATCACACCAACCAGTATTTTATTCACAATAGAACAGAAATTACATAGCAAATTTTGAAACTGAGAAACAATTTTATCCACAAATTGAGCTCATTTCAAATGTGATGGTTGCTACAGGTCTCAAGAAAGTTGAGACAGGGGCCTGTTTACCATGGTGTAGCATTCCCTCTTCTTTTTAACACAGAGTGGATGTGTCTGGGCATTGAGGAGACAAGTTTCTTGAGTTTAGCCATTGGAATTTGATCCCACTCTTGTTTAATACAGGTTAGGCTTCCAGCTGCTGCAGAGTTTTTGGTCTCCTTTGACGGACTTTTCATTTAATTATGCGCCAAATGTTCTCAATCGGTGAAAGATCAGGACTGCAGGCAAGCTATTTCAGCACATGGACTCTTCTGCTACGAAGCCATGCTGTTGTAATAGCTGCAGTATGTGGTTTTGCACTGTCTCGCTGAAATACTCAAGTCCTTCCCTGGAATAGAGGTTGTCTGGAGGGGAACATATGTTGCTCTAAAACCTTTATATACCTTTCAGCATTCATGGTGCTTTTTAAAACATGCAAGTGTCCCACAACATATGCACTTATGCATCCCTATAGCATTAGAGATGCTGGCTTTTGAACAGAACGCTGATCACAGGAGGGTTGGTCTTTCTGCCTTTAAGCCCGGAGGACACAATGCCCATGATTTCCAAAAAGAATGTCACATTTGGACTTGGCTGAACACAGGACACTGTGCTCCAGACCATTTAAAATGAGCCTCTTGGCCCACAGAACACTGCAGTGCTTCTGGATCATGCTCAACAATGGTTTCATTGAGGTGGCATCTGTGGATGGCACAGCAGACTGTGTTTACTGACAGTGGTTTCTTGAAGTATTTCTGGGCCCATTTAGTAATCTCAATGACTGAATCCTGCCAGTGCGTGATGCAGTGTTATCTGAGGGCCCGAAGGGCATCCAGTAAAGGTCTTCGGCCTCGTCACTAACACACAGAGATTTTTCCAGTTTCTCTGAGTCTTTTGATGATGTTAGGCACTGTCGATGAGACCTTCAAAGCCATTGCAATTTGACGTTGAGGAACATTGTTTTTAAAGTATTCCAATTTTTTAAAGCAAACCTTCACAGGTCGGAGATCCTCTGGCCATCTTTGCTTCTGAGAGATTCCGCCTCTCTAAGACATCCATTTCATAGCCAATCATGTTACACGCCTAGTGCCAGTTAACTTAATTACTAGCTAAATGTTCTTTCAGCTGATTCTCTTATATATTAATTGCTTTTTCAGCCCTTTTTGCCTATGTCTCAACCTTTTTGAGACATGTTGCAGCCATAAAATTTAAATAAGCTCATTTTGTGGATAAAAATATAAAATGTCTGAGTTTCAACATTTGAAATGTTATCTATGTTCTATTGTAAATAACATGCTGGCTCATGTGATCTGAAAGTCATTGCATTTTGATTTTATTCACAATTTACACTTCATCCCAACTATTTTGGAATTGGGGTTGCATATAGCCTGCGTTGCCGTCGGTCAGCGGCTGGCGGGAAAAAGGAGAGGAAAGACCGCCTGTACGATAACGTGGGGATTTTGAGTTGTCCGTTCACCAGTGAACGGGAATTACTGATTGGCTTAAGAGGTGTCAATCAAATTTTGATCTCCACGCATCACTTGTGCTCTCAAATTACACTTGAATTTCATTGGTTTAGAAAAGGGGTGGTCCGTCGCGGCTCATTGCGCAAGGAAGTGGGCGGCTACTCAAAATCCCTACGTTATCGTGCAGGCGGTCTTTCCTCTCCTTTCTCCCGCCAGCCGCTGACCGCCGGCAACGCAGGCTAGGTTGCATATACCAGCATGAATATGTCCAAAATCTCATGGACACGCAGGAAGTCTGGCTGCTAACTTCTAATATCTGCATTTAAAGAATACAGCATATATTATTTGAATGCTTCCTCATTTGTGATCATTAACCTTGATATTTAGTTTGTTTTGTGTCCTTTAAACTTTCAGTAGGAGTTATTTAGCTGAAGGTGCTCCGAAGCCTTAAAGAATGCAGTATAAACTGCAGCTTCTTTAAGAGATGTGAGCTGACTGTGCAACCCACATCTGACTTTAAGCATGAGAGCTAACACAGGAGGTACTACTCACCGACCAAAAAAGTTAATTGTCATTTACTGTGAGAAATGGCTATGCCTTTTGTCATTTAAAAATGTTTTCAACTGTCAAGTCAAAGAAAGTCAAGTCATCTACTCATCCTTTATTTTGTTGAGAAAATTATAACTTGAATTGTCAGATAGAAATTCTGATTTACCTGTTTTATCAGGACACAATTGAAATTCAGTAGCTATCATGTGTTTGTGAATGCTTTCGTCTCTTGAATTTTATCGTACCATTTTTGTATCCAGTACAAACATGTGGAAACAAATGTATTTCAGATCCATTGCCAAAGCTACCAAAGACATTATGATGAGAAATTTGCATTCTAATACTGGTGTTACTGCTGTGATCTGAGAGAAATGCTCTGTCTGCTGTGCAAAATTCTTCCAGATCAGTAAATGGGCATGCTTTTGGAGTTTGACAGCTAATGAATAAATATATTTGGCTTTACAGGAAACCAATGATGTATTCATTGGAAATATTTTTCTGCAAGTTCAGGCAACTGGAAGGATAGCTGCAATTTATGGTGAAAATGGTTGAATATCTGATGCAAGACATATAACCGTCAAGTCAAGTAAAGTAAATTTATAGAGAATAAGAACATTTTAGTATGGCAGTTATCTAAATCAGCAATAGATGTCGCTGTTCACCATCGAGATTAAACTTGTGACGCATCTCCTCCTCCCTAATAATTAATATTCACTCCCAAATGGTACACTTCTGCACCAAACCCATGTTCCTTCGCCATCCAGACTTCGTCGGTTGCGTGACCGAAATAATATTTCTGCTTCCTAATGAGTTTGATTGGATTAAAACATTCACTTGTATGAGCCACACGATGGATCATCGAGCCTTTTCTGCCATTGGATGGAGTTGTATTTTCTTTCTTTTATTTACGCCTGTTTCCTCTGGAGATGTGAGTTATTCTGTTCCAGAGGAGCTGAAACGCGGTTCAGTGATTGGTAATATTGCGAAAGATCTCGGGTTGGATTTTAAAAGTTTATCGGTTCGCAAGGCTCGTTTGCACACAGAGGGAAGCAGCAAAAGCTATTTTGACATCAGCCAGAATTCTGGCGATTTAATTGTGGCTGAGAGGATCGATAGAGAAAAGCTTTGTGGAAAAAAGGCGTCTTGTACTTTAATATACGAGCTAGTTCTTGAAAATCCGTTGGATTTACACCGCGTTGTTGTGCAGATTGAGGATATAAATGACAACTCGCCTCAGTTCTCGAAGGATATTATCCGACTTGAAATTCAAGAATCTGCTGATAAAGGCGCCCGCTTTCCCGTGAATGAGGCGCACGACGCGGATATAGGAATGAACGCGATACAAAGCTACACGCTACAAAGGAATGATCATTTTGTTCTGTCCATTCAGACGAATTCACATGGTGGAAAATACGGCGAGTTAGTCCTGGAAAAAGAACTGGACCGAGAAGAAAAGCAAGAGATTACATTATTACTTACTGCTGCCGACGGAGGGACTCCTCAGAAATCTGGTACTATTGTCGTTCAAATCACTGTGCTGGATGCTAACGACAACATCCCCGTGTTTTCTCAAGCTGTCTATAAAGTCAGCCTTCCGGAAAATTCGCCGACAGGCACTTCAGTGGTAACAGTAAGCGCCAGTGATGCCGACGAAGCAGCCAATGGCGAGGTGACGTATGAATTCAGTCATATTTCCGTTGATGCAAAGGATGTATTCAGTCTTGATCATAAAATTGGGGAAATTCGAGTAATGGGAGACATCGACTTCGAAAAGGAGTCCAGTTATGAAATGCTTATTGAAGCGAAAGACGGAGCGGGACTTGCTTCTCAAGCCAAAGTAATTGTCGATATCACTGACGTGAATGACAACGCACCTGCAATATTTTTGACCTCTTTGTCTAACTCCGTGGCTGAGAGTGCACCACCGGGCACAGAGGTCGCTATCGTTAATGTTCAGGACATTGATTCTGGAATTAATGGTAAAGTTCAGTGTTCTATTAAAGGACACGTACCTTTCAAATTAATGCCTTCTATCAAAAACTTCTATACTATTGTAACAACCAGTGCTTTGGACCGGGAACTCCAGTCAGAATACAATATTTCACTCACTGCTTCAGATAAAGGCTCACCATCCTTGTCTTCATTTAAAACACTGCATGTATTCATCTTGGATATAAATGACAATCCACCTGTTTTTGATAAGCAGTCTTACAGCAGCTATGTGACTGAAAATAACAAACCAGGCATCTCTGTCATTTCTGTAAGGGCGACAGATCCAGACTGGAGACAGAATGGTACAGTTTTCTATTCTCTTCTGTCCAGTGAGATCAGTGGTATTCCTGTGTCCTCATTTTTATCAATTAATGGAGACACTGGTGTGATACATGCTGTTAGATCATTTGATTATGAGCAGTTCAGGAGCTTCAATGTTCAGATCATTGCCAGAGACAACGGTTCCCCTCCACTCAGCAGTAATGTGACAGTTAGTGTGTTCATCACAGATGAGAATGATAACTCTCCACAGATACTATATCCTGCTCCTCTTGGGAACTCCTTCATGACAGAGATTGTCCCTAAAACTGCACATGCAGGCTCTATAGTTTCCAAGGTGATTGCTGTGGATGCAGACTCTGGACAGAATGCCTGGCTGTCCTATCAGATACTGAAATCTACAGACCCAGGACTTTTCACCATTGGTCTTCATAATGGAGAGATCAGGGTGCAGCGGGACATTGCTGAATCTGATACCATGAAGCAGAACCTTGTTGTATCAGTGAAAGATAATGGACACCCATCCCTCTCAACGACCTGCACCGTATATTTACTGATTTCTGACAATTTAGCAGAAATACCTGAGGTTAAAGATATGTCACTTCAGGATGACAATTCCAGATTAACTTCATATCTGATCATTGCACTGGTGTCTGTTTCCACCTTCTTCCTGATGTTCATTGTCCTCATCGTGGTTGTGAAGTTCTGCCACAGAAGAAAGCCCAGGCTGTTGTTTGACAGTGCAGTGGCCATTCCTGGTGCATATTTCCCTCCCAACTATGCGGATGTGGAGGGAACAGGAACACTTTGCAGTTCTTATAATTATGACACTTACTTAACGACTGGCTCACGCACAAGTGACTTCAAGTTTGTTCGGTCGTTTAATGACGGCACGCTGCCCGCTGATCAGACACTGAAGAGGAGCCCGCTTGAGAGCAGTGAGCAGGGTCAAACTACAGGGGATGCGTCACAGTTCTCCACACTGGTAAATAAAGCTTCATTTTATATTTCCAAATTAGTATTACCTGCTTTCCTAGCTTTAATAGTTTTGCTTGCTCAGATGGGATGGACTAAAGCCAGGCATATTGTCATGTCCAGAATTATTTGGACACTGACATTGTTTTCATATTTTTGGCTCAGTATGTCAAATCAATGGATTTGAAATGGAAAGATCAAATTGCACCTGAAGGTTAAGGTTCATGCATAGACCACCCCTCCCCCCTTTATGGCCCCTGTAGCGCCATCTAATTTATGCCAAGTGCAATTCATAATTCATTCTGCCACCTTTTTTCAGCACCCATGTCATCTATAAACACTATTGGCTGTCCCTTTTTATATTCCTGGTATCGGATGTTCTTCCAGACCTCATCCCGCTTTTATGTTTTTTTAATGTTTTCAGATGTCTTAATACAATGATGAAGTCTTCCCTCATTATTATTGACCTTGACACAGATACGTGGAGTGCATGGTTACTTGGCGGGTGGTCTTGATGTGGCTAAGTGTTCCTGGTTATGGGTTGCAGTTATCAAAAATTGCCATTTGGCCTTCCAAATTTGAAATTTGTTGATGGCTGTCATGTGGTTTGAGGGAATCAAAAGAGGATATTTAATTGTAGCTTATGTGTTAATAGAACATATAGTGGGTTCTGTCTTTGTCTGTTGCAATCAGTCAACAATCAGATGATGAACAACGCTTGTACGTCCTTTATCTACTGAGAAATCTTTGAATGAATTCCCTTATTTAGCTAAATATCTTAGTGGCATGCCACCTGACAGAAGTTACAACACTAACATCATCTTGTATCTCCATTGCTTTGATGGAGGAGGAGGGTATTTATTCTCAACCTGAGCAGTGATTAAGATTAGGTTAAGAAGATTAAGTTACTGTCATTTATCCAGTGTCTGTCCACCAAACAATATGCAGCAATGGATAGCTAACTAATTATGTCACATCTCATCTAGCATTCGAGGTTTCTTCAAATGGCAATGGGCAACAGCGAGTCTCAATTTAATTTGTTGAAACTTGCAAAATAAAACAAACAAACAAAAAATCTACAGTGCCAGAATTATTTATTTATTTATTTATTTTTACAATTAAGTTTGCTGGTGTTGAAAGTTATTGACCCGAGGTTCAGCTGAAACTGTGTTATACCTTTGCCCAAAAATATTTTGAATGTTTATAATGTTCTGCTGAATTCATTCATCTTGTTAGTGATGAATAGCTTTCGTCTCCTGGAAAGCACTCCTCCCTTGTTCAACTTCCTCATTTTATCAGCTTCTATATTGCATAAACGCAGCTTATACGACTAAATTTAAAAGTTTATTTAAAAAAAACATCATACAGTAATGAAAAAGTTTTTTTTCCTTTTGAATTATGGAATTAAATGATGCATAAATTGTACGCTGCTGCATCAAACAAAATAATGTCTAGTAAATAATGTACTTGGCCATCGAATTTGGAAATGCCTAGCCACTGTCGCTGGTCGAGGAAAAGGTTCATTCGGCTGGGTGAATAGTTTGTGTCCTGTGATAAATTTCCTGGCTGGGTCTATTACTGCCTCTCACATACTGGTTTGGCTAGTGCTGGGACCCTGACCTGGATTTAGTGGATTAGATAATTGGTGGGTGGGTGGGTGGAATTTCCTGAACTAGATGATGAATGAATGATTCAGATTTCATGGTGTAGATAATGGATGCATGAATGGCATTTGGTGAATTTGATCAATAAATATTTGTCTGCTCGCCCTTCGCTAATAGCGTATGTTTACAAGTTTCAGCACCATGCTGGTGGACAGCAGCACAGCATCATTTCTGCCCTTTTCTTCCCCATCCTGGGGTATTTATTTGAAGTTTTTAAGTCCAGTATGTTTGGCCATGTAATCCCTCGGTTAGTGAAGGGACAGATGTTTGACAGTGACACTCAACTGTTTATTACTTTTATTTCATGCGCTTATTCTATTTGTCCTTCCACACTACCCCCAGTCCCTTATAGATGCTGACTTGTCTAATTTTTGACCGCCCACCCCTGACTTGTCATGTGTTAATCTTTGCTTAAACTGCCTTGTTTAATGAATTTTGGAGTTTGTTGGATGACTGACTTGTTTGCAGGCAGATTTATATCTAACTGACTTCGGTTCCTTTCATATGTGGCGTGGCCATGGTGTGTGTTTTGGTCACGATTGTTTGGATTCATTCGCAAATTGTTATTTGGTAGGAAATGATTGTGACCACAGTATCAGCTAGTATGCGGCACAGTATTTGGACAACATGAAATTTACTAGTTCCTCAAAGGTGATTGGATGTTATTGTTCAACGGCCAAATTTCAAAGTGGCCCTCACAGTCAGAGCTTGTTTCACAGTGTTTTGTTTTCTGAAATTCAGTGCAATCGGCGTGCCGCCCTTGACCCAAAAAATTTTACTTGATGGACTCAGGAGAGAGTGATTTTTTTCCCCCTTTTCTCTTAATACAATAAATGCACTCAATCGCCTTCTTTGCGCAGAATGCAATTAATGCCAATTTTTCCCTGTTATGCATGAGCCTATTTAGGCTTCATAACTCTGTATTTGTGTCACACAGACTCAGGGAAATTATTCCAGTGAAGCAAGACATTTGGAAATTCAATTACAAAATTATTTAGGAATTAAATTTTGGAATTTACGGACGCCATCATCTTTATCCAAGCAAAGGGGTTAATAGCATGATTAGCAAAATAAAATGCTGTATTATACTGATGTACACTAAATAAAGCAATGCGCCTTAGTGAAGACAAACAAAAGAGTAAAATACGCATGCAAACCTGAGCCCAGACATAGGATGCCAGTACTGGTCTTGTTGTTACTCTTTCCATCACGTCTACTTGCGACAATCGCATTACTCATGCAATTATTATACTGTGGAAGAATCGCTCCCAGCGACAAATCACGCAAGAGGTTGTGATAGTCCTCATATGTATCACCTATGTGGGAAAAGTCTCGATCTGTGTGTTTGTGAAGGTTTTCCTATTTGCAATTTTTTCATTCTGTGTTTGCATCTACAGCAAGCCCATAATGGCAAATGCACTTCAGATCTGTCCCTAAAGATACAAAAACATGAAGAAGATCATTTTAAATACACGCTGCACTTGGAATCTGAGAGAGCATTCCACTGTCTGTTATTACGTCTCCTCCACTAAGGGAGAGGGGACATATTACTTCTGTCCTGTTTCCTGTGTGCTTGCACGTCTGTGTTGGCGTTCCCACCATTTCCAGACCATAACTCTGAAACCGCTTGATATATTTCCATGAAAATTTAAAACATTTGCACCTGGTTATGCAGACATGCCTTTTGCTATTTTGATGTTATCAAATTTTCTATTTTCTTCCTAAATGTCTGTGAACATCAATGAGGGGCAGCTGTGTTGGGGTGGGGGGAGACATTTGTTTTTTTTTTTGCCTTAAAATCGTTCAAAATTGTTCCAGCTAGAACAGCGGATAGATATTCTTTTGTATTTAATGTTCTGATTGTGTCTCTATTTGAAATATTTTCAATCTTGTACAGGTAACTGATATAATATGATAATCCACATATAAATGCGTTTCCATTTCTGTTGTATTACATCTTAAGTGATAAATAAATTAAAATGACATTATTCATGCAAATTTTAATGATGTAATACGACACAGTCATTTGGGTGAAAAAAAGCTATTAAGTATGTTTAAGCACGAATACAAATATTCCAGTTTTCTAAAGTAACATAAGATGTCGCTGTTCACCATCAGGGGAAAAATCGGTGTTTCTCATCCCTAATATTTAGTATGTTCACTGAACGGAAGGCTTCCGCATCAAACCGACACCACACAGACTGCGTTGGTCGCGGAACCGAAATCATTTTAACTCAAGCTGCTCAATCGGATTGAATTGGAACAATCACTCGCATCAGCCACACCATGGGCCGTGGGGGCTTCTCTGTTTTTGGTGCGAGTTGTTTTTTCGTTCTTTTAATAACGCCATCTTCATTTGCAGATGTGAGCTATTCTATTCCAGAGGAGCTGAAACGCGGATCAATCATTGGAAACATCGCAAAAGACCTCGGGGTTGATTTTAAAAGTCTGTCGGTTCGCAAGGCTCGTTTGCACACCGAAGGAAGCAGCAAACGCTATTGTGATATCAATCTGAATTCTGGCGATTTGATTGTGGCTGAGAGGATCGATAGAGAACAGCTTTGTGGACAAAAGGCAGTATGTAGCTTAAAATACGAGCTGGTACTTGAAAGTCCATTAGATTTACATCGTCTTATTGTGCAAATTCAAGATATAAATGACAACTCCCCTCATTTTTCAAAGGATATTATCCGACTGGAAATTCAAGAATCTGTTGATAAAGGCACCCGCTATCGGATGAATGAAGCGCACGATTCGGATATAGGACTGAACGCAGTACAAAGCTACACATTACAAAGGAATGATTATTTTGTTTTGGCCGTCCGGACGAATTTAGATGGAGGAAAATACGGTGAGTTAGTCTTAGAAAAAAAGCTGGATCGTGAGCAACAGCAAGAGGTAACATTGTTACTTACGGCACTTGACGGAGGCACTCCTCAGAAATCTGGGACTGTTGTTATTCAGGTCACTGTACTGGATACTAACGATAACACACCCGTATTTAACCAAGCCATTTATAAAGCCAGTCTTCCAGAAAACTCCGATATAGGAACTGTTGTGGTTACAGTCAGTGCCAGTGATGCAGACGACGGAGCCAATGGCGAAGTGTCCTATGAATTTAATCACATTTCCGTTGAGGCTAAGGATTTATTCAGTCTTGATCACCAAACTGGCGTAATTCGAGTGACTGGACCAATCGATTTCGAAAAAGAATCGAATTATGAAATGCGGATTGAAGGTAAAGACGGAGCTGGGCTCGCTTCGGAAACCAAAGTAGTTATCGATATCACTGACGTGAACGACAATGCACCAAATATATTTTTGACGTCACTGTCGAACTCCGTTGCTGAGAGCGCACCACCTGGTACAGAGGTTGGTATCATTAATGTTCAGGACATCGATTCTGACATTAATGGTCAGATTCAGTGTTCTATTCAAGGACACGTACCTTTTAAATTGATGCCTTCAATTAAAAACTTTTTTTCCATTGTTACAACGAGTGCTTTGGACCGGGAACTCCAGTCGGAATATAATATATCACTCACTGCTTCAGACAAAGGCTCCCCACCTTTATCCACCTTTAAAATACTGCATGTACCAATTTCAGATGTGAATGACAATCCACCAGTATTTAATGAGCAATCTTACAGCGCCTATGTGGCTGAAAATAACAAACCAGGCACCTCTATCATTTCTGTGAGGGCAACAGACCCAGACTGGAGACAGAATGGTTCAGTTTTCTATTCTCTGCTGTCCAGTGAAGTCAGTGGTGTTCCTGTGTCTTCATTTTTGTCCATTAATGGGGACACTGGTGTGATACATGCTGTTAGATCATTTGATTATGAGCAGTTCAGGAGCTTCAAAGTTTGGGTCATTGCCAGAGACAACGGTTCCCCTTCACTCAGCAGTAATATGACTGTGAGTGTGTTCATCACAGATGAGAATGATAACTCGCCACTGATATTATATCCTGCTCCGACTGGAAACTCTTTGATGACTGAAGTGATTCCAAAAGCTGCACAAGCCGGTTCCTTGGTTTCCAAGGTAATCGCAGTGGATGCGGACTCTGGACAGAATGCCTGGCTGTCCTATCAGATTCTGAAATCTTCTGATCCAGGACTTTTCACCATTGGTCTCCACAGTGGAGAGATCAGGGTGCAGCGGGACATTGCTGAATCTGACACCATGAAGCAGAACCTTGTTGTATCAGTGAAAGATAATGGACAGCCGTCTCTCTCAACAACCTGCACAGTATATTTACTGATTTCTGATGATTTGGCAGAAATACCAGAGCTTAAAGATATGTCACTTCAGGACGACAATTCCAGATTAACTTCATATCTGATCATTGCGCTGGTGTCTGTTTCCACCTTCTTCCTGATGTTCATTGTCCTCATTGTGGTTGTGAAGTTCTGCCACAGAAGAAAGCCCAGGCTGTTGTTTGACAGTGCAGTGGCCATTCCTGGTGCATATTTCCCTCCCAACTACGCGGATGTGGAGGGAACAGGAACACTTCGCAGTTCTTATAATTATGACACTTACTTAACGACTGGCTCACGCACAAGCGACTTCAAGTTTGTTCGGTCGTTTAATGACAGCACGCTGCCCGCTGATCAGACACTGAAGAGGAGCCCACTTGACAGCAGTGAGCAGGGTCAAACTACAGGGGATGGATCACAGTTCTCTACATTGGTAAATAAAGTTTTCTTTAATATATCCAAATTATAATAACTTCTTTTTTGGGGATTAATGACTTTGTATAAAGAATGGATTTTTTTCATTTGGATGTATTAGTCTATTACATAATTATTTTGACATTGAGAATTTTTATAGTTTTGGCTCAATGCATCACCCCTGTTGATTTGAGGAAAAAAAAATTAAACTATCAAATTAAATTTGAGAAGTAGTGCATCTTTGTTTCATTTTTCACTGTAATTCATTATTTTTTGGCTTTTGAGTTTTAAGGACTGTACTGTTGACTTTTGAAAGTCCAGATATCAGATTTTTTAAAATATTTTTAATTTAATTCTTTTTTTACGATCACCTAAATTTTCTGAGAAGCGTATGACAGAAATACATGCTTTTGCATCCTGAATTGTAAATGATAAATAATCAGACTAGCTAACTTGTCCGAGACATTCACCCTATGTTAGCTATTCAAATGTTATTTTACCCCCTCAGGAGATTACCCTTTTGGTTTGTGATCATTTGTACACAGTTTTGGCATCATGTCAGTATTGTGGTCAGTGACTGAGTTTTAGGTGTGCATATCTCATTCAAGTAGTTGTGGGATGGGTTACAGTTTAGGTCCTCTTTTCTTATTTAGGGTCCACTCACCTTCGCTGTCTGTGATCGCCTTACCATTGGGGGTACCTCATAACTTGCTGTGCCTGTTGAGTGTTGTTTATGACTAGAATGAGAATCAGGTTGCTCATTGCCCAGAGATGAGTTTTGGAAACCCATTTCTGCTGGTAACACTTGGAAAAATGCAAGCTGTGCTCTGTCCAAAAAGCTCCTGTTCCATGCAGTTCTTCTAATAAAATGCTTCAATTAACCAAAACTAATAGCAGCGATCACTAGCTTGTATGGGGTCAGTGTCGGGCTGATATTGTCATTTTGTTTTCCTTAAGTGATTTACAATGATCAGCCATAACATTATGACCATCTGCTTTATATTGTGTGGGTCCACATTTTGCTGCCAGAACAGCCCTGACCTGTTGAGGCAAGGACTCCACTAGACCTCTGAAGATGTGCGGTGGTATCTGGCACTAAGACGTGTACAGCAGATGCTTTAAGTCCTGTAAGTTGCGAGGTGGGGCCTCCATAGATTGGACTTGTTTGTCCTGCACATCCCACAGAAGTTCAGCTGGATTGAGATCTGGGGAATTTGGAGGCCAAATGAACACGTTTAACTTTTTGTGTTCCTCAAACTATCCCTAAACCATTTTTGCAGTGTGGCAGGGCATGATATTCTGCTGAAAGAGGCTACCACCATAAGGGAATACAGTTTCCATGAAAGGGTGTACTTGGTCTACAACAATGTTTAGGTTGGTGACGTGTCAAAGTCACATCCATGTGAATGGCAGGACCAGGTTTACCAGCTGAAAATCTCCCAAAGCATCTGACTGCCTTTGCAAGTTTGCCTTCTTCCTATAGTGCATCCTGGTGCCATGTCTTCCTCAGGAAGGCAGTGCAAATGCACTCAGCCATCAACATGGTGTGTAAGAATATAATCCATCAGACCAGGCCACCTTCTTCCACTGCTCCATGGTCCGGTTCTGAACCTCACCGCGCCCATTGTAGGCACTTTCAGCAGTGGACAGGGGTCAGCACGGGCACCCTGACTGGTCTGCGGCTATGCAGCCCTGCTCGCAACAAACTACGATGCACTTTGTCCTCTGACATCTTTCTAACAGAACCAGCATTAATTTTTTCAGCTGTTTGAGCTACAGTAGCTCCCCTGATGGATTGGACTGCATGCGCCAGATTTCGCTCCCGATACACATCAGTGAGCCTTGGTCATTCATGACCCTTTTGTCGGTTGACCTGATTTTCCTTCTTTGGTCCACTTTTGGGTGGTGTTGACCACTGCGGACCAGGAACAGCCCACAAACACAGCAGTTTTGGAGATGCTCTAACCCAGTTGTCTAGCCATCCCAATTCAGCCCATGTCAAATTCGCTCACATTCTGAAGCTTGCCTATTTTTTCCTGCTTCCAACACATCAACTTTAAGGGCAATGTATTCACTTGCTGCCAAACATATTCCACTCATTGACAGATGCAAGTGTGATGAGATAATCAGCGTTATTTCTTTTACCTGTCTGTGGTTATAATGTTATGGCCGATCAGTGTATGATGGTCCTCAAATTGTTCAAAAGATTGAGATGTGAACAGTGATGTTTACTCTTTTGCAGATAGCAGAGTACCCCTAATGTATTTGAAGTGGGCCAATCCTTACTGAGAAAGATTTATATAAAACTATAATGACTACAGTCATTTAGATTGTGTTTTCTCCAATGATTGTCTGAATTAGATGATTGACTTCATTGCTTGTGAGCTGATAGTCTGGAAATTAACAAGATGGGTCAAAATTTATTTTTCAAAATCAGATACTATTTTGATACTGTCTCACTCGTACATTGTGACTGAGTCTTTGGAAAATGTTTTCACTCCACTGGTGAATTTCCATTTCAGCACCATACTGGTGGACAGCAGTCTTCCTGTTTGGCAGTTTTATATCAGTTTACCCCATTCAAGCGTTTTCCCTCTCAGCTGGTTGCAGTAAATTCTCTCATAATAATTTGACTGACAAAAAATGGACAAAAATTAAACGTCACACTTTTTACACTGTGATGATAGCATTTGACAGTAGGTTGACACAGTGGCCTCAGAGCCTTGTGTGTGGAGTTTGTGTAGTCTATCTGTACGCCAACAACCTTTCCCCGTGTACTTTAGAGTCCTCTTACCGTTCCACAACATGCAGTAGGTTGACTGCAAACTCAAAATATCACATGGCTTTGATTTCCTAAACAATGTTTGTGCCCTATGATGGATTTCTGTTGCAGTCATCTGTGAAGTGTTTTTGTGGACGTCCGTTGCTGTCATCTCATTTGAAATTGGCGTATATGTTCAATAAATGACTTACCTCACAGTCCCAAGTACATTAAGTGTATCAAATAATGTGTTGTCATAGTGTTTTCAGGGTACACTGGAAACCAAGATAAGGTTGTGAAGTCAAATGTTCAGGCAAGGTAGTCTTAGTGCTGGAGGAGAGGGCGCTGGGGTCTTTTGTTAAGCTGCAGGCTCGGTCTTCCTCTGTTTCTGACTCTAGAACAGAAAGGACACATTAGTTTGTGAACTAACAGACCTAGGCCTGCCACCTGTCTGCACTTGGCTGGGCCCTTTGTAGGCAGGCAGCCAATCAGGTGGATGAGCTGCAGCTGTTCCCCTGTGCTGAGGCAATAGACTGTCTGAATGAGGCTCCTGCCTCTGTCCAGGCTTGAGTGGGGAGGAGTGGTGCTGAACTGTCTTGGAGTTGTGGTGGTGCTGTCCCTGGTCCTGAAGTCTCCTCCTGTGAGACTAGGGAACAGACATAGGCGTGGCCCATGTGCGGGGATTCCTATCCCTGCGCCACAGGATACTATATATAATCACAGTAAGTTGGGAAGGTGTGGCAATGGCAACTCATTTGTGCAGCCATATTAGATCTTGAAGGTCACCCAGGACAGACTGACTGTTGCGTTCGCTAGGTTGCGGGTGAGACACGGGAAAGTCAGGGATGATTAGTGATTAATTCCGCACAGGTGAACAAGTGGGATGTTAACTTACCTGATTGAAGCACGGGCCAGTAAACAATTGAAACGTAGATCAGTAATCCCATAGAAAGTAAGAATCTGATAATGAATGAGCACGGGTTATAAGCGGGAGCGAGCACTAGTTTTGGCATGTCGTTTCGTCAGGAGAGGTGCGCCACCGGTAAGCTGCTGTTTCCATTCATTGAGCTGCGGTTTAAGTTTGTCTATTTGTGTTGCCGCCGTGCTGCCGCGGTGTATGTGTGCGGTTCATATGCTTGATAACTGTTACTTTGGTCACGCTGATAAAACATTGTTAGCGGTCTGATGTGTTACGTATCCGTGATGTGTAACGTATCCGTGTCTAATGTTTGAATTGTAGCGCTTTCACTGTCACATGAGTATACTTCCTGTTTTGTGGTGCTGGTTGGGTGACGTAGTTGCTTGTAATTGGCTATCTTCCTGCTCACAATGCAGGCTGGGTAATGTAGATAATCGCTTTAGACTACTAATGAATTGCTATTCTCAGCTTTACTACTTAAAACTACACTCACTGGTTGCATTTAGGCCATCACTTTTGGGCTATTGGTTTAATGTGTTATATTAGTGATGCAATGTGGCCGGTGTGGCAATACAATGTTTAGTGTTTAATGTGCTTTGATTGGCCATTCAATTAATACACTGATTATATTGTAATGCTTATTCTAATGCTTATTAATACTGATTATTGTGGTTTATGAATATATATTTATATGAATTCATATAGAATATTTATATTTGTGTGTTTCATATGGATATATTTGTATATTTAGAATTTATACAGTATTATGCATATATGGCTTTCAATATTGCTGTTACATCATAGCCTTTCTATTCTATAGGTTTATAACCTGCTATTTGTGGCTGTTATCTGTGGATTAAACAACTTTATTCAGAAAATCAATCAAAGTGAATAAAGACCACAAAGAGTTATAACAACATGTCCTCTCCTGGCGCCCCGTTCAGTGGGGAGAATCTTAAAGAACCGAACACTGACTAAGGCCTATTTCACATGTCCAGTGCTTAATAGTAACATTGTGTGTTGTTTGGCTTATTAGAAAAAATTGTTTTGCCTTGAAAGTGTGGTAAAATCTGAGTCAATATTGAAATAAATCCTGAAAATATATTTTCCTTTACCTTTCTCATAGCTCACTGGCATATGTGTGACTGGCTAGTTCCATGTGCACTGCCTGGCCAGAAAAAAAAGGTCAAAATTAGGATTTAAGTAAATGCTTATGAGCCCATGAATTATTTTTGCGGTGATGTGTTTATTTTGACCCTATCTGATGCACTGTGTGGATTTTCATTTCTAAAAGAGCCAAGTTGTAAGGTGTGTCCCTTGGTCATGAAAAAGATGTGACTGTGTATAGGAAGGGGGGAAATCATTGGCCTGTATTAAGCAAAGAAAACCACTTAGCAGATTGCTGAGATCACTAGGATTGGGTTTAGTGCTACCCAATACATTATAAACTGCATTAGGTATTTGGATTGTGCTGCGGAAGGCTTTACAGAGCGTTTAAACTCTCTTGGCATCAAAATGGGAATAATTTAATGCAACTCTGATCTGAAATAAATGCTGTAATATTGCACAAGATTGTGGAAACATTGCTGTGACAAAATCACGCTGCAATCAAAAAACAAAGGCAGTCCATCAAAATAGTAAGAGTGTGGGTCTTTTTTTGGCTAGTCATTGAATGAATGTGATACTTGAGTAACTTTAACAGTTAGTGATGGAGTATCAACAGATCGGGATTCATTCATTCCAATCACTGAGCCCTCTATATAAGCAATTATTTTGATTCTTTCTCATAAGCAGTTTTGGGCAAACAGGTACGTATTTGAAAGAATTTAATCCAGTAAATTTCTTACAATGCATTGAGATTTCATAGCATTGGGTATTTTAGAAAGGACAAAATTGATATTTTGTGTGATTATTCGCTTTTGTTGGAAACATGTCTTGCATGAATTTCCAGGGTGTATTCAGGAATGTTTAATTTTCCTTAAAATATGAAACAAAAGGCACTAAAATTTTGTTTATGAAATGCGTATTTGGCCCATCCTAGTTATGGTTAACTGTAATCATTTAATGCTCATGAAAAGTTTGTTAACATCACAAAAGTTTGTTACATGGCTGTTGATATACATGACACAGTATCGGCTGGTTCAATGTTTCTACCAACAATTAAGAGTGCTTTTCTTGAATTGATCAATTTAGAAATTCTGCACTTGCTTGTAAAGTCTTTTGGCATACCTTTTGATCTGTGGTATTGTGGGATACACAAAACAGCCGCTATTTGTTCTACATCATGTCAGACAAACTGACCTCCTTTAATGAGATGCTGCAGCACCTTTGAATTATATTTTAGTTTATTCTTCCCAATTTCTGTCAGCAGGATTGTCTTGTCAGTTATATTCCTCCCAGACTTCTACACGGAGCAGTGCAGTCACTCTGGAGGATTAAAACTAATGAACTTCATATTATATAATCTCGCATACTACTGGTATGTAATGAGGTATATTACTCATCCCATAAAGCCTGGGTTGTCATTGAGATTAACTGGAAAATCTCTGAATGTCATTAATGCAGTCAAATATGTGCTGATTAATCTTGTCAGGAAAACAATATGAATTGATATAATGTACTCATAACTCACAATTTACTGCTATATTATACAATTGTTGCATATAGAAAACAAATCCATACAAAATATATATTTAAGGTGCCACCAGAATGCAGCATATGGCTCTCGTTATTCAGCCTAGTCAACACAAATCATTTACACATATTAGAAATGTCCAGCAAGTTGTGTGATTAAGCAGTTTTCAGTGCGTTTATAAACAGGCAAATGAAACTCTGACTGTTTACATCATAGGAAATTGTGTTTAGAACAAAAATGTGTGTTCCATCAAGGCAATGTCATGGTAACGGAATTACAAAACCCAAAACCAGTGAAGTTGGCACGTTATGGAAATCGTAGATAATTGTAGATTTCCAAATCCTTTTCAACTTGTATTCAATTGAATACACTGCAAAGACAAGATGTTTAATGTTCAAACTGAGAAACTTTTTTTTTTTTTTTTTGCAAATAATCATTAACTTAGAATTTAAAGGCAGCAACACATTGCAAAAAAGTTGGCACAGGGGCCTTTTTGCCACTGTGTTACATCGGCTTTCATTTTAACGACATCCCAAAGAAAACCTTTGGGATCTGAGGAGACCAATTTTTGAAGCTTTTCATGTGGAACTCTTTTCCATTCTTGCTTGATGTACAGCTTAAGTTGTTCAACAGCCCGGGGTCTCCGTTGTTGTATTTTACGCTTCATAATGCGCCACACATTTTCAATGGGAGACAGGTCTGGACTACAGGCAGGCCAGTCTAGTACCCGCAGTCTTTTACTACGGAGCCATGCTGTTGTAACACATGCAGAATGTGGCTTGGCATTGTCTTGCTGAAATAAGCAGGGGCGTCCATGAAAAAGACGTTGCTTGGATGGCAACATATGTTGCTCCAAAACCTGTATGTACCTTTCAGCATTAATGGTGCCTTCACACATGTGTAAGTTGCCCATGCCTTGGGCACTAATACACCCTCATACCATCACAGATGCTGGCTTTTGAACTTTGCGCCTATAACAGTCCGGATGGTTCTTTTCCTCTTTGGTCCGGAGGACACGACGTCCACAGTTTCCAAAAACAATTTGAAATATGAACTCGTCAGACCACAGAACACTTTTCCACTTTGCATCAGTCCATCTTAGATGAGCTTGGGCCCAGCAAAGCCGGCGCCGTTTCTGGGTGCTGTTGATAAATGGCTTTCGCTTTGCATTGTAGAGTTTTAACTTGCACTTGCAGATGTAGCGACGAACTGTAGTAACTGACAGTGGTTTTCTGAAGTGTTCCTGAGCCCATGTGGTGATGTCCTTTACACACTGATGTCGGTTTTTGATGCAGTACCGGTCTTTGGTCTTTACAGTCCCTCCCCTTTCTAATTCTTTCACCTCCACCTTAATGGGCCACAGGAGGAACCCATTAGGGTGGAGGTGTTAGCAGAGTATGAAGCTGCCAGCCCTGTTGCTGCTACATTTTTTCTTTCTTTTCTCCTAGTTTGTTTGCTGCTCCATGTTATTTTTAAACCTGCTTTTTTGGATTTTGTTTGAATTAAATTCAGTTTCTTTACTCTGGTCTTGGCATTTGAGTTTGTCCTTTTTTTCTTGGCCCATGGTTTAAGTGCCTGCCTGCTTTTGGCATCCGGCGGGAATAATACCATGACGTTTATTCTGAGCAAAGACTATCAATGTTTTATCCCACCTAGACTCAACAAGCTTCACTGAGTAACTGACCGCAAGGGCCACAAGCCATGCTTTCACAATCTAAAACCCCTTATAACATTCACACATTACACATGTTGTACAACCCCAATTCCGAAATACTTGGGATGAAGTGTAAATTGTGAATAAAATCAAAATGAGCTAATATGTTATTTACAATAGAACACGGATAACATTTCAAATGTTGAAACTGAGACATTTTGCATTTTTATCCACGAAATGAGCTTATTTCAAATTTTATGGCTGCAACATGTCTCAAAAGGTTGGGACACAGACAAAAAAAGGGCTGAAAATGCAATTAATATATAAGAGAATCAGCTGAAAGAACATTTAGCAAGTAATTAAGTTAACTGGCATTAGGCGTGTAACGTGATTGGCTCTGAAATGGATGTCTTAGAGAGGCTGAGTCTCTCAGAAGTAAAGATGGCCAGAGGCTCTCCAACCTGTGAAGACTTGCACAAAAAAATTGTGGAATACTTTAAAAACAATGTTCTTCAATGTCAAATTGCAAAGACTTTGAAGGTGTCATCATCGACAGTACATAACATCAAAAGATTCAGAGAATCTGAAAAAATCTCTGTGCGTAAGGGACAAGGCCCGAAGAACTTTACTGGATGCCCGCGATCTTCTGGCCCTCAGATGCCACTGCATCACTCACCAGCATGATTCTGTCATTAACATTATTAAATCGGCCCAGGAATACTTCAAGAAACCACTGTCTGTAAACACAGTCCGACATGCCATCCACAGATGCCTCCCAAAACTCTATCATGCAAAAAGAAAGCCAATGTTGAGCATGATCCAGAAGCCCAGTCGTGTTCTGTGGGCCAAGGCTCATTTAAAATGGACTGTAGCAAAGTAGCAAAGTGTATTTGGTCAGACGAGTCCAAATTTGAAATTTTTGTCGGAAATCATGGGCATCGTGTCCTCCGGCTAAAGAGGTGAAAGACCACCCCTCCTGTTATCAGTGTTCAGTTCAAAAGCCAGCATCTCTGATGCATTACTGCATATGCATTACTGCATATGGTGTGGGACACTTGCATGTTTTAAAAAGCACCGTGAATGCTGAAAGGTATATAAAGGTTTTAAAGCAACATATGCTCCCCTCCAGATGACATCTATTCCAGGGAAGGCCTGGTGTACTTCAGCAGTACAATGCAAAACCACATACTGCAGCAATTACAACAGCTTGGCTTAGTAGAAGAGTCCGTGCGCTGAATCGGCCTGCCTGCAGTCCTGAGATCAAATTCCATGGCTAAACTCAAGAAACTTGTCTCCTCAATGCCCAGACGCCTCCACTTTGTGTTAAAAAGAAGAGAGTATGCTACACTATGGTAAACAGGCCCCTGCACCAACTTATTTGAGACCTGTAGCAGCCATCAAATTTTAAATGAGCTCATTTTGTGGATAAAATTTTTTTATTTCTCATTTCCAACATTTGCTATGTTATCTCTGTTCTATTGTGAATAAAATACTGGCTGGTGTGATTTGAAAGTCATTGCGTTTTGATTTTATTCACAATTTACACTTTGTCCCAGCTATTTTGGAATTGGGGTTGTACAAAGAGATGCTGTCTTAGTAAATACAATTCCAGGTGGCACAGGATGATGGTAAAAGTGATGATGAAGAAGACCCCATACTACAGAACAAACATTCATTCATACCCATCCCCAGCAGATGCTACTCCTTAACCAAATTATACTATAAATTCCTGCTAATCCTTGAATGAATCATTACAGAAACTTAACTCACAGGAAGAAACGCTCAACTATAGATGTCCAAGACAATAAACGACTATGCCCCATAAAGTCCTCATGCCACCTCGTGCCATATTCTGTTTTTCACAGGCTTTCAGAATAATTCTGTAATTCCATTACTGGTGTAATTCCGTTACCACAAATTTTCCAGGATTACATCTAAGTATTAGAGGGTTAATGTCTAAAATTCAGTATAAGCATAAGAAGGAGGAGAATTCTGAATCACAGTAAAATAAATGCAGGAATGAGATGATGAAGAGAACTATACTGCAATTTGGGTAACGGAATTACGTCGAAAAATGACAAATTTCACAATGAGCCACTGGAATTGTGTGTTTCAATTTCCTGCGATGACTTACAGTCTGAAATACTTTGGCTACTAATGTATGGAAATACAGTAAAAACTAGGAAATAACTAAATATCGAGGGCTGACTGCAATAAACAGTTATGTCCAATATATAACATCTGGACATAACTGTTTATTACAGTCAGCCCTCGATATATTTTAGGAGTTGTCAGCTTTTGAAAAATAACCTTTGATCCTTGTCCAGGAGCTAAAAAAAAAAACAAAATTCAAATCTAAATTTTGAGAAGATCATCAAAGATATTTTAAAACGGTTTTCAGTGTGAGATTTGGTAATGAGTCATCTACATGAAAACCTATATATTTCTAATATAAAACACTTTTTAAAAAGTGTTTTTTTTTCCTGAAGCTGTTGCTGCCATCAACACTAATAAAATACCTGTATAATTTATTTAAATCAAGCCACTGCATTTTGGTATTTAGCATTTTTAGTTCTATCTTTTTAACATTGTTATTATTGTATTTATTTATATTACTAAGTGTGTAATGTGATGCATGTGTGACTTAAGCACTTTACTGGAGCAGCACTCAATTTCATTGTATTTTCTTTATACGCAATGACAATAAAGTCATTCTGATTCTGATTCTGAAAAATTGCTGCTTTAGCATGGACTTTGAATAATCAACTCTGAGGTGAAATGGCCATGCCAGTTTACCACAAATATGGATATTGAACTGCATTGCTGTGCAGAGGGGTTACTGACTGTGGTTTTCTAGTTGAATAAATTATCCCTTTATTTCTTGAGTCAAGAGTAATGCTTCCTTTGATGTACCTTGTCTAACAATTAAACTGTTTCTTTTCCCCTTTTTTCCGTGTCATCTCTTCTGCCTCTGACTGAATGTCGTCCATTCGACTAAAGGTAAGGAGACATTTATTCTTCTCTTTGCTCAGCTGTGCATACGCACAAATTACTGTTTTGAGTGTGGGTAAATGAGTGGCTTGAGATGAGTCTCTATATATTCTAGTATGCCAACACCTTCGCAGAAAAGTGTGTGATAAAATTGAATTAAGAAATATTTCTTGAGTATTTTCACTACACGTTTTTCACGTTTTAATTCTTTTTATTATTTTTATTATTATACAATGCTTATTCTTTTGTCTGGTCTTAGAAGATTTTTGTGACGTGTATCTTTTGGTTGGAATGCAATGACATCATTCTATGCAAACAAGATGTGCGGTCAACAAGGGATGGTTCAGCATTAAAAGAGAGAGATTCTGTATGTGGCGGAAAGGGATTTTTCTGGGGAGATGCAATGCATTGATAAAGAACTACTTCATTAACTGTGCGAAAGGAGCAATTCTGATGGGCAGGTTTGCTGAGAATTTTGAGTAGTCATGTTGTTTCACATACAGTGAGGCATGTATATATTTGAAAAGTGGCACATTTTTAAAGGGTGGCTGGTTGGTAAGTGTGAGGGTTCACTCCTTATGGATGCAAATGCACTCACATCCAAGGTGGCGGCGTGCAATTCAACATAATGTGTATGCAAGGGTGGATAAAATATCAGAAGCACTCCTGGAAAATGGCTATAATTTTGAAGTCTTGGGTAGCAATAACAGACTTGCCTACACTGGTTATTCCTGTTGAAATGAATGTCCATTATCAGCGTGTATCTGATTAAGGGATTCTAACCTGCAGCGCTTTGCTGCGTGCGTCCTCAAGGCAGGACACAGACTCTAGCAGAGCTCAAATGTGGTGCTTCGGTCATGAAAAAGGTAACAGTATTTAGCATGGCGAGGGGAACTGTGCCAAAAATGATCAAACTTGTGCCAATTACCAACAGCAGCATTTTACTGTAAAAAAATGCAGCCATATTAAGTTATGTGAACTTATTTCTTCTCTTTAACTCCAGTTGTCATTACAGGTTTTAGAAATTGAACTCAGGTCTATGGGTTTTCGAAAGTTAAAGTTGTTCACTGTCTTCACTTATTGTGAGTTGAAAAAAAGCTCATCTCTAAGGTGAGTTAACTCACATTTAGTGGAGTTCACTAACATTTTAAGGCAGCTTGTGAACTTTCCTAAATAAGTTTAACCTGCTTGAAATTTGGTATCCATGGAGCTACAGCTCTGGAACCACCGAATGCAATCAATCCAAATCTGAACCAATTGCTATGACAACAGTATGTGAGCCACATCAAGCTGTTGCAAATGGCCACATTTTCAACGATTGGTACATGTCCCCTGTACTTCAGTATGGATTCAACCATGTAGAAATGACAGTCCTTTAAATTAAAATTATGCTTCTGTCCAAATATTTTTTTTTTATACCTCACTAAACAAATGGTCAGATGCAGTGGTATTGTGAAGATAATAGGAAGGTATACTAAGTATACCCACTTCTTTTTCTGTCAATTTACAGTATGATCACCTAGCAGCCAATAAGCCACTGAAATACGCGGAGAATGTATCCACTTTCTCCTTAGTGCTTACCCATCTACCTAATAAAGTGCACCCACTTCTTCAGGGACCACCACATGACTGGTCAGATCTAATTTTTATGGTAGTGCAGCTGGACTGCGAAGAAGGGAAGGAGAAAGGAAAGGGGAGAGAAAGGGAGAACCAGGACTGAGTGTGAGTGGCGCAGTTTAGTTGAGGAGTAAAAACAGAGTGACTGGGTGCGACATGATAATGAGTTGTGTTGAATGTCATTTTTGCATAGTTTACATAGTTTATATTTTGAGATGGTTTTATTCAAGTTCAGCTTCTTTTTTAACACATAATTGGTGTAATGAATACAGCAGTTTACTTGACTTGTTTAATGGTTTGACTGCCTTGCTCTGAAACTGTAGAGTCTGTATATTCAGTATATTCTTTATTGCATTGCTCTGATGCACACAGTTATAACGTTTCATGTAATTGCATTGCACTGCATTTATTGAATGGGAACAGGTATACTGAGTAATTTACGAAGGGTTCCTGTATGCCCCCGTTCCCACACATCCCTATATGGGCACCATTGACGCTCATCTCATTCGAGGGAGGGAGAGACACTGAGCAGATTTTGCTGTTTGAACTCGGAGTGTCGCTGTTGATCAACAAGACTCTTTATTGCTTTCCAAAGGCTTATGCTCCTCCTTTTCTTTTCCTCTTACAATGAACGAGATGTGGTAAGACTCGTCTCTTCTGTCCGCTTTTTATTTTAAAGACTTCTGAATTCATGTTCCAATTTGTTATTTTTTAAAGATACCTATCAGAGGAAGTTGTGTTATCAAGGTAGATGCTTGTTATCTGCTCGCCGTTACAAGAAAATGGACCAGCTTCTATGCGTCAGAGGAAAGATTTCCACGCGGCAAGTGCTATTTTCAATCACGCTAATTTGCATTGTAGACGTTTTGTATGCGCAGATTCGGTACTCTATTCCAGAAGAACTGCCAAAGGGATCAATTGTCGGAAATTTTGCCAAGGATTTGGGGGTTGATGTCCAAAGAATGATCGACGGTAAAGCCCGCATCGTTGCTAGCTTGAACATTCAGTATATTCGGCTTGATGTTGACAAAGGAGAGCTGACGGTGATGCAGAGGATAGACAGGGAGAGGCTTTGTGAGCAGACTGTTCCGTGCTCGATTAGTTTCGAGTTGGTTTTAGAGAACCCTTTGGAAATGTATCAGACTACAGTTGAAATTCTTGATATTAATGATAACCCTCCGGTGTTTCACCGAAAAGAAATTAGATTGGAGATCAGTGAACTGGCCGTGCCGGGTGCCCGCTTTCTCTTAGATAATGCTATAGATCCAGATGTGGGTATAAACAGTCTTAGGAGCTACTCTCTCAGCCCTCGAGATCATTTCGATTTGAAAGTTAACAACAGGCCTGACGGAAGCAAGTACGTAGAAATGATTTTAAAGGCACCTCTTGACTGGGAGAGAGAGCGCGAGCACTCATTGTTGTTGACTGCTGTGGATGGTGGCAGTCCACAGAGATCCGGCTCGCTTAGAGTGCATGTAACTGTTCTTGATGCAAATGACAATGCTCCCGTCTTTAGCCAAGCTATTTATAAAGCAAGTATAGAGGAAAATGCAGCGATAGGCACGTCAGTAACTGAGATAAACGCAACAGATGCAGATAAAGACGGCAACTCTAAAATAACGTATTCTCTAGCACATTTGTCAAATCAAGAAGGGGAATTGTTTGTAATTGATTCTATTTCTGGAGAAATTAAAGTAAAAGGTCATATTGATTATGAGACGGTAAAACTGTATGAAGTGAATGCACAAGCGAAAGACCAAGGGGATCTCACTGATTCTTGTAAAATTCTTATTGAGATTACTGACGTAAACGATAATGCGCCGGTCATTTCGATTACTTCTGTCTCTAACCCTATACCGGAGAGCGCGTCACCTGGCACCGTTGTTGCTATTATTAATGTGCAAGACATGGACTCCGAAGAAAATGGCGAGATTTTGTGCGCTATTGGCCCCAACTTGCCTTTCAAGATTAAAAAATCTCTGTCCAGTTATTACAGTTTACTGACTGATGCGGTTCTAGATCGAGAAAAATATTCAAGCTATAATATAACCATCATTGCCACGGATGGAGGGACACCCCCTCTCACGAGCAGATACAAAATTTTTTTGCAGCTGTCTGATGTAAATGACAATGCTCCTTGCTTCGAAAGAACCGACTATGTCACTTCCGTGCTCGAAAATAATTCTCCTGGTTCGTCGATATTTGTGCTGCAAGCGAGAGATGATGACTGGGGACCAAACGCTCGTATATCTTACTTCCTTGAGGATATGGACGTAAATGGTTCACCGGTTTCATCGTATATTTCTGTCAACTCAGACACAGGTGTCATTTACGCTTCGAAAGCCTTGGATTATGAACAAATCAAACGGTTTCAAGTTCATGTTATCGCTCAGGATGGAGGCTCTCCGCCGCTGAGAAATAACGCAACGTTGACCATCTTGATTCAAGATCAAAACGATAATGCACCGCAGATTCTGTATCCACTGCAAACTGGTGGGTTTTCAATGGCCGAAATGGTGCCTCGTTCAGCAGAAGTTGGCTATCTGGTTGCCAAAGTAGTCGCTATCGATGTGGACTCCGGACAGAATGCATGGCTTTCATATACGCTCCTGAAAGCGACAGACAGAGCACTGTTTGAGGTGGGTTTGCAGAACGGCGAAATTCGAACTTTACGTCAGGTCACTGATAAAGATCCTGTGAAACAGAGACTTACTGTTGCTGTACAGGACAACGGAGAGCCCTCTCGTTCAGCTACAGTGAATGTCAATGTGGCTGTGGCGGATGGCTTTGCCGAAGTGCTCTCGGAATTCACAGATTTTACGCACGAAAAGGATTATAATGATGATTTGACTTTTTATTTAGTCGTGGCTTTGGCGGCGGTTTCCTTCCTGTTCATTTCGACTTTAGTTGTCATAATATCAATAAAAATTTACAGATGGAGACAATCTAGAATCTTGTATCAGTCCAGTCTCCCAGTCATTCCATATTACCCACCCCATTACGCAGACGCTGGGGGTTCCGGAACTCTAAAGCACGTTTACAATTACGAGGTGTGCAGGACCACTGACTCAAGAAAGAGTCACCTTACACCCGTCAGTCAGAGCCTCATGAGTATTGGTATTGATGGTACAGAGACGATGCCGGAGGAAACGACTTTATTCCAGGGCATAGATCAACAAACTTTGGTAAGTAAATTTGTATATAAACTATTGATGTTTTCCGTAGTTTCCCGTGTGTATATGGTGCTGCGCGCATAGTGAGTTGTCATAACGTTGTCAAAATGGTGTTTTTCCTGTGTCGCAGTGATTTTCGTCCTGACTAAGCATTTGTGCATCATCTTGCTCCCGTAAATGTGGATGCACTTGTATTTATAGATATCACTTTGCATTTCTTTTACCACTATTTAACCAATGTTCATTCCTGTGGTTTGTCAGTGGTATTCTGATGTGTTGCTGTTCGCTTCCATGGTGCTGAAATGTTTCAGGTCTTTGTGGCCTTGGAGATACACTAATCTGACCTTAATTAAATTATTAAATATTCCCATAATATTCGGATTGTCAAAATATTGGGTTAATACTTACCAAAATATTTCAAAATATTTCATTCTTGAATATTTTTTATTATACATGTCTCACTCATAGGCATCACCAGACATTGGCAGGTGATGCGCTGTCAATTCTGCGCTTTCATTCCTCCAGTTTCCTCTTCAGCACGGAAAATACATGCTCAGTTCAGATCTAGGGATTGACTCTGCCAACAGCACCAAAATAAGTAGAAATATGTCTGTCCAATGAATTATGGTTAAAACTGTATTTTTATTATATATTCTATGAGGAGTGGATGGGGAAGTGGCATTTAATTTCGTGGCTGTAATGCTCCTGAAATTCTGCGAGTGCCGCTGTCGGTTAACCTGATGGAGCTGTTCTTAGCTGGACCGCCCCCTCTCTATGTAATGGGCGAGACTCACAGTCCGATTGCGGCATATTCTAGTGTAAGGAAGAAAAAGCGTGAGCGGAGTGGTTCATGTCTTCGATACCATTTTTCGTTGATAATACAAGGCATAAATTGCAGTTCCAGAGGGTTATCATCTGGATTTTATTGAAGTTCACATCACCCTCTTGGAATAATCGGATATAACTGGATTTTGAAATGTTGTTCCGTGAGGTCCTTATTTTGCGGCTATGGCAAATAGTCGTCGCAATTCTTTGTTTGCTTACCAAAGAATTGGTTGATGGGCAAATTCGATATTCTATTCCTGAGGAAATGGTTAAGGGTTCTTTTATTGGCAACATCGCAGAGGATTTAGGACTGAGCGTGAAACGTTTGGTGAGTGGTCGGGCTCGTGTTTTAACCCGAAGCAATAATCAGTACGTGGACTTGAATTTGGATAAGGGGATTTTAGTTGTGAATGAAAGAATTGACAGAGAGCAATTGTGCGGCCTTGTTTCACCTTGCAGTTTCAATTTTGAACTAATACTGGAAAATCCAATTGAGCTGCATCGTATAGTTGTAGAGGTGCTGGATATAAATGACAATGCTCCTGTCTTTCAAGTGAAAGATTTAACGTTAGAAATAATGGAGTCGTCTCCCCCGGGCACGAGATTCGCACTGCAGAGCGCAGTCGACTCCGATGTGGGTGTTAACACGCTGCAAAGCTACACACTGAAACCTACTAACCATTTCATTTTAAAGTTGCACAGTCAATCTGATGGCAGTAAATACGTTGAGATGATTCTCCAGAGCCCTCTCGATAGAGAAAAACAGCACGAGCTTACTCTATCGCTAATCGCTTCAGACGGCGGTAACCCACAAAAGTCGGGTGCTGTAAAAATAAATATTGTTGTCCTAGATGCAAATGATAACGCCCCTGTATTCAGCCAAACCTTGTATAAGGCGTCTGTATTTGAGAATGCGCCAATAGGAACCGTAGTTGTCACAGTCGCAGCGACTGATGCAGATCAAGGATCAAATAGTCGTATCGCGTACTGTTTCACGCAGGTCACTTCCGCTGAATTGGAAATTAACGAGCAAACTGGAGAAATTAGGGTTGTAGGGCCAATCGATTTTGAAAAGACTAAACTTTTTGATATTAATATACAAGCAAGGGACGAAGGCGGGCTTACAGACTCAAGTAAAATTGTAATTGATGTTATCGACGTAAATGATAACAAGCCCGTGATATCAGTAATGTCATTCTCAAATGTAGTGCCTGAAGATACAACTGTCGGTACTACAGTTGCTGTCATTAATGTGGAAGACACGGATTCTGGAAAAAACGCCCAGATTCAGTGCAGTATTAATAATGGTATACCATTTAAAATAATCTCATTTCTGACAAACTATTACACATTGCTCACCGACGACGCTTTAGACAGAGAGGAAACGGCGGTATATGTTATAACCATTACCGCTGTTGACAGTGGCTCGCCTAATCTCTCCAGCAATAAAACAGTCACAATAAATATATCCGACGTTAATGACAACGCCCCGATATTTTCGAAGAGTAAGTACACTGCAAACGTGATAGAAAATAATGCCCCTGGTCTCTCTATCATGTCAGTAACGGCGAAAGATTCGGACTGGAACCAAAATGCTCGAATCGCTTATTTGCTTCAGGACAAAGCCATCAACGGAGCAGTCGCTTCCTCTTATATTTCCTTGAATGCAGATAATGGAATTATTAGTGCTGTGCGCTCATTCGATTTTGAACAGCTTAAGAGCTTCCGAATTGAAATCTTGGCTCGCGATGGTGGCTCTCCGCCTCTGAACAGCAGCGTAGCTGTGACAATAAATATTCAGGACCAGAATGATAATACACCCCAGATTCTCTACCCAATTCAAACTGGCGGGTCTTTGATTACTGAAATGGTCCCTCTTTCAGCAGACACAGGGTATCTTGTCACTAAAGTGGTGGCCGTTGACTTGGACTCTGGGCAGAATTCCTGGCTCACGTATAAACAGCTGACAACGACAGACAGGTCTCTTTTTAAGGTGGATTTACAAAATGGAGAGATACGAACCATACGTCAAGTGACTGATAAAGATCCTGAAAAACAGCGAATTATTGTTGTGGTTCAGGACAATGGACAGCCCTCTCGCTCATCGACAGTGACTGTCAACTTAGTGGTGGCAGATAGTTTCCCGGTGCTTTCGGAATTCACAGACTTTACGCACGATACGATTTACCATGACAACTTGACTTTTTATTTAATCATGGCGTTGGCTGTCGTCTCACTCCTTTTAATATCCTCGTTAGTGGTCATGATATCAGTAAAAATCCACAGGTGGAAACAATCTCGAATCTTATACCAGTCCAGCCTTCCGGTTATTCCATATTATCCACCTCATTTCGCAGACTCTGGAGGTACAGGGACTCTACCGCACGTGTACAATTACGAGGCGTACAGGACGACAGACTCCAGAAAAAGTGACTATACGCTTATCAGACCCTGTAGCCAAAGTGTTTCATTGGTGGATCCAAGTGGCTCAGAGAACGTACAGCACGGAGAGAAAGAGGAGCATCTACTAGGAGAATCTGATTCAACAACTGAGGTGAGATCGCGACGCTTAATCTTTCCCCGTTGATTCAGTTTCTGCCTCCACTGGCTGGGTCTATTATTGTACGTATCCTGGGATTTTTTGAGTCTGTTTGATTTTATTGATTGATTGACCTTATTTTTTGACAATAGCTCGGTGAAATAAACATGAAAGTAAAAGGGCAGTTGCTTAATACGGGGCAATCTGTCTTGCTCTTCATTAGTCACTGTATCAACAAAACTGGAGTGGCAATGTGGTCTCTTGTTAAAAAATCCTAGTAATTTGGAGAAATGTCTAAAATGATGCACACTTTGCCTCAAATCATGATTGCCTTGCTTTTGGCAAAGTCTGTTGTGCCCACAATTTCGCCAGAGCGAATCCAGCTGATTTTAATTAGGCGATTCTGGCCTAAGCAAAGGAATTGAAAGCGAAAACCCTGTGAACACTGAAGATGTATTTTAAAGATGAAAATCATAGTGGAACTCGTGTGCTCTGCATATATTGTACTCTGAGTGCCGCTGTTGACCAGGGAAGTCCTGAAAACGAACCTGTCTTGCACCGCCCATCTGTTTGTCTTGCCTATGATTCAGAGAAAGAGTGGCTTGGTTCACTTCGGCTATCTCTGCGTGACGATGGCACCGTGAGACCTGTTTGTACGGAATACAAAACCCAATGTAATTATTATTTCGCATATTTCTGATGCGATTCGGATACAGAGCTGGATGCATATTTCGCGCGTTGCGATGTTTCGATTGGGATTATGGCAGAAGGGGGGCTGTGGAGGGCAGGATGCCTTCTCGATCAAAACGGTTGTTCATTTTTTTCAAGATCATATAATTTTGTTTTTGTGCCTTGCCAATATTGTGTTTGGGCAGATTCGATATTCTATCCCCGAGGAGATGAAGAAAGGTTCGTTTGTGGGTAACATTGCTCAGGATCTGGGGATCGACCCGAAAAGAATGAAATCCGGCAGTGCACGAATTGTAAGCAGCGACAGCAGTGAGTATATTGAACTAAATTTAGACAAAGGGATTCTGGTTGTCAGGGAAAGGATAGATAGAGAACAGCTATGCGGACAAACTACTCCGTGCAGCGTAAGCTTTGAAATGGTAATGTCAAATCCGATGCAGTTGCACAGTGTTGTGGTGGAAATATTGGATGTTAACGATAATGCTCCGCTTTTTACTGAAAATGAGATTCAGTTAGAAATTTTGGAATCCGTTCCACTGGGGTCTCGTATCTTACAAGAAAGCGCCACAGATCCCGATGTCGGTGAGAATGGGCTGCAATCCTATACATTAAACCCGACCACGCATTTTAAAATTAAAACCCAGACTAGCCCAGATGGTGGCAAATACGTAGAAATTATTCTGCATGCGGCCCTGGACCGAGAGGAAGAGGGCAGTTTGCTATTAACTCTGACTGCCGTGGATGGCGGAGAGCCTCAGAGGTCAGGTACTGTCAGGATAAAAATTTTGATTCTTGATTCCAATGACAACGTTCCAGTTTTTACGCAGTCAATTTATAAAGCGGAGGTCAGGGAAAACACACCCAGGGGCACTTTGGTGACGATCGTGAGTGCGGCCGATGCAGACGAGGGTTTGTACGGACACGTTAGGTATCATTTTACCCGCGTTTCTGCCGAAATTGCGGAACTGTTTTCAATAAACGAGAGCAACGGCGAAATAACAGTGACGGGGCTCATTGATTATGAGAAGAGCAAACAATATGAGCTCAATATACAGGCGAAAGATCAAGGGGGGCTTATGGATTCAACAAAAGTTGTTATTGAAGTTACTGATGTCAATGACAATACCCCTGTACTTGCCCTTACCTCATTCTCAAGTCCAATATCAGAACACTCTGTTAGTGGCACAACGGTGGCCATTGTTAATGTCAAAGATGCTGATTCGGGCGGAAATGGACAGGTAGACTGTTCAATTAACACTAAAGTCCCATTTACACTGAAGTCCAATTTAAAAAATTATTACACTCTTCTTACTGAGGGTATTTTAGACAGAGAGCGCAATGGCGAATATCATATAACGTTTACAGCCGTGGATAATGGTACACCACCGCTTTCCAGCAACAAAACCATTACAATAAAAATAGCCGATGTGAACGACAATGCTCCTGTTTTTGAACAGAGCTCCTACGCTGCTGAAGTCATGGAAAACAATGCCCCAGGGTTGTCCGTATTTTCTATACTAGCGCATGATGCGGATTGTAATCAGAATGCTCGCATATCCTACTTGCTTGTAGATTCTGAGGTGGGTGGAGTTCCGGTGTCATCCTACATTTCGGTGAATTCTGAGAGCGGGGTCATTCATGCCTTGCGCTCTTTCGACTATGAACAGATTAAAGGTTTCCAATTTCGCGTGAAAGCTCAAGACGGAGGTTCTCCTCCACTGAGTGGTAATGCAACGGTAAAAATCTTTATCCAAGACCAGAACGATAACGCCCCACAAATTCTTTACCCAATACAAACTGCTGTCTCTGCTGAAATCGTGCCTCCTTCAGCGGAGATTGGCTTCATTGTCACTAAGGTGGTCGCTGTTGATGTGGACTCCGGACAGAATGCCTGGCTCTCCTATAAACTGCTTAAAGCGACAGACAGGGCGCTGTTTGCAGTTGGCCGTCAGAATGGGGAAATAAGAACTTTACGCCAGGTGACTGACAAAGATGCAATGAAGCAAATACTGACTATTGTTGTGGAAGATAATGGACAGCCCTCTCTCTCGGCGATAGTGAATGTGAATGTGGCATTGGCGGAAAGCTTCCCTGAATTTATGTCTGAAATCACAGACTTTAAGCATGACAAGAATTATAACGATAGCTTGACATTTTATTTAGTATTAGCATTGGCTGTAGTTTCATTCCTCTTCATTTCATCTTTAGTAGCAATAATATCATTGAAAATCCACAGGTGGAGACAATCTCGCCTCTTTTATCAGTCCAGTCTTCCAGTTATTCCATATTATCCACCCCATTACGCAGACGCTGGGGGCACGGGAACTCTACAGCACATGTACAGTTATGATGTCTGCAGAACGAATGACTCTCGAAAAAGTGACTGTAAATTTATAAGCCCTTGCAATCAGAGCGTTTTAACAGTGAACCCGAGCACAACAGAGACTATGAAATTTGCGCACAAAGAAACAAACATCCTCGACGAGACTGATTCGCCATTACAGGTGAGACTGTAATTAATTTATTGGTTTATTTATTCCTTAATTCGTTTATTTATTGTCCGCATTGACTTTTTGTCCTTCTTTAGGATTGTAGTTGGCGCATAACTTCTCATGAATTAAAATAAGGACATCAAGTAAACCTTTAAGTCTCATAAACCCTCAAATGTGTTTCTGTGTTGGTAGATATTGCCTGGTTTGAATTATATTTTAATTTAATCATATTTAATTATAAATAAAGCTTAATTTTCCATAAGCATGATCTTGTAATATCTATTCTTTTTCATTTTGTACTGTGCTTATTTGCAAAAAAGTATTCATTATATTCCAAGTGTTCCAGAGCTTTGAATCATTTACGCAATGAGGTACGAGAAGCCATGCTGAATTGAATATACACGGCTAAAGGGTGTTTTTGGCTAACGATAATAATAAATATAATAATAATAATAATTTCATTTTGAAGCAGCGTTACGCATGTGCACAGCAAAAATCGCAGTGTTATCTGAACTCCAGTGGTGTTTATTTGAGACCAGTAGGTCTCATATAAACTCTACTGGAGTTCAGTTAACACTGGGACGTTTGCTGTGTGCTTTTGAATTTGGACTCTGAGGGCCGCTGTTGAACAGTGTAGTGAATTTCTGGGTTTGTTCTGAAGGACCTCCCATATCACCGAGCTGCCAGAGAGACAGACTGCGAGATGAACGGACGCGCAGTCGAAAAAAACGCCTTCGTCGTTGTTACGTGTGGTTGATGGAGATATCGTCAAGCTACATTTGTTTGAATTCAATTGGACCTGATCTTATTTATTTTGATGAAAGTCTGATACCGGAATAAAGGGAATACAACTTAGGACCATGCAAATATGAGCAGAATGCAGATGTGTTCGAGATTTCGATGGCAAGTACTGATCTTATTCCTTTCATATCTTAGTCGTGCTGCTTTTGGACAGATTCGTTATACTATTCCAGAGGAAATGAAAAAAGGATCACTCATAGGCAATATCGCTCAAGATCTGGGATTGGAGCTAAAAAGACTGCGGTCAGGTCGAGCCCATATCGTGTCTGGAGACAGTGTTCAGTACGCAGATCTTAAGTCAGACAAAGGGGTACTGACTGTCAAAGAAAGAATAGACAGAGAAGAGCTCTGTGGAGAGCTTTCACCTTGTAGCTTCACTTTTGAGATTATTCTTGAGGACCCAATGGAACTGCACCACATCACTATTGAAATTCTGGATGTTAACGACAACGCTCCGGTTTTTCAGGAAAATGAAATTAAGCTTGAAATTAGCGAATCGGCTGCTCTGGGCACGCGCTTTGTTTTGGGTCGTGCGGATGACCCTGATGTGGGTTTAAACTCCCTGCAAAATTACATTTTATCACAAAATGAAAATTTTATTCTGAAACAGCACGAAAATCCGGATGGAATTAAATATGCAGAAATGGTCCTTCAAAAACCCTTAGACAGGGAAAAACATCCAAGCCTTTCTCTTAGATTAATCGCCGTGGATGGCGGCAATCCTCAGAGATCGGGGACAGTGAGTATTGTTGTTAATGTTCTTGATGCTAATGACAACCACCCTGTATTTAGTCAGTCCGTGTACCGCGCGACTGTTTTAGAAAATGCGCAAAAGGGAACCTTTATCATTACCGTAAATGCCAGTGATGCAGATAGTGGGTCAAATGGTATGGTAACCTATTCATTTTCAAATATGGATGGGAATGCTGCAGACTTTTTAAGCCTCAATGAGACCACTGGCACTATTTCAGTGTCTGGACGAATAGATTATGAAAAGATAAAAAAATACGAAATTAGAATTGAAGCCAAAGATCAAGGTGATTTAACGGATTCCAGTAAAGTGGTTGTGGAAGTAGTCGATGTCAATGACAACGCGCCGGTCATTAATATCATGTCATTCTCCAGCCCGATTGCGGAAAACTCCCCTCCTGGAACAACGATAGTCATTTTTAATGTCAAAGACGCTGATTCTGGTGATAATGGTCAGATTAGCTGTTCAATCGACCAAAACATTCCCTTCAAGATAAAATCGTCTTTAAGGAATTATTATTCTTTGGTATCTGATGCCGGTCTTGATCGTGAAAAAAATATGGACTACAATATCACAATAGTTGCAACGGACTTGGGGTCACCACCTCTTTCCACTTCGAAAAAACTGAACCTTAAATTATCTGATATTAACGACAATGCTCCAGTATTTCATCAGGATATCTATACTGCTTACATTGCCGAAAATAATTCCCCAGGTGTGTCATTATGTACCGTGAAAGCTCACGATTCTGATTGGAATCAGAATGCCGGAATCTCTTATCTTTTAGAAGAGACTGAAGTGGGGGGAGCACCAATCTCCTCATATGTTTCTGTGAAACCTGATAGCGGAGTTTTAGTTGCTATCAGATCGTTTGATTATGAGCAACTCAAGCAATTTAAACTAATTGTAAAAGCGCAGGATGGGGGCTCCCCTCCACTGACGAGTAATACAACTGTAAATGTCTTCGTCCAAGACCAGAACGACAATACTCCCCAAATCCTCTACCCAGTGCAGACTTCTCACGTGGCTGAAATAGTGCCTCGTTCAGCGGACGTCGGCTATCTCGTCACTAAAGTTGTCGCCGTTGATGTGGATTCCGGACAGAATGCCTGGCTCTCTTATAAACTTCTGAAAGCGACAGACCGCGCCCTGTTTGTAGTTGGTTCACAGAATGGAGAAATAAGAACTTTACGCCCGATCACCGATAAAGATGCTGTCAAGCAAAGACTCACTGTCATAGTGGAAGACAACGGGCAGCCCTCTCGTTCGGCTACAGTCAATGTGAACGTCGCAGTGGCGGATAGCTTCCCTGAAGTGCTTTCGGAATTTACCGATTTTACGCACAATAACGATTACAACGATAGCTTAACCTTTTATTTAATTCTAACATTGGCTGTAGTTTCGTTCCTCTTCATTTCATCTTTAGTTGTTATAATTGCAATTAAAGTATACAGATGGAAACAATCCCGCATCTTCTATCAATCCAATCTTCCGGTTATTCCGTATTACCCAACCCATTACTCAGATACTGGAGGTGCTGAGAATCTACAACGCGTGTACAATTACGAGGTGTACAGGACCACTGACTCCAGAAAGAGCGATATTAAATATGTAAAACCCATCAGCCAAAGCCTCATGAGTGTTGATGCCAGCGGTGCAGAGACCATGCCTATGGAAAGAAGCTCACTTGATAGAAGAGAAGCCGCATCCTTGGTAAGTCAAGTCTACTGGTTTCATAATCAGATCATTTACTGGTTCGCGCTCAGCGGCGGCGTTAGACCTGGGCTAATATCCCTCCCTTTATTAACAATTAGTCCTGGCTAATTCTTGATGGTTTTCCTTTATTAACGTTTTCCATTTCAAGAATAAACAAGTGGCAATTGAAGACACGGCTTCACTCCCCATGCGATCTAAAAGCCACAAAATAATGGGCTGCATTCAGTACAGAAAAATAATTTAATAATAATTATATCTATGCACCGGCACTCGGCGACGGCATTCCAGAACTCTTCAGCGAATTAAGGTAATTTCGTCGACAAGTACGTACACCTGTTTTTGCTGCACGGTCACGCAACTCGCTGTAAAGAATAGACAGCTGTCTGATTGAAAAATGTAAACGGACGAAACCACGTACTAGTGACCAGAATTACCTTCATTCGCTGAAGAGTTCTGAAACATCGCCGAGTGCCGGTCCAAAGACCTAATTACAATTAAGTTATTTCTCTGCACTGAAACCCAGTACAGATCGCATGGGGGAGAGAAGCCGTGTCTTCAATTGCCACTTGATTATTCTTGAAATGGAAAACGTTAATAAGGGAAAACCATCTAGAATTAGCCAGGACTAATTGTTAATAAAGGGAGGGATGTTAGCCCAGGTCTAACGCCGCCGCTGTTCGCGCTATTAAATATCGGAACTCCGATGCATAGACTTAGCCATAATTCACTCTGATAGGGAGGTTATCTATCATTCACTCGTCATTAGGAGTAATTGCTCTTTGGATTTTATCCTCCTGCGTATCTTATGGTGGATAGATTTGTACACCCATGAGATGCACCCGTTTTGCCTCATATTGTTGGGAACCGTGACAATCCCAGGATGAAAATCGCATCAGTTGGTAAATATCATATCCTATAAGAATTGTGTTTCTCATTAAAACCATACCTCTGATTTCCATATTTGTATGTCCATGATTTTGTTTTGTTTTGTTTAGTTTTTTTTTTTGTTTTTTTCTTTTTCCGAACAACTTCTATTTCAGTTGTGTGGCACATGATTTTTATATTTCTCTTTGTGATTGATATGTTGATTCGTTAATGAAGTAGCAATACAGCTGCTTGTATTGCAAATGCTTGCCGGTGGAATTAATTGTGAGAAATGAAAATAGTTGGGCTGCTCATTGAGGTTTGTTGGAGGAACAAAATAAAAGAAAAAGAAAAGTGGAACGGAAACAATAAGGTTTATGGCCTTGCTTGTGTAAGGACCATTATTATTATTATTATTATTATTATTATTCGGACTTAGATTTTTAAGTTCCCCACTACGCACACTGCCAGGTTTTCATTGTTTGGACTGTGAGGGCCGCTGTTGGCTGGAAGTCGGATTGCTTGGTCTGCTATCATGAAAACCCGCCCCTGTTACTGTGCTGTAGTGGCTAAATTCGCCGAGGGACAAGCATTCATTCCGCCCTGCACAACCGAACGGCAGAGAGGATAAATCGGTTCATCTTTTTATGAAAGGCTATTCAGATAAACATCTGCCTTTTTAGTGATCTCTGTTTTTGCATATTTTCTTCTGGGAAAGGATATATACGTTTTTATGGAGCTCAGAACAAGCGCAGTGACGCATTGGTGTACGATGAAATGGCAAGTACCACTGCTGATTTTGCCGTTGTATTATGTTGTAGCAGTGTTTGGGCAAATTCGCTATTCAATTCCCGAGGAGTTGAAAAAGGGATCCTTCATTGGCAATATTGCTCAAGACTTGGGCCTCGACCTAGAAAGATTGCGGGAGGGTCGGGCTCGTATTGTAACTGGTGACAGCATTCAGTACGGGGAGCTGGAGACAGACAAAGGGATTTTGGTTGTTGGTAAGAGAGTAGACCGTGAACAGCTTTGTGGAGAGGTATCTCCATGTAGCTTTAGTTTCGAGATTATTCTAGATAGACCAATGGAGCTGCATATTGTCACCGTAGAAGTTGTCGATATCAACGATAACCCTCCGACGTTTCAGAATAGAGAAATGAAGATGGAAATTAGCGAATCGGCGTCACCAGGGGTGCGCTTTGTGTTGGATAGCGCGGATGACCCTGACGTGGGAATAAATTCTCTTCAGAGTTACGCCTTAACTCCGACTGATCATTTCATTCTAAAGCAGCATGAGCGTCCTGATGGCGTTAAATATGCAGAAATGGTTCTTCAAAAACCTTTAGATAGAGAAAAACAACCCCACCTCTCTTTAAAATTAATTGCAGTAGACGGGGGCAATCCACGGAAATCTGGAACTGTCAATATAGATGTTACTGTTCTAGACGCTAATGACAATGCCCCCGTGTTCAACCAGTCAATTTACATCGCTCGTGTCTTTGAATCTTCTCCAAAAGGCACATTGGTAACGGTTGTGAATGCGACCGATGCAGACACTGGTTCAAATGCTCAAGTAAGTTATTATTTTTCAAATCTAAAAGGTGATGCTGGTGACATGTTTTATTTGGATGAAGAAACTGGCATTATATCCGTGCGTGGGCAATTAGATTTTGAAAAAGTAAAAAAATATGAGATTAGTATACAAGCAAAGGATCTTGGGGGGCTTGCAGGTTCTAGCAAAGTTGTCGTTGAGGTCATCGATGTAAATGATAACGTACCGGTAATAAATGTAATGTCCTTTTCTAGTCCTATACCAGAAAATTCTCCACCTGGAACAACAATCGCAATTATTAACGTGAAAGACCTGGATTCAGATAGCAATGGTGAAGTAGCATGTTCAATAAACCAAAACTTGCCATTTAAAATTGCATCATCGTTAAGAAACTATTATACTCTTGTGACTGTCGGTGCTTTGGACAGAGAGACTGTATCTGAATATAATATAACTGTTACGGCGAGGGACTCTGGATCGCCGCCTCTGAGTAGAGCAGTGATATTGATGCTTCAAGTGTCAGATGTGAATGACAATGCTCCAGTTTTTACTCAGAGTTTGTATACATCTTATATTATGGAGAATAACTCGCCAGGAAAATCTATTACTGAAGTCACGGCGATAGACTCTGACTGGAGTCACAATTCACGAATATCATATCTTCTAGA
Source organism: Gymnothorax reevesii (assembly GCA_029721435.1). Lineage (NCBI taxonomy): Eukaryota > Metazoa > Chordata > Actinopteri > Anguilliformes > Muraenidae > Gymnothorax > Gymnothorax reevesii. The sequence continues at coordinate 40,520,073 of CM056590.1, forward strand.
AAATACGTATGTCGGCGAGGTAACGGTTCCCTCTTACGTTACCATTAACTCGGAAACAGGAGTTGTTTACGCTGAAAGGGTTTTTGATTATGAACAAGTTAAAGAATTTAGGATTCTGGTGAAAGCTCAGGATGGGGGTTCTCCGCCTCTCAGCAGCAATGTCACTGTAACCATCCTGATCCAAGACCAGAACGACAATGCGCCCCAAATTCTCTACCCAGTGCACAATGGTGTTTCTCTGGTTGCTGAAATGGTGTCTCGTTCAGCAGAAGTTGGCTATCTTGTCACAAAAGTGGTTGCTGTTGATGTGGACTCTGGACAGAATGCCTGGCTCTCGTATAAACTGCGTAAAGCGACAGACAGGGCTCTGTTTGAAGTGGGCTCACAGAACGGCGAAATAAGAACTTCACGCCCCGTCACTGATAAAGATGCTGTGAAACAAATACTTACTGTTGTTGTTGAGGACAACGGACAGCCCTCGCGTTCTGCTACAGTCAATGTGAACGTGGCGGTTGCGGATAACTTTCCTGAAATGCTCTCAGAATTTACTGATTTTACTACACAGGACAAGGAATACAACGAAAGTATGACTTTCTATTTAGTGTTGGCATTGGCTGTGGTTTCATTCCTCTTTATCTCATGTTTGGTCACAATAATATCAGTGAAAATCTATAGATGGAGGCAGCTACGCATATTTTATCGATCAAATCTGCCAGTTATTCCTTATTATCCGCCCAGCTACGCAGACGCTGGAGGTACAGGAACTCTTCAGCACGTTTATAATTACGAGGTGTGCAGGACCACTGACTCCAGAAAGAGTGACTGTAAGGTCATGAGACCCTGTGGTGAGAGAGTTCTAATGGTGGATCCCAGTTCCTCAGAAACTTTGCAGCGTGGACAAAATGACACAAATATCTTGGATGAGCCAGATTCAACACTTCAGGTGAGATATTGTGTTTCTCCTTTCAGTGTGGGGTGGATTATTCATTTTATTAATGAATTAGTTTAGGATATTGATGATGATGTTGTTGTTCTTTTTGTTGTTCTTGTTAAGAGTTACACTCCATCTGCAGTGGGTAACTCCCCCTACCCACTGCAAGCCTTCGTAATAATGGCCTCTAGGTGGCTCCCGCAAGTCGACGACGACTGATGACCAATCAGCGCCGAGCTTACAAATGCGTCGCCATCAGCAGACGGAATGGCGGAAACCACTTGTAAACAGTAAACAATCCGCGATGATCATGGCAGAAAATACTCCCAAAAAAAGGGTATAGCGTTGTGCCGAAGGGCTTTCATGCTTGTGCGTGGTATGTCAGTGCGATATAAGATTAGGAACCACGTGGGTCGCCCGGAGCCAATGACAAACGATGTGTCTCTCACCTTAAAGCAGGATGAGTGCGCTGATTGGATGGTTGTGAACATGTGACCTAGTGGCCATTATTATGAAAGAGTAGGAAGGCTTACAGTGGGTAGGGGGAGTTACCCACTGCAGATGGAGTGTAGTTAAGAGTAGGAGTTGCATATTTGTATGTATTTATATAGTTATTTATTTATCATATTGAAGCATATTTTTACTAATTGAATTTCTTACACACAGTTGTTATGCATGGTGGGTTATCTTGCGGCTAATCGTCTTGCTCACAGGAAAACTGCAGCGTTTTAGCAGGAAAGTAGGCTCACTACCCTTCACTTACTTGTCTTTGGGTTTGAGGCCGGTGCTGGACAGCTATTAAACTGTCTTTCTGCATGGCACTCCCAGTAGTCTATATGTTACTGTCAAGGTGTTATGCTATTTATAAAAGACGTTTCCATTTTATCTATTGTCTTGGAGTCTATTCTATAGTTTATTTATTTATTTTTTTTAATAAATATTAATTTAATTACCCAAGAAACCAAATTTTCAACTTTGAATATTCTGCTTCATTATGCAATGCTGGGCTCTTTGATTCAGCACCATTGGCGTGGACAGCAATTTTGAATATAACCAGCAATGGGCTTGCGCTTTTGGCTTGTGGACAGCCAATGCGATCATTCTGCATCCTATAAGAAACGTGCTTATATTTACTTGATAATGAAACGTTTTATAATATGCACTTTTTAGGAACTAACGTGCAGTATTTTGTCGCGACTTATGGTCAATGCTTATTAATATGGTAAATGAAAATAGTGGCAGTTCCTGGTACAATGAGTCGTAGGCTAAATCGAAGGAGAAGATATGAGTCTAGTAGGGAACACATGTGCACTGTCAAAGTTAATTTAACGCTGAACCATTTACATTGTAAATATCTTTATGACACATGATATGTTCATATGTGGAATAGTGAATATTTTTGTGTTTTGTTATGCAATTATGTGACGAAATTTTAACTTTTATTGTCATAATAATCATAATATTGTTCTGTGTTTAGACTCTAAGTGTCGCTGTTGGTTGATATAAGCAGTAACGTCTTGTACTAGGAGCAGAAAGCCCTCCCATTACTGCCTCTGTTAGAGAAGTGCGGCGTAGAGACTCCACATGCATGGTTTCAGTGAACACCTCACGGAGATCGAATTTCTTCTGGAATTTTAAAACATATTTTACTTTATTTCGTGTCAGTGTGGGAGATCTGGGAAGTGACGGAGACATCTGCGAAATAGAATTCTCTTTTGATCACGGAAAGTGGAAGACTATTTGTTCAAAAATCATGAGGTGGAAATTTTGTCCGACGATGCGATGGCAAGTACTGGTCATATATGTCATGCATTTCAGTCAGGCAAGTGGACAGATTCGTTATTCAATTCCAGAGGAACAGAGGAAGGGCTCATTTATTGGAAATATTGCCCAGGATCTGGGTTTAGATGTAAAAAGATTGCAGTTAGGTCGGGCGCGTATCGTAACCGGAGACAGCATTCAATACGCAGAGCTAAGGACAGACAAAGGAGTGTTGGTTGTCAGCGAGAAAATAGACCGAGAGCAGCTTTGTGGTGAGATTTCACCGTGTAGCTTCAGTTTTGAAATCATTCTTGAAAATCCGATGGAACTTCATCGAGTTACTGTTGAAATTTTGGATGTTAACGACAATGCGCCTACGTTTCCGAGTAGTGAGATTAAATTGGAAATAAGCGAATCGGCTACTTTGGGTGCTCATTTCGTCTTGGGGAGCGCAGAGGACCCTGACGTTGGAATAAATTCTCTTCAGAATTATATTTTGACACCAACTGATAATTTCATTTTAAAACAGCACGCAAATCCAGACGGGGGTAAGCACGCAGAAATGGTCCTTCAGAAGTCTTTGGACCGAGAGAAACAGTCTCGTCTTTCCCTGAAGTTGGTGGCTGTCGATGGCGGCGATCCACAGAAATCGGGCGTATTGAATGTAGATGTTACGGTTTTGGATGCCAATGACAATTCCCCCGTTTTCAACCAGTCGGTCTACAGAGCCTCTGTGCTGGAAAACGCTCCTAAGGGCACATATATCACAACTGTAAATGCAAGTGATGCGGATAGCGGTTCGAATGGGTTAATATCGTATTCCTTTTCGAATGTTAAGGGGAATGTGGCCATATTCGAGCTAAATGAAACCACTGGTGCGATCTCAGTTGCAGGACAAATTGATTACGAAAAATTAAACAAATACGACATAAGAATCGAAGCAAAAGATCGAGGTGGCCTGGCAGACTCTTGTAAGGTTGTTGTTGATGTTTTTGACGTAAATGATAATGCGCCAGTAATAAATATCATGTCCTTTTCACGGTCAGTATCTGAAGACTCTCCTTTGGGCACTACTATTGCCATTATAAATGTTAAGGACTCGGATTCCGAGCGGAATGGTCGGGTTACCTGCAGCATTAAAGATAATCTCCCGTTCGGAATAAAATCTTCACTTACAAGTTATTACACATTGATCAGCAATGCCGCCTTTGATCGAGAAGCCGTGCCAGAGTACAATATTACGATAACCGCGACGGACTCGGGCTCGCCTCCCATGTCCAGTACTAAAACATTGTATCTTAAAGTATCCGATGTAAATGACAATGCTCCAGTGTTTGCTCAGAGCGCATATTCTATGTATGTCTTCGAAAATAATGCGCCCGGCCTTTCAATATGTACTGTGACGGCTGTGGACCCTGACTGGAATCAGAATGCTCGAATATCATATATTCTTGAAGAAACACACGTAAATGGAATCCCGATTTCTGCCTATTTCTCTGTCAACTCGGAAACTGGAATTATTTTTGCAGTACAGTCTTTTGACTACGAGAAAATTAAGCAGTTCAGATTTGTCGTGAAAGCACAAGATGGAGGCTCACCGCCTTTGACAAGCAATACTACCGTAGCAATTATCATTCAAGACCAGAATGATAACGCACCTCAGATTCTCTATCCGGTGCAAACTGGTGGTTCACTAGTGGCTGAAATGGTGCCTCGTTCCGCTGATGTCGGCTATTTAGTCACCAAAGTGGTTGCAGTTGATGTGGACTCTGGACAGAATGCGTGGCTTTCGTATAAACTACTTAAAGCGACAGACAAAGCGCTGTTTGATGTCGGTTTACAGAACGGCGAAATACGAACTTTACGCCAGGTAACGGATAGAGATGCCGTGAAACAGAGACTTACTGTTTTTGTGGAGGACAATGGGCAGCCATCTAGGTCAGCTTCAGTCAATGTGAACGTGGCACTGGCGGATAGCTTTTCAGAAGTGCTCTCCGAATATACGGATTTTACGCACGAGAGGGATTACAATGAAAATGTTACCTTCTATTTAATTTTGGCATTGGCCGTTGTTTCATTCCTCTTGATTTCGTCCTTGGTTGTTATGATCTCAATAAAAGTCTACAGATGGAGGCAATCTCGAATCTTCTATCAGTCCAATCTGCCGATTATTCCATACTATCCACCCCGCTACGCAGACGCTGGGGGTACTGGAACTTTACAACATGTGTACAATTACGAGGTGTGCAGGACTACTGACTCAAGAAAAAGTGACAATAAGTACCTCGGACCCATCGGTCAAAGCTTTTTAAGTGATGATGTCAGTGCCATTGATGCAATGCCTTATTCACAAATGGAAAGCCAGGAAACCCAAGATGAACTCTTTAGCAACAAGGTAAGATGCCCAACACGTTTTCATTTTTAAAATCTGCAACATAAATTCATGATTACGCACATCAGAAATTTGTTCCTAGCACAGCAGATTCTTGCTTACTTTTAAAACACAGTGGAGTCTAATTACTTTGGCAGTAACCTCTGTCTGTCTGTGTGCATTTTGATCCGAAAGGAAACAGTGAATATGAAGTTAAAGTCTACACCATCAGCTTTAAGGGTATTTAAGGGTCTCAGTTTACAGTGATGGAGACATCTCTTACTGCTCTTCAGATAACCTCCCTTTTTAATGGTCATAATGTTAATTGGACAAATTTAAGCAGGTCTTAATTAATGTTATCATATTTAGCACTTGGAGAAAACTCCCTTGCATTTTATGACTGCCAGAAACCTGTGACATATTGACGTCTCCAGCTGCTGGGTGAATTCTCTGGCGATGCTCTGTCTATCTTTACTTCCTGTTTGCCTCAGGGGATTTTGTACTTTTTAATCTCCAACAATCAAACATGTCATTTTGTTCATTCATTCATTCATTCATTCATTCATTTATTTATTTATTTATTTATTATTATTATAATGAACCTGTTCAGGGTGGGTCCCTGCCCGTAATCAGCTGGGATAGGCTCCAGCTCGCCCCGTGACCCTTGTGAGGAATAAGCGGGTATAGAAAATGGATGGATGGATGGATTATTATAATGTGGGTGCCGTATGTTCTGATACACGTGTGCTTACAAACTGGAAAGTCATTTTGATCTATTCAGCTGTTAAACCACGTGTCTGCTATTCACCACAGTGTTACTGAGGTTTTCTTACTAGTCTGTTTGATAGTGCATTTTTGCTTCTTAACTCCGTACCAAACAGTTCATTGCGACACAGTGAATTTTTGGTGATGTCTTTGATCCGTTTGTTCAAATTTGTCCATGACATCATTGCCTGCTCTACTAAATGGACATGCATTTATTTATTTATTTATTTATTTATTTATTTATTTATTTATGCGCAAAGAGATGACAGCAACAGACTTCAAAGTAAACGGTCAAACGTAGATGTTGCCATGCATTTGCGTTAATTCTGGTGCTGTTTCTCTCTCTCTCTCTCTCTTTCTCTCTCTCTCTCTCTCTCTGTAGTGGTCTTTGCGGTGCAGTTCATGCTCATACTCTATTCATTGTGACCATTATATTGTGCATGTTGTTTTTCTTCTCCTTATCATCAGTTGCGGCGATGGAACTGAATATGAGTTCCATCTGCTTTATTACTGTTTGCGGAAGTATGAAGGCTTGTCTCATTTTTGAAAGCGGTTGCATTCGCGGCATTTTGACTCACGGTGCCGCTGTTGATCCTTAGGGTAGTGCCGTGTTCATGAAGCCTTTAGAGCACCTCCCATATTCCGCTGTCAGGCAGAAACAGCAGAACCTCTCCCAGTGTGCGCAGCACTTGGATTAGATATAGAAGATTGGACATACTATTTAAACATAAAATTCTCTTGTGTCGCTGAAATTGGAATTCAATCTTTTATGTATGACTGAAGTGGAATATATTATCGTCTGTGATTCAGGTTTTGGGATGATTCGGGCTATTTGTGATTTTGGAGCATGGGTCACATATCTGCGAGAACAATGAAATGGCAAGTATTGTGTTCATTTATTCTGATTACCTGTATTCGCAAAGCGAAAAGCCGGATTTCCTACTCAATACCGGAGGAAATGGATAAGGGCTCGTTCGTCGGAAATATTGCGCAGGACTTGGGACTGGATAGTAAGCGTCTAATTTCAGGAGGAGCTCGCATTTTCACCGAGGACGGATTTGAATACATCGAGCTCCTGCGGGAAAAGGGGATATTGGTTGTGAAAGAACGAATAGACAGGGAACAGCTATGTGGGCAGATATCGCCCTGCAGTTTGAATTTTCAATTGATCATTGATCATCCAATTGATGTATATACTATTTCATTGGAGATATTGGATATTAACGATAATGTTCCGGTATTTCCAAATGACGAGATGCGTTTAGAAATACCCGAATCTGCTATTCCAGGAACGAGGTTCGTACTAGAGAGTGCAGTGGATCTCGACGTGGGTGTAAATACTCTGCAGAGCTACGCGCTGAAACCCACCGACAATTTCGTGCTGAAGTTACAACCGCAACCAGATGGCAGCAAACATGTTGAAATGATGCTTGATAAACCACTTGACCGAGAAAGACAAGACTATATTTCGTTGTTATTAACAGCTGTGGACGGTGGGAATCCCCAGTTTTCCGGCACAGCTAAAATACATATTGCTGTTCTGGATGCCAACGATAATTCTCCAGTTTTCGGCCAAAAGGTTTACACTGCTAGTGTTACAGAGAATGCGCTGAAAGGAAGCTTAGTAACTGTTGTAAGTGCATCTGATGCCGATGAAGGGTCTAACGGGTTGCTGACGTACTCCTTCTCAAATCCAAAGGATGGTATTGAAAAACATTTTATTTTGGATGCCAAAAATGGTGAGCTGAGAGTAGCAGGGGAAATAGATTATGAAAAAGCCAAAAACTATTTAATAAATATTTTTGCTAAAGATGACGGTAATCTGGTAGATTCAAGTAAAATAATCATTGATGTGACGGATATAAATGACAACCCACCGGTTATCACCATTCTTTCCTACTCAAGCTCTATACCTGAAGATTCAAAACCAGGGACAGTGATAGCTATGTTCAATGTTAAAGACCAAGATTCTGGAAATAACGGTATTGTCCACTGTACCATCAGCGAGCATATTCCATTTAAGGTAACTGCGTCATCCAACACGTTGTATAGATTGATGACTGATGATGTGTTAGACAGAGAAAGAGATCCAGAATATTGGATCACTATTGAAGCCACAGATGAAGGGCTGCCATCTCTGTCAAGTAATATGACTATAAATGTAAAGATATCGGATGTGAATGATAACCCTCCTGTTTTTCAAACCACTTCGTATCAAGCTTATATCAGAGAAAATAATAAACCTGGTGTCTCTGTTCTGTCCTTGAAAGCAGTTGACGCAGACTGGAACCAAAATGCCCGTGTTTCGTACATTATTGAAGAAACAATAATTAATGGCCTGTCAGTCTCCTCTTACCTGTCTGTGAATTCTGACAGTGGAGTTATCCATGCTTTGCGTTCTTTTGACTATGAGCAGATTAAGGATTTCCAGTTCTTCGTTAAAGCTCAGGATGGGGGCTCTCCTCCATTAAGCAGCAATGTGACTGTTAAAATTTTTATCCAAGACCAGAATGATAACACGCCTCAGATCCTGTATCCGCCAGAATCAGGAGTTTATTTTGTGGCCGAAATCGTTCCTCGTTCAGCAGACGTTGGATATCTCGTGACAAAGGTGGTCGCTGTTGATGTGGACTCTGGACAGAACGCCTGGCTCTCGTACAAATTTCAGAAAGTGGCTGACAGGGCGCTTTTTGAAGTGGGGTCCCAGAATGGAGAGATAAGAACTTCACGTCCGGTCACTGACAAAGATGCCGTAAAACAAAGACTTACTGTATTAGTGGAAGACAATGGACAGCCTTCTCGCTCTGCAACGGTGAATGTGAATGTGGCAGTCGCAGACAGTTTTCCAGAAGTGCTCTCTGAATTCACTGATTTTACGCAGGACACGGTTTACAATGAAAGTTTGACTTTTTACTTAGTCCTGGCATTGGCTGTTGTTTCCTTCCTATTTGTTTCATCTTTAGTGGTTATAATATCTGTGAAAATCTACAGATGGAGACAATCTCGCATCTTCTATAAGACAAATCTACCGATTATTCCTTATTACCCACCTCGTTACGCAGACACTGGAGGTACTGGAACTCTACAGCACGTTTATAATTATGAAGTGTGCAGGACCACTGACTCAAGAAAGAGTGACTGCACGTTCAATCGACCGTGCAGTCAGAGTGTTATGATAGTGGATCCAAGCTCCTCAGATGCAATGCAGCGCATGCAGAAAGAAACCAACATCTTGGACGAAGTGGAGTCACCAATAGAGGTGAGGAGTTTATTTAATATCTCATTCGGAATATCTTAATTTTTGAATTCCATTGATGGAGTATTCATAATGATGATAAACTCCGCTCAGAGCCCTGTTTTGGTGTATCTATGAGCTGTGAACAAAAAAAAGAAAAAAAATCCTTTTGTTTAACGTGTTGGTTTATTTGTTTTATAATGCAGTTTATGCTGTCCTTTATTTGGTCAGTGTATTCTGTCTCATTTTTAAAACTGATACCTTGCGCATAAGATTTCAGCACTCCTGCTTTGGACAGCGACCTTATTTTCTGTCAATGCCAGTGCTATATATTATTATTTTAGTGGATTAATTGATAATAATGGCACATATCTATGACAGGTATAGCCTACTTCTACTACTACAACTTCTACTGCTGCTTATAATAATAATCCATCATCATAATCATCATCATCATCATTATCATCATCATCATCAGCAGCAGCAGCATCCTCCTCCTCATCATTACCATCATCATCAGAAAACACTGCATTAGCCAGTGGAGGTATAACTACAGTAATGACTTAAAAATCAGCTTTTTTGTTTTGTTTTAATTGACTATATGTGCAGGATTTTTTCATTCATTCGCTTGACAGCATTTTACATATACACCCCCCCCCCCCGTTATACATTTTATTTTCTCAGTGTATTCATATGAGCTTGTCTTCCAAGCAACATATTATACACTGTTTGGCAGTCTGTTACCCTCTATCAGGACCAGATGTTAGGTATATTAATTTAGTGCACCATTAGCATACTTTAATCTGGTTATTCTGTTCTTGAGGCTTGCCTTTGGTTTACAACTTGCTGAAAACCCTCTGAGGTTATGGTGGTGAATAGTCGTGCCTATAGTACTTTCTGCCGCAACTGTACCCACTTCCTGTTATTTGTTCTTCATCTGTTTGACAGTTGTTTAGGATTTTTCTAGGACAAAACCCAAAACCAGTGAAGTGGGCACATTATGTAAATCGTAGATAAAAACAGAACACAATTATTTGCAAATCCTTTTCAACTTATATTCAATTGAATACACTGCAAAGACAAGATGTTTAATGTTCAAACTGAGAAACTTTTTTTTTTTTTTGCAAATATTCATTAACTTAGAATTTAAAGGCAGCAACACATTGCAAAAAAGTTGGCACAGGGGCCTTTTTACCACTGTGTTACATCGCCTTTCCTTTTAACGACACTCAGTAAACGTTTTGGAACTGAGGAAACCAATTTTTGAAGCTTTTCAGGTGGAACTCCTTCCCATTCTTGCTTGATGTACAGCTTAAGTTGTTCAACAGTCCGGGGTCTCCGTTGTCGTATTTTACGCTTCAAAATGCACCACACATTTTCAATGGGAGACAGGTCTGAACTACAGGCAGGCCAGTCTAGTACCTGCACTCTTTTACTACGGAGCCATGCCGTTGTAACACGTGCAGAATGTGGCTTGGCATTGTCTTGCTGAAATAAGCAGGGGCGTCCATATGTTGCAACATATGTTGCTCCAAAACCTGTATGTACCTTTCAGCATTAATGGTGCCTTCACATATGTGTAAGTTGCCCATGCCTTGGGCACTAATACACCCCCATACCATCACAGATGCTGGCTTTTGAACTTTGCGCCTATAACAGTCCGGATGGTTCTTTTCCTCTTTGGTCTGGAGGAAACGACGTCCACAGTTTCCAAAAACAATTTGAAATGTGGACTCGTCAAGTACACTTTTCCACTTTGCATCAGTCCATCTTAGATGAGCTTGGGCCCAGCGAAGCCGGCGGCGTTTCTGGGTGCTGTTTATAAATGGCTTTCGCCTTGCATTGTTCAGTTTTAACTTGCACTTGCAGATGTAGCAACGAACTGTAGTTACTGACAGTGGTTTTCTGAAGTGTTCCTGAGCCCATGTGGTGATGTCCTTTACACACTGATGTCGGTTTTTGATGCAGTACCGCCTGAGGGATCGAAGGTCACGGGCATTCAATGTTGGTTTTCGGCCTTGTCGCTTACGTGCAGTGATTTCTCCAGATTCTCTGAACCTTTTGACGATATTACGGACCGTAGATGATTAAATCCCTAAATTTCTTGCAATAGCGCGTTGAGGAATGTTGTTTTTAAACTGTTCGACAATCAGCTCAGGCATTTGTTCTCTAAGTGGTGACCCTCGCTCCATCCTTGTTTGTGAATGACTGAGCATTTCAGGGAAGCTGCTTTTATACCCAATCATGGCACCCACCTGTTCCCAATTAGCCCGTTCACCTGTGGGATGTTCTAAATAAGTGTTTGATGAGCATTCCTCAACTCTCTGTCTTTTTTGCCACTTGTGCCAGCTTTTTTGAAACATGTTGCAGGCATCAAATTCCAAATGAGCTAATATTTGCAAAAAATTACAAATTTTACCTGTTCGAACATTAAGTAACTTGTCTTTGCAGTGTATTCAATTGAATATAGGTTTGAAAAGGATTTGCAAATCATTGTATTCTGTTTTTATTTACGATTTACACAACGTTCTGTTATAGATTGGAAGGGAAAACACTAGGAACTCGAAAAACACAGAACTCGACTCAGGAAATACTGGAACAATGAGACAAGGGGGAGAGACGCCAAATGCGGGGAACCAAAAGAATTTAATAAATAAACTTAAAAAAACTAAAAAGGGGGACAAACGGGGCACTCTGGCCAACAGAGACACCGTGCTACTGCACTGAAAGGGGAAGAACTCAGGAATCAAAACTATGGGAAACACTAGGGGGCAGACTCAGGGCAACTCGGACGGGACAGGGGCAACTCGGACGGGAGAGGGGGAGCTCGGGACAACGGAGGCTGGAGACGTGAGGAAGAGGGCAGGCACAGGACGAGAAGGGCACAGCTGGCAGATGGTTGGCTTGGAAAGCACAGCTGGCAGGAGAAGGCGCGGAGTGACATCGGGGGGCTGACTCGGTCGACAGGAACATCTTGGGGCTCAGGAGATGTCTGCTACACTAGGGGTTCGGGAGACATCAGGGGGCACCAGGGGGCTTGGAGACAACAGGCAGGGCGGACAGGACTGGACGGCTCAGCTGGCAGACTGGCACAGCTGGAGGGAGAAGGCTCTGGAAACAGCAGGAAGGGGGCAGACTCAGACAGACTGGAGCGGAAAATGGCAGGCAGGGCAGGCTGGGCTGGGTCATGAGGCTGATAGACAACACAGAGAAGATTATGGGGACCAGAGGGAACGTGCACAGGGGCAAGGAGTGGTGAGGCGCAGGCGAAGTCAGATCTGCAAGACTGCAGAATCTGAGGCTTTTTGTAGGGCAGGGGCACCGACAGACACAGGTGCTGGAACTTAATATAATTAACAAGGGGTGGAACATGAGGGAAACCTAATTACATGAAACAAATAAACATTAACACACAGACGAGGATCACAAGACAATCCCAAAGACGAGATAAATAAACTAAATAAATATTTCAGAGTGAATAGAAAGAGACAGGGCAGATAAGATAAATGCAGAAGGTTCTGCAGGAAAACACAGCAAAGCCAATGAAAGAAAAGCAGGAGGCGGAAACTAGAACAGGGCGAATACTGATAGATCATTAGTCAATTAGTAAGTGCAGCTATACAATCCCAGGTGCTCATTAGTAGGTTAGTCTAATATACAATGTTAGTTTGGTTAGTAATTTCTAGAAAATAACAAACTGTTAGTAGGGGTTGGTAATATAGAAAAGCAAGGGGAAATTGGTAAACGAGAAAGGAAGGAAGGCTGAAACCCAGAATCCATTAAATCACCCAAAATAGTGTCACAATCAATTAAGACAGAAAACTGCTACAAGCAATGACGCGACCGGGGAGAAAGCAAAGACAGTACATGGGTAAGACATGGAGTGGAATAACACGGGAGAGGAATGAAATGTGAAACACTAAGACATGGACTAAAAACCAACATCACAAAAATAATAAGAACCTAAAATTGACAAACCAAACACACAGACCCACGGAACACAACACGTGCCAACTTCACTCGTTTTGGGATGTATATTACTGTCATTCACGACAACAGTCATCCTTGCTACTGCTGAAACCGCCTGTAATATATTAAATATTTGCTTCCAAACAATTTATATCTGAGTTTGGAAGTCACTATTTAAGTGACTATTTAAGTAGCCAACTTATCTCTTTTGATTTATTTAGATTTCCAATGTTTGTTTTTTATTATTTTTTTTTTTACATAAAACTGCATTTAACATTTCTCATATATATTTGCGCCTCTTCAGTCAGTCCAGTTGAATTATTCTTCTGTATACATGTTATATTTATCTTCATGTCGTTATTATTGAATAAAGTAAGAAACAATGACAACACTATTAAGCCTGAAATACATAAAATATGATATTTAGTCTGTAAATGAGATTGATTTATTTAGGTCTTACCTAATAATTTGCTGATTCAAGTTTATGACTTATGAACAATTCATATTTTGCAGTTCTGTGTTTTAACTCAGAGCGCCGCTGTTGATCGGTGCACTGCTGGTTGTGCGCTGTTTCCCCGTAGGACCTCCCATGCGATCTGAGCATAAAAGAGAAATTCGTGCATCCCCGTCTATTAACAACTTTCCGTGGAGGTCGCGAGGTGTTTCTGTCCACATATATCCGAGGAACCGGTCGTAAAAGTATCTTCTACTGAGCTGGGAATACAATACTTTTGAATGTCACGGTAATTATAACGGATTACATTACAATAACCATTGCGCGTCGTCGAGAAAATGTGGGATAGAACAATGAAATGGCAAGTAAGGCTGTTTTTCTGTGTCCTTTCTCTCAGTTCGGCGCGTGGGCAGGTTAGTTATTCCATTCCGGAGGAATTGAATGAAGGCTCGTTGGTCGGAAATATAGTGCAAGATTTAGGGTTAGATGTTCAAAGATTAAACGAGGGCAATGCTCGTGTTTTTACTGGCGACAGCACAGAGTACATAGAACTGGACAGAAGAAGGGGAGTCCTCCTTGTTAAAGAGAGAATTGATCGCGAAGAGCTGTGCGGAAAGAAAAGCCCCTGTGCTTTACATTTTCAGATAATTCTAGAAAGCCCAATGGAATTTTATCCACTTACTGTGGAGATCACCGATATTAATGATAATGCTCCCATTTTCAAAGAAAGCGAAATGAGGTTTGAGATAAGCGAGTCAGCTCTGATTGGTGCAAAATTCATGCTGGAGAGAGCGATGGATCCGGACGTTGGTGTTAATGGCCTTCAAAGCTATTCCCTGAAACCAACGTCTAATTTTGTTCTTAAATTACTGAATCAGCCCGACGGTAGTAAAAAGGTGGAAATGGTTTTGCAAAAATCTCTCGATCGGGAGCAGCAGGCGGAGATGTCTTTACTGCTAACAGCAATGGATGGTGGCAATCCGCAATTGTCTGGTACAGTGCAGATTCTCATCTCGGTACTCGATGCCAATGACAATGCGCCCGTCTTTAGTCAAGGGGTTTATAAGACCCTTATCATCGAGAATGCACCAAGAGGCACAGTAGTTACTACGGTTGGAGCTTCTGACGCCGATGAAGGTTCTCACGGGAAAATAACATATGCACTTTCCAAAACTCTGGACAATATCGACGATTTATTTGAAATTGACGCAGAAAGCGGTGCTTTAACACTGATAGGAAATGTTGATTATGAAAAAGATAAGCATTTTGAAATTGACGTGCAGGCGAGAGATTATGGAGGTTTGTCTGATTCTTGTAAAGTAATCATAGATGTCATCGATACTAATGATAACAAACCTGTCATTAACATCATGTCAAATTCTAAGTTCATTTCTGAAAGCTCCCACCCGGGAACAGTTATAGCAATGCTGAATGTACAAGACCCTGATTCTGAGGCTCATGGTCGAGTCAGTTGTGCACTAGACGAAAACGTGCCTTTTGAAATTAAATCAACGTCAAATGGCATATTTAGTTTGACCACCGAGAATAAATTGGATCGAGAGACAAATTCTGAGTATAATATCAGTGTAACCTGTTCTGATGAGGGAGTACCTTCTCTCTCCAGTGATGTCATTCTAAACACGCAGATATCGGATGTGAATGACAATTCTCCGGTCTTTGAGAAGGGTTCCTATGAAGCTTATGTTAAGGAAAATAATAGCCCAGGCCTCTCCATATTTTCAATAAAAGCCAGAGATGCCGACTGGAAGCAGAATGCTCGTATTTCTTATATAATGGAGGAGGGGACTTTTAATGGCGCGCCAGTCTCCTCATATGTGTCGATAAACACTGAAAGTGGCGTTATCCACGCCGTGCGCTCTTTTGATTACGAGCAGATTAAGGAGCTCCAGTTCCGCGTAAAAGCGCAGGATGGAGGCTCTCCACCGCTGAGTAGTAATATTACGGTAAAGCTTTTTATCCAAGATCAAAATGACAATGCGCCTCAGATCCTTTATCCAGTGCAGACTGGCGTGACTCTTGTGGCTGAAATGGTTCCTCGTTCCGCAGAAGTTGGTTATCTTGTCACAAAAGTGGTAGCTGTTGATGTGGACTCCGGACAGAATGCCTGGCTCTCATATAAACTGCTGAAATCAACCGAACGAGCCCTGTTTGAAATTGGCTCACAGAATGGAGAAATAAGAACGTTACGTCAGGTTACTGATAAAGATGCTGTGAAACAAAAGCTTGTTGTTGTTGTGGAGGACAACGGAGTGCCGCCTCGCTCTGCTACAGTAAATGTCAATGTGGCGGTGGCTGACAGCTTCCCGGAATTACTTTCGGAATTCACTGACATGACGCAGGACAAGGATTACAATGACAATCTTACCTTTTATTTAATCTTAGCATTGGCTGTAGTTTCTTTACTTTTTGTCGTCTGTATCATCGCAATAATGTCAGTGAAATGCTATAGGTGGAAACAAGAGAGACTGTTTTTTAATCCCGACGGAAATCTCCCGGTTATTCCGTATTATCCACCACTTTACGCTGACGTCGGAGGTACAGGAACACTGCAACATGCGCATAAATATGACTTGTACAATACGACTGACTCGAGAAAGAGCGAGATGAATTACGCAAGACCTTTCAATGAGAGCACCATTAGTCTGGACCCCAGTACAACGCTAACTTTGCCAAATGTGCTGGAGAAAGGGGCCAGTACGGATTCAATGACTGAGGTGAGCTCTTCCGAGTTAAGACGGCACCACTGTTCGTTATTACTTTTCTGTTGTTAAGAAAAACTATTGCAATTTAAATCAGTGTCTTTGGTTAATTGTGCAATACATAAGCGCTACCACTGTTGAGTTTTTTGTTCCTGGCAGGTAATTTTGCAAAT
The DNA here is from genome assembly GCA_029721435.1 of Gymnothorax reevesii. Taxonomy (NCBI): domain Eukaryota; kingdom Metazoa; phylum Chordata; class Actinopteri; order Anguilliformes; family Muraenidae; genus Gymnothorax; species Gymnothorax reevesii. The sequence goes on from CM056590.1 coordinate 40,536,452, forward strand.
GAGGAACACAACTATTGCAGGCTTTTTAGCAAGAAAAATATTTAGACTGAATTTTACATCTGCTTACACTAACCTTTTTTTAATGATATTCATAATAGGGCATGGATATGCCGGAGGCTTGTTCTCATGAGCTGTTCATTTGTCCCCTGTTTTTGGTTTTCCCGCGGCATTCATTTCCCATGGCATTTACTGAATCTGGGGCATTGCTGTCTGTATGACAGTTATTAGTTCTTTCGTTTTTTTTTTTCTATCTTTCACCAATTATCGTAAAATAATCACAGGAGATAGAAAGAGAGAAATTTGAGGTCATTGTGAATTTAGAATTTGGTGCCATTTTGCTGTTTTTGAAAAACTTTTTGATGCTTTTGCTGAGTTAATTGTCTTTGGTATTTGGCTGGATTGGGTTATTAGGCTCAAGCTGATGACCTTACAGTGAACATGCTGCTTGATTGTTTGTTTGTTTGTTTGTTTTTGCAAGGCAAACCACCATCTTTGCCTTTTGCTGTACACAAAGCCTATATGTAATCTTAATAGTTTCTTTACTCAGAAACAGCAGATTCTAACTGTTGCTACATGAAAAATGTGAATGGATTTAGCAAAAATGAGACTTCTGGCAAGTGTGATATAAAATTGATTATTTTTTTATCAAAACTTTAAAAAAAAAAGGAATGTTGGATTTTAACTTGCTAGCTGACATGTCCGTAAAGGTTGAAAGAAATACTCACAAGTAATTTTTATCATTTTTAGTATTGAAATCTTGTAGCATTAGATGGGCAGGACTCTCTGACACTGCTACCATACTGACTGCTGCCATTAATTCCTTTACATCAGTCTGGTGTGCCTGATTCCACCACAAAAGAGAGATAATCTGGTGGCCCTACTGGCATCCAGCATTGTGAAATAAGCAAAGTTTTAAAAAATGTGAAATGACATGTTAAGAAATTAGTGCTGATATTTGCAGGAAAGTTGCATCTGGTATGTTTTCAAAAAAGTGCAAATGAATCTTGTATATGCAATGGTACTGTTATCCCTCAACATCATCCTTCACTGCAAAAGATACATTTACATTCTTTAAACTTTAATGTTTATAATGTTTATGGAATTTATTTATTTATTTATAGTGTTCACAAACAGTCCTAAAGTTATTGCCCTCCCTCTTGCCTTATGTCACACTCTGCAATGTTTTGAGCCTGTTAAAGCACAGCTTTTCCTCTCGGTGTTTAAAACATGCATGTTCTGTAAATTATTTACATTTTTTTTTTTCGTGAGTGTTATACTGATTGATGTTGTGGGTGAAATTTAATGGTCACCAATCAAACAATAAACCAATAATCACCGAGCAGATTTTGTTTGCTGCTTAAATGTACTGTATACTACTAGCTGGTTGTGAAATTGGTCAAAGGTTAAATCAGGATTGATCTTAGGCACGCGATTTGAATATTTTAACTGTGACTGAGAGGGTTGCTCTCCTGTTCTGAATGTATTGGCAGCTTTCCTTAAAACTTTCCTCAAAAAAAGAGAGAGAAATCATTTGCCTTAAAATGTTGTGTTTACTGGTTTCAAAAAAATATTTGAAATAATTTGACATGAAATGATAAAGTTTAATTCATGAAATTTATTGATGAAATTAATTGGTAACAAGTTTTTGAAACCATATATAAAATATGGTTCTATTCCACTTTAATGAAAAATAAAATCAGAGAATTCTGCTCAGTACTGTTCAAATAAAAAGGTAAAAATTTTTGTTTGGAAATGAGTGATATGTATGCTCCATCTACTTGAATACATATGCAATTCTTTATTTGAACTCAGAGAGCCGCTGTTGATCAGTGAGCCATTATTTGTTCAAAGATTTTCCAAAGCACCTCCCATGATAATCTAAAGAAAGACCAGGTCGCAGTCCGTCTTCAAACCAGTAAATGTGAAGATCTTGGAACATATTGTTTCAGCGGTCGCCGCAAAAAAATCTGATGAACTGGGATTACAATTCATTTGAAAAAAAAAGAAAAAAATTATCTTTAAGGGATCATATTGTGTTGACGCTAGATCGTCGGGGAATATTTCTGACAGAACAATGAGGTGGCAAGTAAGGTTGTTTTTCTCTGTCTTTTATCTCGGTTCAGTGTATGGGCAGGTTAGCTATTCCATATCCGAGGAAATGCCGAAAGGCTCATTAGTTGGTAATATAGTGCAGGATTTAGGTTTAGATACAAAAAGACTTAAACTGGGAAAAGCACGTATTCATTTCAGAGAAGGTATTGAGTATATTGAACTGATTGAAGAAACTGGAGTCATTCTTGTTAAAGAGAGGATGGATCGGGAAGGGCTCTGCGGAAAGACAAGCCCTTGTGCTTTACATTTTCAGATTATTCTAGAAAATCCCATGGAATTTTATCACATAAATGTGGAGATCACAGATATTAACGATAATGCACCGAGTTTTAAAAATGGCGAAGTGCGGTTTGAAATCAGGGAGTCTGCGCCGATTGGAACAAAATTCATGCTAGAGAGAGCGAATGATCCAGACGTTGGCGATAATGGCCTTCAAAGCTACTCACTCAAACCAGCGGATAAGTTTGTTCTCAAAATACACAATCAGCCCGACGGCAATAAAAAGGTAGAAATGGTTCTTCAGAAACCTCTAGATCGGGAAGAGCAGGACGAGATATCTTTGACATTGACAGCACTGGATGGTGGCGATCCGCAAATGACAGGCACCGCAAGGATACACATAACGGTGCTGGACGCGAACGACAATGCGCCTATTTTTACGCAAGAGATTTATAAGGCTTCTGTTTCCGAGAATGCACCGAAAGGCACTGTTTTAACTACAGTCACTGCATCTGATGCTGATCAAGATGCAAACGGTAAAGTAATTTACGCCATTTCCAACACAATCGATAACATTGGCGAATTATTTGAAATCAACCATGATACGGGTGTCGTGACATTGATCGGGAATGTTGATTATGAAAAAGAGAAGCATTTTGAAATTGATGTACAAGCTAGAGATGAAGGCGATCTATCAGACTCTTGTAAAATACTCGTCGATATAATAGATACAAACGATAACAAACCTGTAATTAATATCCTTTCCGTATCAAAGTTTATTTCTGAATATTCCATTCCAGGAACAGTTATTGCAATCATTGATGCACAGGATATAGATTCTGAAACGAATGGTCAAATTAGTTGCACTTTAAATGAACATGTACCATTTCAGATTCAGTCAACATCAAATAATTTCTTCAGTGTGGTCACTGAAAATATGATGGACAGGGAGATAAACCCCGAGTTTAACATCAGCGTAACTTGCTCTGATGAGGGAGTGCCGTCCCTCTTTAGTAGTGTCACTCTCAACATACAAGTATCAGATGTAAATGACAATGCTCCGGTGTTTGAAAGGGGTTCCTATGAAGCTTATGTGAAAGAAAATAATAGCCCAGGCCTCTCAATATTTTCGGTAAAAGCCAGAGACGCCGACACTAATCAGAATGCTCGTGTCTCCTATTTACTTGAGGAGGGGACTGTAAATGGCGTGCCAGTCTCCTCGTACGTTTCTGTAAACTCAGACAATGGAGTCGTCCACGCAGTGCGCTCTTTTGACTACGAGCAGATTAAGCAGTTCCAGTTCCGCGTAAAAGCGCAAGATGGGGGATCGCCTCCTCTCAATAGTAACGTCACGGTGAAGATATTTATCCAAGACCAGAACGACAACACGCCTCAGATCCTTTATCCAGTACAGACTAGTGTATCTTTGGTAGCTGAAATGGTTCCTCGTTCCGCAGAAGTTGGTTATCTTGTCACGAAAGTGGTGGCTGTTGATGTGGATTCCGGACAGAATGCCTGGCTCTCGTATAAACTGCTGAAATCGACCGAACGAGCCCTGTTTGAAGTCGGCGTACAAAATGGAGAAATAAGAACTTTACGTCAGGTAACTGATAAAGATGCCGTGAAACAAAAGCTTTTTATTGTTGTGGAGGACAACGGACAGCCCTCCCGTTCTGCAACGGTGAGTGTTAATGTTGCGGTGGCTGACAGCTTCCCGGAAGTACTTTCAGAATTTGGTGACTCTATGCAGGACAAGGATTACAATGACAATATTACTTTTTACTTAGTCCTGGCCTTGGCTGTAGTTTCATTTCTATTTATAATTTCAATCATTGCCATACTGTCAGTGAAGTGCTATCGATGGAGGCAAGAAAGATTGTTTTTTAGATCCAATGGGAATCTTCCAGTTATTCCCTATTATCCACCGCTTTACACAGACGTCGGAGGCACAGGAACACTGCAACATGCGTATAAATATGAATTGTATGGTACGACTGACTCAAGAAAGAGTGAGTTGAATTACGCCGGACCTTGCTGTGAGAGCTCTGCTTGTCTGGACCCCAGTGCAACGCTAACTTTGCCAAAGGTGCAGGAGAAAGGGGCCATTTTGGATTCAGAAGCTGAGGTGAGATTTGCCGAATTAGGATGGTATTACGGTTTTGATTGTTGCAGTCTTTTGAAAGGAAACATACTGTACTTTAATTCAACATCTTGCACTTAGTTTGACTTTTACCAGCAGTAGCTGGGATTTGTCTATTGTATCTATGCATTTAACCTTCGTCTTGTGTTAGTTTCTGCTGCATCTATGGTGTTAGGGTCAGTTTTGACCCGTGTTTTAAATCAGCTGTAAAATATACTTAAAGCATTTTTTTCCTCCAATTTATTTTTCCTTCTCTTGGTTACATTGTTAGGCTTCCTTATCCATGAAAATATTGGTTTTAATATTTTTGGTGTGGGCCCCTGGGCCTTTTTCATCAGTATACCCCTCGACTTCAATTTAACCTTCCTCTTGTTAGCTTTCTGCAACCATCCATGGTGTTAGGGTCAGTTTTGACCCGGGTCGTAAATCAGCTGTAAAACACACTAAAACAATTACTTATCAGTTCATTTGTTTCTCATCTCTTGGTTACGTTGTTAGGCTTCCTTATCCATGGAAAAGTTGGTTTTGAACTTTTGATTTAAGTTTTAACTCTAATTATTGTTCTTATCTTTATAACCGGGTCAAAATTGACCCAAACACCACAAATGTCATCATTTTAACCAGAGAATTTTATAATTTTGTGAAAAAAAAAATTGTTTTGTTTTGTTTAAATAGAGGTTCCTGACAAAATCAAAAAGCCTTGATGCTATAAACAAATTCATGTGGTACTTTTATGCATTTAAAACCTGAGAACGGGTCACTGGTGACCCGAACACAAGAGGAAGTTTAATCAAGGCCAATATGTTACCTTCATATTTTCTTGATTCAAAAATTCTATGTATTGCCACATGAAAGTTTTAGTAGAATTCATGTGAATTTATCAAAAATTCTAATCGTTTTTATCACAACCTTTTATAAAAGAATTTTGGATTTTAACTTGTCGGTTGACATATCGAAAATGGTTGAGTTACATAACTAGTGACTCAGAGGGAAGTGATTTTTTTTTTTCCATTTTAATTACGGAGACCTTTATCATTAGATTTGTTGGGTTCTTTGGCAGTACTAGCTCACTCTATGCTGCCTTTGCTATGGTCTAGACCAGAAATCAAGTGCGGAGGCTGTGTACAATCTAATAGTGAGGTTTATTGGTAGTAATACAGTAACTGTGGGACGGAGCCCGGAAGCAGAAGGCACAGTTCACTTAAGATGTTGTGGGCGAAGCAGGGCAGGGGTTGCCAATCTCCAGCCAGTGGCTTTCTGAGACGTCTTTCAGATGCACACTTCACCAGAGCTGAACTTCTCAAAGGCAGGATGGAGTACCTTAGAAGGAGCCCACTGCCAATCCTGATGACCACAGAGGGATTAGGAGCTTGTTCCTAGTGAAGTGGACAGAGGATTGCATTGTAGAATAAGTAAAAAGTTTTGGGGAAAAAAAACTAATAAATAATTAATGACATGTTGAGATATTAGAGCTGCCATTTGCAGATCTGTTACACCTGGTATGTTTTCCAACATTGTGAGTGCAAATTAAATAATATTTCAAAATTAATTATGTACACTTACTTAAACTTTGAGTTGTTTGTGTTATTATTCCTCTCCACTCCCCCACAATACCATCAGCGAACACTTTTTTCTCTCTTTAGAACTCAAACATCTATTCTGTTCATTGTCATATTTATTTTCTCAGTTGTCTCTGCCTGCAGTGGCATTACAGTTGTCCTCCCTCTTGCATTCTGTCACATCTGTAATGTTTTCAGCCTGCATGCCATTAGATGTTGCTTTTTTGTCTGTGTAGAAAGTGTGTGTTCTGTGAGCTATTTTCTGCTTTTTTACTGATGTGTTTACAGAATGACGCTGTGGGTGAAATTTGATGTTCACTTGTCAAACAATAAACCAGTCATCAAAAGACAGTTTTTTTCCACTATTTTGTCTGCTGCTCAAAAGTAGACCGCAGGCTCACTGAAAAAATCAGCTTGAGGGTGAGGCAGATTTGATCTTAAGTGCATGGTTTGAATATTTGAAACTTTGAGGGTAGCGCCACTGTTCTGAATACACATTCGTATTTTAGAGTTATCTGCAGTTAAAGTTATTTTCAGTTACAGCTTTGTACTAACATTAATCATAATTAATAAATTCAACTGAAATGTTGAAGAAAGTGAATTGAAATTGATTTCTTCAATTTTAGATCAATTTAATCTGTAAAATTGATTAGAAAAAGTTTTGCATAACCACTTTACATAACATTTTATGCAACATTTTTTTTCAGTATATTTAACTGTTATAAAAGATAAATAAAAGTAAGCATTTCTGTTGCGACCAACACATTCTCATCCGGTCTCGTCATATGTTGACGCAACCTGACCAAGCGTCGATATACGACGCAGAAGGAAACTTTTGATGTCTTTAGTTGACGGTTAGGGTTAGGTTTTGGGTTAGGGATTAGGGGTTAGGGTTCGTTTTAAACTGGCGTCAAATGAGGACGCTTAAAGCGACCTTTTGCGTCGTATATCGACGCTTGGTCAGGTAGCGTCAATATTTGACGCATCGGTATGAGACTGCGCTCTAGCGACAGTGATCGAGTTTTTTCACTGCATAATCGGAATACATGTATTAATATTATATTTGAATACATACTCATACACGTATTGTCAGACGTGGAAACCATGTATAATGCAGTTCTGTATTTGAACTCAGAGAGCCGCTGTTGATCAGTGTGCTGTTATTTGTGAGAAGATATCTCAGAGCACCTCCCTCGTTAATCGGAAGAAAGACCAGTTTGCAGTCCGTCTTCAAACCAGAGGCTGTGGGGCTCTGGAAGCATCTTGTCCAACAGCAGCGGCTGTGGGGAAATAAAATTTTAAAAAATCTGGAGAACTGGGATTACAATACATTTTGAAAATTACGTTTGGGATTGTATTGGGTTGGCGCTCTCGCCCGCCGGGGAATATTTCACACAGAACAATGAGGTGGCAAGTAAGGCTGTTCATCTCTGTCTTTTATCTCGGTTCAGTGTATGGGCAGGTTAGCTATTCAATACCGGAGGAAATGCCTAAAGGCTCATTAGTCGGTAATATTGTTCAGGATTTGGGTTTAGATTTAAAAAGACTAAAATTAGGAAACGCTCGTATTTATACGGGAGACAGCACTGAATATATTGAACTGATGAAAGAAACTGGCGTCCTTATCATCAAAGAGCGAATAGATCGCGAGGTACTCTGCGGAAAGACAAGCCCCTGTGCTTTACAATTCCAGATCATTCTGGAAAATCCTATGGAATTCTACCGCGTTAATGTCGAGATCACAGATATTAATGATAATGCACCGAGTTTTAAAAATAGCGAAATGCGGTTTGAAATAAGGGAGTCTTCCCTGATTGGAACTAAATTCATGCTGGAAAGAGCTGTGGATCCGGACGTTGGCGAAAATGGCCTTCAAAGCTACTCGCTTAAACCAACTGATAAATTTGTTCTTAAAATACACAATCAACCAGACGGCAATAAAAACGTAGAGATGGTTCTTCAAAAGACACTGGATCGAGAAGAGCTGGATGAAATGTCTTTGGTTATAACAGCGCGGGATGGTGGCGATCCACAAATGTTTGGTACCGCACAGATACATATTATAGTGCTCGATGCAAACGACAATGCGCCTGTTTTTACGCAGGAGATTTATCAGGCGTCTGTTTCCGAGAATGCGCCTAGAGGCACCGTTTTGACAACAGTCAGTGCATCTGATGCAGACCAAGGTTCAAACGGTAAAGTGACCTATACTGTTTCTAACGAAATAGACAACGCGGGAGAATTGTTTGAAATCGACCAGGATACGGGTGTTGTGACATTGCTTGGAAATATTGATTATGAAAAACAGAAGCATTTCGAGATTAATGTGGTTGCAAGAGATGACGGAGATTTGTCATCCTCTTGTAAAGTGCTTGTGGATGTAATGGATACAAATGATAACAGTCCTATTATTAATGTCATGTCCGTATCGAAGTTAATTTCCGAATTATCCATTCCAGGCACAGTTATTGCAATTATCAATACGCAAGACCTAGATTCCGAAACGAATGGTCAAGTTAGTTGCAGTCTAAATGAACACGTTCCATTTCAGATTCAGACAACATCAAATACATTTTTTAGTGTTGTTACTGAAAATATCGTGGACAGGGAGATAAACTCAGAATTCAACATCAGCATAACTTGTTTTGATGAGGGAGTGCCATCCCTCTCTAGCAGCGTCGTTCTCAATATACAAGTATCCGATGTCAATGACAATGCTCCGATGTTTGAAAAGAGTTCCTATGAAGCTTATGTTAAAGAAAATAATAGCCCAGGCCTCTCCATATTTTCTGTAAAAGCTAGAGACGCCGACTCTAACCAGAATGCTCGTGTCTCCTATTTGTTAGAGGAAGAGTCTATTAACGGCGTGTCAGTCTCCTCTTACGTTTCTGTAAACTCAGACAATGGAGTCGTCCACGCAGTGCGCTCTTTTGACTTCGAACAGATTAAGCAGTTCCAGTTCCGCGTAAAAGCGCAAGATGGGGGATCTCCTCCTCTCAATAGTAACGTAACGGTGAAGATATTTATCCAAGACCAGAACGACAACACCCCTCAGATCCTCTACCCAATTCAGACTGGTGCCTCTTTGCTAGCTGAAATCGTACCTCGTTCAGCAGAAATAGGTTATCTTATCACAAAAGTGGTAGCTGTTGATGTGGATTCCGGACAGAATGCCTGGCTCTCGTATAGGTTGCTGAAATCAGCAGAAAGGGCCCTGTTTGAAGTGGGCTCGCAAAACGGAGAAATAAGAACTTTGCGTCAGGTTACTGATAAAGATGCTGTTAAACAAAAGCTTACCGTTGTGGTTGAAGACAATGGACTGCCGTCTCGCTCTGCATCGGTGAATGTGAACGTGGTGATGGCTGACAGCTTCCCGGAAGTACTATCGGAATTCAGTGACTTTACACAGGACAAGGATTACAATGACAACCTTACGTTTTACTTAATCCTGGCCTTGGCTGTTGTTTCGTTTCTGTTTATCATCTCAATCATTGCCATACTGTCAGTGAAGTGCTATCGATGGAGACAAGAAAGATTATTTTTTAAATCCAGTGGAAATCTTCCAGTCATTCCTTATTATCCACCACTTTATGCAGACGTCGGAGGCACAGGAACTCTGCAGCATACATATAATTATGAGTTGTGCAAAACTACTGACTCGAGAAAGAGCGATTTGAAGTATGTCCGACCGTGTAGTGAGAGCCTCATTAGCGTGGATGCTAGTGGAACTCACACCCTTCCTCCCCAGCAAGAGAGGGATGTCGGAGTTGATTCTGAAAATCTGGTGAGTTTGCCTAAGTGAGGGGAAAAATGGTTAGCCTAGTTCCTTGAATTAACTTTTTTTTTGCATCAAAGTGCTCTGACACTGTAATTTGTAACCAGTCAGTAGGAATAGTTTGCTCTTGAATCACAATTCAGACTGAAACAAATATAATTTTCTGAACTGCATTTGTGAACTGAAGGGGATGCTTCCATTGACGTGTACATTTGAAGTTTAGGATACATACCGACTTAATCCTGATTTTCAGTATAGAGTTCTGTTGTATTTTGTTTTGATTGGCCAATGAGTAGCTGGAATGTTGTCAGACATGCGGTACATATCTAAAATACTGAAAACATATGGGGGCTGCCAAGCTGTCACGGAATTACAGTCCTACTACATTTTGGGTTCTAACTCTACAACTAAATAAGATAAAATCAAGTATGATGTGTCATATTGAAGGTATTAACTTGTTCTTTAATATTATTTAGTGAAAATATATTTTTTGAGAAATTTTCATAAAAGAAAAAAGCAAAAACTGCTCCGTCACGGAATTACACAAAATTGACGTGGTTTTTTTAATGTTGTGTTTAACTATTCAGAAAATGATGTTCCTGTCATAGACAAGTAATGAAACTTCAATATGTTCATATTTAAGGTGTCTTTTGTTAATACTGTAAGTTATTGAAACAAATATTGACTTTAACCCTGCTTTATGGGCAAGAAATTTCAAAAAGTCAATGTCACAGAATTACAAGAGGCAAATTGTCACGGAATGACAGCAATAGTATTAATTAGTTTCAATGTACTTATTTCAATATATTATACATGTATACATAATTGTTTACATTTTTACAGTTAAGCAATATATTACAATGAGTTTTCCACTTATAATGGCCAATCATAATACATACTTCAATTTTTTTTATTCTCCATGTCAACATTGGCTTGGCGGCCCCCATACAGTGTACTTTAAACTTAAGGGTGTATCATACAATAATAATCACAATATGCAGCCAATCAGAGTGTCATTTCATAAGTTTGGGAAGGAAACTTCTCAGTTGAGTGAAATTGAATTTTGTTGGATGGCACGCTTGAGTATATCCGTTAACATTCTAATTTTGGCATGAAGACAGCTATTGAGAATTGAACATTGGTTTTCTTGATTCATTACCTGCATTCCAGCTCTTTGCATCTCAGTCTTGGAAGTGTACGTAGGCAGGGCCTCAAAAAACTGCTCCTCAAGTGGGCATGTACAGAAAGAACACAGATTGTGGTAATTTGATGTGATGCTGACATCAATGTTCACCAAATGAATGCCTGCATATTTTTGCTGTTGATATACAGCTGAAGACCGTGTTCCGGTCAAAAGCTTGACATCTCGAGTGATTTTTTCTTGGATTTTATTGAAGGAACTTTGTTTTGCAGCTAGGCAATGACCCAAAACATAAATTCTCACTTCAGGTATTCTCTGGGAATGGACAATTACAAAATATGGGGTGTCCATCTCTATCACCTGATTTAAGCCCCAGAGTGCTGTTTTTTTATCACCTGAGTCAAGGGCTCACCAGTGGGAAGTGAAGCAGTTCTCTTGTAAGTTGTTTGTGAATGATACCTTTGATAAAATTAGTATCTCAAATACCTAGAATTTGCCAAGCAGTGATTCAATCTTAAGAGGATAACTTGATGAGAAATCACTAAAATAGTTAACTGTCTATTATTCAAAGCCTTTTTGACCCCAAATATTTGAATGCTAAGGAAAACATCTTAAAATGTATTTTGTAGTTTGTTTCCTGTCATTTTATATTACATAAATGGTTTTATTGAATGAAATAGCGAGAGCTGCTGAAATAACTGTTGATTTCAAACTTCTTTGCAATAGTGAATGTCAGCACTTGTATGCAAGCCGTTTACTCATTATTCAGAAATAAATGTACCATATTTCAAAACCATTTTCAAAGCACTGCTGTTTGATAAAGGCACTGTGTACCAGTTTTCCATTTGGATTTGATGGATGGCATTTTTATCTTAATGTACTAGCTTTGCATGTATTTGACTTGATTTTCGCTGTAATATTTTTAATGCTTCAAAGAAATGAAAAATGTATTATTTCATAGCTTATCATTTGTACAGCAAGTTTGGTACTTTTGTAAATAACTGTTTTAAGGTTAGCCTACATGGAGGAAACTAATGTGTCAAAGTTGGCCTTACTCAGGCAGGCAAGGCAAAACTAGTGAACTGAGTATTTCAATCCCCTTGAATATTTTGCCTTTGCTTCAATGTTCAGTGCTGTGGAAACATTTGATTGCATAATAACTTCCTCTATTATTGCATATTTATTGCACAAATTTATCGGGTGTTTAAATAAACTGTAATATCAAACAAAGGGATCCTGATTAAACACAGAACGGTTAAATTATTTCCTTCACCTGATAACTGGGTGCACCACTTTCAGCAGTAATGAATGCAATCAAACACATCTTATAATTCGATATCACACTTTCGATTCGCTGAGTAGGCCCACCTTGAGACCTTTGTTGCATAAGCCAGGGTCACTTCACCTGGCACGTATGGATTGAGGACGAGACAGTCTCCTTAAGAATGATCTGGCTAAGAACAGAATTCATCTTTCACTCAATGAAGGCACAACTTCCTGTGGCAGCAAAGCACTTCCACTCCATCACACTAACACCACTGTGAGTGCTGATGTCACTTTCTTATGGTGCAATGCTGCATTTTCTTCACACCTGACATAATGGGACCCCTGTCATTCAAAGCAATACGCTTTTGTCTTATCTGCTTATGGAGCATTTTTTTTAGGGAGGTTTGGAGATCGTCCAGATGCTTACTTGCAAGTTTGAGATGACCACTAATGCCACTCATGTTTGATGTTACATTAAATTTTAGTACATATTAGTTGCAACTTGCTGCATTCGAACCAGGTTGCATTCAGTTGGCTGAATAAGCCATTACATTGGTTAATTATTTGGTTAACCAAGGGGCACTACTTTTTTTCCACATTGGTAATAACTTTCGACATAAACTTTTTTCCTTATTTTTTACATATCATTACTTGTTTACTTATACATTTTGTCCAAAGATCTGAATCGTTCAGGACCACAAATATGCAGTAATAGAGGAGATCCGGAAAAAAGGCAAATGTTTTCTCATGACACTCTTTATATTTATTGTGCAACCCCTCTTTGATCATGTAGTTATTTATTTTTTGAAGTTAAGATGCATTTTTTACGGTTTGCAGTACTGTGTATGAACTCAGAGCGCCGCTGTTGATTGGCGTGGCGCTGATTTTGAGCAAATTTCTTATTGGACCTCCCCTGAAATCTCCTTACAAGCGATGGAAATAACCGTGTGTCTCGAACAGTTGTGCTTTGAACCCCTTTCTGCAGACGTCTCAATATTCCTGATTTGTATCTAAAAGGACCAGAACAATATATATTTTTCAATCTCACTGGATTACATGCTCGCCCAGGATTTATTTTATGAGGGATGCTTTCTTTTGCATATCGCGACGTCAAGAGAATGCCGCACCGAACAATGAATTGGCAAGTACGAATGATTATATCGGTCTTTTCTTTTGGTTCAGTGTTTGGGCAAGTCAGTTATTCAACACCTGAGGAAATGCTGAAAGGCTCGTTAGTCGGGAATATAGCGCAGGATCTGGGGTTAGATATAAAAAGATTAAAATCTGGTAATGCTCATCTCTATACTGGAGACGGCAGTGATTTCATTGAGCTGAATAAAGAAAGAGGTGTCCTCCTTATTAAAGAGAGGATAGATCGTGAAGAATTGTGCGGAAGGACGAGTCCTTGTGCTTTACATTTCCAGATCATTCTTGAAAACCCGATTGAATATTACGGCATCACTGTAGAGGTCGTTGACATTAATGACAATGCACCGAGTTTTAAAAAGAATGAAATGAGGTTTGAAATAAGCGAGTCTGCTTTACCTGGTGCCAGATTTGTTCTGGAGAAAGCAATTGATCCAGATGTGGGTTTTAACGGCCTTCAAGGATATTCGCTTAAACCTATAGACAATTTTCGTTTGAAACTACACAGTTTGCCAGACGGTACCAAAAACGTAGAAATGGTCCTGCAAAAGCAGCTCGACAGAGAGGAACAAAATGAGCTGCAATTGACATTAACAGCGATGGATGGCGGCGATCCCCCCAAGTCAGGCACGGTGCAGATACGTATCACCGTACTAGATGCAAATGACAATGCTCCTATTTGTGCTCAGTCTGTTTATAAGGCCTCTATTATCGAGAATGCTGCTGTAGGGACTATTTTAACGACAGTAAGCGCTTCCGACGCAGATGAGGGTTCTCACGGTACTGTTACATATTCAATTTCTAACACAGAGGAGGATGTTGCGGATCTGTTTGAAGTGGATCAATATAGCGGTGAAGTAAAATTAACTGGAAACGTGGATTTTGAAAAAGAGAAACATTTTGAAATAAACATCGAAGCTAGAGATTACGGAGGCCTGTCAGATTCTTGTAAAATAATAGTGGATGTCGTTGATACAAATGATAACATGCCAGTAATTAATATCATGTCAAAATCAAAGTTCATTTCCGAAGATTCCAAGGGAGGTACGGTTCTTGCCATTATAAACATACAAGACTCTGATTCTGGCAAACATGGACAAGTGAATTGTGCTTTAAATGAAAACATTCCGTTTTCAATTAAATCGACATCAATTAACGTCTTCAGTGTGGTTTCTGATAATGTTTTGGATCGGGAAGCAGACTCTGAGTTTAGCATAACTGTGACCTGCTCTGACGAGGGAGAGCCTCCTCTCTCAAGTAGCGTCAATGTAACCGTGCAAGTATCAGACGTGAATGACAACACGCCTGTCTTTGAAAAGGGTTCATATGAAGTCCACATTAAAGAAAATAACAACCCGGGCGTCTCCATATTTTCAGTAAAAGCCAGCGATGCCGATTGGAACCAGAATGCTCGTGTTTCTTACACGCTGGAGGAAGGCATTATTAATGGCGTTTCTGTTTCCTCATATGTTTCAGTGGATTCTGACAGTGGAGTCATCCGTGCTGTACGCTCTTTTGACTATGAGCAGATAAAGGAGTTCCAGTTCCGCGTAAAAGCGCAAGATGGAGGCTCTCCTCCACTAAGTAGTAACACTACGGTGAGGATTTTTATCCAAGACAAGAATGATAACCCTCCTCAGATCCTCTACCCAGTACAGACTAGTAGTAATGTGATGGCTGAAATGCTGCCTCGCACTGCTGAAGTTGGCTATCTGGTCACAAAAGTCGTCGCCGTTGATGTGGACTCTGGCCAGAATTCATGGCTTTCATATAAGCTCTTGAAAGCTACAGACAGGGCACTGTTTGACGTGGGATTACAGAATGGAGAAATAAGAACTGCGCGCCAGGTCACTGACAGAGATGCCTTGAAACAAGGACTGACGATTGTTGTGGCGGACAACGGAAAACCTGCCCGATCGGCTACAGTGAATGTTAACGTGGTGGTGGCCGACAGTTTCCCAGAGGTGCTTTCTGAATTCACTGACTTTCCGCAGGACAAGGATTACAATAGTAACCTCACTTTTTATTTAGTCCTGGCTTTGGCTGTAGTGTCAGTACTTTTTATCGTCTCAATAATTTCTATCCTGGCAGTGAAATGCCACAGATGGAGACGCGAGCAACTGTTCTATAAATCCAGCAGAAATCTTCCAGTTATCCCATATTATCCACCCCTTTACGCAGACGTTGGGGGCACTGGAACTCTGCAGCATGCTTATAATTATGAGTTGTGCCGGACGGCCGACTCTAGAAAGAGTGATATGAAGTACGTCGGCCCATGTAGTCAAAGCCTCATTAGCCTGGACGCCAGTGGAACGCAAACACTACCGCATGCACAGAAAAACGGGGACAGCCTTGACGCAGAGAACCAGGTGAGCCATTTTGACACACAGCGGTTGTTAAATAAGAAGTCGTAAGTTTGCTTCATTTAGACTAACCATTGGTCAAAGCGCATTGATGCTCTCGTGCGTAATCACAAAAATATGCTTCTGAGCTCGGAAATGGCTTCAGTCGCCCTATAGAGCAAAAAACTCTCGTAGCTGTTAGGGTCTTAATTAAGGGCCAGGTATGCGTAGCAATTAATATATTGAACATTTTGTCCTTGTGTTAAAGTGCGGTTGTGTTTTTTTTTCTCTCTTTTTTAGTGAGGGGGGAATTCTGGAAATGCGCCTTTATTTTCCCCTTACCGTGTGTGTTTTTATCATGACTCAGATCTGTTAAAATATATATTGTTTGCGGTAATGCCCTTTTATAATTTTGATTTTAGTCAACTAAGCTTAACTTCCATTTCAGGAAATTGTGGCTTACCCTGCAACTGTGTGTTTTGTATTTCTGCTGAATCATTTATGGATGACAACCGGTGTTTAGGAATGGGGCATGTTCATCTTTACTTCATCCAGATTTTTTTTTTTTAAATAGTCTCCGCCCCCCTCGATTGGCTTTTTCAAATGCATTTCCCACTTTAGAATAGATTTTGAAACACTAATGATCTATGAAGCTATTATTATTTATTTTCTATTTTTATTTTTTTTTTAACTTTTTATTATGATTGTTAACATTTTATTATATGAGGTTCCGTCCATTCTGCTTACAGTAATGTAGAAGAGGCGTTGTTCTGGACTAAATTCAATTTTAAATGGATGATCTATATAAAATGAATTTAGACTTTTGCGCAAGGACTGGAGTTTTGTCTGCTAATGCCATTGGCTGAAGCCGCCATTATATCTGAAAGAACGCCTTTTCCATGTTGTTCTTTAAGTTGATTTCGTGAATTAACTGCAATAACTAGGCCTATTTGAGAAAGAGGTGTTCATTTTCTTTCTTTCAATACAAAGTGGGAAAAAATGTTCCGCAATTCAAGTCTAGCTCAGTTTATGTGGGTCTTCGCGGAATCGCAGATCCTGAACCAGTGGGCTTTGTGCCCTGGCAGAGTTCGTGTAAAAACTGAATATTTTGCGATTAAATATTTTTCGGGTTTACGTTTTTTTTTTCTTGTATTCTTTGCTATGTGTGCGTACATATTTTGCCTTTAAAATGGAAATTTTGTTGTTCAGTGTTTGCACTCGGAGTGCCGCTGTTGATCGCAGTAGCGCAACTTGAAGGGATTTTAAAATCAGGTCCTCCCCCCTGCTCCGCCTGTAAAGGTGAGAATGAACCCGCGCTCAGACTGCGTAAGCATCAATGTTAAAGGAGATATACTGCATTTTTCTGCGTCAAAGAATAGACTTCTTTAATTATGGCCGCATCGCATTGCATTTTGTGAACGAAGCTGTTATCACGGATAATATTTCATTTTGCTTTCACAGCATCGGATACATGGCGCTCAGAACAATGAACAGGCAAGTACGACTGATTATCCCTGCATTTTTTCTCGGTTCGGTTTTTGGGCAGATCAACTATTCCATTACAGAGGAGATGCCTAAAGGCTCATTAGTCGGTAATATTGTACAGGATTTGGGTCTGGATTTAGCAAGACTTAAACTGGGAAGCGCTCGGATTTATACTAGAGACAGTGCTGAATACATCGAGCTCAATAAGGAACGGGGAGTCCTCCTTATCAAAGTGAGAATAGACCGCGAGGGGCAGTGCGGAGAGAAGAGTCCTTGTGCTTTACATTTTCAAATCATTCTGGAAAATCCCATGGAATTACATCAGGTTACTGTGCAGATACTGGATATAAATGACTGCACCGAGTTTTAAAATGAGTGAGATGAGGTTCGAGATTACGGAGTCTTCTCTTCCTGGTGCGAAGTTTGTATTGGAGAGAGCAGTTGATCTGAATGTTGGTGTGAATGGCCTCCAGAGCTACTCGTTGAAACCATCCGATAATTTTGCGCTTAAATTACATGACCAAACTGACGGTAGTAAAAAAGTAGAAATGGTTTTACAAAAACCACTAGATCGAGAAAAGCAGGAAAAACTCTCTTTGATCTTAACGGCTATGGATGGCGGTGACCCGCAGTTGTCAAGTACTGTGCAGATCCTTATAACTATGCTTGATGTAAATGAAAATGCGCCTGTTTTTACGCAAGCGGTTTACAAGGCATCTGTCACAGAAAATGCGCCAAGAGGCACCGTTCTGATAACAGTAAGTGCATCTGATGCCGACAAAGGAGAAAATGGACACGTCACTTTTTCGATTTCAAATGCCATCGAGGGGATCTCTGAGCTCTTTGAAATAGATGAAACAAATGGTGATTTGAGATTGATTAGTAAAATTGATTATGAAAAAGCAACACATTTCCAAATTGATATCGAAGCAAAAAACTATGGTGGATTGTCGGATTCCAGTAAAATAATGGTAGATGTTGTTGACGTGAATGATAACCGGCCCTTCATCAATGTAATCTCAATGTCAAGATCAATACCAGAGGACTCGCCAGCAACCACAGTGATGGCGATGATGAGTGTCTACGATCCGGACTCTGAAAATAACGGCGAAGTCGACTGTGCTTTAAGTGAAATCATTCCCCTCAACATTCTTTTGACCTCACCCGACTTGTGACAGAAGCATCTTTGGACAGGGAGTCACAGTCTGTGTTTAACATTACAGTAGTATGCACTGATAAGGGACTGCCTGTTATGTCAAGCACTGTAAACCTCCTGGTGCGAATATCAGATGTCAATGATAATGCCCCCGTCTTTCAAAAGAACTCATACGAAGCTCACATCACAGAAAACAACAGCCCAGGCATCTCGATATTTTCACTAACAGCCCGAGATCCCAACTGGAATCAAAATGCTCATGTTTCTTATATACTGGAGGAGGGGACTGTTAATGGTGAATCAATATCCTCATATGTGTCCATGAACTCTGAAAGTGGAGTCATTCGGGCGATGCGCTCTTTTGATTATGAGCAGATTAAGGATTTCCAGTTCCTAGTAAAAGCACAAGATGGGGGCTCTCCCCCTCTCAGTAGTAACGTAACTGTGAGGATATTTGTTCTTGACCAGAACGACAACGCCCCTCACATCCTCTACCCATTACAGACTGGTGTCTCTGTAGTAGCAGAAATGGTTCCCCGATCGGCTGAGATTGGCTATCTTGTGACTAAAATAGTTGCTGTTGATATTGACTCCGGTCAGAATGCCTGGCTCTCATATAAATTGATGAAATCCACTGATAAGACATTGTTTGAAGTGGGCTCACAGAATGGAGAGGTACGGACTTTGCGTCATGTTAATGAAGAAGATGCTTTAAAACAAAAGCTCATTGCTGTGGTGGAAGATAATGGAAATCCTCCTCGTTCAGCAACAGTGAATGTCAACGTGGCGGTGGCGGACAGCTATCCGGAAGTTCTCTCGGAATTCACGGGTTTTACTCAGTATAAGGAACACCATGATAGTCTGACATTTTATTTAGTCATTTCTTTGGTTTTTGTTTCTCTTATATCCATTTTTGCGTTAAAGTGCTATCGGTGGAGACGGGAGTGCTTGTACTTTAAAACTAGTGGAAATCTCCCAGTTATACCTTACTATCCGCCGCTTTACGCAGACGTTGACAGTACTGGCACTCTTCGGCATATGTATAATTACGAGGTGTGCAGGACGACTGACTCGAGAAAAAGTTATATAAAGGATTTCAGACCTTCCAGTCAGAGCATTAGTCTGGACGTCTCAGGAACACAAACATTACCGCACCTGAGAGATAAAGGGCCAAGTGAGGATTCAGATATTGAGGTGAGGGTCTCCTCTTTTGCAGTGGAAGTATTCACAGTGTAAGTAAATTGCATATTAAGTGTGAAATATTCTTGAATATTATAGTTACTTGGTCATTACACTTACTTGGCATGTATTTTGGTGATATTTCTATCCTTGAGATAAAATTGCTATGTACTTTGGGTACAGGGGAGACTGGGATCTGATGAGCTATGGGAATCAATGAGCCTTATCACTATTTTGTGATTAATCGATGCCAAAGATGTTTAAAAATAGGCAAAATCGAGATGTGGCTAAGTTATCTTCATGACTCATCAGTCAATGGTCAAAATACTTTGCCTATTTTAAGCAGCTCTGTCTTCGATTGATCGCAAAATAGTGATATGGCTCATTGGTCCCCATGGCTCATCGGACCCCAGTCTCCCCTATTCTGACAAATTTACTCTCACTGAAGACACATTTTATATTATAGCTTTTCACGTAATTTATTTGTGTTGGTGATATTTTTTCTGGTAAAAAACCACAGTGTTTTTATTTGAATTATTGAATTTTTGTTGGATTGCTTTTGTTTAGTTTGGTCAACATTTGGGTCCCCTCAACTTGTGAAACATGTCAGGCTTTGGTACTGCAGTTACAAATCAGTGCTCTAAGTGCCGCTGTTCATCAATTTGCTGAGGTTTTAAACATTCCTACTGAAGGCCAACCCCCTGTAATAATAGCATAACACAGACGGGCGAACACAGACTCATGAAAATATCCACTATCATCACTGGCTCCCCACTGCACAACGGTTGTGAAGCCAGTCTGGTCTTTATATATCTACAATTCAGCGGGGTATCTGAGATAAAGCCATCGACCCTCTCATTTTAGGTTAAGGATGAGAAGTATGATATTTCTTTGTTTGCTCGGCGCTCAGTGCTGCACGGCGCGGACGTGGAAATGGCAACTGCACCTTCTGCTGCTGTGCATCTCCGGCACAAATATGGCACGCGCGGAGGTCCGCTATTCGATTCCAGAGGAAATGAAAAAGGGTTCTTTCGTGGGCAATATTGCACAAGACCTTGGCTTGGAAATTAAACGACTGAAATTCGGGAGAGCTCGCATTTTTACGGAAGACAGTCGTGAGTATATCGGTCTGAATTCTGATAAGGGAACTCTGGTGGTAAATGAAAGGATTGATCGGGAGGAGCTATGCGCTCAGATGTCTCCGTGCTCCTTGCATTTTCAGATTATTCTTGAAAATCCTATGGAGCTGCACCGCGTGACTGTAGAAATATTTGACATTAATGATAATGTCCCGGTTTTTGCCAGAAAATATATTAATTTGTCCATCAGTGAACTTGCGGTTTCTGGTGCTCGCTTCTCGTTAGATAGTGCAGAAGATCCCGATGTCGGTGTGAACGCATTGCAGACATATACACTTAAACCGACCGATAATTTTAAATTGAAGATACTTTCACGCGTTGATGGCACCAAATATGTAGAAATGGTGCTACTGACCGCGTTAGACAGAGAGAAGCAAGAGCAACATAAGTTAGTTCTTACAGCATACGATGGCGGCAGCCCTCAGAAGTCGAGTACAGTCGTTATAAATATTGCAGTTCTGGATGCGAACGACAATGCACCAGTATTTACGCAGGGTATGTATAAGACTTCATTGGCTGAAAATTCGTTGAAAGGCACCGCTGTTTTGACAGTTACCGCCAGTGACGCTGACAAAGGAACAAATGGAGAACTCATGTATTCATTTTCTCACAGTGCTGATCGTGCATCTGATCTGTTTAGTGTAGACCACATTTCTGGGGAGATCACAGTGAATGGCAACGTAGATTTTGAAAAATCAAAGCAGTTTGAAATAACAGTGGAGGCAGTAGACATGGGGGGGTTATCAGACAGCACTAAAGTGCTGATAGATATTATTGACGTGAATGATAATGCTCCCGTGATTACAATGATGTCATTTACGAGTCCCATACCCGAGGACTCGGCACCAGAAACAGTGATAGCAATGATCAATGTTAAGGATATGGACTCTGGCAAAAATGGAAAAGTTCGGTGTTCTATAAATCCAGATGTGCCATTTCAAGTTAAACTGACATCTACAAATGTTTACACTTTGGTCACGGCTGACGTGTTGGACCGTGAGAAGGTTTCCGAATATAATATAAGAATTACAGCCACAGATGAAGGATCCCCTCCATACTCCACAAACAAGACTGTGGCTCTGAGAATATCAGACGTGAATGATAATGCTCCCCTGTTTGAGCAGCAGTCATGCACTGCTCATGTTTTGGAGAATAACGCACCAGGGATGTCCATATTTTCAGTGAGAGCCAGGGACCGCGATTCTGGCAATAATGCTCATATTTCATATTTTCTGGATGAAAGCCAAATCAATGGGGCGACATCATCCATGTATATCTCGGTGAATGCAGAGAGTGGTACTATTTACGCAGTGCGTTCTTTTGATTATGAACAAATAAAGCAATTCAAAATTAGCGTGAAAGCTCAAGATGGGGGCTCGCCGCCTTTAACCAGCAATGTCACTGTAGCAATATTGATCGGGGACCAAAATGATAATGTGCCACAAATTCTTTATCCCGCACAAACGGGTGTATCTGTCATTGCGGAAATCGTGCCTCGTTCCGCAGAAGTTGGCTATCTTGTGACTAAAGTTGTTGCCATTGATGTGGACTCCGGGCAGAATGCTTGGCTTACTTACAAATTATTGAAAGTGCCTGAGAGGGCTCTGTTTGAAGTTGGTTCACAGAATGGAGAAATAAGAACTTTGCGCCAGGTCACGGATAAGGATAATGTCAAGCAGAAACTTACTGTTGTAGTAGAAGACAATGGACAGCCGACTCGATCTGCTACAGTCAATGTGAACGTGGCGGTGGCTGACAGCTTCCCGGAAGTATTTTCGGAACTCTCTGATTTTGCACCGGACAAGGATTACGACGACAACCTCACTTTTTACTTAATCCTGGCCTTGGTTGTTGTTTCATTTCTTTTCGTTATCTGCATTATTACCATCCTATCAGTGAAATGCTATAGATGGAGACAAGAAAGATTGTTTTATAAATCCAACGGAAATCTTCCAGTTATACCTTACTATCCACCGCTTTACGCAGACGTCGGAGGCACAGGAACTATGCGACATATGTATAATTATGAGATGTGCAGGACTACTGACTCAAGAAAAAGTCAAAGACCTTGTAGTGAGAGCCTCATTAACCTGGATGCCAGTGGAACACAAACACTACCCCACCTACAAGAGAAGGATGACTTTAATGATTTGGAGAATTCGGTGAGTTATTTCGGCTGAAATATTGAGCCAATTTTATCTTTACCAAAAAGTTCGCAAATGACCCGTTGGTTCATTTTTGCAGTGAATAAGAGTGGACATTTGCTTAGATTTCCACATGTAAGGTAAGGATAAATGGGGGGGCAGAATTATCCATTCCACATACATTGTAAAGTCTATAGTTATATAAAGCTGCTAGGTCTATCAAAGTTATATTAACAAAAATATTCTATAAAACTAGCATGCTTTGCATATATTGGACATGAATAGTCGATTTATTTTGTTTTCTTAATCAATTTTTGTTCAGGTTACTTTTTAAATCTCAGGTGCATTAATTATATTTTCTGCATAAATATAACACAATTTTGAATTTGCTTTAAAAGCTTATCTGGTTGATCAAGAATTTCCGTTTATAAGTTCTTTTTTTTATTTTAATACTTTATTGAACCCCGTGAGGTAATTCGTCCTCTGCATTTGACCCATCCTATAGCTTGGAGCAGTGGTCAGTCACAGAGCAGCGCCCGGGGACCGACTCCAGTTCTAAAGCCAGTTCCTTAGTCAGGGGTACTGGTTGGAATGTTCCTATGAGGCATGTTTTTGTGGGTGGGGGAAACCGGAGTACCCGGAGGAAACCCACGAGAGCACGGGGAGAACAGAAAGGCCCCAGGCCGGATTCGAACCCACAACCTTCTTGCTGTGAGGCAGCAGTGCTAACCTCACAGCTGTACTCAGCTGCCACTTCTGCTGAGGTTGCTCTTCAAAATTTGCAGCCAGATTTAAAAATCTTTCAACAAGCTCTTTTAGATCACAAACAAATTTTAAACTCTGAGAAAACAAAGTTCATGCTATTTTCTCAAAAACCTGGTGCTAGATTTTATAATGGTAGCATTACTACAATAAGTGGAATTCGAAATGAAAGGGTTCCTTGCTACAAATACCTGGGCATTTGGGTTGATGGTAAACTTAATTTAAGGAAGCACATATATGAGCTGGCAAAGAATTTGAAACCTAAACTGGCCAAGCTATATAGAAATAAAGCCTGCTTTCCGAAGAGTTGTAGAAGGAGGATTGTTCTGGCAACTCTTCTATCAAGAATAGATTATGGCGACATAATCTATATGCACACTGCTTCTTCATCGCTGAAGTCGCTTGATGCAATATACCACGCTGCCTTAAGGTTTATAACGGGTGATTGTTTTAGAACGCATCACTGTAGTTTATATTTAAAGGTTGGTTGGTCCTCATTGGCCATTAGAAGGGAGCAACATTGTTGCCTTTTTATATACAAGGCATTGCTGGGTAAGCTGCCTGGTTATATTGCCGGTTTGCTCAATTTTAGAATGGGGGAGTACAATCTACGTGGTCTTGATTATTTGGTTTTAGACATCCCGAGGGTTCATTCCAAACTGGGTAAAACTGCTTCCAGTACTATGCCCCTCAGAAATGAAATAGGCTCCAACAATTGTTAAAATTGGAAGGACTTATTTCATTTGATTGTTTCAGAAGTCTTTTATTGTCTGCCATGAAGCATGAATGTACTTGTGTTGTGTAGTTTTCTGTTTGTTTTATTGTCGTATTTGGTTGTTTTTTATGGTTCATAACTGGGCTCCGTTGCAAAAGAGAGCTTGCTGTCAATCGGACTCCCAGTGTAAATAAAATAAATAAATAAATAAATAAACCACTGTGCCACCGTGCCGCCCCATTTGCTGTTATTTCCATGTCATTGGCCCTGTTTACATGGGTGCAAAAATCCTATTTACTATCAGATTGAAAGGTCAATCAGATTCAAAATGTCTCATATAAACACCTTAGCCAATCTGATTCACCCAGATCCGTTTGTATTTCGGATCCGATTGTAAGAGGTAGTCTACGCCGATTGATAATCCGCTCTATGTAAATGCCTGAGTGGAGCGGATTGTGTTGATTAAGAGGATTGTTCAGTCCACGCATGCGCTCCTAGTACGTAAGAGGCTCGTAGGTGAAGTGACGTACGCAGAGTGACGTAATGAGCAGGTAAAAAAACACAATACAATCGGATTCAGCTGGGGCCATGTCAAATCAAATCAGATTCACTTATTCCGATCGTTTTCAATCAGAATGAGGAAAACTACCCATGTGAACATGGCCATTGATGCGATAGTTGAGTCTGCCTTTTGGTTGTTTTATGGCCATTATGTTTTGGTCTTTGCATCAGTGGGGCGTTTTTCACTATATTACATTCAAAACTTAGAGGAAATAAATGTCGGTTATCTCTTCGCTCATTGTGTGGAAGGATTGACTCATTTCTTTATAACTCTTAATAACAGGCGGTGGGGTAAGATGACCTTTAAAAAAAAAAAAAGTAATTAAACATTTTAAAATATTTCTATAGTGACTGTGTCATAAATCTTTCGAGAAGTGGTAGTCAACTTTATATACTATCCATTCAAGCAAAAACATTATTAATTAATGTTTTTTACCTTCAATTATGAAAATTTCTGCTTAAGGGGGGCATCTTACCCCGCTCTACCCTACTTCTGTAGTCCAATATTAATTTTGTCATGGGTCTCTCTTTTTATTTACTATCATATATTTATATATTGAGCCGCAGCTAAATAAAATAAAAGCAATACATATATACAGTAGCCAACCAGTAAAACGTTTGAAAATACCTACACTTTTGCGAAATTAGGATTGAGAAAAAGTAGAGAGAGAGAGAGAGAGAGAGAGATCTGAATTTGCATCAAAAAATGCCTACATTTGGTATCGTAATTGGTCAGCATGCTCACATATACATTTTATTTTTACTACGGAAAGCATTGTGCTGAGCATTCACTTTAACGCAGCTATAGAGGTATATTCACAGATGTGCAGCAACCATTCCGATAAATACATGTATAAATTTACTACCTCTGCCATTTGAGGTTACGTTAAAATATTTAATCTTCACTAAAACATAGTTCAGTAACTCGAATAAGCCCTCCAAAGTTTTGACTGGTACTGTATGTATTTTGCAGTTCTGTATATGAACTCATAGTGCCGCTGTTGATCGGTGTAGTGCTGATAGCGAATACATTTCCTGTAGGACCTCCCCTGCACTCTTCCCTTAAGCGAGCGACAGAAGACATCTCACGCAGTACATCTATAAAACAAAATACGCGGAGATTGGGGGCTGTTGTTTTTTCAACAGGACCTCAAAGGATATTTCCAAAATCACTGGATTGCGATGATTTTCTGGACTGGAACTATTTTAATGTGAATGCTATTCTGCGCTATTGGAATATTAGAAATTTCGCATAGGACAATGGCTTGGCGAGTACGGCTGATCATCTCTGTACTGAGTCTTGGTTCAGTGTTTGGGCAGGTTAGTTATTCGATACCCGAGGAAATGCCTAAAGGTTCGTTAGTCGGTAATATAGTGTTGGATTTAGGGCTGGATATAAACAGATTAAAATCGGGTAATGCCCATGTTTATACCGGAGACGGCACTGAATACATTGAACTGAATAAAGAAAGAGGAATTCTCCTTATTAGAGAGAGAACAGATCGCGAAGCACTGTGTGGAAAGACCAGCCCTTGTGCTTTACATTTTCAGATTATTCTGGAAAATCCCATCGAGTACTATGGCATCACTGTGGAGATAAAGGATATTAATGATAATGCACCGAGGTTTAAAAAGACTGAAATGCTGTTTGAGGTAATTGAGTCTTCTCTGCCTGGTGCGAGATTTGTGCTCGAGAAAGCAATGGATCCGGATGTAGGTGCTAACGGTCTTCAGGGGTATTTACTTAATCCAACCGATAATTTTAACCTTAAATTGCATAGTTTGCCAGATGGTAGCAAAAACGTTGAAATGATTTTACAGAAACCCTTAGATAGAGAAAAACAGGATGAGTTGTTATTGACGTTAACGGCAATGGATGGTGGCGATCCCCAAATGTCAGGCACAGTGCAGATACGTATCACCGTGCTCGACACAAATGACAATGCGCCTATTTGCGTTCAAACTGTTTATAAAGCTTCTATTTTGGAAAATTCTCCTCGAGGTACAATTTTAACAACAGTAAGCGCCACTGATATAGATCAGGGGTCGAACGCAGAAGTGTCATATTTTATTGTTAACACAGTCGACGATGTTTCTGAGCTCTTTGAAGTCGATCTGGATAGTGGCGATGTTAAATTAATTGGAAATGTGGATTATGAAAAAGAGAAACATTTTGAAATGGACATACAGGCACGAGATGGAGGCCACGCTGATTCTTGTAAAGTAGTCGTGGATGTCATTGATACAAATGACAACAAGCCTGTCATTAATATCATGTCAAAATCAAAATTAATTTCTGAAAGTTCCAGGAAAGGCACAGTTATTGCTATAATAAATATTCAAGATGCTGATTCTGACCAAAATGGACAGGTGAATTGTGTTACAAATGAAAATATTCCATTCGCAATTAAATCGACATCGCTTAACGTCTTCAGTTTAGTGTCTGACGACGTTTTGGACCGAGAGACAGACTCTTTGTTTAACATCAGTGTTACCTGCTCTGATGAGGGGGTGCCTTCTCTGTCGAGCAGCATCACTTTGGTCGTACAAGTTTCGGACGTGAATGACAACGTGCCAACTTTTGAAAAGAGTTCATACGAATTTTATATTAAAGAAAATAACAGCCCGGGCCTTTCAATATTTTCAGTTAATGCCAGGGATGCTGATTCCAACCAAAATGCTCGTGTGTCTTATATGCTGGAGGAGGGGACAGTGAATGGAGTCTCTGTGTCATCATACGTGACCGTGAATGCTGACACTGGTATCATCAATGCTGTGCGTTCTTTTGACTACGAGCAGATTAAGCAATTCCAGTTCCGCGTAAAAGCGCAAGACGGGGGTTCTCCTCCCCTCAGTAGTAATGTGTCTGTAAGGATATTTATTCATGACCAGAACGATAACGCACCTCAGATTCTCTACCCAGTTCAGACTGGTGCTTCTTTGGTCGCTGAAATGGTACCACGTTCAGCTGATATTGGCTACCTTGTCACTAAAGTGGTTGCTGTTGATGTGGACTCCGGACAGAATGCCTGGCTCTCTTACAAATTGTTGAAATCTACTGATAGAGCGCTGTTTGAAGTGGGCTTACAGAATGGAGAAATACGAATTTTACGCCTGGTTACTGATAAAGATGCTGTGAAGCAAAGACTTACTGTTTTGGTGGAAGACAATGGGCAGCCCTCTCGTTCAGCTACTGTCGCTGTCCATGTGGCGTTGGCGGACAGCTTCCCGGAAGTGCTCTCAGAATTCGCGGACATTACGCAAAACAATGTGTACAATGATAATTTGACATTTTATTTAGTCCTCGCCTTGGCCGTAGTTTCATTTCTTTTCATCGTATGCATAATTGCTATACTTTCGGTAAAGTGCTACCGGTGGAGACGTGAACAGTTATTTTACAAATCAAACCTTCCAGTTATACCCTACTATCCACCACTTTACGCAGACGTCGATGGCACAGGGACGCTACAACATGTATATAATTATGAGGTTTGCAGAACGACTGACTCGAGAAAGAGTGATATGAAGCTTGTCAGACCCAGCAGTCAGAGCATCATTAGTCTGGACGCATGCGGGACTCAAACCCTCCTTCACGCAGATGAAGAGGGTCCAAATGAGGTTTCAGAGATTCAGGTATGTTTTTATTTTATTCTATTTTTTCAGGCTAAAGATGATGCCATCATAATTTTCTGAAATTATGCTATTAGAATTATGATTTCAACTTGTTGTGTCATCACCCCATGGTTGAATGATTATGCCTCAATCATACAATGTATATTTTATTTTGCCGACTGACATGCTGGGGTCATCAATGTAACAGCAGGAGTAGAGTAGGTTGCTGCAGTAGGAGCAAAGTTAGTTTGGTTTATATTGTGCGTCCTCTTCATTCTCTTGCCTCTTTTTCAAGTTTGATATAATAATAATAGTAATAATAATATTAGTAGTACTAGTAGTGGCCCAGGGGTCGCACTGCAGCCTCACAGCAAGAAGGTTGTGGGATTGAATGGATTGGCAAGCTGTCCAGGGTTTGTGACTTTTACCCATAGTCTCCCCAGCAACCCTAGAGAGGATGTTGATGGATGACGACGATTATGATAATAATAATAATAATAATAATAATAATAATTGGAGTACTATTTAGTTGCAGTATTAATGAGACCATTTCTCAATGCAAGAAGCACTTATAGCATCAGCTAAATTAGGCTGCTTTGGGATTTTTGTCAGCAACATCTGTGATGTAGCCATGCTATGGTCACAGCAACTTTTGTAAAGTAAGCATTTTGATAGATCTTCATTTTTGAACCTTTTGCATGTTTTACAGAACCACTGTTGTTGTTGTTTGACCATGTCTTTCCCCCCTTTAGTTGTATTTTATCAATCTTTAGTCTCAGTATACTGGCTTCTAAGGGTGTATTCTACTCGACTAGTGCACTTGTAATCTCTTTGATTCTTACTGCATATAGTTTGTTGGATGTAATGGAATATGATTAAATTGGGACATATTACATTTTTCTTCCGTTCTCTTTCGTGCAGAAGCACTCTGTGAATGTAGCCTAACCCATTCATGGTTTTGTGGGACATTAGAATTATGGTATGCATGTGCTATATATTTCTTTTGCCTATTTCTGCTCATGATGTTGTTTGATATTTGTGAGCACGAGTTAGATAAGATGCCACTGAGATATCAGTTGGAAGCCACCATTCCATTCTGTGATTTGAGAAATGCATATTTCAGTAAGCTTTGGTATTAGGTTCAGTTTGGATACGATATTGTTGAATATAGCTTGAGCATTCATACATATTGAAAATTTAGCAAAATGAAGGAACCAATCCGTCTAGTGCACTTTTTTTCAATATGCGCAATATGATTGCTGTTATGTTTCTTAAAGGTTGCATGAAGAATGATTCAATGATTATTTCTGTGTACATTGTAACAGAAATGCTTTCAAACACACACATAAACATATGCACACTTACACACACACGCACACATATGTATGTACGCACAGATTCACACACAAGCACGCTCACATACGTACGTGCACACTCACGCACACAGACACACATACACACACACACACACACACACACACACACACACACACACACACACACACACATGCATGCCCACACCTCATACTGCACAGGCTGATGGGCGTGAACTTTGTGTGTTATTGCTCGAAAGCCTGAACACATTTTATTCAATTTGAAATAATTAACCAGGCTTGTCCGGAACACGCAAGCTAATGAAGTGCAAAAACAATATCCCGAATAATTTTCGGACAAAAATTACTGGAGTCTGTCATTTGCAGTTCATTTATTAAACTGTGAGCGCCGCTGTTGATTTTTCTGAGCAAATTTCTAGTGGAACCTCCTCTTTAGATCACACAAATAACGAGTCGCAATCATTAAAATATCTGTGCGGAATGCGAGGATATCTCCGGCGCGCGCTGTGTTTTTATTTTTTATTTTTTCATTAATCACTGCATATAAGCCGCTTCTGGATGTTTATATATCACTGAGGAGTGTATTGCGTGTATTACTCTTGTTCTATGACGGATAGTATTGTGCTCATGTTCTCATATCTTCTGTGGACAACAATGGACTGGCAAGTACAACTGTTTATCTCTGTCCTTGCTCTAGGTTTAGTCTGCGGGCAGGTTAGTTATTCTGTACCAGAGGAAATAGCGAAAGGCTCGCTAGTCGGGAATATAGTGGAAGATTTAGGTTTAGACGTTAAACGTTTTAAATTGGGAAATGCTCATATATTCACCCGAGACAGCAATGAATTCATCGACCTCGATAAAGAAAGGGGAGTCCTCCTTATAAAGGAGAGAATAGATCGCGAGGTTCTGTGTGGTAAGACCAGTCCCTGCGCTTTACATTTCCAAATAATTCTGGAAGATCCAATGGAATTTTACCAAATCACTGTAGAGATTAAAGATATTAACGACAATGCACCCCGTTTTAAAAGGGACGAAATTAGGTTTGAGATCAGCGAGTCTGCTGTGATCGGAACAAAATTTGTGCTGGAGACAGCAATGGATCCGGATGTTGGCATAAACGGTCTTCAAAGCTATTCGTTAAAACCAACTGATCATTTTCTCTTAAAACTGCATAATCAACAAGACGGCAGCAAAAGTGTGGAAATGGTGCTTCAGAAAGCCTTAGACCGCGAAAAGCAAGAGGAGATGTCCTTAGTGTTAATGGCAATAGATGGCGGCGACCCACCGATGTCTGGCACTGTGCATATATTCGTCACGGTGCTTGATGCAAATGACAATGCTCCTCTTTTTACTCAAGAGATATATAAGACCGCAGTAACAGAGAATGCGTCCAAAGGCACAGTATTGACTACAGTCAGTGCGTTTGATGCAGATCAAGGCTTATATGGGAAAGTAAGCTACGCAATTTCTAACGTCGCAGACGAAAATGGCGACATTTTTGAAATAGATAATGACAGTGGTGCAATTACATTAACGGGAAATATTGATTATGAAAAGGTTAGCCAATATCAAATCAACGTACAAGCCAGAGACCACGGAGGTCTGACAGATTCCTGTAAAATCTTTGTCGATGTCATCGATACAAATGACAATAAACCTGCAATTCATATAATGTCAAAATCAAAGTCAATTTCCGAAAATTCGATTCCCGGCACAGTTATTGCCATATTAAACATACAAGACCCAGACTCTGAGAATAATGGCCGAGTAAATTGTTTTATTAATGAACATATTCCAATAACAATTAAATCCGCAGCAAATAACTTCTTGAGTCTGGTTACTGATAATGCATTAGACCGAGAGACAGACTCAGAGTTTAACATTAGTGTAACTTGCCATGATATGGGAGTGCCTTCACTTTCCAACAGCGTCGCTATTGCCGTTCAGGTGGCAGATGTGAATGACAACGCGCCCACCTTTGGGAAGAGCTCATATGAAACATTTATCAAAGAAAATAACAGTCCGGGTGTTTCCATATGTGAAGTAAAAGCAAGTGATGCTGATTGGAACCAAAATGCTCGTGTTTCCTATATATTGCAAGAAGGTAAGGTTAATGGCGTGCCAGTCTCCTCGTACATATCTGTGAACTCTGAAAGCGGAGCTATCCACGCAGTGCGCTCTTTTGATTACGAGCAGATTAAGGAATTCATTTTCCTCGTAAAAGCTCAAGATGGAGGTTCCCCTCCTCTGAATAGTAGTGTAACAGTGAAGATATCTATTCAAGATCAGAATGACAACGCACCTCAGATTCTGTATCCCATACAGACTGGCGGATCTCTAGTCTCTGAGATGGTTCCTCGCTCTGCCGAAGTTGGCTATCTTGTCACTAAAGTGGTTGCTGTTGATGTGGACTCCGGACAGAATGCCTGGCTCTCGTATAAACTGCATAAAGTGACAGACAGGGCTCTGTTTGAAGTGGGCTCACAAAACGGAGAAATAAGAACTTCACGCCCGGTCACTGATAAAGATGTTGTCAAACAAAAGCTTACTGTTGTTGTGGAGGACAATGGACAGCCCTCTCATTCCGCTACAATTAATGTGAACGTTGTTGTGGCGGACAGTTTCCCGGAATTGCTCTCAGAATTCACTGACTTTACGCACGACAATGATTACAATGACAATCTAACATTTTATTTGGTTTTGTCCCTAGCAGTGATCTCATTCCTTTTTATTATATCCATTATTATCATAGTTTCGATAAAGTGCTATAGATGGAGACGTGAGAGATTGTTTTATAAATTCGGGGGAAATCTCCCTGTCATTCCATATTATCCACCTCTTTACGCGGACCTTGGAGGCACTGGAACCTTGCAACACGCGTATAATTATGAGTTGTACAGGACAACTGACTCTCGAAAGAGTGATCTGAAGCCTGACAGACTTCACAATCAAACTATTGTCGGTTTGGACGGGAATGGGACGCTAACTCTATCGCATGTCCAGGCGAAAGGAGACGATCTGGATTCAGAGACTGAGGTGAGCTTACCCAAGTGGCAGCACCACAGTTTCATAATTAAGATCGTACTGTGAAAAGTCAGATTGGCTGTTGATAATGGTCTGGTCAGATTATTTCCTTTCCTGTTTTCCGATTCGTTGTACCTGCATCTCGATTATGCGGTATCTTCTCTCGTCTCATTTATCTGTTGGATTCAGCTTATACTCATGACCATGAAAAACGCTACACCTCATCATAATTTTAAAATAGTTAATTTAATTACAAACAGTTAATAATACTTCCACAGCTTTGCGTTGAACCCATTGAAATCCACTGAACGACAGCAAGTAATATTTAGAGATGCATACACAAAAAAATCACAAAAAATTTACATTAATTTCCGTTTTTATGGTCATGAGTAGGCATTAAAAAGTTACAGCATCCAGCTGAGAGAGAGAGAGTTAATTTGAGTATTACCACTTTGCATATGTTCGTTCAAGACCAGGTCGATTCGATGACGACACATCTCAGTTTATGTAGCCGATCCAGAATAAATTTGGCGAACCGTTCAGCAGCCATTGTCCATCCTCTGACTAAACATATGGCTGATTATATAGGCTTTGCATTGGTTGTAGTTCACTTTATCTGCCCTCTGGTATTGCAGGAAAAGCTTTGAGATGGAGGCATGTCTCGCTTCTTCTAAAAGTTCATTCTCTTTCTTGTTTCTTATTGTCCATTGCAATTCAAAGACCCATGGTCCAGATAATCAGTCCTGAAGTTATTCTCAATCTTTCAGGGCTCTTATTTTCTTGGGGGGATAGAAGTAAATTTAATATGTCTTCACGAGCAGACTGCAGGGATATACTGGATGTTTGAATTTCTGCTTAAATCATGACGTCAGAAGTGTCATGATGAAATGCATTTAATTTGTGTTTCATTGTTTTTTACTGTGTTTCATTTTATAACGTTAGGTGATTGATTTTTCTTCTTTATAGAACATGCAGGTCAAGTTTATTTTAATCATCCCAGTGAGTGATATTGGATAAGTCCTCCACACTCTGTTTTTCATTATTTTATGTTCCAGTGGTGCATGCTAATTTTAATACAATATGCTGCCTGTATTCATAATTGAAAATGTACAGAATTGATGCTCGATTGGGCATTATTTTGTAGAATAATACATTTTTGGGAAAATATATGTCTTTTAAGGTTAAAAAGAAAACTCTGCTCTAAATGTAGAACTTTTTGTGAATCAATTTTTTTTTTCAATCCGTACCAAAAATTTAATTGGTTCCTCTAAAAATCTCTTCTCCTCGAATTCATCGCTTAATTTAAAAATGCATTTGCTGTAAAATTTTCAAGGCGCCCAATTAGCTTCAGGATATGCGGATTTGCTCTGCAATAACACAAGTGTGCTCTAAGTGCCGCTGTTGGTCAATATGGCAACATTCTGCTTGCCCCTCCTGTAATTTTACATTATGTACGGTATTCTGCATCACATTCATGCTGGAGGCACTTACCAATGCCTGAGCTATTGACACAAAATCACAAGCTCGACGTCTCAAAAGGCTAGATCCTCTTTTATAACATCTCCAATATATAAGTTGGTTTGAGAGCGTAAGTGACCTTTTGCAGAGGGACAAAGCATGATGTGTTTAGTTGTTCGTTTTCTTTGCGTTTCTGACCCAGTGCCTCGGGCTTTGAAATGGAAACTACAGCTTCTCCTCTTGTGCTTCTTCGTTGCAAAGGTAGCTCGCGCTCAGGTCCGCTATTCAGTACCGGAGGAAATGGTGAAGGGCTCTTTTGTTGGGAATATTGCCCAAGACCTGGGTTTGGAAATAAAACGACTCAAAGCGGGGAGAGCTCGCATTTTTACGGACGACAGTCGTGAGTATATCGGTCTGAATTCTGATAAAGGGACGTTGGTGGTAAATGAAAAGATTGATAGAGAGGAGCTGTGTGCCGAGGTTTCTCCCTGCTCGTTACATTTCCAAATCATTCTGGATAATCCAATGGAGCTACACAGTGTTATTGTGGAGATATTGGATATCAATGACAATGCTCCTGTGTTTCCGAAAAAGGAAATGAGATATGAAATTAGTGAATTAGCCGTTTCTGGAACTAGATTTTTGCTGGAGAGTGCGATGGATCCCGATGTCGGAGTCAATTCTCTGCAGACATACACTCTGCACCCCAGCGATGATTTTGCTTTGAAACTACAGTCTCGCCCCGACGGCACTAAATATGTTGAACTGATGCTCCAAAAGCCGCTTGATCGCGAGAGACAAGAGGAACACAAATTAATGCTAACCGCATTTGACGGGGGCAGCCCTCAAAAATCAGGCACAGTTCGAATTAACATGGTTGTTTTGGATGCAAATGACAATGCGCCTGTATTCAGCCAGTCGTTGTATAAAGCTGCTGTAATGGAGAATTCATCGCCGGGCACAATTGCCTTAACAGTTAGCGCATCTGACGAAGATAAAGGATCGAATGGCGCAGTTACCTATTCATTTTCCCATGCGGCGGAGAGCATCTCCAAATTATTTACTATAGACGAAAACACGGGGTCTGTCACAGTGCGTGGTCTGTTAGACTATGAAAAGTCTAAACAGTATGAAATAAACTTGCAAGCAAAAGATCAGGGAGGTTTAACTGATTCAAGTAAAGTGCTGATTGATATAATTGATGTGAACGATAATGCCCCAGTGATTACGGTCATGTCCTTCTCGAACCCGATACCTGAAAATTCGGTACCAGAGACAGTCATTGCAATGATTAGTATAAAAGATTTGGACTCTGGGAAAAACGGACAAGTTCGATGTTCCATTAGCCGCGATTTACCTTTTCGAGTCAAATCCTCATCTTCTAATCTCTTCACTTTGGTCACAGATGAAGTGTTGGATCGCGAGAAAGTTTCTGAATACAATATAACGATTACAGCTTCAGATGAGGGATCCCCTCCACACTCTACCAACAAGACTCTGGCTCTTAGAATATCAGATGTCAACGATAATGCGCCTGTATTCGAGCAACAGTCATACAATGCTTATGTTTCGGAGAATAATGTACCAGGCACGTCCATATTCGCGGTGAGAGCTAAAGACAATGATTCTGGGAATAATGCACGTATTTCCTATATTCTGGAGAATAACCCAACTAGTGGGCTGATTCCCTCTGTTTACATGTCCATAAATTCAGAGAGTGGAATAGTACATGCTGTGCGGTCTTTTGATTATGAAAAGGTAAGGGAGTTTAAAATTTGTGTGAAAGCACAAGATGGGGGCTCTCCACCCCTAAGTAGCAATGTCACTCTTACGATCGTAGTTCAGGACCAGAATGACAACGCACCTCAGATTCTGTACCCAGTTCAAGCAGGTAGCTCTCTGGTGGCTGAAATTGTGCCCCGTTCAGCAGAAGTTGGCTATCTTGTCACAAAAGTGGTCGCCGTTGATGTGGACTCCGGACAGAATGCCTGGCTCTCTTATAAACTGCTTAAAGCGACAGACAGAGCGCTTTTTGAAGTGGGCATACAGAACGGAGAAATTAGAATTTTGCGCCCGGTCACTGAAAAAGATACTGTGAAACAAAAGCTTGCAATTGTTGTGGAGGACAACGGGCAGCCGCCGCGCTCAGCTACAGTCAATGTGAACGTGGCGGTGGCCGACAGCTTCCCAGAAGTGCTTTCGGAATTCACAGATTTTACGCACGACAAGGAACGTAGTGAAAAATTGACTTTTTATTTGGTTTTAGCATTGGCTATAGTATCATTTCTTTTTATCGCGTCAATCATCGCCATAATCTCAGTGAAACTGCACAGATGGAGACAGTCCAGGTTGTATTATAAATCCAACGCAAATCTTCCAGTTATACCATACTACCCACCATTTTACGCAGACACGGGTGGGACCGGCACTCTTCACCAAGTGTATGGTTACAGAACTACTGACTCTAGAAAAAGTGACATGAAGGATATAAGACCTTGTGGTGAGAGCAATATTAGTTTGGACACCTGTGAAAACCAAACATTGCCGCATGTGCAAGAGACGTGGGTCCGCGAGATTTCAGAGAATCAGGTGAGCATTTCAGTACTACAAATAAGTCCCCGAATTACTGTATTTTTTTTCCCCTGCATGTCAGGAAAAATTTCGTGTGTTGTGATATTATAGAGTTGAAGAATGTAGCCAGGAATGTTGTCTCTAATCGAAAATGGGGAACTCTCAAAATGTTATCACAAATGAATTTTATTGCAATGCTACTATGCCCTTTCAGTGTGGGGTCCGGAGAGAAGCTTGTACGAATTCGGGTATAAATACTACGGTCGGAGGATGTGAATTCAAAGTATAGTGTAATGATGTATTGTTTCTTGTATAAAGTGCTGCGTAATTTGCAAATTAAAAAAACTATACGTTTGATATGTTCAAATGGCATATTTGATATGACTTTGTGAAACTAAGATATTAATGACAATCATAAATATGTGTATCACACTCTTCGTTTCCAAAGTCCGTTAATGCCATCTCCATTTTAGAGTAGGCATTCACTATTTTCCTACATTACTAAATTGTGGTATTTGGCAGGGGTTCTTGTCCTAGGACTCAGATTACATGAACTGGTATTCGTAATAGTCTATTCAGCCTCGCAAGGTTAACATTCATTATGTTCTTGCTGATTGGTTTGCATCGATACGTATAATGAATGGAGGAAAGCATGTTCAACTCCAATTCCGAAATAGTTGGGACGTAGTGTAATTTGTGAATAAAATCAAAGTGCAACAACTTTCAGATCACACGGGTCCATATGTTATTTACAATAGAACATAGATAACATTTCAAATGTTGAAACTGACTCATTTTACATTTTTGTGTCGCCTGCAAAGCATAGCGGCACATAGGGATCACTTTGTCCGGCGTCTGTCTGTCCGTCTGTCCGGTAGTCACACTTTCAGTTGGTGCACACTTTCACATAAGCTTCGCAGGCGACACACGCGTTCATTATCCACAAAATGAGCTTATTTCAAATTTTCTGGCTGCAACAGGTCTCAAAAAAGTTGGAACACAGGCAAAAAAGGGCTGAAAAAGCTATTAATATATGAGAGTCAGCAGAAAGAATATTTAGCATGTAATAACATTAACTGGCATCAGGTGTGTAACATGATTGGCTATAAAAGGGATGTCTTAGAGAGGCTGAGTCTCTCAGAAGCAAAGATGGCAAGAGGCTCTCCAACCTATGAAGGCTTGCGTAAAGAAATTGTGGAATACTTTAAGAACATTGTTCCTCAACTTCAAATTGCAAAGGCTTGAAGGTCTCATCATCGAAAGTGCATCAAAAGATCATCAAAAGATTTGGGGAAAATGGAAAAATCTCTGTGCGTAAAGGACAAGGCCGAAGACCTTTACTGGATGCCCGTGATCTTCGGGCCCTCAGACGCCACTGCATCACACATCGGCATAATTATGTAATTGGCAGGGTTTCCCAGTTAAGAGCGTTCAGGCTCCAAAGAAGAGTTCAGCTAAGAGGGAGCCATAAGATAGGAGTGTTTCCCAGATGCGTTCTTAATGCCTTTCTTAACAAGTGTCTTTGTACTCTTTTTAACTGCCTTCTAAAGTGGAGCTCAGTTGATCAATCGATGTCAGAGTAACAGATTGTTCCACATACTTACGTGCACACAAATGAAGTTTTGATGTAACAAGTGGCGTATAATGTAAAATTTAACATGCATAATGCCATTGCACATGCAGCAGAAAACCAACAGATGCAAATAAAGACCAATAACACAGACATGAGAAAAATGAAAGCATAACATTACATCAGTGAAATCATATAACATTACATGATACTGTACCTCACGTAATGTCATTATTTCATTTTATATCTTCATTCTTATTTTTCTGATATAATTCTGCATATAATTATGAAGCTTACTTTGTTACTCTTAGGGATAGTGGCAAAGGTTATAAGCTTTGCTGCTATCCCTAAGAGTAACAGCTGATATGATGCTTGCCGCACTGCATGGTGGCATAGGGATTATTTTATTTCGTGTTTTTTTCTTTTTCTTTTTTTTTTTTTTTTAATTATTTGGTGGTGGTAGTGGGTCGTCATTGTTCTCCAGGAAATATTAGGGAAATACAGTAAAATATTTCAACACATGGAACCATGGAGGAGAGATGTAAGTTTTCCCACATTTTAAATGCTTAATGGGTAGTAGGGGCGCATACACGAAATAAAAACCGATTATAATATAAATAATTGGATATTATAATAAATAATAATTAATAAAATAAGGATGAACCATACACACTGCATTAATATCTCCTTGCTTAGTGTCACATTGATTTGCTTGACGCGGCTGTATCTGCACGGTTTCGTCGCTAAGAAGGGTGTTAAGAGCGCTCTAGACCCCTCTCTCAAATCCTTCTTAACAAAAGATCATCTCGGGCTAAGAAGGAATCTGGGAAACGTTTGCTTCTTACGGGAGCCTTAAGAAGGATCTAAAGAAGCTCTTAGTGCAAAGATCTACTTAAATGAATCTGGGAAACTTGGCCATTGACTTTACTAAATGGGCCCAGGAATACTTAAAGCAGGGGTGTCAAACTCACCCGTAATCGGGCCAAGAGGCTGCAGGTTTTCATTCCAACAATGCTGAAGCGCACCTGATACAACTAATCAGTGGTGCAGGCCTAGATCAGTTGATTAAATCAGTGCTTTCAGGTGAGCTTCTGCTTGGTAGGATTGAAGACCTGCAGCCTCTTGGCCCGTTTACGTGTCAGTTTGACACCCCTGATTAAAGAAACCGCTGTTTGCCATGCCATCCACAAATGCCACCTAAAACTCTTTCATGCAAAAGGGAAGCCATTGTTGAGAATGATCCAGAAGCGCCGCCATGTTCTGCGGGCCAAGGCTCATTCGAAATGGACTGTAGCAAAGTGCCAAAGTGTCCTGTGGTTGAGTCCAAATTTGACATTCTTGTTGGAAATCACGGGTGTCATGTCCTCTGGGCTAAAGAAGAGAAAGACCACCCCTCCTCTTATCAGCATTCAGTTAAAAAGCCAGCATCTCTGATGGCATGGGGATGCATTAGTGCATATAATGTGGGACACTTGCATGTTTTAAAAAGCACCATGAATACAGAAAGGTATATAAAGGTTTTAGAGCAACATATGCTCCCCTCCAGATGACATCTATTCCAAAAAAGGCCTGGTGTATTTCAGCAGGACAATGCAAAATCACATAGTGCAGCTATTACAAACAGCATGGCTTCGTAGTAGAAGAGTCCGTGTGCTGAACTGGCCTGCCTGTAGTCCTGAACTTTCACCGATTGAGAACATTTGGCTCATAATTAGATGAAAAGTCCATCAAAGGAGACCCAAAACTCAACAGCAGCTGGAAGCCTGTATTAAACAAAAGTGGGATCAAATTCCAGAGGCTAAACTCAAGAAACTTGTCTCCTCAATGCCTAGATGCCTCCAAGAAGGGATGCTACACAATTGTAAACAGGCCCCTGCCCCAACTATTTTGAGACCTGTAGTGGCCATCAAATTTGTAATGAGCTCATTTTATGGATAAAATTGTTAAATTTCTCAGTTTCAACATTTGTGATGTTATCTCTGTTCTATTGTGAATGAAATACTGGCTGGTGTGATTTGAAAGTCATTGCATTTTGACTATATTCACAATTTAAACTTTGTCTCAACTACTTCGGAATTGGGGTTGTATATGCTTATGTGATTATATGACCAGTTTAAGGACAGTTGGTGTTATGAACAAATCTCAAGCCCAAGGGAGTGGCAATTAATTTATGATGGACGCGAGGGAACAGCTGAAACGGTCGTGTCCGCGAGAATACATTTTATTTTTCTCATTGGTGTCGCGTATTTTTAATACGGTGGGGGAAGGGGGAGCTCAAGTTAAAAAAAAAAAAAAAAAAAACTGTAACCAACACTTAGTTGCTGTCCAAAGAGCTTTGGACATTAAAGAAATTCACTACCAAATGTTCTCTGTCCTTCAACGGTTATTACTGAGAGCACACACCTGCGCGCGGAAGTACTGCATTAGGACCCTAAGTGCCGCTGTTGATCACGAGAGGGTTACTCGGCGCTCCCGTTTTCAAGTACCGCCCATATTACTGCTCTGCGGGAAACCGAGAAGCGCAGTTGGTAGCATCCACAGTGCATGGATTACACAACGGAACTGTGAAGTCCGAAAAAAATTGTTTTCGATGCGGATATTTTATTTCTGCATTCATGATAATTTTGTGGCTTTATAACGCAAAGTCAACATGACTTCGAAAAAGCGGATGCTTACATTGTTATACCTGTTTGTTGGTATAATTATGAATCGTGGAGCATCTGGACAAGTTCGGTACTCAATCCCCGAGGAAATGGTGGTTGGCTCTTTTGTAGGGAATATAGCAAAAGATCTTGGATTGGATCCAGTCCGACTGGTTTCTGGTCGGGCTCAGATATTCACCGCAGGCAACAGTGAGTACGTTGAGCTCGACGGCGAGAAAGCGCATCTTATCATAAAGGAGAGAATAGACAGGGAACAGCTTTGTGGGGAAACGTCTGCATGCAGCTTCAGTTTTGAGGTGATTCTCGAAAACCCAATGGAACTTTTTCGTGTTACCATTGAAATATTAGACATAAATGATAATAGTCCAGTATTTCCCCGAACAGAGATCAAAATAGAAATAAGCGAAATGGCCGTACCGGGAGCGCGCTTCTCTCTTGAAAGTGCGGTGGACGCAGACGTTGGTATAAACAGCCTGCAGAGCTATTCTCTTCATCCGACTGATAATTTCTCTTTAAAAAGACAAAGCCGGCCAGGCGGTGGTAAAAATGTAGAAATGGTACTGATGGTTCCTTTAGACCGTGAAAAGCAAGACCATCAATATTTAACATTATCGGCTGTTGATGGGGGTAATCCAAAACGGTCCGGCACTGTAAAAATTCATATTGTAGTTCTAGATGCGAATGACAATGCCCCAGTATTTAAACAAGGAGTTTACAGAGCATCCGTCGTGGAAAATGCAGTGATTGGGACATTAGTTACTGTGGTTAGTGCAACCGATGCTGATGGCGAAACAAACAATAAAGTGGAGTACGAATTTCAGCATGCTACATCAACTATAATGGAGCTGTTTACTGTAGATGCGTTGACGGGTGAAATAAGATTAGTCGGGAATTTAGATTTCGAGAAACATAAACTGTATGAAATAAAAATACAGGCTAAAGACCAAGGGGGGTTGGTCGATTCTGCTGACGTAATTATTGATGTTCTAGACGTGAATGACAATGCTCCGAAAATAAAGCTAATGTCATTCTCTAATACAGTGTTAGAGGATGCAGTTCCTGGAACTATAATTGCTATGATAAATGTGCAAGACCTGGATTCTGAGGAGAACAGCAAAGTTACCTGCGCAACTGACCCCAACATACCTTTCAAAATTGAATCCTCATTGACTAACTACTACAATCTTATGACTGACTCCGTCTTAGACAGGGAGCTGACACCCGAATATAACATTACAATCACTGCAGCAGACGGTGGCAACCCGCCTCTCTCTAGTACGCAGACATTAACGGTAAAGATTGCAGATGTCAACGATCATCCACCTCAGTTTGAACATGAAAGTTATAATGTTTATGTGACTGAAAATAACTCACCATCCGTATCCCTGTTTTCACTGAAAGCACATGACGCTGACTGGGGACCTAATTGTCGTGTATCTTATTTTATCGCGGATGGCGCTTTAAACGGTTCACCGCTAACTTCTTATGTGTCGATTAATGCAGACAGCGGTGTGCTTTACGCAATGAGGTCTTTTGATTACGAACAAATCAAGTATTTTACAATTCACGTTGTAGCTCAAGATGGGGGCTCCCCTCCTCTAAATAGTAATATCTCCGTAAATGTTTTCATTCAAGATCAGAACGATAACGCACCCCAGATTCTGTACCCAGTACAGACTGGTGCCTCTCCGGTGGCCGAAATTGTCCCTCGTTCAGCAGATGTCGGCTATCTCGTCACTAAAGTGGTTGCCGTTGATGTGGACTCGGGACAGAATGCATGGCTCTCATTTAGACTGCTCAAAGCAATGGATAAGGATCTGTTTGAAGTTGATCTTCAGAATGGAGAAATAAGGA
This sequence comes from Gymnothorax reevesii, assembly GCA_029721435.1. Lineage (NCBI taxonomy): Eukaryota > Metazoa > Chordata > Actinopteri > Anguilliformes > Muraenidae > Gymnothorax > Gymnothorax reevesii. The sequence continues at coordinate 40,579,379 of CM056590.1, forward strand.
CCTCCCGGCCGGTCACCAATAAAGATACTCTGAAACAAAAACTTTATGTGGCTGTCATGGACAGTGGACAACCTCCCCGCTCTGCCACTGTCAACGTCAATGTTGCGGTAGCGGACAGCATCCCGGAAGTGCTCTCCGAATTCACCGAGTTTACGCACGACAAGGACTACAACGAAAGCCTGACTTTTTATTTAGTTTTGGCGCTGGCCGTGGTATCATTCCTTTTTATTGTGTCAATCATAGCCATAGTATCAGTCAAGTTCTATAGATGGAGACAGTCTCGATTATATTATAAATCAACTGCAAATCTCCCAGTAATACCATATTACCCACCATTTTACGCGGACGTAGGAGGCACCGGAACTCTAAAGGAAGTGTATAATTACAGAACTGCAGACTCGAGAGAGAGCGATTTTAAGGATATCAGACCTTGCAGTCATAGCGTCATTATTCCCGAGGCCAGTGAAAGCCAAACACTGCCGCACCTCAGGGAGAAAGTGGGCGGGGAGAATTCAGAGAATCAGGTGAGCGTTTTAGTAAAAACAATCTATTAGTAATTCAACAGTGATCTTGTCTTTAGTTATTGAAAAATGACTGATTACCAAACCTTTTCCTGTTTCCGTTATGCAACTAACTTCACAGATTAGACATTATTTTTCTCCTAAAGCAAGATGACTAAAGGCTGCGGTGCCATTTCAGTTAGGGAATGTTAGCTGTTTTCATGCCAATGATTATATCAGAAATACTGTTTACAGCATTACAACGTCACGCAGCAGTGCTCTGTAGTCTCAGAATGAGATCAGGGTGAAATATTTTAGTGAAATTGTCAGCTAAATTCTGAAATGAATGTATGTTTATTCGTTCATCCATGAAAAATAATAGCATTGATTGACGAAACCAATCACTGGGTCATTGAACTACATTGTAACTGCATTTGCTTTGTGAATCAAATTGTTACTTATGATAATGTAAGCTTCTTTGGTCACTTATGTAGTGTAAACAGAATTTGTGTGTGTGTTTGTGTCTGTATCTTCATACGCCTGCACATCTATATATTTCCCTAATTTAATCATTCTAGTCACCCACTGTCCACACGTTTCATGGCCTGCTTTACATGCATGTTATTTTAAAGAATGTGAAGGGTTATTGGACTGTGCTCCCAGATTTTTGACTTTGGGGTGCACTTTTCCTTTGCTGAACGATTCCTTGTCCAAGATGCACTCAGAAAATTGTGTTTGATTTACTTAAATATGTTTACTTGTGACCCACTTTGTTTGGAATCAGTTGACAGAATGGTTTTTGGTAAAATCAAACACTTTATATTCTTGAGTGCTTGTTTCTTCGAAACAAAGAATTTGTCTGGATTTTGCAAGTTTATCGATACAGTTTAGCTTGTAAAGGTGGATCCAGCATTCTTTTTTTGCATCACTAGCTGAGATATGAAGCATCTGGTTGCACTGGCAACTGTTGTCCAGTTTTTAAAAGTTTGTAGTCAGCCCCATCTTTCCTTGAAAGGGGATAAATATCTGCAGTAGAACGTGTTCAAAAAAGACACCGTGAGGTTCTTAAGTATTTGAACAGTGGCAAGAATGAGAAGGCCACAGTTCATTGAATATTTAATGTAGTGACCTGAAAATCGAATATTGATTGTGCCCTCTTCATTATTAAGGCAAACAATCCATACCAAGTAAATTAAAGCCATTTAAAATTGTTTCTTTCCAAGCTCTAAACTGTTCTGTATGGGAATTGGCCCACTCAAATTGTCTCAATTATTACACCATTAATAATTTAAATGGTGCTCATTGAAGTGTTCTTGTGGTTTAACTATGTTCGCATATTGAGGACTTGGTAAGTTATACGGATAGATATTCATGGAAGGGATATGAAAAAACTGGAAAGTGACCCTCGAGGAACCATTCTCCGTTTTGTTTGAAATTCTATGCAATTTGAAGCTGTTTAGTCTCTAAAATAATATGTGAGTCTCAAAATATTCTGCCATATCCTTTTCTATGAGGGCTCAGTTGGAACTGTTTTGCAAAAACGTATATATAGTTTTTCAAAATGGTGGAATAAATTTGTGTAAACTGAAACAAAATTATAGGGGGGGTGGGGGGGTGGGGGGTGCTCCTCCAGAAAGGCCCAGCTCAGGCACGTAGGCTTTTGTTCCATCCAAGCAGCTGCACAACTGATCCCAGCAGTCAACTGTGAGAACTTCTGCTTAGGACCTTGATCAGTAGAGTCAGGCCTGTTATTACATGGTTTGAACAGAAGCCTGCTCCCTCATCGGCCATTTCTGGATGAGATTCTCCTCTCCTGCTGTAGCCTAAAGCAGGGAGCATCAACTCAGGCCCTCAAATCCAGCCTCGGCTTTTCCCCTCTCCCAGGTAACTAACTAATTAACAGAACAATTAGTACTTCTGATTACCTGGAAATCAGGTCAATAGGCAACCTGCCTAGGGTGGAAAACCAGCAGTTCTCAGCCCTCGAGGACTGTGAGTTGATAATCCCTGGCCTAAAGGTTGGTGCAAAGTCTGCTTTGCTGAACTTTACCAGTCATTTTATTAATCAAAGTATTTGTTGTTGATGGACTTTATTGGAAAAAAGAATAAAACGTGGCTTTAGATAAACTTGGAAAAATACCTATCTCAATCAGATTTTAATGTGTGATTCAATGAACAGTATTTGAGTTGAGGAAAGCTACTAAATAGCTTTAGCAAAGCAAATTTTTACTTTTTTTTTTCTAAGTTGATCCATAGCCACTTTTTTCTACTTTGCACTTTTTCTACTTTTACTTTTTTAATAAATCTTTAAAAATTTACAGAATACATTTATTAGAATTTGGAAGAGTGTGTTTAAACAAGTCTTAATGGTTGCACAACATTTACTGGGTTTTAGTACAGTTTTAGACTGTATTTGCAATTTCACCAGCCAAAAAATATCAGGTGGCACAACCAAAAGTTTCATGAAAAAAAGCACACTTCCCTCTTTTTTATCTAAGGGATTTTTTTAGTAAGTATACCTGAGAGTGTCTACTCTGCCTAAAACATTACTATTTTGTAATTGAGCTGGGTATTAAAAGCAACTTACGGATTCTTTATTGTAGGGGGCAGGTATTTTGGTTTTCCAAACAATTTAATAACAAACTATTGAACTTGGTTTATTTGAAAGGTTTTCAATATAAAATTATGCACCCATATTAGTACTATATTAATTCATATTTTAAATCACGTATTTAATACATTTCACATGGTGTTAACTTGCTCGGACAGTTGCTTATTATGAATCATTTAAAATTATATTAAACCTAGGTAGTGGACTCGGACAGTGTCGCATCATTGACCCTAATATCACATGCTGCTCTCTTACCCTCTGGCTTTGAAAAATTCACAATCAAATATTTGTCGTTGCTGCTTTTTTCCTGAAGTGGTATACTGAGTGTGCGCTGCTTTTTAAGTCCTTTGTTGCATTACCATCTCTTAGAGTTAAACGGTGTTCATACTCCATGCATTGAGTCAGACAAAATTTCCTTATTGCAGACCTTCATGTCTCGGACCATTCAGTCACACAGCAGTCCCAGGGTAAGGGGTTTTCCTGAATGAGCTATTGGTACAGAGAGAGGGCGTTTACAGTCACCGCTGTCAGGTCATCACAGCTGGATTAGCCGCCTCATCAGACACACTGAGCTGCTATAACTCTGACCCAGTTTCCTCTCTGTGTCACAGAGGGTTTGGTTATTTGCGTACGTCTTCACTCTGACGGTAGAAGTAATTAGTGAAAATCGCTGGCTGAGTTTGTGGTCGGAGGGCACACATGGTGAGACTTTAAAATTCTGACCCCTGCTCTGGACTCTCCACCCCTGCAGACTCTCTCTGCAGTTTTATTGCACAGTCAATGTCAAATAAAGTCTCAGTTTGACATAAAGTACTACGCAACCATTACTTTTTTTCAACAGCATAAACATGTTAGACATTTACAGGTTTTGTGTCAAAATAAGGCTCTGTGAATTACATTACATTATATGTACTTTGCTGACACTCTTCTCCTGAGCAATGTACAAAGTGCAAAAGAGTAAAATGCCAAAGAGGCCAAATTACACTTTTTGAGAATGTTTAATATGGGCTTCAGGGGGCCGCCAAGCCAATGTTGACATGGAGATAAAAAAAAAAAAAAAATTGAAGTATGTATTATGATTGGTCATTATAAGTGGAAAACTCATTGTAATATATTGCTCAACTGTAAAAATGTAAATAATTATGTATATATGTATAATATATTGAAATAAATACATTGAAACTAATTAATACTATTGCTGTCATTCCGTGACAATTTGCCTCTTGTAATTCCATGACATTGACTTTTTGAAATTTCTTGCCCATAAAACAGGGTTAAAGTCAATATTTGTTTCTATAACTTACAATTTTAACAAAAAACACCTTAAATATGAACATATTGAAGTTTCATAACATAACTATGACAGGAACATCACTTTCTGGATAGTTAAACACAACATTTAAAAAACCACGTCAATTTTGTGTAATTCCGTGACGGAGTAGTTTTTGCTTGTCTCTTCTATGAAAATTTCTCAAATATATTTTCACTTAATAATATTAAAGAATAAGTTAATACCTTCAATATGACATATCATACTTGATTTTATCTTATTTAGTTGTAGAGTTACAATCCAAAATGTAGTGGGACTGTAATTCCGTGACAGCTTGGCAGCCCCCTTCATTCAAAAAAAAAATAGAAATACAGAGTTTTCTGTACCCTTATTAAATGTTCACTATGCCATGAGTAGATGAAAATCACTCAGACTGTTTTGATATCAGGCACTCGGTTGATTATCTCCCACATTTCCCACAAAGCTGATATTGTATTAACTTGGATTCAATGTCATATACTCAAACCTCTGGTACGGGGACTGTAAATCAGGAAATGGTGATATCCGATATCGATGATTGTTAGCAGTTAGATTCAGAAGGCATAGCTTTAGAAGGCTGCCCGTATGGCAACACTGGGTCAAGCCTGTCAAATATTATCCCCTTTTCCTTGTAATTTACCGAACATGGACTGTTTTACATCACTACTGGGATTGTTTATGATGGAAGTTTCTGAGTTTTATGTTGGAGGAAATACAAAACACATGGCAACCCACATGAACATCTCGCATAAACGTCTGTTGAGATTGTTCCCCTGTGTGTAAATCAGAGATCAAAGGATGTTTGTGCTTGAACACAGCTAAGTTATGCGAAAGTGGTAGCACACTTCCAGTGTCATCAGTGGGGTGAGTGGGACAGGGCAGTGGGGGTGCAGGACATGCTGCCTCAGGGAGGCGGATGGACGTAATCACGGAGCTTGGAGCTCAGGCCTGGGCTTTAGTCCCATATCTGACCTTGCGGCCTCTGCATGTACACTTACCGCTAAACCCTGCTCCCGAGAGACATTACGGAGTGATTTTATCGTAAAACCGTATAAAACCCGCGAGCGCCATCAAGTTCCTGCAGCCTGATTAAGGCCTGATCTGCATCCTGTGTGTGTGCGTGTCTGGGGAGGCAACTTCCTTTCTCAGGGCTATCGGCCAGACAGATGTTTAAATGAGGAGCAGCATAGCCCACTTGCCCGGGGAGATCAAGAGCTGGGCTTCTGGCCAGCCATCCACCCTGTGGTCACTGTGTGCTCTCGCATCACTTGAGAGGGCAGCGGCGGGCCACTTGTTGCAGTGCATGCTGGGAAGCCTGGAGCTTTGGTTTCTGGATACTGGCTGAATAGAGCTAGTTAGTTATAGCCTGAGCTCAGATGGTGGGGCTTCTGTTTGAAGGCCTTTATAGTGACCTTGCTGGGCAGTTACCCTCCGACAAAGCGTTTGTTACTTGGATGATGTGAGTTTCCTGTGCACCTGCGTCTTGGTGAGAGGTTTAGCACCTGTGAACATCCAAAGCTGAGACTGACTGCATGTTCAACATCTCGCTTGTAACCAGAGGAGAAGCAGTCGGCTTCCTCTGCGGAGGCCTGGATCAGAAATTTGAAATGCCAAAGTGAAACATGCTGACATATTTGTGTGTTACACTCCCATACGTTCCATAGACTTTATTTAATAGACTCTGGTGTGCTGCTGTCTCATAATCCCAGGGATTGGTGCCTCCTGCTGTATCCTGGACACAGTGCCTGCCCTGTTTGCCATGCTGTCTAGTAACAGGCCAAATGGTGAATGGCATTAAGCAAACAAGATTTCCCGTCCCCTGAAGTCAGGCTTTGAGTGGAATCACTGCTGCATTCCCTGTGCCCCACTTTTACGCAACTCTGCATTTGCTAGCAGTTCTCCATCCTGTGCTTTTGTCCCGAAAATATTGGTATCACTTGATTTAAAAATGTCTGCTCTGCTCAGAAACGAGTCTCACTGGTATCTGGGACTTGGTGATATCTATTTTCTGCTGGAGCTTTCCATTATTTCTCCTGGTATATCAAATTAGATCTGTGTTCAAGGTGATATTCAGTCAGCGGTTGTGTGGACAGAGCTCTAGCCTTTGACCGTAATGTGAATTTTGTGGCATTTGATCATAAAATACATTGGTTTTGTGACGTGGATTACTGTGCTGTAATACTGAGTTGAAACGTCATCATAAAATGGGAGCACATCGGAAAAAAAATGAATCACAACCCTCAGTTCTGTGCTCTTCACTGTGCTTGACCCTCAAAAGAGCAGGTTTGAACTATTTATTTGTTGATTTATTTGTACCGTTTTTAAAAGTGTATGTCAGAATTTTACCACAGTTTTGCTTGAGTATTACTTATAATCTCATTACATCAGCAATAGAATGCTTAGTGCCACTGACATGGCATATTTGTGATTTACCGCTATATTGCGTCACAGACAGTATCAACCATGCAATACAGTAGCATTATAGGATGCTCTGCACACCTGATATGATCAGTGGCAGCCTCATGAATACACAGACCCTACTATAGTGTGCAAAACTCACAAATCACATCCACACGCAGCATCAAAGAGAACATCCACTCGCTCACGATGTACACGGGTGGTAACACCAAACATGATACTCAACAAATTGCCACAACATAATTCATAAACAACACCATCACAGTACATGGAAACCGCACCGACACACAAACAGTGGAAACAGGTCAGTCACATGCCATGCCGCACACAAACATACCGCCAGTATCCCTGCACAAAGACATCCGTGATAATGATGTACATCCGGTTAGCGATTATGTGTATTCACTCTTTTTCTCGCTGACGCATCAAATGTGCTGAAATTGTTGCACCCTTAATGATGAGTATAAATCAGCCCTGTGCAAAAGTTTTTGGCAGTCCTGATTTTTTTTATTTATTTATTTTTAAATCAGTATGGACTTGGATGTTCATTTCTTGTTTTTCCAGTGTTGCTGGTGATTGAAAACACAATTGAGATACTGCATGTTAATTTGAATAATCAATGGCAATAAATTTTGTATTTTATTACAGTTGATACTGATAACTTTGCCTTGAATACATCCTGGCCTTCACATCGTCAGTGTAGTCTGGGCTCACCTGGAGACAAACACAGGTGAGACTGAGCCTTTCGGTCTCCAAATGAACTATGGCAAACTCTCCAATGAGCTTGAAACAACCAGACAGAAAATTGTTTTATAAAATTGTAACACGTATTTTGCCTGAATCAACTGTTTTAGCGAAGCCTTTTTTTAATTGACATTTTGTATTTCAAATTAGCTTTTTATCTACCGCAATACTAATGTGGACATCTGAGATACAATTTGAATTAAAAAATATTCTTGGGTCCCTAAAACTTTTCCACAGCACAGTAAGTCAGTTCTGTCATACTGCAAATTAAAATAGATTTTTTTTTTTCAGACACAATTGTGCTTTTCATGTTAATTTTTGTTCATTTATTGTTTGACAACATGTTCAGAGCATTATTTTACGGCTGTATTCTGTCATCTGTCATCCTGTTTTAAATGCACGTGGGAATCGAATCATACACATTAATGTGTGGGCAGTGAGTCTCCCAGAAGCCTGGCGTGTATTTCTGTGGCCTGTAGGTGGAAACCAGAGTATCTGGCTGAGACATGGGGAGAACATGCAGACCTCACATTGAGAGGCCCCAGACCAGATTTGAACCCACAATCAGCACCACTCACTGCACCACCATGCCACCCTAAATTTAGTTTAAAAGCTAAGACTGTTGTACACCAAATATGCAGTTTGTGCATTGCTTTACCGAGAGAGATTTGATAGTAAATTGGACATTCAATACAGTGTGCTGAATTTAATAAGAAATGTGCACCTAACTAGACTTGGAGGTATGTAAGGCGTTTATCGCTTTTACAAATTTCAATAAAACTGCAAACCCTTCGCCAATAAAAGCAATAACAAAAGGAATTAATAGGTTTATGTTGTTTCAATAGATTGGTGTTGAGGGTTTGTGATTACAGCCCGCCTCAGTGACGAGACTCACTCAGCACACCGATGGTGTCTGACCTCTGAGCCTCTGTGATCATAAACAGATTCCATTAGCATTGAGACCAAAGGCTCTTACACATTCTGTCTGAACGCAGCCCGTGGATCTCTCTCTATGGCAGGACAGGGAGACATAATCACAAGGACATGGAAAAGCGTTTTGAGTTTCTAAGCCCACTGTTGCCTGAAACTAACCACATCCTGGTGGGGCTACAGTTGGCTTAGACGACAATGAGGAGGGGATTCTGGGATTTATTCCATCTGTTTCCTACATCCAGGCTGCCTGAGAATCCAAGCCTGTGGTTATATCTCCGAGCCGCTCTCTCGGGGTTTTGCGATGTTGGACATGCCTGCGTTCGCCTGCTCTGCACAATGTGAGAAGGGGGTTTATTTTTACATCTCTGCCGATATACAGGCAGTGATGGAGGGAGGAACAGTGATTCACTCTGCCCCCTCGCACTGTGAAAGCCCACGCAGTCATGTAACAGGGCTCAGCTCAAGCAGCTCTGACTGTGGCGACTTCAGCGCTTCTGCCGCACCTTCCTCACCTCCCGCTACAGAGCTGCAGTGCAGAGAATGAGAGAGGGGGAGGGGAGAAAAGAGAGGAGAAGGGAGTGAGGGACTGAGGGAGGGAGAGCTGATGTGAGAACGAGAAACACTGAATGGTGGTGAAAGAGAGAAATGGTTATTTCTTTTTTTAAAGGCATCTTTTGTTTTTTTTAGCTCTAATAGGCTACAGTATAAACTACTCAATAAATGCCTATCATGTGTTGTACATTTGTATAATGAAAGGAGAATTGGATATAATTTAATAACAATAGGTAGGTACAGACACATCAGTTTCTCGTTAGAGTATAATTTGATTCTTATGCCCCTTCGATGAATTTATAGCACAGGAATTCATGTACAGATCAAATCCTTCATGCATATATATACCCCATATATAGCTCTTGTTTGGTACCATCCGCACTACATGGATGTTTTTGCCTCAGCATTTCCAAGCATTTATGCAGGCGTGTGGTCACATTAGTTAGCTTGAGCTAAAACATATCTCTCAATCTGCACAGGCAGTCATAATACTCGGAAAATATGTAATTTGAACAACCAATCACATTTCTGAATGGGGTGACATAGCTGCCAAATGGCGAAGTGTTCATAGCAACAGTCGGCACAGGATGTACAGTAAGTGTGGAGACCAGTAAACTCTGGGGATGTCGTGGGCTGTATTGAAATTGTGTGCTGGCAAAGGAAGTTATGAGCAAATGTGTGCAAGGGTGCAAAAAATGACAGTATAAAACTGATAAGGCATTGTGCCAGGTTTTGGCAAAGCGGGGGTCTCCAGTCTAACCTGAAAAGTGTCGGGATGGGTTCTGGTTTTTGTTTTAGTGCAGTGCCACTATATCTGATTCAACTAATCAGGGTACATTTCCCAAAAACATAGTTGCTAATTTACACAGTTAAAGCCATTGACTGTATACGGTCGAACTGCATAAATTGCTCTGCTTTTGGTAAATGTTTCCCAGAGTGTTCAATCAAGCCCTTGATCAGTAGAATCAGGTGTGGTAGTGTGGGGGCGGCACCAAAAACTAGCACCCACAACTGCCCTTTGTGAAGAAGATTGGACACCTCTGTGTTGAGACAAATAAATTGTTGCAATTGTTGTCAAAGAATACACTGTATTTACTGTAATGTCATATCAATCCTGCTAAATAGAAAGGAGAGGATATAGTGACATGATACAAATGAAAATCAGCTGCGCTGAAAGATGGTTTCTTTAAATGAGAAGGTGGCTGCTTTGTTCCAGAGGGAGCCGTGTGAGATCAGGGTCAGCAGTGCTGTGGGGGGAGGGGTGAGGGCCCCAATAACACTGCAGCTGCAGGAGCTGTGCCAGGTCTGTGAGTCTGTGAGAGACACTCACATGCTGCAGAGCACCTATACAACAGCATCCAGCGTTTTCACTGCGCCGTTTTATTTCAGATGTTCAAATGAGTGCAGAGTGACATTAGGGTGTGACATGGAGTGATTTGGTAAGCGGGCATTTAGCATGTACTTAAAGAATATGTAGTATTTAGGAGGGATGTAGTGTCATCCTTTGGTATTCACATACAGGAAAAGCTGTGATTCGGACTGATGTGATATCATCCTTTAGAACTCACACACAGGGAATGGTGTCTACTGGACTGATGTTTTATCGTCTTTTAGAAGTCACACACAGGGAATGGTGTGTACTGGACTGATGCCATGTCATCCTTCAGAAGTCAAACACAAGGAATGGCTTGTTCTGGACTGATGTGGCATCCTATAGAACTCACATGTGCTATCATCCTTTAGAACGCATACACAGGGATTGTATTGACTATTAACTATTGTGGTGTCATTCTAGAACTCACACTTGGAATGTTGTGCTCTAGACTGATGTGATGTCATCCTTTAGAACCCACACACCGATAAGGATGCGCTCTGCTGTGATATGGTATCATCCTTTTGAACTCATACACGTGGAATAGTGAGCTCTGATGTGGCATCAGATTTAAGAACTTGCATGCAGAGAATTGAGATCTATGTGCACTGTGGTTGAATGGTGTTTTGGCATTCATACTCTCAGCTCACTGCAAAAAATATCTGTCTTGATCTACTGGATCAGATTAGCTTCATATAGAATGAAATAAAAAAGTAAAAAAAGATAAGGCTTTAATTTTGGGATTCTATGTTTTTTTGCTGAACATTGTATGCCATCATCAGAAAATACAGAACTTTCTTCAAAAAGCAGGAACTATGCACAGATGAGCCAAAACAATAAAACCACTCACGGTTGAAGCGAATAGTGTTGATAATCTCGTAACAACAACACATGTCAATGTCTGCAGACAGGTCTTAGATGGTAAGCGAACAGTCAGTTCTTGTATTCAATATGGTGGATGAGAGAAGAGAAATGGGAAATGAACAACTTTGTCCAGGGCCAAAAATGCTGTGGCCTGATGAGCGGGTTGGAGCATCTCTGAGATGGAAAGTCTTCTGAGGTGCTCGCTGTCAGCAGATATGAGTACCTACTGACAGTGGTCCAAGGAGGGATAAAGATTGAACCAGTGACTGGGTTTTAGGCGCTCAAGGCTGATCGATGTGCAAGGGCTATGAAGCCTATCTTGTCTGGTTCGAACCGAAAGAAGTGACTGTGGCACAAGTTACTGAGAATTTCAATAATATTTAAATATGGAATATGTCAAAACGCACAATGCATTACACCTTGTTGTGTATGCACTCTTTAAGCTTCCAAGCTGAAGTGTCCACTCTAACCCCAGTCCTCCTCTTAAAGAGCCCCAATGGGCACCAGAGCTTCAGATCTGGACCTTGAAGCGGCTGAAGAAGGTCCCTGGTCCAGTGAGTCCCATTTTCTCTTACATCATGTGCTTCAGTGACACTTCTCCCACCATATAGACTAGCCTCAGGCATTCCATTGCTGTTCTGGAGGGATAAGGTGAATTGTTCTTTTGAATTTTGCAAGATGTCTGGTGTCCAGAGGTGCCAATACAGAACCTGTTGCAGGAGAAAATTTAATCCATTTGACAGAATCTGCCCTGTCCAGATGCTTTGGCAAAACGGGTGATGTGGGTTTGCAACCAAAGGCAGGATAGTGGGCTTCATGCTGGAATCAGCCTGGGAAAATCCTGCCAACTCAGAGGCAGACTAACCCTCATCTAATCAGCCCATCCCCTGCATGTGGAGGATGAGGAAATGTGTACAGGTGCACTATTGCGGATGTTGACAGGAAACTGGACGCGCTTGTCTGTACATACACTGGCTGTCTTGTTACGCTGTCTGCAGTCTGGGCGTGAGGGGCTGTGCTGGCACTGCAGTCATTGTATTAGATGCTGTTTGTGTGCATTTCCTGCTCGTAGGTATGACTTCACAGATTTTTCTTGTATCAGCACTTTAGAGGTGTGGATTGCTTCAGAGTCTGAAGGATGGACTGATGCCCTTGGAGTGGGATGCTGAGGAAGAAAAGAAGCTTTTTTATTTAAATCACAGATCAGCTTATGATTAAATTGCATTACCTTGGTACTTATGCCATTTAGGCTTTGCTTGGCCAAGCTCCAAGGGTGCCTATTAACATGGTTGCTTAGTCTTTGATGCATTCATGTCTGGGTATTTCTCTCTGCACCTAGAGTTCATATATAGATGAGTAAGTTGCATCAATGGCAAACATGCTTAACAGCAGTCATTGTTTGATATGGAGTCCGCCGTATATTGTAGGTCAGTGACTGGGGAGAGGTGAATTTGGAACTGCGATTTTTAATCTAAGAAGGGATCCTTTTGTGGGACATGGGGTCCTCGTACAAACATTGTATCTTCTTTATAGGACAGGCCACCATTGTTGCTGTTCTCTTCTCTGGGTCGCTGTAAGCCCTTTCCCCCACCTCCCCAATTAATGGAATGGGCCTGATCATCCATCTTGTGGTAGACTGTGTGTTAAGTGATCAGTGCTGCCAAGATGAGCCTGTGTTTTGGACTTGCAAGAGAGCAACTCTCTCAACAGAACCCAGTCTGGTCTGATTATGAAACATTAGCATTCAATTCCATGGGAGCAAATATTAATGGACTTCAAATGTGATAATAACCCTTGTAGGGCTCACTGCAGCAATTGTTGCTCAATGATGTAAGATATCAAAATCAAAGCTGTTGAAAACCCATCATGTGGCAACTTGTTTAAAAGAGATGGGGGAGCTCATTTAAACAAGTCACCACATGATAGGTTTTCAATAGCGCAATATAATTACATTTATTCATTTATTTCAATGCCCTAAGGGTGAATTCCATCTAAAGGCTTCAATCCAGAGTAAACCTGAGTAAACAGTGGACAAGCTGGCCAAAAACACTCAAAGAAACAATGGAGCTGTTTAGTTCCACTACAGTGTGTCTAAGCTGCTGGATTTGGCTAGACTTGCCCGAAGTGGTTGTTAATTTATACCTAAGCAATACGCTGCTCAGCAACAAACATGTCTCCCAACAGAACTCTGTTCGTTTCTTTTTTTTGTTTTTTTTTTAAAGGCCTCCTTTTATTCTGTCACATTCCCCAAATGGGCCCTGCCACTTGTGATGTGCCTAAAAGGTTCTCAAGTCTGCAGATACATCAGTCAGTTTGTGATTAGCTTAAATTTGAATTTTAAATATTAATGCTTTATAATTATATAATAAAAATATAAATGGAGGCATGGAGAGGCAGTCTGTGCTGAATTAGACCTCACCCTGACTTTAAATTTTGAAGGAGCTGGGCATCTCTCGTAACCCAAATAAAGAATGCAAAATTTTTAAAATGAACTTTTGCCTACAGATAGAACCCAAATATTATGTAAATACTTCCAAATTACTTTAAAAACTTTTCTTTTAATTCACTCTGTAAATGTATTCATGCAGTATTTGTATTAGTCGGGTGTTCTTACTGGTATGTCGCTGTGCTTTTTGTGTTTATCTCCCTGACTGAACCTGTTACCCTGTGGGCATTTGTGCAGGTGGGCGTGTGTTTGTGTCACTGTACTCTGCAAGGATTTTGTGACCATGACTCAGTTCGTATTGCATTTGCAGAGGATACCTTATATTTAGGTATGTCTATGGGTCATCGACTTGGGCGGTCATTTATTCAGCAGATTTGTGGCCAAGTTTGTTATAACGAAGCTATTTAAGATTATTTTGATAGGTCTGATTGCTTTCTGATCCCCTAACATTGGGTCTGTGTACAAGATGGATGCAATTACTGCACACTACGGCTGCAATACTGTTCAGCTTATAGCGGAGTCTGCACTTCAAACTCTTTTTCATTGTTTCTTTTCAGATCCAATGCACTGGACTGTAGAGCTAAAATCAAAAAGTTACACTGTCTTTAACTGCTGGATAAGCCATTTGGGAAATTAGGGGCCGTTCATCCATGCCAAGATCATATTTATCTTCCCAGCCATGGTCATGCTAACGGCAGATTGATTGATTGATTGATTAGTGAGTTGCGCTCGAGTTTCACACAGCAGTCCATCCTAAGCTTTGCTTATCCAGGCGTAAAAAGGTCATTGTCTTTATTACTCTAACTAGAATTTTGACGGTCAGTGTAAAAAGCAGGGCGTCTGTTTGTCCGCTGTTCATGTTTCAGTATGTGTATCAGTTAAAGCGCTCCTGTGCAGGCAGTGAATAGTCTGTTTTAATGGGTGCAGTGTGGAGACTGCAGTGCTTCTGCAGCAGTGTGCGGTTGTATGGAATGAAAGAGGGATCGTGAGGGTAGTGTGACCGTCGCACACAGTGTTGTATTGCTCAATCTCTTTCACACTGTCCAGCACCCACTCCTGTATTCACGCACACGTACACTCGCATACATGCAAAGTGCACGCGTACAAGCATCTTTGGAGCTGGTTCCTTCAGTGTGAAGTTCCTTGAGATTGTAAAATGCTCTGCAGGTAGAATATAAAACCAGGATTTGTACAGGAAGATGATGACTGATATTTGAATTTCCTGCAATTTGTTTTTCTGATATATTGTGCGCAGACAGTTTCCATCTATCTATCTTCCTGTTGTTCTTTTTCCAAATTGAAAAAATGCACACACTAACACACACATACACACTCGCCCTCTTGGCCATACACTTACAGAATCTCACAAACTCAACCTTTCTGCCCACAATGTTCCTTTACTGCAGAATCTCTTTCAGAAAAGCATACATTGCTCCGATTTGATGTTTGCCCACACCCATGCTCTCTACCGATCTCCTATATACTCTGCACACTCACTCTAACACATTTTCAACATAGACACTGCACACACACAAACACAGCACCTTCGAAGTCTAATGGTGTAAGCTCTCTTTCTTTGTTGTACAACACTTTGACTGCCTCCCACATAACATAACATTGGGATCACATGTGCACAGGATTCTGGTGAATTTGTATTAGTGTTTTAGCTGACATGTCAAACACAACACGCTCTGCCGTGCTTAATCTTTCCGTCTCTCTTTCATAAACACACACACTTACACACAGTGCGGTTCTTGTGAGCCTCTTCAGTATCACCCTGAGTTTTCAGATGCACAGCTCCCTCTCTGTCTGTCTCAAGCCCCCGCCACCCTGAGAGAGAGAGAGATCCTCATTATGCTGTCTGTTACTCATGATTCAGAGGCCCCCCCCCCACTGATGGTGTCTCTGTGGACACCTGCACCACTCCCTCACAGCCCAGCTGTGTCTTCACACTCTTTCTTTGTTTATTGACTGAGCAGCATACATGTTTATATTCACCCAGCCTGATGTTTGTGAATCATTGGCTTCTGTTGTTGGTGTTTGGACATCATGAATGCACAGGATATGAAGTCACAAATGACAAACTAACAGTGCGTTACAGTGGGCATCGATTTCCTGGCTGCAGACAGATTTTACTGCTCTCTCCTCTCCTCTGCTCTGCTCTCCTTCTCTCCATCTCGCTCCCTCCTTCGTTCTCTCTGCATGCTTTTTTTTTTTCCTCCCTAGACGGCTTTTTTTTTTTCAAGCACCAGACGAATGGTCGGATGTAATCACCATGGCAACAGCTGACTCACTGTGCGGGCAGTACCATTGTTTGGATGGCTGCGGGGGGCACCGGAAGGGTGTGGAGTTTGATGCGGGGGAGAGAGAGATGGCATTAAAGGAGGTGCAGAGCAGGAAGTGCCCCTGCTGTAGATGGTGTGATGTAGCAGTCCTGGGCTCTGAGCTGCCACTCGCATCTCAATGTGTGTTTGTGGGAGAACACAGTTGGAGTGGGGGTAGGGGGGTAGGGTGGGTCTGATCTCTGTATTTAGTTCCCCTCAGCTTTGTGTGTACTTATCTCACGCTGCATTTATCAGCTTATAATGCCTGGCAAATCATTTTATCACATTAACTCCATAAAACTTAAGGACCCATATATGGGTTTGTGAAATGCTGCAGCTTTATTAAATCCTGTGGAATTTTAGGTTTATTTAAATTCTGTTGGAGAGCCCAAGGTTTCTAAAGATCCCAGATATTTACTGCTGGGAAATGTTCATAAAATAATGCGCGAGATCTAGATATTTTCTATTGCATGTGGTGCTGCAGTCATAAAAACATGGCGTCCTGGGTTTGAATATTTCTTTCAGTATAAAAGTGATGAAGCTTTAGTGAAGCGTTGCTACCAGCAGATACGGAATACTCCACAAAAGGGGAAATTCAAGCAAAAATCATTGTTGAAGTGCTTAACCTCTTAAACTCCAGACCCTGAGACTCACCGCAGCAAAATACCTACAACGCCGCGCTAATTAAGTTGCAGTATAGTCATATTACACATCAAATGAAACAGGAGAGCCTCTGCTACAAGCACATAAAAGTCATTTTTACATACACCAAGCACAACTCAAACGCCAAGCATATTAATGTTCAACTATCAAAATCCGAGTAGCGTCAGAAAATCAACCCTCTCTCCACATTTCCATGTCTCCCTCTCTGATACTTCATGCTACACAAACAGAGATATACTCTATTCATTTTGGGTATGTCATTTTCAAACAGAAACCTAAAAAAGAGGCTGGGGCTTAAGAGGTTAAAAGTGTATGATTGTAAGCACTCAGTTTGCAGTATGCTTATGGCAGATTCAGCTTGTTTTTCTGTGTAATGTTAATGCTTTGATGACATGCTTTCTTCCTGTTCCGTTTTCATCCCATGGAGCTGTCCCACACATAACGTACACACAGACTGGCTCATGAATAACATACGCAGCCAGTGTGGCTCCTGTCTCAGTCCTCAGTATGTAGGTTAGCTCATGCTGCAGGGGAGTGAGATTCTGTCTCACATATTGTGGGGTGTGGCTCTGCTCTAATTAATATTCACATCAAAGTAATGGTGCTTCATTTGGTCCTTCGCTCATGCAGTATTTACAGGGTTATTTTTCCTTTCTCCATCCCCTCCTCCTCACCTGTACATCTCCCTCACTCTTTTACTGTCTGTTCACAGCAGTCTCCTTTGGTGATGAAGCTCAGGAATCCATGTGATTTTGCCTGTTAGCTTCGTGTGCTTGTTGGGGGGGGCTATATGTGTTCAGAGTATTCTTTTTAATTTTTTTTTGGCTGAACATTAGCACAGCAGTTATATACTCCTGCAGCATGTGCTTAGGGACAGGTGCGCGCAGCGATTTTCCATTTTATCCACAATTTCTTTTTGTGTATATGCAGTTGGAACTCTGCAGTTTGATCAGTATTATTGTATGTTCACATCTGTCAAGTGAGAGTGTGCGTGTGGGTATGTGTCTGTGTGTTTGTGAGAGAGTATGTGACTGAGCATGTGCATTCATAAGTGCGTGTATTTTTGTGTGTTTGTTTGGCGGTTTATACGTGTTAGTCAGACTGCAAAACCAGTCATTTTGTGAAATGACTAAAAAAAAATTAGTAATGTCATGGAAATGACTGGTTTCGCAATCTGATGGTAACGTATACAGGGGCTGGATGTTTAAAGATGCTGTATGGGCTGAATATTTGCATCAATGTGTAAAATACAGAATGAATACACATGCTATGTGGGAATTTCTATTTTAGATACTGTTTGAGTTGTTCTGAACAGGATGTTCGTTTGTTGTCTCTGTGTGAGCTCGTAACACCGAGGTGAACTTCAATTCACTAGAGAACTGTCAATATTCACAATCCTAATGGGCATTGTCACAGACTGAGACGATTAGCATGCCATCAGCCATTTGCCGGCCTCGTAACATCTAAGCCGACGTGCCGCTGCGTTACACATTCAGTTTCATTTCCATTCCTGTTTTCTTTGTTCTTTATGATTGGTTCATTATTCAATATGTCATTCATCAGTATCTGCCATTAGTTCCATTTTCCGACAGGCAACGCAATTAAAATGCAGGGAGAGGCCTACCGGTATTTTGAGAGCGAAGTTTGTGTGGTAAAATTTCACATCATTCTTGAATCCAACTACTTGTCATGCTCAACTGTCATCTGTATCCATACTGTCTGGCATCAAGAATTACAAAAATTCACTCCGGCTGTCTTAAATATTTTCATTTACTGGTTAAATCTCTGTATATACAACTCCGTATTACAGGTTTACTCACGGCAATTCATTTCTGCACGCACTTCCTAGTTCCGTCCGGAAAACCGAGTGGCTGTATCACCTGGGAGAAATAGGGGTGTTCCACTGGTGGCGGGGCAGTTAAACCATTAGGATAGGGTTTTTTTTTTTTGGAATAATGTAAAATACAAATTTCACTGGGCAGAATGGTGAGGGGGTTCTGGAAATGGTTGTGTATGTTTGTATAAATTGTCTTAGCTTATTCATTTATTTTTTTTATTATTATTATAATGCAACAATGGTATTATAATTTATGAGTGATATTTTGGAGCATTCAAGTGGGTGGGGCCACACTGTGTTCCACACTCTATTAGGCCCATGGACTCAGTAGTGAGGAGGGTGAGCTAATAGGAAAGAGCTCTAGTCTTGTTGAAGTGGTTTGGAAGGGTCATATTGATATAGCCAAAGAACCCATTCTGATTTCTTTTTGTTTTGATAAAGTGTTTTTTTTTTTGGGGGGGGGGAGAAGAAAAAATATATAAGACTCTGGTCCTAGAAATTATTTCCCTCTTCTGATGACTCTTCCGTCGGCTGCTTTGCCACAGGCATGGTTTACTCAATGTTCAACACGATACAGTTTTCTTGTTTTTTGCAGTATGGCACTGCACACACAGTGGGGCACACTGAGTAATTGAAGAGCCTAGTGCTAAAAGTATTTGAGTAGCATTTACACACACCCTGAGGAAAGGATGGGGAAAATTATCTTATAGTTACCAAAGTCTTCTGCCTCGATTCTCTCAAAAATTGACATTTTGTGACTTGAGTACTTTGAGAGCACTGGGGTCTTCAATTGTCATAGCCATATTGGACTACTGTATATGCAGAACATAGTTGTGCATGTGAGAGCTCGTTATGTTTTTGTGTGTAGAGAGATATTTAAAGTGAATGGTGCTTCCTCTTGGTGTCCTTAATGAAATAGTTGTGCACCACCAGGGGGACAAAGGAAATATTGTCTGTAAACCTTAGGCCTGTGAAGTAGCAGCGCAGTGCTCTGATGAGTATAAAAATACGCAGGTGTAGAGTATTTAATTTGATTCTTAATAAGATAAGATGCTTTAACGGTAATCATTCCCACTGCTTTGATAAAATGGCCTTTTCTCCTACAAGTTTGAATTGCGATCAACTGACCTCCTGTTGCATTTCTATTTTGACTGGCATGTAAATGTATGCTCGCGGATCACAAGACACTTACACCCACTAATGCCATTGCTAAAGTTGTATGTCGTATAGAGTACCGTGCCAAAACCTCCTTAGCTGCTGTTTACCATTGTCAGTGCTAGGTGACCAGGGTGGCTGTTGATTTCTATTATTTCTATTACACCACTGATTCTCAAATCTGGCTTTACAATCAAAGCCTTGCCCTGGTTCACTTTCATCCCAAGTAGGTAAATGAACACTTTTCACTGCTGATTGGATAAATTATCATCAAATTCCCTTCTCATCATGCTCAGGTAAAGGGAGGTGAAAAACCGGTAGGTCTTTGCTCTCGAGGACCGTAATTATAGGGCCAGGGCCTTATGCGCACAAACTGTGCATCCTACCTCTGTAGGATTGACTGTATCAGCAAAGGTCAACAGTATGTGCACTTGTTTTTCCTGTGCTTTGAATATGTTTGTCACTATTTTATGTGGATATTTCCATTTTTCCCTACCTGCATTTGATTCAATTTATATTCATGAATAACATACACAGCCAGTGAATCAAAATCAGTGAGAACCACCCTGGTTCCTGGAGTTATTGTTCTGTAGTTTTTTTTTTTGTTTTTTTTGCTTTTACCGAAATTTTGCCCCCTAACTTTGATAATTGGTGGCTCAAATGGTGTGTTTTGTTTGGATGAGGAACACCGACTGGGCGGTAAATGTTCTGGATCAGGGTTGGGCACGACTGATTTAAGCTGTACTGGTTACCCCTCTTGTTCCTCCTGAAGTTATACACATAAGATGGGTAAGTATGACCCCAGGTACCAGTGTGTGCCCACTGCCCCCCAGTGTTGTCCAATGAGTTCCACATGCTTGCGTAACGTGACTGCAGTGTCTGTGAAACCTGCCCATAAGCAGAGGCTCAGAACTCACAGTAACGTGGCGTTTTTTTACAGAATGTTCTTTAATTGTTTCTCATGCTGCTTGAATCATGTAATGTTTTTTTTTTCAATTATTTCTACAGATTTGGCAGGCACTGCTCAGAGTGACAGACACATTTTTGCATTTATTTACTGTCTTGTTCCAACTTAACGTGTTTGTGTAGCATCTTGCTCAAGGGTGTGATGGTGTAATGGCAGTGTCTTATGTGGGCTCTGAACCCACAGCCTTCTCTTCATTAAAGGTTATGCAGCGCTGCCTGGAGCTGGCTGGACTCTTGTTTGCAGGTGTCTGCGTTACATGTTCTGTGCTGTAAAAGTGTGTTTGCATCTCTAACCTAAATTCTCCATTTTTCTCCCCCATTGTGCCTCGGCTGCTGCTGACATCCCTGTGTTCATCCATATAAGGTAAGACTTTTTTCTCTCATTCACGCTCCTGTATGAATGTGTTCACTGGCACTCGAGGGCTGTTCTCTGAAAAAGCAACCCAGGGAAAGTATTTAGTTGGACTGAACCAATGTTTCATTTTTCAGCTTTGTTTAGGTCACTGTTTTGGATGATGATGATGATGATTATCGTCATCATTATTATTTTGCCTCTTCTGAGCACAGTGGCTGGGATGTGTACGGTTTTCCAGTCCTTTGCCTGTCCGTCACACACATCTCGTGTGTGTAATATCCATTGACAGCGTGGAGGAATTTTGGCCCTGAATAGATGGTAGCTGAAATTATTAGGTTTTGAAAGTCATTGGGTCAGAGGTCAAGGTCACATGAGGTCAGTTATAAGCTGAAGCTATGGCAGGTGGAGGCATAGCAGTCAGTGTTGACTTTGCATTGACCTCCACCTTGTTATGTATATCAGGACCTTTTGTACGTAATGTAAGTCCACACTGACAAAATAGAAGCTCACATGAACTATCACTGATTTAAAGTGCCTTTTAGACTGGTGCAAAGCAGCCATGTTGCTGTAAATGTGCTGGGATGGGCAGGAACAAGGGGAGGGAAGGGAGTTTATCTTTGATCAATTTGCTTCTGAGCAGCCAGTCCAACTAGATGCTATCCCTGGGGCTTTTCTTTGTCTTCTTGGCATTCATCTATTTTCTTCAGAAATACAGAGTGAGAGTGAGGCTGAATCTCTCATTAGATACTGCAGTAAGGTAAGTGATCCAGATGGAGTCTGATTTCAGAGAACCATGTCTGATGCCCTTGAGTGACAACCTTTACAAAAAATAACAATCACGTGTGAACTCAGTCTTTTCCCGTTTAGAAATCACAGTTTAAAATGATATTTAACATTTTCACATTAGACTTGCGATTGGCTTTCTTGCATGCATAGACAAAATATGACTTGTGGCGCAGATTATCTTTTTTAATAATTTATCATTTTATTCGTGGAGTTATTTTCACAGGCCAGGTTTGCTTTATGAATGACAGATGTTCACAGATGGTTGCTTTTTTTGTAAAGGCAGTCTTTTGTCCACAGTGCATCCAGATCCTTTGTATGTGCATCTGTGTGTGTAATTCCATTTACCTGTGTATTTGGTCACTATTATATGACAACACATTCGTCCGTACTCACACAAACACACTCACACGTACACACACTTGTACATACTCACACAAACACATTCACATGTCCACACACTTGTACATACTCACACAAACACACTCACACGTACACACACTTGTTCATACTCACACAAACACACTCACACGTACGCACACTTGTACATACTCACTCAAACACACTCACACGTCCACACACTTGTACATACTCACTCAAACACACTCACACGTACACACACTTGTACATACTCACACAAACACACTCACACGTACACACACTTGTACATACTCACACAAACACATTCACATGTCCGCACACTTGTACATACTCACACAAACACACTCACACGTACACACACTTGTTCATACTCACACAAACACACTCACACGTACACACGCTTGTACATACTCACACAAACACACTCACACCTCCACACACTTGTACATACTCACACAAACACACACTTGTTCATACTCACACACACTCACACGTCCACACACTTGTACGTACTCACTCAAACACACTCACATGTCCACACACTTGTACATACTCTCACAAACACACTCACACGTACACACACTTGTACATACTCACACAAACACACTCACACGTACACACACTTGTACATACTCACTCAAACACACTCACACGTCCACACACTTGTACATACTCACACAAACACACTCACACGTCCACACACTTGTACATACTCACTCAAACACACTCACACGTCCACACACTTGTACATACTCACATAAACACACTCACATGTCCACACACTTGTACATACTCACATAAACACACTCACATGTCCACACACTTGGACATACTCACTCAAACACACTCATATGTACACACGCTTGTACATACTCACTCAAACACACTCATACGTGCACACACTTGTACATACTCACACAAACACACACGTACACACACTTGTACATACTCACACAAACAGTCACACGTGCACACACTTGTACATACTCACTCAAACACACTCACACGTCAACACACTTGTACATACTCACTCAAACACACTCACACGTCAACACACTTGTACATACTCACTCAAACACACTCACACGTCCACACACTTGTACATACTCACTCAAACACACTCACACGTCCACACGCTTGTGCATACTCGCTCAAACACACTCATATGTACACACGCTTGTACATACTCACTCAAACACACTCATACGTGCACACACGTGTACATACTCACACAAACACACACGTACACACACTTGTACATACTCACGCAAACAGTCACACGTGCACACGCTTGTACATACTCACTCAAACACACTCATACGTGCACACACTTGTACATGCTCACACAAACACACTCACACGTCCACACACTTGTACATACTCACACAAACACACTCACACGTCCACACACTTGTACATACTCACACAAACAGTCACACGTGCACACACTTGTACATACTCACACAAACACAGTCATACGTGCACACACTTGTACATACTCACTCAAACACACTCACACGTCAACACACTTGTACATACTCACTCAAACACACTCACACGTCCACACACTCGTACATACTCACTGAAACACACTCACACGTCCACACACTTGTACATACTCACTCAAACACATTCACATGTCCACACACTTGTACATACTCACTCAAACACACTCACATGTCCACACACTTGTACATACTCACTCAAACACACTCATACGTACACACGCTTGTACATACTCACTCAAACACACTCATACGTACACACACTTGTACATACTCACGCAAACACAGTCACACGTGCACACACTTGTACATACTCACACAAACACAGTCATATGTGCACACACTTGTACATACTCACACAAACACACTCATACGTGCACACACTTGTACATACTCACACAAACACACTCGTACATATTCACACAAACGCAGTCACGCATACTCACTCAAACACTCAGACATACTCACCGACACCCTTGTGCATTCTCACTCATACACACTTGTACATACTCACACCAACACACTAATACGTACACATAGAAACACACTTATTAACACAAACATATTAACACAAACACTTATACAGACTCACACAAATACACTCACACAGCCTCAGACAAATACACTTGTACATAATGCTCACAATCACCCTCTTAAATACTCACTCAAAAACATTCATACATGCTCACACAAATACTCATACATACTCACACAAACACACTCATGTATACACACACAGACACTTTCATACATACACACACAAACACACGCATACATACTCACACAGACACACGCATACATACTCACACAAACACACTCATACATACACACACAAACACACTCATACATACTCACAGAAACACATTCATACATACACACACAAACACACGCATACAAACGCACTCATACATACACACACAAACACACTCATACATACACACACAAACACACTCATACATACTCACAGAAACACACTCATACTCACAGAAACACACTCATACATACTCACACAAACACACTCATACATACACACACAAACACACTCATACATACACACACAAACACACTCATACATACACACACAAACGCACTCATACATACTCACAGAAACACACTCATACATACTCACAGAAACACACTCATACATACTCACAGAAACACACTCATACATACTCACACAAACGCACTCATACATACTCACAGAAACGCACTCATACATACACACACAAACACACTCATACATACACACACAAACACACTCATACATACTCACAAAAACACACTCATACACACTCACAGAAACACACTCGTACATACTCACACAAACACACTCATACATACACACACAAACACACACATACTCACAGAAACGCGGACAAGGGGGGTGATGCATATTAGAAGACCACACTGCACATCATCTTTAAAAATAGTCATCAATACTTTCAAATGTGCTAAATTTGGTCAAATTCTTTTTAAAAAGTCCCTATACATTTGTTCAGCTAATTTAGCCCAATAGTATTTGGCCAGAAAATTCACTCTGCACATCCACCCCAGTAATCAATGGCACTCAGCATACTTTATAGTGCCAAGAAAGCACTTTATTCTTCTGGTTTGTTGTAAGATGTGATGACTGTCAGTATTCTTTTTTTTAACTTCACTTTAAAGTCCGGTAAAAGTTGTTACCATATCTTTCAACACACATGCAATTTCAAATGTTTGCTATTAGAAGCTTTCTTTTATCAAATCAACCATGAGAAGAAGCAATGCTAGGCAAACATTCAATGTATACCTTATTGAAAAATGAAAATAAATAAATAAAAGTGGTCACTGAATTAAATTCAGCTACAACTCTCGCTGCAGAAGTGATGTAGGTAGTTTGGCTCAGGTTCAATTTTGAATGTAAAATTAGACATCGGCTGAAATAAAAGGTGCCCCTATTATTTCATACAAAATTCCTGTAATTAAACATTAGTGTTGTGTGTGATCACTCACTCACTCAATCACCCACTCACTCAATATATAATAGTTATTGACTAAAATATAGTATTTATATTTCTGTGCTGCTCTGAGTCTGTCTAGCAAGTCATTACAGCTGCTGGTGTCATTCATCAGTCTGTGATTTGGATTAAAACCTTATGGCGTCAGTTCACCTTCGCCTGATGGTAGCTGATTGGCCTGTATTAAAATACACGCTTGTCAGCAGACCAAAGGGAATGAATGAGTCATCAGATGATCACAGCTAAAAATGATTAATCAATTGACTCCTGTGACAAAGTCAGATGTGGCTTTGAGCTGAAATTTTTTTTGAAAACCGGTAGATGTTTAACACGACATAGTAAATTACACTGCTTTGGGTTGTCTGTTGAGAAATGCACCATTGCATTCATAGCCTTTATTGGACATGTTACTCACTACTACTGCTGCTCACTGACACGTCCTCACTGATAACACACAGCAGCACTGCAGTGCTGTCACTCTTCACAAATTACATATCTCCAAATGCAGATGTACTCTTTACAGGTAAGTCTCATAACTATAACAAGCAAAACGAGTGGTGTCAGGGACAACAATCCCCGCCCCTCACACATACTTTCACCCACTTGAACAAAATTCAATAGGGATCTATTCTGGGTCAGTGGCAATCCCTATACCCAATTTGGGGTGAACCTGGCCACTAGTTTTGCCGCTACAGTGTTAGCAAACAAACACACAAACACAGAAACAAACCGAACCGAAAACAATACCCCTTACCTCACCCTTCGGGTGGGGAGTGGTAATAAATGTTGTTGAATGAAATTTATCTAACTCCAAATAATGCAAACATGGAATCAAATCAGTCCTATGATCTTAAAATTCTGTTATCTCCTTTTGTGGCATAACTTTGTTGACCAAACTCTCAGATGTAAAAATGTACTTGGATGTTTTTCTCAGCTACCATGAGTTTAAGCCATTAATTTCTCAGGTCCTTATGGCCTGATCAAACCTACTGTCTCACACACTTTTTCAGCAGGCCCTGGGAAATACACAGGATGTTGAACATGGGATTGACCTTTGGTCCTCTCATTCATGTTATACAATGGCCGCAGTAAAATACTCAGTCACTGGCTTTGTATGAAAGGGTCGTTACAAGGGATTTGAACACCAGAGTGGGGTGAGAACCACTCTCTCCAAGTGTTTGAAATTTTTACATAACCAAACGCCTCGCCGGACACACAAAGGTGCTCAGGGGCAAGGAGAAATCCGGGGCAGACAAGTTACTAGTAAAGACATGTTTAATGTTCACTCATAAAGCTCAAGGACTCAGGTACCTGGCAACGCATTTTGACCCAAGTATTCATCAGGCAGTAATTTTTACATGGCAGAAACCAGCACTCTTACCCCAACAAATTCACGTAGACCATACTGTGTGTGTGTGCGTGTGTGCGTGTGTCCGACCGTTCGTCCGTGCATGCAGGTGTGCTGCTTGTTTGAGACATTTGAAATTCCTTCAGTTACTGTTTCAGTATTAGTCCTTGGTGTTTTACCTCAGAGTGAAATAATCAACGCATTTTCTTGGGGGGAAATTTTGCACGTTCCTCGTAACACCTTTCCGGAGTGGATATCGACCACTGAAATGTTTGATTCAATGAATGGACAGCATGTGCAACTGAAAATTCAGTATTGAACAACTGACCCGTGGTTATGGTGGGTAAATCTATAAACGCAGTTTATGAGGCTTGTCTGCGGTGTTCTCATCTGTTGATCTTTTTCTGGCTACTTTAAGTGGCTCCTGCAGAAATTCTCAGTAAATGTAAATGTTTTGTAACTGTTGCTGCACATGCCTCAGTTACAATACAAAGGAGAATCAGGCAACTTAAACGCATATTTTGATAGATGAATGATGTAGGTGGATCTTGGAAGCAATACAATTAACAGTGGTGTGTTTTCATATTTAAAAAAAAGTTCCATCCAAGTCATTCAGATTAGCAAATTCACATCAGTTTTTGAAATTACAGACAACTTCTCTTCTTTTTTTTTGTTTCCAGAAATGGTATGTATATCAATGAGAGGCACAGGAGAAATATACATCATCAATTGACGCTAGATTTTAGTGTACTTGCAACTTAATTCTCGTCAGTGAATATTTATTATGGGGAATTATTTTCTGGTGTGTCTGCCTCATTTACATATTTTTCTTTATCTGTGAAAGAAATGTTTTAAGAAAAAAGTCTCAAATTTTTCTATTCTGCTGATGATTCTCTTTGTTTTTTCGTTTGGTGTTGTTGTTGTCAATGACAGCTATTATTTATTGAATTATATTAATGAGGTTCTTTCTATTGGAATCCTTTATGTATTTGTATCATATTTGATAAATTCATTCGTATGTGTCCACTTTATGAAGGAATCAATGAATATATATACTAATGCTAATGGCTCAGCCGGTCGTGGGTGTGCCATTTATTTTAGCAGATCTCTGCGTCCATTGCTTGCTCTCAGCCTCGTGGCGGCAGGGCCGGGTTTTGTTCACAAACTCGGCTGAGAAACAAAAAAATGCTCTCAATTTAGCTCCGCTGCATGCAGGAACTCCGAAGCGCCGGCTGTGGGGCGCTGTTCACTAGCGTGGTGCTGAAACGCTTGCTGCTGTCAGAGCCTGTAGATACCGCCATGGCTCGTTTCTCTGACTCCTGACCGGATAATAAGATAGCATCTCGATATTCTACTCTCAGATGCATTTATTTTCCGTTATGCGCCGTTACCGGCGGTTTCCTAAACAACAATGACCCAAAAAATGTGATTTGTGAGAGGCTGTGTGTCTCCGCTTTTGTGGTTGAGCTTTATCCTGGAGAGCAGCTATTTTTTCCGTTGCTGGGCAAAGTTGAGGGGATAAAATATTTGATTGGCTGTTGAAAAAGTATTTATAAGGACATATATAGTACCATTTTCATTTTTGCATATCAGTTTGAATTAAAATTTTATTCGCTATTTTTCGAGAGAGAGGGAGAGAGAGAGAGCGAGAGGTTTCCTCCGTTCAGACCCGTTACTCCTCCCCAGCGCAGATTGGCAGACTGAGGGAGTGCGCTGCCTGCACTTCACTCTCTTCACCACATGACGGCACAATAGACCCTTATGTCCCTCACAAAAGAATTAAAGGGGCATAGATTATTTAAGGTAGACAATTGCAATATTTTGCCAATGATAATGAATATTATTATTAAATTTTGATATAATTCATACTTATGTTTTTATGAAATGAAGAAATTGAGTTTGGTTAGTAACATATATTATTATAATTATTATTAGTAGTAGTAGTAGTCGTAGTTGTAGTAGTAGCAGTAGTATTATTATCATCTGAAGTCACGTCTTAATTCATTTTTTATGAAATATGAGTCCTTATCTTTATTTCAATAATCCTTAATGGCGCATTATGTTATATTCATTTTACATAAATAATTAGAAATCAAACGGTCAAGTATTCATTCTCTCATTTGCCTTCGTGATTATATTCCTCGCTCTCTCCTGGCAATACCTACTGGCTCTTCCAAGCTTAGACTAATGAAAGTGTATAGATTTGTGTCACTGAAACACCTAGACAACAGATCAGGCATTGTACAGTTCATATAGTTCATCAATCTGCTTACTGATGAGGAAGTTATGCATCCACTATGGGTTTGTCTGCTGTAAAAGAGTATTACAAAAATTGGGTAAATTAACAAGGCGAAGATTGCAATTACAAAGAAAAATTAAATGCACTAATTTCTGTTGCCTATATTTTTAGTTGCGCATAATTCATGTTTAAACTGGATAAATTCTAATAGAGCTGTAAAATCAGCTCATCTGGGTCACATCAGACCGGATAATTGAGAAGCTGCTCACAAGTGCAGCACTTCCACAGACTCTCTTTATTATTTATCATATGTAACTGCCTGTAATGTGAGGATGTTTGAGTCATTTTACCATGAGAGAGAGGGATGATTACAATATCAAATATTTACAAGAGAAGATGCATGTATTTGTATGTATATTAGAGAGATGGACAGGAGAGAGGGAGGGAGAAACATAATTCAGTGGAAACTGTAAGCCCAGACCATGGAGACTGTTCCTTTAAACAGCAGTGAATTCGTCATTGGGCATCCCACAAAGTCGCGTCTCGCCAATAGCATGCAAACCTGCACAAAGAGATCCACTCCCAACCTTTCTTGCAGCATCGTAACCCTTCCATATCTTCGAAAGGAGACGGGTTTGTCTTCTCGATTCCTATAACAGGCATTTTGCTGAAATATGCTTAGAAGTAATATTTTCGAAGGATTTTATGTTTACTCAAATTATTGGTGCTTGCGGAAAGTATGTGGGTGAGAAATACAATTTTGATGGCTCAAAGAACGCGGGGAAATCGGGATTACGCCTGGCAAGCGCTGTGGCTGTTCAATTTCTTTATGCTGTGGAATACAATTGATGCACAGATTCGCTACACCATTCCCGAGGAATTAAACCAAGGCTCTGTTGTTGGGAACATAGCGAAGGACCTGGGCTTGGTTGTTTCTGAGATCTCTGATCGCAAACTGCGTATCGCTTCGGAGGGTAAGCAGTATTTCAGTGTGGACTTGGGAAAGGGGGAGCTGATCGTGAGCGAGAGAATTGACCGAGAGACTTTGTGCGGACAAAGCGCGCCGTGTGTTTTATCTTTGGAAGTCGTTAGTGAAAACCCACTGCAGCTCCATCGAATTGAGATTGAAATAGTGGACATAAATGATAATGCTCCGTCTTTTTTCACAAAGGAAAGGGTTTTGAAAGTAGCCGAATCAATGAGCCCGGGTGCTAAGTTCCCGCTGGAAAGTGCCCAGGACTCTGACGTAGCTTCAAATTCCATACGCTCTTATAGCATTAGCAAAAACGACAATTTCATTTTAAGCGTAAAAATCCATAAGGATGGAACAAAAATTCCAGTACTGGTCCTCGAAAAGCCACTTGATCGAGAGGCACAGGCTGAATACCAGCTGGTGCTAACAGCGGTTGATGGAGGTAATCCAGTGAGATCAGGCACCACTGGTATCACAGTGCTTGTTTTAGATATTAATGACAATGCACCTCAATTCGAACGGGGTTTTTATGAAACCTCCGTGAGCGAGAATAGTCCCATTGGCACTGAAATTTTAAATGTCAAGGCGACAGACCTAGATGAGGGTTTAAATGGGGAAGTTGAGTATTTTCTCGGCGATCAGACGCCAGATGAAATTATAGCATTATTCCAGGTTGGTAAGAAGACCGGAGATGTTCTCGTGAAGGGTCAGTTAGACCATGAACAGTCAAATTTGCATAAGTTCGACATTGTTGCGAAAGACAAAGGCAACCCGGAAATGGAGGGCCATTGCAGTGTGCAGGTAGAAATAACTGACGTTAATGATAATGTCCCCGAGATTCTTCTAACTTCATTAACGAGTCCAGTGCGCGAGGACGCTAATGTTGGAACCGTTGTTGCGTTGATAAACGTAAAAGACATGGATTCGGGTGAAAATGGGAAGGTTATGCTAAATGTCACATCAGGCCCGCCGTTTATTCTGAAGCCGTCGTTCGAAAACCATTATACTCTAGTAACTAGCGCTCCTCTGGATCGCGAAGCTCACTCAGAATATAGCATTGAATTAAATGCGAACGATTCAGGTTCACCATCGTTGACAAGTAAAAAAACAGTCACAGTTAACGTCGTGGACGTCAATGATAACCGACCAAATTTTTCGCAGTCTTCTTACTCTGTGCATGTTAAAGAAAACAGTGCCCCAGGGACAATAATGTGCTCCGTGTCCGCTTCTGATCCAGACATGGGTGAGAATGCAAAGATTTCATATTCCATATTAGACTCAAAAGTTCAAGACGTGTCTGTCTCCTCATATATTTACATTAACTCGGATAACGGAAGCATCTACAGTATGCATTCATTTGACTATGAAAAACTGAAGGTGTTTCAGGTCCTAGTGCAGGCAAAGGATCATGGCTCTCCATCTCTCAGCACTAACACAACTGTTCATGTTTTCATTCTGGATCAGAATGATAATGCTCCCACAGTGATTTACCCCTCTGTTGTAATTGGTTCAGTTTCGCACCAAAAGATGCCTCGTTCTGCTAAAGCTGGACATCTCGTTACTAAGGTAACAGCAGTGGACGCAGATTCAGGACACAATGCTTGGATTTCTTATAGAGTGGTGGAGGCTACAGATGCATCTTTGTTCGGTGTAAATCTTTACACGGGAGAGGTGAGGACTAAACGCGCTGTTTCAGAGCAGGATGACGCCTCCCAGAGGCTGCTGATAGAGATAAAGGACAACGGGGAGCCGATCCAGTCCACCACAGTCACAGTCGGCATAATTTTAGAGGACGGGATTCATGAGCCCATTTCGGATGTCAGACAGAAAACGCAGGAGCCCAGCAAGAAAAATGATAAGATCACTTTTTATTTGATCGTATCTCTGGCCTCTATTTCTGCCGTGTCTTTTGTGACTTTTGTGATTTTGGCAGTGAAGTGCGTTAGAAACAGCAGACGGGGGGTGTGTTGCTGTATCAGACGGCCCGACTGTGACGGATACAAGAATCCCAACCGAAATCTGCAGATCCAGCTGAACACTGATGGGCCTATTAAGTATGTGGAGGTTCTGGGAGGAGACATGATGTCTCAGAGTCAGTCCTTCAGGTCCTGCCTCTCTCCAGTGTCAGAGTTCAGTGATTACACCTTCGTTAAGCCCAGTAGCACCTCTGACTTTAAGGATGTGATCAGTGTCCTTGATGCATCTCTGCCTGACAGTGCTTGGACATTTGAGAGTCAACAGGTGAGCTCTGCAACTTGAAATCCCTTACTATTCTCTTGATTCATAGAGATTTATCCCGGCTGCTTATTTATCTTTTACATGTATGCCTGCTTTTTCAGTTGTTAAATTGTGAAGGTGGCCCAAGAAATACTCTTTCATGGTGTTATTTATTTCACTTTGTTTTATATCAACTTTATTAAGTTTCTTGTCATTTTCAATGCTCACATCATTTTGCTCCTGTTTTCTAAACTTATGAGACATGCAAAACATTCAGTTTCACCTCACAATTGTGATATTTTTTTGTGACTTTGGAATTAAATGAATCAGGTAAAAATCTCCTCACTCATGAACAAGTAATGACTACATGGTTGGGTTTGTCAGGTGTATAAAGGCATTACAGAAAGTTGGGTAAGTGAACAAGCTGGGTATTGCAGGTGAAAACAAACACTGTATACACTTTTTATTTGGAGGAGGGTTTGGTTGTTAATGTTCAGACGGAGAGTGTAAGACTGGGACCTAGGTCAGGTACTTTCTGGACAGACAACTCTCTTGATCACAGTGGAAGATCTCCAGAGATCATAGGGTCATGGGCTGGTCATTTCACCCCTGAAGAGCTGCGGTCGAGGTAGAAAGAGCTGCTTTCTTTGCTGCAGTGTAAGACAGGGTCAGGACTCACTGAAGCATGTTCCTTGAAGTCCTGTTCATTGTCCAAGACCACCCTCATGTTCTTTGCAGAGCGAATAATAGCTACTGAAGTGCCGTCAATGGTGATGGCAAGCTGCGGTGAAGGGGTGGTTCAGTGGGGAGTGAGGATAAGTTCTGTCTTAATCAACTCTTTCTCGAAGCTTTACGTGATCTGCTTTGTGAAGTTTACCAGGCGTGTGTATGTTCATCCTTCTGTCTGTGTGTCAGGGAGGGAAAGAAAACGACTGCGTCATTGTAAAAAAAAAATTCCTCCTAAACAAAAGCACTTTCAGTGACTGAACAGAGAGCTTCAAAAACTGGTGCTGTTCTTTGTTGTGGTGCTGAATACGAATCTGGGTTCCTGGTGTAGACCGAGTGCTAAGCATGCTTCTCACTTGCTGATGAACCGTGGAATGTCAACCTCCTGAGTGTGTGTGTGTGTGTTTCAAGTATGTGATAATGATTTGAATAAATTTGTAGATGTTGGCTGTGTTTATGAGCATGGATTATCCCATTTGACTAGTGAACTTTCATGTTAATTTTATAGATCTATGAGCCTTTGCACTTCTCTGTTGTTGGCATATTGGCAAACATAGATGATTATTTCTTGTGCTACTTTTCTTGAAAGCACAATCAAACAGGAAATCACTCCAGTAGAAACCACCTTTAAGCAGATTGTGAAATTAGTAAAGAATTACTGATATTAATAATGAAACAATGACATTGCAATTTGCCTTGGACAAACAGACTTAGCTATTGCTATTTTATTTTAATTTATTTTTTAAATCCTGAACTGCTGAAAAGAATAGCTCTGGAGATGCACAAGGAACATTGTATGCATGCCGCATATTTTTAAACACCTTACAATTTATTTAGTTTTGAGTTGAGTCTACTTATTTTCTCAATAAAATTGTTAGTCAAGATTGAGCAGATATGAGATTTGTTCGGCTTAAAGTTGTCACAGCCTCTCTAATAACTCAAAAAAATGATACATGAATAAAAAATAAGTGCAGTTTATCTTTAAGAAACAGGGAATAATTCCTATTGGAGCAGTGCTGTTCTGGTGTGCACCAGTAAGAGAGGGTAGTGTACAAAGAGATCTACTCCCTCCCCCAGCCACTGCGCCGTAACCCTTGCAGTGCTCATAACTGAGATCGACGGAGCTGCGCTCGCTCGCATCCATGGATACAACAATCCAGTCTGTTTTAATTTGAGGCATTCAGATGTTATTTTTCTTTCTGATAATGTTTAATTTGGACACTTTGTGTATGTCTCAAAAGAGCTTGGAAACATATGAAGAGCTTTCACTTTAGAAATGGAAGATCGGACGTGGAAGACAATCCTGAAATTGTACGTTCTCTGTCTGGCTTATTTCCCTCTCTGGTGGAGTACAATAGATGCTCAGATTCGGTACACCATTCCCGAGGAATTAAATCAGGGCTCTGTTGTTGGAAATATCGCGAAGGACTTGAGTTTGGGCGTTGCAGAAATTTCTGAGCGAAAATTGCGCATTACTTCGGACGGTAAGCAATATTTTAGCGTGGATTTGATGAAAGGAGAACTGATAGTAAGCGATAGAATCGACAGAGAGACTTTATGTGCACAAAGCGCAAGCTGTGTTTTGCCATTAGAGGTTATAATCGAAAACCCATTACAGTTATTCCGCGTTGAAATAGAAATACAGGATATAAACGATAATTATCCTCTTTTCGAAACAAAGGAAAACATTTTGAACATCGCGGAGTCTACTGGAACTGGAGCGCGTTTCCCACTAGAAACGGCTCAAGACCTTGATGTTGGCTCAAATTCCCTGCGTTCATATGTTTTGAATAAAAATGAACATTTTTCTTTACATATTGTTACTCATAAAGATGGAATGAAAGTTCCAGAGCTTGTTTTAGAAAAGCAGCTGGACAGAGAAAAGGTTCCCACCCACAAGTTAATACTGACTGCTGTAGATGGAGGAATCTCCGCTAAATCGGGCTCTGCAGATATTAACGTTCGGGTTCTCGACAATAATGACAACGCGCCGAAGTTTAAAAATTCTGTTTATGAAATTCCAGTTGAGGAAAATTCTCCTGTGGAAACTGTGATTGGAGCAGTGAGAGCTGAAGATTCAGATGAAGGTGTAAATTCTGACATTGTTTATTCGCTTGGCTCCCGAACACCTGAAGCAATTTTGAAAAGATTTGCGGTCAATCCACTGACGGGTGAAATAACATTGCGCAGCCTCATAGATTATGAAGAATCCAGTTCATTCAAATTTGACATTCGTGCTTCAGATAAAGGCACCCCGTCCATGGAGAGTCATTGCACAGTCCAAGTGCAGGTTCTGGATATTAACGATAACTCCCCTGAAATAATTTTAAAGTCAGCTCCTTCGCCAGTAAGGGAAGATGCTGCGAAAGGAACCGTCGTCGCTTTAATCAGTACAAAAGACTTAGATTCGGGCGACAATGGCAAAGTGAATTTAAGTGTGGTATCAAAACACCCATTCACTTTGAAACCAACTTTTTTAAACCACTACGCTCTGATTACCGAGTCCAATTTAGATCGAGAAAGTTTTCCAGCGTATAATGTCGAAATTATCGCATCAGATTCGGGTTCTCCTCCGCTCACTTCGAAAAAGATCATTACGGTTAATATTCTCGATGTGAATGACAATGCCCCTATCTTCTCTCAGCCGTCTTACTCAGTTTATGTAAAAGAGAACGGTGCACCGGGGAAAATATTGTGCTCAGTATCCGCAACGGATCCAGACCTGGGTGAAAACGCCAAGATTTCATACTCTATCCTTGAGTCTAAGGTGCAAGACGTGTCTGTCTCCTCGTATATTTACATGAACTCAGAAAACGGCAGCATCTACAGTATGCACTCATTTGACTATGAAAAATTGAAGGTGTTTAATTTCCAAGTGCAGGCAAAGGATCAAGGCTCTCCAAGCCTAAGCAGTAACGTAACAATTCATGTTTTTATAATGGATCAGAATGACAATGTCCCCACTGTAATTTACCCCTCTGTTGTTATGGGATCAGTTTCTCACCAGAAGATGCCTCGCTCTGCTAAAGCGGGACATCTCATTACTAAGGTAACAGCAGTGGATGCTGACTCGGGACACAACGCCTGGATTTCTTATAGAGTAGTAGAGGCTACAGACGCCTCTTTGTTTGGTGTAAATCTTTACACGGGAGAGGTGAGGACTAAACGCGCTGTTTCAGAGCAGGATGACGCCTCCCAGAGGCTGCTGATAGAGATAAAGGACAACGGGGAGCCGATCCAGTCCACCACAGTCACAGTCGGCATAATTTTAGAGGACGGGATTCATGAGCCCATTTCGGATGTGAGACAGAAAACGCAGGAGCCCAGCAAGAAAAATGATAAGATCACTTTTTATTTGATCGTATCGCTGGCCTCTATTTCTGCCGTGTCTTTTGTGACTTTTGTGATCTTGGCAGTGAAGTGCGTTAGAAACAGCAGACGGGGGGCGTGCTGCTGTATCAGACGGCCTGACTGTGACGGATACAAGAATCCCAACAGAAATCTGCAGATCCAGCTGAACACTGATGGGCCTATTAAGTATGTGGAGGTTCTGGGAGGAGACATGATGTCTCAGAGCCAGTCCTTCAGGTCCTGCCTCTCTCCAGTGTCAGAGTTCAGTGATTACACCTTCGTTAAGCCCAGTAGCACCTCTGACTTTAAGGATGTGATCAGTGTCCTTGACGCATCTCTGCCTGACAGTGCGTGGACTTTCGAGAGTCAACAGGTGAGCGTTGCAACATGAAATCCCTTGCTACTCTCTTGATTCATATAAATCCATCTTGTCTATTTATTCATTATGTGTGCCTATGCCCTCTTTCTCATATATTAAATTGTGAAAGTGGCCCAATAAACTACTTCAGTTTTATTTTACTTTGTTTTACATTAACTTCATTAATGTCTTGTAATTGCCAATGCTCACAATATTTTGCATCCTGTTTTCTCAAAATGATGAACTCCATAAATCATTAAGGATTCTCTCAAAATAATGTTTTTTTTTTTTTTCATCGTGACTTTGGACTTGAAATAAGCAGTTAGATATTATTTCATTTGCCTTTCTGTTG
Organism: Gymnothorax reevesii; assembly: GCA_029721435.1. Lineage (NCBI taxonomy): Eukaryota > Metazoa > Chordata > Actinopteri > Anguilliformes > Muraenidae > Gymnothorax > Gymnothorax reevesii. Next base: position 40,616,658 of record CM056590.1, read on the forward strand.
ATATTCCTTGTTTTCTCTTGGCAATACCTACCTTTGGCTCTTCCAAACTTTAACTAATGAAAGTGCATAGATTTTTTGTCATTGCTACAGCGAGACAGATCAGGCGTGGTACAGGTCATATAGTTCATCAATCTGCTTACTCATGAACAAGCAATGCGTGCCATCCATGGTTGGGTTTGTCAGCTGAATAATGACACCCTGACACTTGCACATTTTTTGTTTCCGCAATGCCACGCAATGCGTCGTGGCAATAATTAAAGTCTTCGGTAACGAGCGTGAGGAGAGTGTGAAGGTTGCGTGCCATGTCATAGAGAGAATTTTGAAGTGCTCAAAAATTCGGCACGCATCAATGTTCGTACCATGTGCGTGCCACTTGCTTGAACCATGCGTGAACACTACGCGAACTCGGCGCGAACACTGCCGACGGTGTGTGTCAATGCCTGCCGTGTTAGGGTGTTGTCTCGAGTTGCTCACGTTATCATGGCATGCCCAGCTCACGCATAGTCCGCACATGTCACGAACCAGTCGCGCATGGCAGGAACTTCTCACGCATTTTTTTGCCACGCATTGCGTAGACAGTGCATAACTTATGCGTGTGCAATGCGCGAACAGGGCGCAAACAAGGCTCAGCTGCGTACCACCGAAATGGCACGCCTTGCCACAACGCATTGCGGGTACAAAAATCGTGCAAGTGTCAGGGTGGCATAAGAGTATTACAGAAAGTTGGGTAAGTTAACAAGCGAAACATTGCAATTACACAGAATCACTACATGCATAATTTTCAGGGAAGGTGTATGGATGTTGATGTTTGGACTAAGAGCATAAGACTGAGACCTTGGTTAGGTACTCTCTGAACTGATGTGTCTCCAGACAATGATGGAAGATCTTCATAAACTGTGGGGTCATGAGCAGGTCATTGTACACTGTGGAGCTGGGGAAGAGGGACGAAGAGCTGCTTTGTCTGCTCCAGCATGTTGCCGCATCATGCTGCTTGAAGTCTTGTTGATTGTCTTAGACCTACTTCAGGTTCTTTGCAGAGCAAGTAATAGCTGTTGAGAACAGGCAGTTAGGTGGAGTAAGAAAAGTTCTGTCTTATCAAGTTGTTTTCCAAGGTTTTGATGATTTGATGATGTCCTGAAGTCCACATTGAGATGTGTACCAGGTATGTGTATGTTCATCCCTCCGCCTGGGTGTCTGGGATGGAATTTAAATGATTGTATAATGGTAAAGATTGGATCATTTCCTCCTGAGCGAACACACTTTGTGTGACCCAGCAGAGAGCTTCAACGACTGGTGCTGTTCTTTATTGCGGTGCTGAATAGCGGTTTTCATGTTGTTAGTGGAGGCCCAGGGCTCAGCATACACTTCTGACTTGCTAATGAAATGTGAAATGTAAACTTCCTGTGTGTTTGTGTGTGCGTGTGAGCGTTTCATGTATGCAATTTTGATTTGAAAACGTGTGTAGATATTGGTTGTGTTTATATGAGCATAAATTAAGCATTTTGACAAGTGAACGTTCATGTTCATGTTCATTTTACAGAACTATGATCCTCTGTACTCCTCCATTACAGATATATTACCTAACAGTTTATTATTTTTTGTGCTATTTTTCTTGCAAGGGTAATCAAATAGGAAATCAGTCCAATAGAAACGACCTTAAATCAGATTGTGAAATTGGTAAGGCATTGCTTGACAATGTATTAATAGCGGAACATTGACAGTGGCGGTTTTACGCGGGGGCCTACAGGGGCCTGTGCCCCCCTGCCGATGTCCTGTGCCCCCGTGCTGGCCCCTGTGCTGACTGAATAATAAAATTATACTGTATATTTTTCACGATGATATGTGCTAGCGCCAAAATCGGACTTAATGTCTATCAACATTCTACACGGACTGATTTGAGTCACGCACCAAAGTGTGTTGGCTCCCTGCGTTTGCTTTTACTGATCTCAATACGTTGGCTGGGATTTGAATATGAGCGTGGCAACCAACAAGAATAACCAGTTGCAAGAGACGAAGGATAGCTAAACGACAGCACCTTATAATTTGTTGTTGATTTGGCCATTATACCCCATTCCGGCAACGAAAGCTTGTTGTCAGGTTAGTAAATGTCTCTTAGAATTACGTTATGATTCACACTCCGCAAAGTACTAATGAAAAGCTCCGCACGATGGTGTGATGTTAACCACTAACCTCATCTGACTAGGCTGTTCCATTTTGAAAAATAATAGGCTACGATGTAAAGTGATCAACAGTAGCCTATCTGCCCATGCTAAGTGGGGATGGTTATTTGTGAGATGAGATGTTTGCATCGCTGTACATTTTTTTTTCTTCTAAGACTGTCATGAAACAAGGAAGTGATATCAGCTCCTTTTTTGCCCAAGTAAAACAAAAAATTTTGAATTACAGGAAACCAAATAAATCGCTTATATGGCAATATTTTCCTAGTATTAGTGCAATTCACAAACCAATGATTATACTGCAGTTGACCGGAGCATTTTTCCAATTCATATTTTCAATCAATCACTCCACAGTAATATTGGCTTCCATAAATGGAAATGGCACATTGTGTCTGATATATATATATATATAATGGTTTATGATTATGTTGATTACTTATTTCATTGTCATTACAGTAACTAGAACCAGTTGTTTAGTTATTACTATTTTGTTACATTTGCATGAAAGAACACCTTTTCAAATCTAGCTTCAATCCACAGATAGCCTACTGTATTCTGTATATTCGTAATTTTGATTTATGTTGGAAGAACTATCACTCCTCAATTACCAGATCCTTCTAAGTAGCAGTGTCTGTCACTAATTAAAGTCAGCATGACATGCACACCTGTGAGCTGCTATGTATTGAGGCACTGGCAGCATATTTTGTAAATAAGTGTGAAGACTGGACTCTCAGTCAGTGGCCATGAATACAGAGGAGTTTGTACAAATGTTGCTTGTGTGCTGTGGTTCTGATAGGCCCAATAACTGATGAGGGGTTTTGTTTTCTAAGAACGAGTCGCCCATTCTCAAGGGCATAAGCCATTGATTTGTCTGATACTTCACGTATTATGTTATATTTTATTTTCCATTTTTTATGCCCATCAGTCAATTCATTTTTTCTTCATGAAGAAATTTTCAGCATGATTTTATAGGCTAAAGCAAAAAAGAAGTTTTTAATGCTTTAATATCATTGTTGTTGCTTTTTGCCTTTATTCACACAGGAAAATTTACAGAGCCAGGGAGTGAGCGGTGTTGCAGCACTTCTCAGCTGCAGGCCCATGTGTTGGGCCGTCATTGTTGTTTTTAATGTGCCCCTCTGATTAAACACTGGCCCCACCTAACCACCCCCCCTCCCCCTCCCCCCAAGGATGGGTCTATTTCTATTTATTTATTTATTTCATGTAGGTAATGTTGGAAAGGAAAGCTCTGGGATGCACAAGGAACATTATATGCATGTCATATATTCTTTGAAACCTAACATTTTATTGAGCTATGAGCGGATTCTACTTATTTTCTTAATAAAATTATCGCAGTCAACATTGAGCAGATGCAGGATTTGTTTGGCTTAAAGTTGCCATAGTCTTTCGTGTATACCAGAAAAATTGCGAAATAAGTGTAGTTTACCTTTAAGAAACAGGAAATAAATCCAATTGGAGCAGTGCTGTTGTGATGTGCACCAGTAAGAGGGGACAGTGTACAAAGAGATCTACTCCCTCCCCCAGCCACTGCGCCGTAACCCTTACAGTGCTCATAACTGAGAGCGACGGTGCCGTGCTCGCATCAATGGATACAACAGTCCAGTCTGCTTTTAATTTGAGGCGGATTGATTTTCTATTCTTTCCTTATAATGTTTAATTTGGACACGATGTGTGTCTCTCAGAAAAGCTTAAAAACATATCAAGAGCCTCTGCTGTAGAAATGGAAGGTTGTATGTGGAAGACAACCCTGAAATGGTACGTTCTCTGTCTGGCTTATTTATCTTTCCTGTGGAGTACAATAGATGCTCAGATTCGGTATACCATACCCGAGGAATTAAATCTGGGCTCTGTTGTTGGAAATATTGCAAAGGACCTCAGTTTGGGCGTTTCAGAAATTTCTGAGCGAAAATTGCGGATTGCTACTGACGGTAAGCAATATTTTAGTGTGGATTTGATGAAAGGAGAACTAATTGTGAGCGAGAGAATCGACAGAGAGAATCTTTGTGCACAAAGCGCAAGCTGTGTTTTGCCATTAGAGGTTATAATCGAAAACCCGTTGCAGTTGTTCCGTGTTGAAATTGAAATACAAGACATAAACGATAATTTCCCTCTTTTCCAAACAAAGGAAAACATTCTGAACATCTCAGAATCGACTGTAATCGGAGCGCGTTTCCCATTGGAAACGGCCCAAGACCTTGACGTTGGGTCTAATTCCCTGCGTTCTTATGCTCTGAATAAAAATGATCACTTTTCTTTGAATGTTATAACTCATAAAGATGGAAGGAAAGTTCCAGAGCTTGTTTTGGAAAAGCAACTAGACAGAGAAAAGATTCCCTCCCACAGGTTAATACTGACCGCTGTCGATGGAGGGATTTCTGCTAAATCGGGCTCTGTAGATATAATCGTTCGTGTTCTCGACATAAATGACAATGCGCCTAAGTTCGAAAATTCTGTGTATGAAATTCCAGTCGAGGAAAATTCTCCAATGGAAACAGTGATTGGAACAGTTCGAGCTGAAGATTCAGATGAGGGTTCAAATTCTGACATCGTGTATTCGTTTGGTTCCAGAACACCTGAATCAATTTTGAAAAGATTTAAGGTCGATCCACTTTCTGGTATAATAATACTGAGCAGCCTGTTAAATTACGAAGAATCCAGTTCATTTAATTTTGACGTCCGTGCTTCAGACAAAGGCATCCCGTCCATGGAGAGTCATTGCACAGTCCAAGTGCAGGTTTTGGATATTAACGATAACTCCCCTGAAATAATTTTAAAGTCAGCGCCGTCGCCAGTAAGGGAAGATGCTGCGAAAGGAACCGTCGTCGCTTTAATCAGTACTAAAGACTTAGATTCTGGCGATAATGGAAAAGTAAATTTAAATGTGACATCGAAACACCCATTCACTTTGAAAACAACTTTTTTAAACCACTACGCTCTGATTACCGAGTCCAATTTAGATCGAGAAAGTTTTCCAGCGTATAATGTCGAAATTACCGCATCAGATTCAGGTTCTCCTTCTCTCGTTTCGAAAAAAATAATAACCGTCAACATTCTCGATGTTAACGACAATGCCCCCATCTTCTCACAGCCGTCTTACTCAGTTTATGTAAAAGAGAACGGTGCGCCGGGGAAAATATTGTGCTCAGTATCCGCATCGGATCCAGACCTGGGTGAAAATGCCAAGATTTCATACTCTATCCTTGAGTCTAAGGTGCAAGACGTGTCTGTCTCCTCGTATATTTACATTAATTCAGATAACGGCAGCATCTATAGCATTCACTCATTTGACTATGAAAAACTAAAGGTGTTCCAGGTCCTGGTGCAGGCTAAGGATCAAGGCTCTCTGTCTCTCAGCAGTAACGCAACTGTTCATGTTTTCATACTGGATCAGAACGACAATGTCCCCACTGTAATTTATCCCTCTGTTGTAATGGGTTCAGTCTCCCACCAGAAGATGCCACGCTCGGCAAAAGCGGGACACCTTGTTACCAAAGTAACTGCAGTGGACGCTGACTCGGGACACAATGCTTGGATTTCCTATAGAGTGGTGGAGGCTACAGACGCGTCTTTGTTTGGTGTAAATCTTTACACGGGAGAGGTGAGGACTAAACGCGCTGTTTCAGAGCAGGATGACGCCTCCCAGAGGCTGCTGATAGAGATAAAAGACAACGGGGAGCCGATCCAGTCCACCACAGTCACAGTCGGCATAAATTTAGAGGACGGGATTCATGAGCCCATGTCGGATGTCAGACAGAAAACGCAGGAGCCCAGCAAGAAAAATGATAAGATCACTTTTTATTTGATCGTATCTCTGGCCTCTATCTCTGCCGTGTCTTTTGTGACTTTTGTGATTTTGGCAGTGAAGTGCGTTAGAAACAGCAGACGGGGGGCGTGTTGCTGTATCAGACGGCCTGACTGTGACGGATACAAGAATCCCAACAGAAATCTGCAGATCCAGCTGAACACTGACGGGCCTATTAAGTATGTGGAGGTTCTGGGAGGAGACATGATGTCTCAGAGCCAGTCCTTCAGGTCCTGCCTCTCTCCAGTGTCAGAGTTCAGTGATTACACCTTCGTTAAGCCCAGTAGCACCTCTGACTTTAAGGATGTGATCAGTGTCCTTGATGCATCTCTACCTGACAGCGCGTGGACTTTTGAGAGTCAACAGGTGAGCGCTGATTCTTCGAATTGCTCACAATGTTTTAGTATTTTACTTATCCATCAGTCCATTGTGCCAGGCTAATATTGTTTTTAAGCACTTTTTTTTTAAATTTCTCCTGAAAATGTAGATTTCTCCTTAACCATTTCCTTTGAAGAATGTAAGAATGTTCAGTTGTTTCTTTTGCAATACATATTGAACATATCAACCATTATGCCATTACATTCTATTTGAGTTTCAACAAAAAATGATTTCACTGTATTTCGGGAAGTGTGCACATGAATGTCATGGTGACTTTTCTTTGAAATTACAGAGATAGTAATTTTCATGCTCCGTTTTTATTCTGGTAGTTTTATTCCTGAACTGCTAGTGACATTTTCAAGTCTTTTGGCTGTTTCCATTCCAGTTAATGAACTATTTAAAGGTGTATGACTTGGTTATATTACTGTAAAACTGTTGGGTAGAGTATTGAAAATATGACAATGAATCTAGACTAATTAAAGTTCATAATATTTAGTCATTGAAACAACCACACGAAAGATCAGGCAAGGTACAGTGGCTGGATGTAATGTTTGGACTGAGTGTAAGACTAAGACCGCGCTGTCTGAACAAATGAGTCTCCAGATCACAATGAAAGATCTTCAGGGATTTTAGGGTCACTGACAGGTCATTCCACCATTGGGGAGCTGGGGTGGAGGTAGGAAGAGCTGTTCTCTTTGCTCCAGTGTAATCCGGAGTCAGGACTTTGAATCTGTTCCTGGCTGCAAGTGTCTGCCAGTTCAGAGATTTCACTGAGGGAATTGCATGAGAATGTGGGATGGCTGAATACAAGACAAGTGGCTGCATTCTGGGTGCGCTGCAGGGGTTGAAGGGCACAGGGTGGTGGGCCAGCAAGCATATGAAGACCCCAAAGGAAAAGTGATCAGAGTGGCACAATGGTTAGCACTGCCACCTCACAGTGGGTTCGAATCCAGCCTGGGACCTTTCTGTATGGAGTTTGCATGTTCTCCCTGTGTTCGCTTGGGTTTCCTCTGGATAGTCCAGTCTCCTCCCACAGTCCAAAGACATGCATATCAGGCTAATTGGAGACAATAAATTGCCAATAGGTATGACTGTGAGAGTGAATGGTGTGTGCTCCCTGCGACGGAGTGGCGTGCTGTTCTGGGTGGGTCTCTGCCTTCGCCCGTAGTCAGCTGGGATAGGCTCCAGCTCCCCCCACAACCCCACTGAGGAATAAGCGGGTATCGAGAATGGATGGATGGATAATAATATTATTTATTATTATTATTATATTTTCTATATTTTATATTTTTCCCTTTTTTTCAGTGCCTTGTTTCTAAGATGGCTTTGAATTTTTAATTCATTTTTTCTAAACAACATGGAAATGTGACCATGTCCATTATTCCATTGTAGTCTTCATATGATTCCTGTTATCTAGGCTGGAGAGCACTGTGGCTTTCATGAGGAGCTGTGCTGAGCAGGTGCTCAGGTATGGTCAAATCATCATGTTGTTGTTTAGAATGACTCTTTGGCACTATGCCGCTGCTGTATCATGTTCCTTGAACTCCAGTAGATTGTCAAAGACTCCCTTCAGGTTCTTTGCCGAGGAAACGGCAGCTACTGAAGTGCGGTCAGTGGTGATAGCAAGCAGGTGTGAAGAGAAGGTTCAGCACAGACTGAATAGAAGCTCTGTCTTTTCAAGTCTTTTCCAACCTCCAGTGGTGCCCAGCATCAAAAATGGATCATATTCTCCTGAGCAAAAGCAATTTGTGTGACTTGGTAGAGAGTTTTAAAAGCTGGCGCTGTTCTTGTTGTCGTGCTGAACTCTAATTTTCCTGTTCTTCGTGGAGGCCTATATCATACTTCTCACTGGATGATGGATTTTAGAGTGTCTACTATGTGACTGTGTATATTTCTGTTTCATGTATGCAGTATTGATTTGAATATATGTTTAGATGTTGGCTGTGTTTATATGATCGTGAATCGGGTCATTTAACACTTTAACTTTGACGTTCATTTTTCAGTTTTATGAACCTTTGCACTCCGCCATTGTGGATATATTACCAAACATAGTTTATTGTATTTAAAAGCTGATACTCTTGCAAGTATGATCGAAATTCAAATCAATCGATGTAAACCATCCTTAATCAGATTATGATGTTGGCAAGGAAATCCTAGGAAGCGTATTAAATATAACAATTTGCTCAGGAAATAGACTTCACAGTTTTTTTTTTGTTTTTTTTTTTATTAAGTTATTTTTATATGTATGAAACTCTGGAAATAACAGCTCTGAAGATACACAAATAACATTTCATGCATGTAAAATATTCTGAAAAACCTGACAATTTATTTTGTTGAGAGTTGATCATTATTTTCTTAATAAATTTATTCCAGACAACATTGAGCCGATGTGAGATCTCTTATCCATAAAGATGCCACAGTATATTTGATGTACCAGCAGAATTAGCGAAATAAATGTAATTTGCCTTTAAGAAATAGGGAATAATTCCTATTGGAGCATCCGGTGTTCTTCTGTGCACCAGTTAGAGAGGGTGGTGTATAAAGAGATCTACTCCCTCCCACAGCCACTGCGCCGTAACCCTTGCAGTGCTCATAGCTGAGAGAGACGGAGCTGCGCGCACATCCATGGATTCAACAATGCAATCTGCTTTTAGTGTGAGCCGGATACATTTGATATTCTTTGCTGATAATGTTCAATGAGGACACTATGCGTTTCTCGCAAAAAAACTTAGGAGCAAATAAAGAGCTTTTACTTTAGAAATGGGGGCTTGGGTGTGGAAGACGACCCTGAAATGGCACGTTCTCTGTCTGGCTTATTTCTCTGTCTGGTGGAGTACAATAGATGCTCAGATTCGGTATACCATTCCCGAGGAATTAAATCAGGGCTCTGTTGTTGGGAATATTGCGAAGGACCTGAGTTTGGGAGTTTCAGAAATTTCTGAGCGAAAATTGCGGATTGCTACGGACGGTAAGCAATATTTTAGTGTGGATTTGATGAAAGGAGAACTGGTAGTGAGCGACAGAATCGACAGAGAGAATTTATGTGCACAAAGCGCTATTTGTGTTTTACCATTAGAGGTTATAATCGAAAACCCGTTGCAGTTGTTCCGTGTTGAAATTGAAATACAAGACATAAACGATAATTACCCTCTTTTCCAAACAAAGGAAAGTATTTTGAACATCGCCGAGTCTACCGTAACCGGAGCGCGTTTCCCATTGCAAACGGCTCAGGACCTTGATGTTGGGTCAAATTCCCTTCGTTCTTATGTTTTGAATAAAAATGAACATTTTTCTTTAAGTATTATAACACACAAAGATGGAATGAAAGTTCCAGAGCTTGTTTTGGATAAGCAACTGGACAGAGAAAAGGTTCCCACGCACAGGTTAACACTTACTGCTGTAGATGGAGGGATCTCGGCTAAATCTGGCTCCGCTGATATAACTGTTCGTGTTCTAGACAATAATGACAATGCGCCAAAGTTTGAAAATTCTGTGTATGAAATTCCAGTCGAGGAAAATTCGCCGATGGAAACCGTGATTGGAACAGTTCGAGCTGAAGATTTAGATGAGGGTTCAAATTCTGACATTGTGTATTCATTTGGTTTTCAGACACCTGAAGCTATTCTGAAAAGGTTCACGGTTAATCCACTGACTGGTGAAATAACATTGAGCAGCCATGTGGACTATGAAGAAACCACTTCATTCAAATTTGACATTCGCGCTTCAGACAGAGGCACCCCGTCCATGGAGAGTTATTGCACAGTCCAGGTGCAGGTTCTTGATATTAACGATAACTCCCCTGAAATAATTTTAAAGTCTGCGCCCACGCCAGTAAGGGAAGATGCCGCGAAAGGTACCGTTGTCGCTTTAATTAGCACAAAGGACTTGGATTCTGGCGATAATGGCAAAGTAAATTTAAATATGAATTCAACACACCCATTCACTTTGAAACCAACTTTTCTAAACCACTACACTCTGGTTACGGAGTCTAATTTAGATCGAGAAAGTTTTCCAGCGTATAATGTTGAGATTACCGCATCAGATTCAGGTTCTCCTTCTCTGGTTTCGAAAAAAATAATAACCGTCAACATTTTCGATGTTAACGACAATGCCCCCATCTTCTCACAGCCGTCTTACTCAGTTTATGTAAAAGAGAACGGTGCGCCGGGGAAAATATTGTGCTCAGTATCCGCGTCTGATCCAGACCTGGGAGAAAATTCCAAGATTTCATATTCTGTTTTAGACTCTAAAGTGCAGGACGTTTCCGTGTCCTCGTATATTTACATTAACTCCGATAACGGCAGTATCTACAGCATGCACTCATTTGACTATGAAAAATTGAAGGTGTTTCATTTCCAAGTGCAGGCGAAGGATCAAGGCTCTCCGTCTCTCAGCAGTAATGCAACTGTTCATGTATTTATCCTGGATCAGAACGACAACTACCCCACTGTGATTTACCCCTCTACTGTAGTGGGTTCAGTCTCTCACCAGAAGATGCCCCGCTCTGCAAAAGCAGGACACCTCGCTACCAAAGTAACTGCAGTGGACGCCGACTCGGGGCACAACGCCTGGATTTCATATAGAGTGGTGGAGGCTACAGATGCGTCTTTGTTCGGTGTAAATCTTTACACGGGAGAGGTGAGGACTAAACGCGCTGTTTCAGAGCAGGATGACGCCTCTCAGAGGCTGCTTATAGAGATTAAAGACAACGGGGAGCCGATCCAGTCCACCACAGTCACAGTCGGCATAATTTTAGAGGACGGGATTCATGAGCCCATGTCGGACATGAGACAGAAAACGCAAGAACCCAACAAGAAAAACAATAAAGTCACTTTCTATTTGATCATTTCTTTGGCTTCTATTTCCGCCGTGTCTTTCGTGACTTTCGTGATCTTGGCAGTGAAGTGCGTTAGAAACAGCAGACGGGGGGTGTGTTGCTGTATCAGACGGCCTGACTGTGACGGATACAAGAATCCCAACAGAAATCTGCAGATCCAGCTGAACACTGACGGGCCTATTAAGTATGTGGAGGTTCTGGGAGGAGACATGATGTCTCAGAGCCAGTCCTTCAGGTCCTGCCTCTCTCCAGTGTCAGAGTTCAGTGATTACACCTTCGTTAAGCCCAGTAGCACCTCTGACTTTAAGGATGTGATCAGTGTCCTTGACGCATCTCTGCCGGACAGTGCGTGGACTTTCGAGAGTCAACAGGTGAGCGTTGAATGTTCAAATAACTCACTTTGCTCTCCATTTCTCTATTACTCAGTTATCTAAGGCTGATAGTGTTTTTTTTTCTTTGCACCCCCTCCCCCCGTGTTCTTCTAATTTCCTGTGAAAATGCGGAATTTACGAAGCTGTCGCTCCATCACCGTTTTGTGTATAGAATATAAAAATGATCTTTTCTGTTTCAGCGCCTAACTTTCATATGTATCACATAGACACGATTTCATCCAGTTTTAATTGCAAATTTCTCGAAATTTGTTTGGTAATGTCGTATTACCAATGGCTGAAATTTCATTGATTGTTTATTTTCATGTACCTTTTTCTGTTACCTTTATCCTGGAAGTAGGCTACCGATGGCGGCTTCGAATCGTTGGGCAGTTTGCAATATGCACTGAAAAAAGTGATTTTGACCCCTAGTAAATGTTCCATATATTAATTAAGCATATTTTAATAGAAATAGGTGTGTTATTTAACTCCACTTAAAAAATGTAAGTAATTTCAAATAGTTAACATAATAAAAATATCTAGCTTCAGATAAAAATATTTTGTGCAACCACTTACCTTAAAAAATTATGTTCATTCAACAAAACATTTTTTTCAGTGTGGTAAATGCACCTTTTCGAGGGGAATTATTTAGTGGTGTTACAATACAACTATTGCGTACACTGTTTACAGTATGTTCAATTATGTTCGATTTGTCCCTTCAAGACTGTCTTGAGCATTTTTCTTGGAATTCTGCGCTTCCTCGGGAGCAGAAGCATAATTTTGTCCTGCCCGACATATTACAAAACCGGCGCTGTTCAATGACTTCGTTATATGGCACAGACGTAGCACCGTGTCCGCGACAATCAATGGCTTGCTGGATTTCCCAATGTCAGTAGTGTATGTGTGTGTGTGTGTGTGTGTGTGTCTGCGTGTGTGTTTCTGGGGGGGCGGCTTAGATTGTTTGTGTGTTTTATTGTTTGTGTGTCTTTGCTAGTGTGTGCTGTGCGCGCAAGCGCAGTATTGGTCTGAATATATCATTAATGCTGGCGCTAATTTTTCAGAATTGTTTTCTTGCACCTTTATTCCATTGCCCTTTAATTGCCCTACATATGCTCGTTTCATTAGCACATTTTCTATGATCTTCTCATGCTCCTTCATATTATAGGCATAACCTCACAAAAAACATCCAGAAGTATCACTTTGGAATCAGTTTATATTCATTAAACATTACTGAGCATTATGTGAATAATGGAACTTTGCGTTTTATATTCTCAATGAATGACTAATTGGCATATTGTTGGGAAAATGTCTGAATTGCCGTGACGATAAGAGCATCTGCTCCTAATATTTGCGACGGAATTCATCACCCACATACAGGCTTATTAACATAAAATACATAATAATTATAATAATAATAATAATGGCCATATAGATTTGTCCTCGTTACATTCGTTTAAGATTCCGTTCAGTCGATGTCGATCTGTTCTTTTTAATTATCAGTTGTCAGGGTGTCTCTGATATAGGTTACCAACAGAAGCGGTGATATTTTGTCATTTGCCTTTAAGAGGAAGAGAGTTAGTCTTATTGGAGCAGCCGGAGTGCTGCTGTGCACCAGTTAGAGAAGGTAGTGTACAAAGAGATCTACTCCCTCCCCCATCCACTGCGTCGTAACCCTTACAGTGCTCATAGCTGAGGATGGGAGAACTGCGCTCGCACCCATGGATACAACAGTCAATGTGAGGCGTTCGGATGTTGTTTTCCTGCCTGGAAGTGCTTAATTTGGACACTATGTGTGTCTCTCTTCAACGCTTAGAAACACACAAGGGGCTTCTACTTTAGATATGGAGCGTCGGATGAGGAAAACGATGCTCAAATGGAAGGCTCTCTGGCTTACTCTCTTTATTCTCCTGTGGAATACAATTGAGGCTCAGATTCGCTATACGATTCCAGAAGAGCTTAACCAAGGATCTGTAGTGGGAAATATTGCGAAGGACCTCAGTTTAGGCGTTTCAGGAATTTCTGAGAGAAAATTGCGGATTGCATCCGATGGTAAGCAATATTTCACTGTGGATTTGACAAAAGGAGAACTGATTGTGAGCGAGAGAATCGACAGAGAGACTTTGTGTGGACAAAGCGCAAACTGTGTGTTACCATTAGAGGTTATAATCGAAGACCCATTGCAGTTATTCCGCGTCGAAATTGAAATACAAGATATAAACGATAATTACCCTGTTTTCGAAACAAAGGAAAGCATTTTGAACATCGCAGAGTCAACTGTAACCGGAGCACGTTTCCCATTGCAAACGGCCCAAGATCTTGATGTTGGCTCAAATTCTCTGCGTTCTTATGTTCTGAATAAAAATGAGCATTTTAGTTTGCATGTTGTCAGTCATGAAGATGGAATTAAAGTTCCGGAACTTGTATTACAAAAGCCACTGGATAGAGAAAAGATTCCCACCCACAGCTTAATTCTGACCGCTGTAGATGGAGGAATCGCGGCTAAATCGGGGTCTGCAGATGTAACCATTCGGGTTTTAGATACTAATGATAATGCGCCTCATTTTGAAAATACCGTTTATGAAATTCCAGTCGAGGAAAATACTACGCTGGGAACTGTGATTGGAGCAGTTCGAGCCGAAGATTTTGATGAAGGTACAAATGCTGAAATATTGTATTCTTTTGGATCCCGAACATCCGAAGCAATGTTGAAAAGATTTACGGTAAATCACTTGACTGGTGAGATAACATTGAGCAGTCCTGTAGACTATGAGGAATCCAGTTCTTTCAGATTTGACGTTCGCGCTTCAGACAAAGGTGCGCCGTCCTTGGAGAGTCATTGCACAGTTCGAGTGCTGGTTCTAGATATTAACGACAACTCCCCTGAAATTGTTTTAAAGTCAGTGCCCAGTCCAGTAAGAGAAGATGCAGCCAAAGGGACTGTCGTTGCTTTGATCAGCACAAAGGACCTAGATTCTGGCGATAATGGCAAAGTAAACTTGAATATGATTTCAAAATACCCATTCACTTTGAAATCAACTTTTTTAAACCACTACGCTCTGATTACCGAGTCCAATTTAGATCGAGAGAGTTTCCCCGCGTATAATGTGGAGATTTCCGCGTCTGATTCCGGCTCTCCTCCGCTCATTTCGAAAAAAATAATTACAGTAAGCATTCTCGATGTTAATGACAATGCCCCCATCTTCTCCCAACCGTCTTATTCAGTTTACGTAAAAGAGAACGATGCACCGGGGAAAATATTGTGCTCAGTATCCGCATCGGATCCGGACCTGGGTGAAAATGCTAAAATTGCGTACTCAATACTTGAGTCTAAGGTGCAAGACGTGTCCGTCTCCTCGTATATTTACATTAACTCTGATAACGGCAGTATCTATAGTATGCATTCATTTGACTATGAAAAACTTAAGGTGTTTCAGTTCCAAGTGCAGGCAAAGGATCATGGCTCTCAATCTCTCAGCAGTAATGCTACTGTTCATGTTTTCATACTGGATCAGAATGATAACGCCCCCACAGTGATTTACCCCTCTGTTGTAATGGGTTCAGTCTCTAACCAGAAGACTCCCCGCTCTGCAAAAGCGGGACACCTTGTTACCAAAGTAACTGCAGTGGACTCTGACTCAGGGCACAATGCCTGGATTTCCTATAGAGTGGTGGAGGCCACAGACACTTCTTTGTTTGGTGTTAATCTTTACACGGGAGAGGTGAGGACTAAACGCGTTGTTTCAGAGCAGGATGACGCCTCCCAGAGGCTGCTTATAGAGATAAAGGACAACGGGGAGCCGATCCAGTCCACCTCAGTCACAGTTGGCATTATTTTAGAGGACGGGATTCATGAGCCCATTTCGGATGTCAGACAGAAAACGCAGGAGCCCAGCAAGAAAAATAATAAGATCACTTTTTATTTGATCATATCTCTGGCCTCTATTTCCGCCGTCTCTTTTGTGACTTTTGTGATCTTGGCAGTGAAGTGCGTTAGAAACAGCAGACGGGGGGCGTGTTGCTGTATCAGACGGCCTGACTGTGACGGATACAAGAATCCCAACAGAAATCTGCAGATCCAGCTGAACACTGATGGGCCTATTAAGTATGTGGAGGTTCTGGGAGGAGACATGATGTCTCAGAGCCAGTCCTTCAGGTCCTGCCTCTCTCCAGTGTCAGAGTTCAGTGATTACACCTTCGTTAAGCCCAGTAGCACCTCTGACTTTAAGGATGTGATCAGTGTCCTTGACGCATCACTTCCTGACAGTGCTTGGACTTTTGAGAGTCAACAGGTGAGCATTGATTCTTCAAATTGCGCGCTACTCCTGCATTTTTTAATGTTTTTAAATGTTATTAGATTGAATGTTGTTATGACAGGCTGATATTGTTTTTTGAGTGCATCCCCTCCCCTCTTTTAAATTTCATATAAAAATGTATATGTTGCACGGCTATCACTCCCTCACATTTCCCTGGAAGCTAATAAAATTTTCAGTTCTATTCTACTTGGGTCATAAAAGGCCCACATATTGAACATATCGACCATATATATTATGACATTCTATACAGTTTTCATTGCAAATTAATTTATAATATCTCTCAGAAAACTTTTCTTTACAATGGGGTGACGTTTTAATTCCCTACCGCGCAAAGAGGGGGATATAGCATAGGGTTCCATCCGTCCATACGTCCGTACAGACACACAAAATTGAGGCGGCGGGGGATATTGCCATGTTAGTGGCAAACACTTGTTTTATTATCATGTGCCGCTATTATTACATTAAATGTCGATGGCCGCTCCTTCATCTTTTTCATTTGGGTAAATGCACCATTTCAAGGGGAATTATGTGGTTGTATTACTTTAAAGCTAAAGTGTATTTTTTTGAAAATTTGTCCATGTATATTTTGGTTGACATATTATGATGCTCTTGATTTCCCCCCCTCCCCCGACCCACGAACTACGTGTTTTCTCAGGCGCCAATGCATTGCGGGTGTCCCGAGAAAACTGAAATCTGGAGCTGTTCACCGTCTTGGTGCTGAAAAGTAGTTTTGGTGCTCCGGCGAGGACAGGGCTCCCGGTTTCGGCTAATGGCTGTTGACTTTTGCAGTGTCAACTTAGTGGACGTGTGGGAGAGTTTTTGTGTGCATGCGCTTGTAAACGCCCGCATGCAGTATTTAATTAAATATGTTAATGTATTTTGGTGGTGACAGAACAGATTTATATTCAGTATATGAATATTGATCTTAGAAATACATTTGCAAGTATAATGAGCTTTTTCCCCCTTTGCCTGTATATTGCCCTGCATTAGCTAGCTTTATTGACCTAGCACATAAGTGTACTAATCCACATGTACAACCATAACTAAATATAAAATCATGCAAAAATATTGACTGTGACTCAGTTAATTTAGGCTACTTTGTTAGAGCTTTATTGGTATCCGATGAATAATGCAACATTTGGTTTGTAATTTTGGTAAAAAATAAATTCATTTATTGCCGAAAATATAAGAACATCTATTTTTTTAATTTGTTTGGGAATCTGTTTCCCATTTTAAATAGTAATTTTCATCTAAAGTTGATTTATTTCAGGCTAAATCTCATTACATTTAGAAATCATATTGAGGTAATTTGAGATGTTTCATACTCCGTTGCTCAACAATAATATGAGGTCATTTGCCTTTAAGAGAAAGAGAGTCGGTCCTATTGGAGAAGCGTGTGCTCTGCTGTGCTCCAGTTAGAGAGGGTAGTATACAAAGAGATCTACTCCCTCCCCCAGCCACTGCGCCGTCACCCTTATGATGCTCATATCGTTGAGCGACGGAGCTGCGCTTGCATCCATACACTGTCTGTTTTTATCGCGAGGCGTTGAAATGTCGTTTTCCTCGCTGTTAGTGTTTAATTTTGTCACTGAATTTGTCTCTCAAAAACGATCAGAAACATATGAAGGACTTTTACTTTAGACATGGGGCGTTGGATGTGGAAAATATTCCTGAAATGGTATGTTCTCAGTCTGGCTCATTTCTTTCTCCTGTGGGATACAATAGAGGCTCATATTCGCTATACCATTCCCGAGGAGTTAAATCAAGGCTCGGTGGTTGGAAATATTGCAAAAGACCTGGGTGTGACCGTTTCAGAAATTTCAGAGCGAAAATTGCGGATTGACTCCGACGGTAAGCAATATTTCAGTGTGGATTTGATAAAGGGAGAACTGATCGTGAGTGAGAGAATTGACCGGGAGACATTGTGTGCACAAAGCGCGAGCTGTGTGTTACCATTGGAGGTCATCATCGAAAACCCGTTGCAGTTATTTCGCATTGAGATTGAAATACAAGATATAAACGATAATTACCCTAATTTCCAAACAAAGGAAAACACTCTGAATATAGCGGAGTCTACTGGAGCCGGAGCTCGTTTTCTGCTTGAAACAGCTCAAGACCTCGATGTTGGATCCAATTCCCTCCGGTCTTATGCGTTGAATAAGAATGAACATTTTGCATTAAATGTTATCACTGATAAAGATGGAACGAAAGTTCCCGAGCTCATCTTAGAAAAGCCTCTGGACAGAGAAAAGGTGTCCACCCACAAGTTAATACTGACAGCTGTCGATGGTGGAATTTCTGCTAAATCTGGCTCGGCAGATATAACCGTTCGTGTTCTTGACATCAATGACAATGCGCCTCAGTTTGAAAATGCTGTATATGAAATTCCCGTGGAAGAAAATACTCCATTGGGTACCGTGATTGGAACCGTAAAGGCCGATGATTTAGACGAAGGTTCAAATTCTGACATAGAGTACTCGTTTGCCTCCCGAACACCCGAGGCGATTCTCAAAGCATTTGCATTAAACCCAGTAACTGGTGAAATAATACTCAACGGCCATGTAGACTTCGAAGAAACCAGTTCGTTCAAATTTGATGTTCGCGCTTCAGACCGAGGTACTCCGTCTATGGAGAGTCACTGCACAGTTCGAGTGCAGGTTATGGATATTAACGATAACACCCCAGAAATAATATTAAAGTCATTACCTAGTCCAGTTAAAGAGGACGCGCCTAAAGGGACTGTAGTCGCCTTGATCAGCACAAGGGACTTGGATTCTAATGACAATGGCAAGGTGAATTTAATTTTGTTGTCAAAATGCCCCTTCACTCTGAAACCGACCTTCTTAAACCATTACGCTCTTGTTACAGAATCCAATTTAGATCGTGAAAATTTTCCTGCGTATAATGTTGAGATCACTGCGTCGGATTGTGGATCCCCTGCACTCGTTTCGAAAAGAATAATAACGGTCAACATTCTCGATGTTAATGACAATCCTCCCATCTTCTCACAACCATCCTACTCAGTTTACGTAAATGAGAACGGTTCCCCAGGGAAGATACTGTGTTCGGTATCCGCATCGGATCCAGACTTGGATGAAAATGCTAAGATTTCGTACTCTATTCTTGAGTCTAAGGCCCAAGACGTGTCTGTCTCCTCGTATATTTACATTAACTCGGATAACGGCAGTATCTACAGTATGCACTCATTTGACTATGAAAAACTCAAGGTGTTTCAGTTCCAAGTACAGGCAAAGGATCATGGCTTTCCATCTCTCAGCAGTAATGCTACTGTTCATGTTTTCATACTGGATCAAAACGACAATGCTCCCACTGTAATTTATCCCTCTGCTGTACTGGGATCAGTCTCTCACCAGAAGATGTTTCGCTCTGCAAAAGTGGGACACCTTGTTACTAAGGTAACGGCAGTGGACGCTGACTCTGGACACAATGCTTGGATTTCCTATCGAGTAGTAGAGGCTACAGACGCCTCTTTGTTTGGTGTAAATCTTTACACGGGAGAGGTGAGGACTAAACGCGCTGTTTCAGAGCAGGATGACGCCTCCCAGAGGCTGCTGATAGAGATGAAGGACAACGGGGAGCCGATCCAGTCCACCACAGTCACAGTCGGCATAAATTTAGAGGACGGGATTCATGAGCCCATTTCGGATGTGAGACAGAAAACGCAGGAGCCCAGCAAGAAAAATGATAAGATCACTTTTTATTTGATCGTATCTCTGGCCTCTATTTCCGCCGTCTCTTTTGTGACTTTTGTGATCTTGGCAGTGAAGTGCGTTAGAAACAGCAGACGGGGGGCGTGTTGCTGTATCAGACGGCCTGACTGTGACGGATACAAGAATCCCAACCGAAATCTGCAGATCCAGCTGAACACTGACGGGCCTATTAAGTATGTGGAGGTTCTGGGAGGAGACATGATGTCTCAGAGCCAGTCCTTCAGGTCCTGCCTCTCTCCAGTGTCAGAGTTCAGTGATTACACCTTCGTTAAGCCCAGTAGCACCTCTGACTTTAAGGATGTGATCAGTGTCCTTGACGCATCTCTGCCTGACAGTGCGTGGACTTTTGAGAGTCAACAGGTGAGCTTTGTATTGTGAAACCACTCGGTGTGTTTCTCATTAATATTTGTTGCTATTGGCTTGTCTTTCTCGAGACCATTTTCATGAATTTAGGGTGAAATTACAGAGTATTTATTTACTTATTTATTTACTTTCCTTTTTTTTTGTTTTTTTTTTGCACTTTACTTATAAGCCATTTTACGGCTTGTTATCATGTGCAACCTTGCAAAGGGATAGAGGTTTGTTTAAAAAATAAATAAATAAATAAATAATATATATATATATATATATATATATATATATATACATACACACTGCCCGGCCAAAAAAAAAAGTCGCACACTCAAATATTTAGTTGGAACCCCTGTAGCTTTGATTACAGTGCATATTCATTTTGTCATTGTTTTGACAACTATATGCAATGCCAGAACATTTATTTTCGATCATACATGCCATAATTTTTGGCCGAGATCTTGTCTTCTCGACATAATGGTTGAACCACTCAGTGGTCTTTCTTGAGCACATCCCATAGCTTTTACTGGGTCTAAGATCAGGACTTTGTGGTGGCAAATATGTTTGTGAAAATGATTCCTCATACTTGTTTTTGCATTCATGAGTTTCTTTGCTAAATACAGGCCAATAAGTTGCCTGTTCTGAAATACTGTAACATCTTTTCCACCAGCAAGGGATGTGTCTTCTGACATGATTTTTTGAGAAATGAGTAGCGATGCGCTTCATCAGTCTGGGGAAAAATGATTATTGCCAGCTGAAACATATTAGTACACAGCAAACATCCCAGTGTTAACTGAACTCCAGTAGAGTTTATATGAGACCAACTGGTCTCATATAAACTCTACTGGAGTTCAATTAACACGGGGATTTTTGCTGTGTAACCGCAATAATGATCCAATTCTAGAATTTGTTCATTAATTTCCAAACGGTGACTTTTTTTTTGGCCGGGCAGTGAACTGTCTCTTTAGATTCAGTTTTCCGATTCTTTATTGATTTTTATTTTTATTTTTTTCCCCTAATGTTCGATGTGTTGCAAAGCAAAAGTAGTCCCTTCACCAGATTACTTGCTCATCTGGTGCTGTTCACCCTTAATGTGCTGAACACTAGTTCTGCGTGTGTGGTCCCAGCCATTGAACCAGCATTCATGAAGACCCCTTTTCCCAGTTCTCACTGACTTTTTGACTTTGTTTTAGGTCATGTGTAAGTGTGTGTGTGTTTGTTGTGTGGTTGAAGGAGAGAGAGAGAGTGTGTGTGTGTATATCCAGATATGGCATTTGTAGACATACAGGCATGTGCAGCTTGTGTTCAGTCATATACACGCACACACATAGACATACCCATCAGCCATAGCATTATGAGCGCCTGGATAATATTGTGTAGATCCCCCTGTTGACTCCGAAACAGTCCTGCCTCATCAAGGCATGGACCTCACAAGAGCTGCAGTTTTAGAGATGCGCTGATCCAGTCATCTGCATGGCCACCACAATTTGGCCCTTGTCAAAATCACACACATTCTTACGCTTGCCCATTTTTTCCTGCTTTCAAGACATCAACTTTGAGAAAAAAATATACACTTGCTGTCTAATATGTCCTACCCACTGACAGATGCCATCGTAACGAGATAATCAATCCCACTCACTTAAAATGGTCATAATGTTAAGGCTGATTGTTGTATACACATTGCTCATGCTGGCTTTATCTCCAGATTAGTAATAGGGCAGGTCCACAATGCAGTAGGGTGATGCACATAAGTTAACAAAACATAAGTTCCTGCTGAAATTTCGTGCTCTTGTGCAAGCTTTCTGCAAACCAATTGATCAGCTTTTACAGAATGCTGCGTAAATCTATGAAACATGGGGTTAAAATGAGTGTCTTGCAAAAACTTGTAGATAAAAACAAGTGTGCTTGAACTAATGCAGCATGTTGGGGGGGGGGAGTGAAGTATCTCTATTTTAGAATACGCAGCATGCAGTAACTTGCTGCCAATACGTCAGAATATCTATGTGATGCATAGCAATATTTCTAAAACACTAACCTCAAGCTAAATTATTTAACATTGTAGAAAAGTTTTCCAGCATGTTAGAAAAAAGTCCTCCAAAGTAGTGTTGAGGTTTCCGTATTTCATGTTACTAGTGATCCTCTGCCAAGTAAGTTTTCAGATCTTTGCAGTCACTTTTGGAGCACTATGGATTCATCTTTACCATACAGTGATTTATGGAAATTTACACGAGCCAAACTCCTCTTGCAGAATTTTACTGCATAGTGGACCTGCGCTATTGGACATAGGACTGCATATTAAGTGTTAAGTGACATTTTATTCTCTTTGTTCCTTACAAATATATAATTTTCATCATTTT
The DNA here is from genome assembly GCA_029721435.1 of Gymnothorax reevesii. Taxonomy (NCBI): domain Eukaryota; kingdom Metazoa; phylum Chordata; class Actinopteri; order Anguilliformes; family Muraenidae; genus Gymnothorax; species Gymnothorax reevesii. The sequence goes on from CM056590.1 coordinate 40,638,990, forward strand.
TCATACTCATAATTGGAGCTAACAAAGTTATATTACTTCTAATGGGAAAGGCTGTTTTTTTCTGCATTGGAGGGTGACACATTTGAAATCTCTTGCTGTTTTTTATTTTGGTGACTTTAGTAGCATGAAGCTGTCTTCAAAACAAGAATTTACACAAAAGGGCCTTTTAATTTTTTGAGGTGTTGACTTGATATGAATTTTCTCCTATTTATTTCACAAACAGTAATACAGATTTTGCTGTGATTGTTCTTAGTACTTGATTACATTGCTCTGATTGCACTTGGTGCTGTTGAAGTGGCATGGGAATATGGCACTGTGTCTTGTGAGCACTACCTGCTGTGATGATGGGATGGATCCTTCAAGACGGTAGAAAATTTGCAAAAAACAATAATAATAATAAGTTGAGGTAATACCTCTGCTTTTTGGGAAAATGATTAGTGTGACTGTCTACCTATGAGTAAATGTTTCCCATGCTGCCCTACTTTGTTAACAAGTAGTAATACATATTTTGCAATCATTATTCTTAGCACTTTTTAGCCCGCTTGGCCAAAAGGCTCAAGGGGCTTATACTATGCTCGGCGTCTTAAGTGGTGGTCTGTAGTGCATGCGTTTGTGTGTGCGTGTGTAAACTTTTGCCTTGTCTGTGCTCTAGCGTCTTCAGTTTTTCACCGGTCCTTTTCATATGTCATGTGTGTATATAGGGTCATAAGATCTAGACCAACTTCGATTTTGAGCCAAATCAGACTGATACTTTGGCCAATTGGGGGCATTCCATTTTGGCCAAGCGGGCGCACTGGCTTTGCCACTTTTTTTTTTTTACATTGCATTGATTGTGCACAGCGTTATTTGAAGTGACACAGGAAGGTCACAATATTTCTTGTGATTATGACCTGCTGTGATAACGATATGAAGTCCTTCAAGAGAAATCATGTCCTGTCAGTCAAGTTAATTGATGCATTTATATTTTATCAGGTTAACAAATTAATTTTGGGTGTGTAATTTACTCTGTCACACAAAAATTTCTGCTTTTGATGATGGAAGTGCGAGGGGAAAAAAGCTCTGCTCTGAAGGTGCACCTCGTCTTCCCCATGTCCTATATATTGTAAAAACCTTCAACTTTAAACTTGTATTTCAGGGGCATATCAAATTTGAATCCAATATATGTTCATCAAATCAATGTGAACATGCCTTTTCATGCAAGGAAATTTGGTGCTATACGCCTTTAACGTAGTGAATGATTTTGATTGGAAAGGCTTGAGTTCGGCTCTCCTCCAATAGGGAGAAAGAAATGCACAAAGAGATCCACTCCCTTCCCCTGCTTCACCACGGTAACCCTTACATACAGTGCTCAGAGCTGGGAGAGACGGGAGTAAAGGCCCACATCCTCACGCTCTGAATATATAAATGTATTGGCGTTTAGCAATATTTTTCGGATAATCCATTTTTTAAATGATTGGTTTTTGCTGCTGTTGGCTAGTTTGAACTGGGTTGAGAGAAATGATATTTTTAGTTTTTTGAAATGAGGGCGATGAAGGGGAATCGTTTTTTGGAATGGCAAGCTCTGTGGTATTATTCCTTTATCTTGTGGAATACAATAGACGCTCAGATTCGCTACACTATTCCAGAGGAGCTGAACCAAGGCTCTATTGTCGGGAATATAGGGAAGGACCTGGGTGTGGGAGTTTCTGAAATTTCTGACCGCAAACTACGGATAGCATCCGAGGGTAAGCAGTATTTCGATGTGGATGTTGCGAAGGGAGAGTTGGTTGTGAGCGAGAGAATCGACAGAGAGACACTGTGCGGGCAAAGCGTCAATTGCGTGTTGCCTCTCGAAGTGATAATTGAAAGCCCGTTAGAGCTATTTCGCATTGAGATTGCAATAAATGACATAAATGACAATGTTCCACTGTTCCCATCAAAAGTATATGTTTTAAGAATCGGTGAACATTCTGCTTCGGGATCGCGATATCAGCTGGAAAAGGCGGTAGACCCTGACGTTGGTTCAAACGCACTGAGTGCATACAAGATTAGTGCGAGTGAGCATTTTTCTCTAAATGTTAAAACTACAAAGGACGGGGTAAAGGTTCCAGAGCTTGTTCTTCAAAAGTCGCTTGACAGAGAGAAACAGCCGGTCCATCGTCTCGCTCTGACTGCTGTTGATGGTGGAAATCCAGTGCTGTCAGGAACAACCGAAATTACTGTCGAAGTTCTTGATGTTAACGACAACTCTCCACAATTTCAAAATGCGATTTATGAAATATCACTTCCGGAAAATTCCCCACCGTCGACGACCGTTTTAACTGTGCAAGCCGTTGACCTGGATGAAGGTTCTAACGCAGAAATGTTCTATTCATTTGCTGAACATACATCAGATCTCATTCGTAATGTTTTTGTACTGATTCCTGAAAGTGGGGCGATTATGATAATCAATTCATTGGACTACGAGAATGCCAATTCTTTTGAATTTGATGTCAGCGCAACAGACAAAGGGACACCGGCTATGGAGGGTCGCTGCACTGTCCACGTGGATGTAATTGATGTTAACGACAATCATCCAGAAATCATCATGAAATCTTTGCCAAGCCCTGTAAGAGAGGACGCCCCTGTCGGCACCGTCGTTGCAGTCATAAGGGCCGCCGATGTAGATTCAGGAGACAACGGAAAGGTTGCTTTACGCATTCCCCAAGGATACCCATTTAAATTGAAACAGTCATTTTCCGACCATTACACATTGATTACGGATGGTAAGTTGGATCGGGAGGCTTACCCACAGTACGAAATCGAAATAATTGCAACTGATTCGGGTTCACCCCCTCTTTCAACACGAAAAACTGTGAACATAGATATTTTGGACGTGAATGACAATCCTCCAGTATTTTCCCAATCATCTTACATATTATACGTTAAGGAGAATGGTGCCTCTGGGAAAATATTGAGCACCGTGTCCGCTTCTGATACAGACCAGGCCGAGAATTCCAAGATTGTATATTCCATCTTAGAATCGAAAGTACTAGACGTGTCTGTTTCCTCGTATATTTACATTAACTCAGATAACGGCAGTATCTACAGCATGCACTCATTTGACTATGAGAAACTGAAGGTTTTCCAGATACAGGTGCAGGCAAAGGATCAAGGCTCTCCGGCTCTCAGCAGTAACACCACTGTTCATGTTTTCATACTGGATCAGAATGATAATGCCCCATCAGTGATTTACCCCTCTGTTGTAATGGGGGCAGTCTCTCATCAGAAGTTACCTCGCACTGCAAAAGCGGGACATCTTGTAACTAAAGTAACAGCAGTGGACGCAGATTCGGGACACAATGCTTGGATTTCCTATAGAGTAGTGGAGGCTACAGACGCTTCGTTGTTTGGTGTAAATCTTTACACGGGAGAGGTGAGGACTAAACGCCCTGTTTCAGAGCAGGATGACGCCTCCCAGAGGCTGCTGATAGAGATAAAGGACAACGGGGAGCCGATCCAGTCCACCACAGTCACAGTTGGCATTATTTTAGAGGACGGGATTCACGAGCCCATTTCAGATGTCAGACAGAAAACGCAGGAGCCCAGCAAGAAAAATGATAAGATCACTTTTTATTTGATCGTATCTCTGGCCTCTATCTCTGCCGTGTCTTTTGTGACTTTTGTGATCTTGGCAGTGAAGTGCGTTAGAAACAGCAGACGGGGGGCGTGTTGCTGTATCAGACGGCCTGACTGTGACGGATACAAGAATCCCAACAGAAATCTGCAGATCCAGCTGAACACTGACGGGCCTATTAAGTATGTGGAGGTTCTGGGAGGAGACATGATGTCTCAGAGCCAGTCCTTCAGGTCCTGCCTCTCTCCAGTGTCAGAGTTCAGTGATTACACCTTCGTTAAGCCCAGTAGCACCTCTGACTTTAAGGATGTGATCAGTGTCCTTGACGCATCTCTGCCTGACAGTGCGTGGACTTTTGAGAGTCAACAGGTGAGCTTTTATTTGTGAGATCCATGGCAATATAGTGCATTATGTAACTTATTTAAATCTGTGTTAATGGTCCTTCTGCTATCATGCAGATATCAAGAGCCGTTTTCAAACACTACTGAGTACACTGTAATAGTTTTTTTTTTTTTTTTTTTGCGTGGATACTTGTGGTAAAGCCTGACAGAATGTAATCTGCGAGTGAAATAGTAATTGGCTTCTAATTTATTAACGCTTTAGTGAGTGTTTTGCTCACTTCCAATTCTTGTGCTGCATGGAGTCTTTTGGTGTTTTTAATTGTGTATGAACAATTAAGTTGGTTATTTCTACAAACTGTCTTTCATCTTTTTTATGGAAGGAAATAGTTCAGACATACTTGTTTTATTTAAGTACAAGAATGATCCTTAGCTTGGTAGCTTTATTCATATTTTTCCCCCCCTTTGGACACCCATAAATATTTTGCTCTCCGTTTCCTCAAATTTTTCATTTTGAATGGGTATAGTTTGCCTTGCTAGTATTTTGTTTTGGAAATCACTCATTTTCACCGTGATGTTTGGGTGTCCTCAATCAGTACTTTAATGTCCTCCATTCTGCATTCGAGCAGCCTTAACGTGCTCGTGTGGAATGTGGCGCTGTCCACATGCATGGTTCTGAAACCGGATTGAAGGCCAGAAGACTGATAACTTCTTCGTTCTCGTTTATGCAACTTTATTTACGGGAATATCTATCTGTCAGCGTCATTACTATGTAATATGGTAAGGTCTATTTGAAGCCTTCACCCGTTATGTTTAGTTTCAATTCCGGTATTTTGTCACTAAAGTGAATGCCGCATTAAATTGTCTAAAAGTTTGGCATCACTCTCGAGTTCCATTTACCTTTTTTGATGTGTCATATGATCATTTAAACGGCTGGCTCATATTTCTAATTCAGAAGTTTGAACTGTTGGCCTATCTGTTTTGCTATTTTTTTAAATAGATTATTTACAAACTGGGTGACAGGTGCTACGTTTTATAAGCCATTCTATCAAAGCTTTCATAAGATCCATAGGATATTACCCTCTTTAGGTAAATGCCGACTGGAATTCTCAACAGATTCAATAATAAAAAACAGAAAGTCACTCACTTATTTGAAGAGTGGGGACAGCAATGGCGATAATTTATAATAACCCTTTCTTTTGTCTGAATTTTTCTTTGTTATGGATGGTAATGTAGAGTTTTATTTGTTAAAATTCCAATTCCGATCTAGAATGGCTGCTCACACTGCAGGGCGCATGAGTTCCGATAGCAATGGCAGGTACCATTTTCACTGTTTCTTTAAGATGCTGTACAAGTCCGACTGGATAATGTTGTGAGATACCGTGCACCAATGAGACAGAGTTCTGCACAGAGAGATCTACTCCCTCCCCTATCCACAGTGTAGTAACCCTTACTGTGCTCAGTGCTGTGAGAGACGGAGCGGCGGTCGCAGCCATGGGTGGCAGTACTATTCTAAGCGTCTCCTTAATGGCTACGGAGGGTAATATTACTTCATTGTTGCATATCTTTAGACTGCAATGATATCTTTTTAAAAGAAACATGCTTTTTCAAATTTGAAGCCATTTTTTCTGCTATGGCGAGAGGAAAACGGATTAACCTTCTGGGATGGCTGGAGCTGTGGCTGCTTCATTTTCTTCTCGTGTGGAGTACAATAGACGCGCAGATTCGCTACACCATTCCCGAGGAATTAAACCAGGGCTCCGTTGTTGGAAATATTGCGAAGGACCTGGGTTTGGGTGTTTCAGAAATTTCTGAACGCAAACTGCAAATAGTTTCCGAGGGTAAGCAGTATTTCAGTGTTGATTTGGAAAAGGGAGAAATGGTCATAAAAGAGAGAATCGACAGAGAGTCTTTGTGCGAACAGAGCGCGACTTGTTTGTTGCCCTTGCAAGTTATTATAGAAGACCCACTTCGTCTATTTCGCGTCGAGGTTGAAATTCAGGATATAAATGACAATTCTCCTAGTTTCAATACGAATGAATATGTCCTGAATGTTGCAGAAACCACTCTGCCGGGGGCTAGATTTCCTTTGGAAACGGCTCAGGATCTGGATGTCGGAGCCAATACTTTGCGGTCGTACATTCTGAAGAAAAATGAGCATTTTTCTTTGAATGTTATAGATAATAAAGATGGTTCTAAACTTCCCGAACTCGTTTTAGAAAAAGCTGTAGACCGGGAAAAACAGTCTATTCACTATCTCGTTCTCACGGCCGTCGATGGCGGGAGTCCTGCAAGAGCTGGAGAGACGCAGATCACCGTGAAAGTACTTGATATCAATGATAACGCGCCCGGCTTTGAGCAAACTCTATATGAGATTGCAGTAAGTGAAAATACGCCGCCTGGTTCAACAATACTCACTGTTAAAGCGGCTGATTTAGATGAGGGTCTTAACAGTGATATTGCATATTCGTTTGGGTCGCACACGCCGGAAATGGTGCAAAAAATGTTGGCCATAAATTCTCTCACAGGCGAAATAACTCTGTCAGACAGACTCGATTATGAGGTTATTAAAATGTACAAATTTGATGTTCGAGCCACAGACCAAGGCACGCCGTCGATGGAGGGACACAGTAGAGTCCAACTAGACGTTGAGGACGTGAACGACAACCCACCGGAAATAATTCTGACCTCTTTACCGAAACCCATTAGAGAAGATGCTTCGGTAGGGACCGTTGTAGCTTTAATTAGCGCGAAAGATTTAGATTCGGGGGAAAACGGAAAAGTTTCTTTAAACCTTTTGTCGAAGTCTCCCTTCAAGTTGAAACCATCGTTTTCGAATCATTATGAATTGGTCACCGACTCCCGTCTGGATCGCGAGCAATATCCGAAATATAATATTGAAATAATAGCATCAGATAATGGGTCTCCTCCTTTCACGACGACGAAATTAATTGAGGTTAACATATTAGACGTAAATGACAATCCCCCAGTGTTTTCCCAGACATCATACTCCGTTTACGTCAAAGAGAATGTACCTCCAGGGACAATACTATGTTCCGTCACAGCGTCTGATCCAGACCTGGGTGAGAATGCGAAAATCTCATTCTCCATAGTAGATTCTAAGGTGCAAGATGTATCCGTCTCCTCGTATATTTACATTAACTCTGATAACGGCAGTATCTATAGCATGCACTCGTTTGATTATGAGAAACTGAAGGTTTTGCCGATACAGGTGCAGGCAAAGGATCATGGCTCTCTGTCTCTCAGCAGTAACACTACTGTTCATGTTTTCATACTGGATCAGAATGATAATGCTCCCACAGTGATTTACCCCTCTGTTGTAATGGGTTCAGTTTCTCACCAAAAGATGCCTCGCACTGCAAAAGCAGGACACCTCGTTACCAAAGTAACTGCAGTGGATGCTGACTCGGGACACAACGCCTGGATTTCCTATAGAGTAGTGGAAGCGACAGACGCGTCTTTGTTTGGTGTAAATCTTTACACGGGAGAGGTGAGGACTAAACGCACTGTTTCAGAGCAGGATGACGCCTCCCAGAGGCTGCTTATAGAGATAAAGGACAACGGGGAGCCGATCCAGTCCACCACAGTCACAGTCGGCATTATTTTAGAGGACGGGATTCATGAGCCCATTTCGGACGTGAGACAGAAAACGCAGGAGCCCAGCAAAAAAAATGATAAGATCACTTTTTATTTGATCGTATCTCTGGCCTCTATCTCTGCCGTGTCTTTTGTGACTTTTGTGATCTTGGCAGTGAAGTGCGTTAGAAACAGCAGACGCGGGGCGTGTTGCTGTATCAGACGGCCTGACTGTGATGGATACAAGAATCCCAACAGAAATCTGCAGATCCAGCTGAACACTGACGGGCCTATTAAGTATGTGGAGGTTCTGGGAGGAGACATGATGTCTCAGAGTCAGTCCTTCAGGTCCTGCCTCTCTCCAGTGTCAGAGTTCAGTGATTACACCTTCGTTAAGCCCAGTAGCACCTCTGACTTTAAGGATGTGATCAGTGTCCTTGACGCGTCTCTGCCTGACAGTGCGTGGACTTTCGAGAGTCAACAGGTGAGCATGTCATCATTAATTTGACTCGTGTGCCATCTAATTTTTTTTTCTTTCGTTAAAATTGAATTTGTGTACTGTCAATATATCTGTTCCAACTAAAAATTTGCCTCCGTCAGCACAAATCATTGCATGAGAATATAATGTAATCCTGGGATTGTTTCATATTTGTGTATATATATTGTTGTCAAACACTATAGCCACAAGTGAGTACACATTTTACTTAAATCTCATTGACATTTAGAATTTGAAAATTTCTGCATATATCTGACATATATATAGAATTTAGAATGAATTGCTCCTTATGGAGTGATCAGCTTTCACATGAGGGCATTTTCATACAATCCTGTTCTACGACTAAAATATTGTTATATTGTAGCCCTTTCTGTTGATGCCCGCCCTCTTCCCACACACACACACACACACACACACACACAACTGCAGTTACTTTCAAAAGAGCCCTGATTAAGGGAGGGGATGAAGGCGCAAAATTGTAATAGTAAAACAAAATGGAATTTCAGTGCCCTCAAATGGAAGCTTAATGCCTGTCTTATTGGGCCATACAGACCAATTAATTTCAAATTTCAATAAAGTGTTTATTTCGAATTTAATATTTCAGTTTTCTTTGTGTGTCAGTGAGATTTCAGTGATGTATTCTCTCACACTTTTAGCTGTGTAGTGTATTGTTTTAACACATAGATATTGAATGGCATCAAAACTGGGCCATTATGTTTTGTATTATTAGTATTATTTTGACTTAAAAAGTATACCCATATTTCTGTGGGGCGGCCTGTAACCTTGCAGCTAAGTTGTTTGACTGGAACTCAAAAATTTTTCTGTTCCTCAATACTCAGATTGTAGTCGTCTCAGTAAAAACCAGCACAGCTGAGAAGCCCTTAATCAAGGCCCCTAACCCCATATTGATCTGGGTTTATGGCTCCTGTTACTTTGATCAACAGTCCAAGTCACTTTGGATAATAATATCAGCCTCATAATGGTAATTTAATATTTATTTCAAAACTTGGGCATAAGTACAACATTCCTCTTTGGGGTTACATAAAGCTTAAGGCAGGCTTTTGCTCTTTGATTTCAGTATTAAAATAATTTGTTGTTTTCTGCTACCTCATTAACCACAGAAGACAGCCACAGTATATGCTGTATGCACATGTGATGCACATACACGCAATATTTTGTGCTGCTTATTGAAGTGTGAATAAGTTCCTGTTATAAATGAAGGCAAATGGTAACTTTCATGGCTTGAAATATAGGTTTGAAGGCAAAAAAAATCATTTCCCTTGAAAAATTAAGGTGTTTCACTTTAAGAATGGAATCTTGGGCTATTGGACAAGCCGCGTTAGGCTGTGTACCAATAGGATTCTGTATTGTACAAGGAGATCTACTCTCATCCCCAGCTGCAGCTGAGTAACCCTTACTGCCTTCTGAGCAGAGAGAGACACACACGTATCTCCCCTCTCATGTATGTGAATTCATGAGCAATCCGTCTTCTCTTCTCGGAAAATTTCGCGATTATGCCTTTTATCTTTATACGTTTGTTATTTTTAGCTCATTTGGAACACCCGTGTATTTGCCATGTTAGTTTTCTCTGAATGGAAATGAAAGGCAGAAGGAAGAATCGTGCACCGGGATGGCAGACGCTACGGCTGGTGCAAACCTTTTTATTGTGGAGTACAATAGAGGCTCAAATTCATTACACCATTCCAGAGGAACTAAATCTTGGGTCTGTTGTTGGAAATATAGCAAAGGATCTTGGTTTAGGTGTAACGGAGATTTCTGAGCGCAAACTGCGGATTGCATCGGAGGGTAAGCAACATTTCAGTGTGGATTTGACAAAGGGAGAACTCATTGTTAATGAGAGAATCGACCGAGAGATTCTGTGCGGACAAAGCGCCCGTTGTGTGTTGCCTTTGCAAGTGATAATTGAAAATCCATTAGAACTATTCCGTATTGAGATCGAGATAAATGATATAAATGACAACGAACCACTTTTTATTACCGAAGAACAGGTTTTGAACATTGCTGAATCGACTACTGCTGGGGCGTTATTTCCGCTAAAAAGCGCGAAAGACCCCGATGTTGGAAAGAATGGACTGAATTCGTATAAACTCAACACAAACGAGCATTTTGACTTGAATACGAAAACGAACAAAGATGGAGCTAAAATTCCGGAGTTAGTTCTTCGGAAGGCTGTGGACAGAGAAAAACAGTCAGTTCACCAGCTCGTACTGACTGCGGTAGATGGGGGGAATCCGGCTAGATCAGGAACAACACAGATTACCATTCACGTTCTGGACATTAACGATAATGCACCGAAATTTGACAAAGCGCTGTATGAAATCCCAGTCACGGAAAATTCGCCTGGCGGCACTTTAGTCATAACACTTAAAGCATTTGATGAAGACGAGGGCACAAATAAAGAAGTGGAATATTCGTTCGCTGAACACACACCAAACGTTATTCAGGGCATTTTCAATATCAACTCTGAAACGGGTGAGATAACTATTGCGGGTTTAGTTGATTATGAAGCCGCCAGTACCTATGAATTAAATGTACGCGCCAGAGACAAAGGAACTCCAGCAATGGAAGGCCATTGCACAGTACAAGTTGAAATTCAAGACGAGAACGACAATTCACCCCAAATAATTCTTACATCAATGCCGAGTCCTATTAGAGAAGACGCACCAATCGGAACTGTTGTGGCTTTATTAAATGCTAAGGATGTTGATTCGGGAGACAACGGTCGTGTTAGTTTAAATATTCCTACAGAGTGCCCTTTTAAATTGAAACCGTCATTTTCTGATCATTACACTTTAGTCACGGATTCGAAACTAGATCGTGAAAGTTATCCAGAATACAAAATAGGACTCTATGCTTGTGACTCAGGTAGTCCTCCCCTTTCGGCGCACACTGAAATAACAGTGATTGTTTTAGATGTAAACGACAATCCGCCGGTTTTCTCCCAACCTTTCTACTCGGTTTATGTCAGAGAGAACGACGCTCCGGGCTCAATATTGTTTTCAGTATCTGCTTCTGATCCAGACCTTGGCGAGAATGCAAAAATATTCTACTCAGTTTTAGACTCAAGAGTTCAAGATGTATCCGTCTCCTCGTATATTTACATTAACTCTGATAACGGCAGCATCTATAGCATACACTCATTTGACTATGAGAAACTGAAGGTGTTCCAGATACAGGTGCAGGCAAAGGATCATGGCTCTCCATCTCTCAACAGTAACGCTACTGTTCATGTTTTCATACTGGATCAGAATGATAACGCCCCCACAGTGATTTACCCCTCCGTTGTAATGGGTTCAGTCTCTAACCAGAAGATTCCCCGCTCTGCTAAAGCGGGACACCTCGTTACCAAAGTAACGGCAGTGGACGCTGACTCGGGACACAACGCCTGGATTTCCTATAGAGTAGTGGAAGCTACCGACGCATCTTTGTTTGGTGTAAATCTTTACACGGGAGAGGTGAGGACTAAACGCCCTGTTTCAGAGCAGGATGACACCTCCCAGAGGCTGCTTATAGAGATAAAGGACAACGGGGAGCCGATCCAGTCCACTACAGTCACAGTCGGCATTATTTTAGAGGACGGGATTCATGAGCCCATTTCGGATGTCAGACAGAAAACGCAGGAGCCCAGCAAGAAAAATAATAAGATCACTTTTTATTTGATTGTATCTCTGGCCTCTATATCCGCCGTCTCTTTTGTGACTTTTGTGATCTTGGCAGTGAAGTGCGTTAGAAACAGCAGACGGGGGGCGTGTTGCTGTATCAGACGGCCTGACTGTGACGGATACAAGAATCCCAACAGAAATCTGCAGATCCAGCTGAACACTGACGGGCCTATTAAGTATGTGGAGGTTCTGGGAGGAGACATGATGTCTCAGAGCCAGTCCTTCAGGTCCTGCCTCTCTCCAGTGTCAGAGTTCAGTGATTACACCTTCGTTAAGCCCAGTAGCACCTCTGACTTTAAGGATGTGATCAGTGTCCTTGATGCATCTCTCCCTGACAGCGCGTGGACCTTCGAGAGTCAACAGGTGGGCTCTACATAAAACTATGTTCAAACCGTCGAGATATGAATGTGATACAGCTTGGATTTATACATGTTGCTCTCCTACTATTTACGGAATATTGCTACAGTGGGCTATTTTAATTGCATTATTTTGATGAAATTATGAGTTCAATGCAGTAAAATTACTTTATGCTTTAGAGTTTACACGTACGTCTTTTAGCTTCTTGTGCCTCCAACGTAGCCTGTATGGAGTTGGATGAGAATATGTCTCCGGAGTTGGGAGAGCTACTCAAATATTTCAGCACATGACATCTGGACAGCGACCAGAGCGCGTGACGAGAATTCTGTTTGGTTCAGTCAAGCACGAGTCTGCCTTTAGATTTAATTCTAGATTTTTTTTTAAGACTCCTCACTTAATAATTGAAATAGTGGAACTTTGTTTATGGCAGTTGTTGTCCTCATTTAACTTGACATTTATTAACTTGTTTGTTTCTTTCTTTGTTTTCTTCTTTTTTTAAAATCTCTTATTCATTTAAGCCTATCTGTCTGTTCTTAATTTGCGGCATTTTATCGCAGCAATGTGTGTACTATTCATAGTTTTCACGTGCCGTCACTGTCTAATGGGAACGTTCACCTGGAAGACAAAAGGAGAATTTCTCTGCTTCCTGCGTGTCATTCTTACCATATTATTTTGCTAAAATGCCAGTTGGTGTTCCATAGGATGCAGTAACGAAGACTCAACTCTGGGTTGTGCTTATATATAGAATCCAGAAAGAAACCCCAGGTAGGAAGCGATTGAGGATTTCTTGCAAACGTTACTACCATATAATGGTTGCTAACCGTAAACTAACGACTAATTCGATCATTGTTGTCTAGCTACCTAATTAGCACTCACTTTTGCTTTGACGATTAAGATTTTTTTGTCCTTCACGTCCCAAATTACATCATTATTGACTCATCTAGATAGAAAGCTTGACTGCAAGTGCAAACTTTGAGTTTGTTAACATATTGTTGTTCTTCTGTAGTGTGGTTATTTAAGTATTTGTGGGTTAAAACAAATGGGGGAAAAGTGACGGGTTTGCATGGCAGCTTTATGGAATGTCTAGCATTAAGAACATTTTTTTATTAAGTCATATTGCCAGCCTCTATTCCTGCCGTGTCTTTTTGTGACTTTCATGATCATGGCATTGACAGCAGAAAACAAGCATTACAGACAGCAGACAGAGGCGGGGCTGTAGGCCTACTAAATGGCCTGACTGTGACGGATACAAGAATCTCAACAGAAATCTACAGATCCAGCTGAACACTGACGGGCCTATTAAGTATGTGGAGGTTCTGGGAGGAGACATGATGTCTCAGAGCCAGTCCTTCAGGTCCTGCCTCTCTCCAGTGTCAGAGTTCAGTGATTACACCTTCGTTAAGCCCAGCAGAATCTCTGACTTTATTATTATTATTTACCTTGTGCCCTCATCATTAAGAAAAAAAGATTTCCTTTCTTACGAAGCTTGATTTCTGCTCTAATTTTTTCGATGTGTTGATGATTTAGCTCGTTTGAGACCGACACCGAGGTCTGATTCTGTAGTTCAGCGTTTCTGAAGTTTGTGTGGTAAAATTGGGAAGGGTGTTCATTGAGAGTTCTGAGAAATCAGTTGAGGCAATGAAATGTTTTCATTGAAAGGCTTGTCAAACTATGATGGCATCAGACGGAAGCAAGGAAGTTATTTATATATTTATGCTATTTTAGCAGCTGTTTTCGACTTTGCCATGTAAATAAATTCGATGTGGTAGCCCCAACACCCCCCACCCCTCACCACCACCACCAACAAAAAAAAAGGCTGCGTGCATGGTGATGGAGTCTCATTTTATTTTTTTCCTCCCAGAAATACGGAATGTTTTTAACGATTCACCCCAAAACCGGTAACATGAGCAGATTTTAACCTGTTTTTCGTTTTGTGGATTAGTGAGAAACTGGCAGAGAGCAGCTTTTGTATCTTTAAGAGATACTTGGCCTTAGATTGGATGTGCTGTGTGTGTGCTGCGCACCAATAAGATGGGGAACTGTGCAAAGAGATCTACTCCCTCCCCCCTCCTCAGCACCGTAACCCTTGCAGTGCTCAGAGCTTAGAGAGACGGCGCCCTGCGCACACCCACGGAAATACGCATTTACACATCATATATTTACCAGCACTGTATTTATCATAAATGTGGGATCAATTTGTAACAACCACTGCTTGTTTTCTAACGAATATGTTCATGAAGAGCGCATTACGTTGATAATTATGACCAGGAAAGCGGAATTTACCGAAGGGAGATGGCTAACACTATTGTGGTATTATTTCTTTCTCGTGTGGAGTACAATAGAGGCACAAATTCGTTACACTATTCCGGAGGAACTAAGCCCAGGCTCTGTTGTTGGAAATATTGCGAAGGACCTTGGTCTTGGAGTATCAGAGATTTCTGAACGGAAACTTCGAATTGCCACCGAGGGTAAGCAATATTTCACCGTGGATTTGTCTAAAGGACAATTAATAGTGAGTGAAAGAGCCGACCGAGAGACTCTATGCGGGCAAAGCAGCAATTGTTTGTTACCACTGCAGCTTATAATTGAAGATCCTCTTCAGTTTTTTCGGGCTGAGATCGAAATTCAAGATATTAATGACAATTCACCTCGTTTTCTTACTAACGAGCGGGTGCTGAAAATCGCAGAGTCAACAGCGACGGGTGTGCGTTTCCCCTTGGAGAGCGCACAGGACCCAGACGTGGGAAGCAATTCGCTGAAGTCCTACACATTAAGCAAAGATGATTGTTTCAGTTTGAAAATAAAAAATCTCGAGGACGGTAGAAAGGTGCCGGAGCTTGTGCTGGAAAAATCTTTAGACAGAGAAAAACAGGCTGTTCATCAACTCTTGCTGACTGCACTAGACGGTGGCAATCCAGTGCTCTCGGGCACTTCTCAAATTACGATTTCTGTTCTTGATAACAATGACAACGTCCCTGAATTTAAAAACCCATTGTATAAAGTAACCATGCAGGAAGATAGCAAAAGAGGTTCTTCGATTCTGAAACTCGAGGCAACGGACATGGATGAGGGTCCGAATGGTGATTTGAACTATTTTTTTGGGGAACATACTTCAGACTCTGTGCAGTCAATGTTCACGATTAGTCCAAAAACAGGAGAAATTTTTCTGAAAGGGGATTTAGATTACGAGGAAACTGCTTTGTACAGAATTGATATCATTGCCAAAGATAGGGGTTCTCCGGAGATGGAAGGACATTGCAGTGTACAGATAGAAATAGTAGACGTGAACGACAACTCCCCCGAAATTATTCTGACCTCTCAACCGAGCCCAGTGCGCGAGGACGCACCCGTCGGTACTACGGTCGCCCTTATAAACGTACGCGACCTAGATTCAGGGGAAAACGGAAAAGTGACCGTCCAAGTTCCCGAAGACTCTTCATTTGAATTAAAACCATCTTTTTCTGATCACTATGCGCTGGTTACGAGAACGGTTTTAGACCGAGAGAGCTATCCGGAGTACAATGTAGAGATCACAGCAACTGACTCTGGTTCTTCTCCCTTATCTACAAAAAAGTCTATACCAGTAACGATTCTCGATGTCAACGATAACCCTCCGGAATTCATAGAATCATCTTATTCGGAGTACTTGCGGGAGAATAACGCACTAGGGGCAATACTCTGTTCAGTGTCTGCTATTGATCCAGATCTAGGTGAGAATGCAAAAATTTCATATTCCATATTGGAGTCAAAACTGCAAGACGTGTCCGTCTCCTCTTATGTTTACATTAACTCCGATAACGGCAGTATCTACAGCATGCACTCATTTGACTATGAGAAACTAAAGGTGCTGAAGATCCTAGTGCAGGCAAAGGACCACGGATCGCCGTCTCTCACTAGTAACGTCACTGTTCATATTTTTATCCTGGATCAGAATGATAACATTCCCGCTGTGATTTACCCGTCTGTTTCAATGGGTTCAGTCTCCCACCAGAAGATGCCTCGCTCTGCTAAGGTTGGACACCTTGTTACTAAGGTAACCGCAGTGGACGCTGACTCGGGACACAATGCTTGGATTTCCTATAGAGTAGTGGAGGCTACAGACACTTCGTTGTTTGGAGTAAATCTTTACACGGGAGAGGTAAGGACTAAACGTGCTGTTTCGGAGCAGGATGACGCCTCCCAGAGGCTGCTTATAGAGGTAAAGGACAATGGAGAGCCGATCCAGTCCACCACAGTCACAGTCGGCATTATTTTAGAGGACGGGATTCACGAGCCCATTTCGGATGTCAGACAGAAAATGCAGGAGCCCAGCAAGAAGAATAATAAGATCACTTTTTATTTGATTGTATCTCTGGCCTCCATCTCTGCCGTCTCTTTTGTGACTTTTGTGATCTTAGCTGTGAAGTGCGTTAGAAACAGCAGACGGGGGGCGTGTTGCTGTATCAGACGGCCTGACTGTGACGGATACAAGAATCCCAACAGAAATCTGCAGATCCAGCTGAACACAGATGGGCCTATTAAGTATGTGGAGGTTCTGGGAGGAGACATGATGTCTCAGAGCCAGTCCTTCAGGTCCTGCCTCTCTCCAGTGTCAGAGTTCAGTGATTACACCTTCGTTAAGCCCAGTAGCACCTCTGACTTTAAGGATGTGATCAGTGTCCTTGACGCATCTCTGCCTGACAGTGCGTGGACTTTTGAGAGTCAGCAGGTGAGCTTCTCTGCAACATTAATTACATTTCAAAATGGAATCTTATCCCTTATTGCAGAGTTATTCCAGACTATGACCTATGTTTTCAGTAAAAATATGTACTGTATATATTGGGTAAGCATTTAACTGCCTCTCAAATACAAGTGCATTGCTTTCATCTTCGCATTTACATTTTGAGACCCCTGAGAAAATCACTCTCAGAAATACAGGTTCAATGCAGCACGATTGCACTGTACGGCAGTGGTTCTGAACGTCAGTTCTGAGGACCTCTGCACATGCTGAGTTTTGTTCCAAGCGCTCCTGCAATCATTGTTTTGAACAGCTGTTAGTCTTTATTAATAGGGTCCTTGTTGCATTTCAGGGGGGTTTGGCCTTGTTTTGCCAAATAGCATTACACTGTAAGCCCATATTGCGTGATGCACTCAAATGTTTTACAGAAACCATTTACCCCAAAAATTGCCATGTAGGATGGAACACAGCCTAATTACAGTGTTGTGTACAATGACATTGCTGAACGTGACTTTTTTTTCCTTTTTACAATCAGATTTGGCTCAGAATGATTTCCGTTATTACCTCTGCCAAGGAGGTTACGTTGTTTTCCGGCATAGGCTTGTCTGTCTGTTTGTCTGTGTACAAGGTAACTCAAATAGTAATGAACAGATATCTCAGAAATTTTGTGAGTGGGTTGCTGTAACATCAGAAACGGATCTTATTGATTTTGACCTCGATGAGATTTCGACTGTGCTGCCTTGGTGGAGGTTTGCACTCTCGGAGAGGCTCAGTCTTTTAATATGTCATTAACTATTCATTGTCTGTTTTTTTCTTCCCCATGTGTGTTGACTTTCTCCATTTAGAACCCAACTGAGTCTTTTATTGACTTCTTTTTATTTATGCAGAACTATTTTATGCAATAATCAGAACTTTTGCCTGGTAGTTCAATATGAACATCCATAGCAATTTTTGCCATAATGTGGCGCTTATCAACATGAATAGAAAAATTAAAAATGATCAACCTGTAAAAACTCTGGCATTGCAATTATGGTGGGAACAAATGCCAGCCCACATAGGGGGTCCCCATAGCCAGTATTGAGAACCACTGCTTTAAGGCGCATACTGTGGAGGCTTCAACATTATCCTGCAATGGCTGTTGTGGGCGCAGGCCTTCATTCTAACCCGACACTTACACACCTGATACTACTAATCAAGCCCTTTAGCAAAGATTCTTGGGGTTGATTAGTGGTGTCAGGTGTGTAAGTGCTTGGTTGGAATGAAAGCCTGCACCCATACCGGCCCTTTCTGGACAAGGTTGAATAGCCCTGCTGAAGGTATTTATCAGATGTACTCAGAAGTTTGTATTAATGTTCTTTGAGTACAATTGCATGCATTATACAATCAAAATCGTGAAATTCATATGTTTGTATGACTTCAAGTTGATTCCCTTTTTTGTACCACCCCAGTGCTCAGCATCTGAACTTTTCTGGAATATACCTTTCTTCTTTGGAGTGTACAGTATTTATCATTGAATATGTTCCCAGTGTATGTGGGGCAGACCTGTATCACAGAATTCTTTTTTTCTCCATTTCTTAAAAAAAATACTTTGAAGACACCATGTTCTGCCTTAAAATAATTCAAGACAAGCTCCCACTATTAAACATGGTTATGTAACGGTTACAACTTTTTCTGCTTTTAAAGGCTGATATCAGACATTAGCTTTAAAAAATAAATGTGATCAGATCAAAGCAAAACAAATTCGTTTTAAAACGTCGATATTGAGTGACGTTGATCCTGACTACTTGATTCGGGTGAGAGTGTTTCCTGGTCATGTGAATTATTTCTCGG
Organism: Gymnothorax reevesii; assembly: GCA_029721435.1. NCBI lineage: Eukaryota > Metazoa > Chordata > Actinopteri > Anguilliformes > Muraenidae > Gymnothorax > Gymnothorax reevesii. Next base: position 40,657,603 of record CM056590.1, read on the forward strand.
TAATCTGGGCGTTCAGTTGCAAGCTGTGTCTTTAAGGTAGGGAGCTTCTGCTATTGGAGTATTCACCTAAGCCATATTCACCAATGAAGAGCTGCACTGTACAAAGCGATCTACTCTTCCAGCACCGCAGCATCCTGACGGCGGTGGAGCTTAGAGCTGATGTAGAGACAAAGATGCTTCCGCCCGCATATACAATTCATTTTCTTTCTTGCTGTATTTAATTCAATTGCATTTATTTTGTCTAAATGAAGGAGAGCGGTCTCTCGGAGTATTTTTGTTCGCATAAAATCAATGATAATTCATTTTAAAAACGTCGGGAAATGGGAAACGGGACCAAAAAAGGGATCTTGATATGGTACGCTCTTATTGTGTTGAACTTCTCTCTTATGTGGAATACAACAAATGGACAGATTCGGTACACCATTCCGGAGGAGCTAAGCCAGGGGTCGATTGTCGGGAATATTGGAAAAGACTTGGGTTTAAATGTAGCTGCCATTTCTGAACGCAATTTGCAGATCACCGCTGAGGATAAGCAGTATTTCAGCGTCGATTTGGGAAAGGGAGAACTGGTCGTGAGCGAGAGAATCGACAGGGAGACGCTCTGTGGACAAAGCGAAAGCTGTTTGATGCCGCTAGAGGTAATTATCCAGTCTCCTCTGCAGCTGCATCGCATCGAAGTTGAAATTCAAGATATCAACGACAATTCGCCGAGTTTTATAACAAAGGAGCATGTATTGAAGGTGGCAGAGCACGCAGCTCCTGGAGCGCGATTCCCGCTTGAGAGCGCGCAGGACCCTGACGTTGGCAGCAATGCGCTCCGGTCCTACTCGTTGAGTCGAAATGATCTTTTCTCTTTAAATGTAAAGACACTGAAGGATGGAAGGAAAATCCCAGAATTAGTTTTGGCTAAATCTTTGGATAGAGAGCGGCATTCAACTCATGAATTAGTCTTGACTGCTGTTGATGGAGGCAACCCCGTCAAATCTGGAACAGCGCAAATATTTGTCCAGGTTCTCGATATCAATGACAACCCTCCTCAGTTTGAAAAGCCGTTTTATGAAGCATCTATCGGCGAAGATAGTCCACCTGGCTCTGTGGTACTTGAGCTTATGGCAGTAGATTTAGACGATGGCCCGAATGGAGAAATTGAGTACTCCTTCGGAGACCACACTTCCGACAGCGTGGTTAAGCTTTTTGATTTAAATCCCGAGACTGGTCAGTTAACATTAAAGGGGCAGCTGGATTACGAAGATAATAATTTGTATGCCATCGATCTGGTGGCCAAAGATAAAGGTAGTCCGGAGCTTGAGGGTCACTGCAGTGTCCAGATCATTATAGTGGACGCAAATGACAATGCTCCTGAGATTAATCTGAAATCACTGTCCAGTTCTACGCCCGAGGGCGCGCCTGTTGGTACAGTGGTTGGACTTATAAGCGTCAGAGATTTGGATGCTAGCGATAATGGAAAAATCAGTGTACGAGTTTCTGGAAATGTACCATTCACGCTAAAACCATCTTTTGAAAACCATTATGAATTAGTGACTAGTGCACGTCTCGACCGCGAGGCAGAGGCTGAGTTCAATATCGAAATAATTGCATCTGATGCAGGTTCCCCCGCTCTTTCAACAAAGAAAACTGTGTCCGTGGAAATATTGGATGTAAACGACAATCCTCCAATTTTCTCTCAACCGTCATATATAGTATATGTAAAAGAAAATCGCGTACCGGGCACATTACTGTGTTCAGTTAGTGCTTCTGATCCTGACCTGGGTGAAAATGCCAAAATTTCATATTCCATATTAGACTCAAAGGTGGAGGACGTGTCCGTCTCCTCGTACATTTACATTAACTCCGATAATGGCAGCATCTTTAGCATGCATTCATTTGACTATGAGAAATTGAAGATGTTTCAGATACAGGTGCAGGCAAAGGACCATGGCTCTCCGTCTCTCAACAGTAACGCTACTGTTCATGTTTTCATACTGGATCAAAACGACAATACTCCTACTGTGATTTATCCATCTGCTGTACTGGGTTCAGTTTCTCACCAAAAGATGCCACGCTCTGCTAAAGTAGGACACCTTGTTACTAAAGTAACGGCTGTTGACGCTGACTCGGGTCACAACGCTTGGATTTCCTATCGAGTGGTGGAGGCTTCTGATTCGTCTTTGTTCGGTGTAAATCTTTACACGGGAGAGGTGAGGACTAAACGCGCTGTTTCAGAGCAGGATGACGCCTCCCAGAGGCTGCTGATAGAGATAAAGGACAACGGTGAGCCGATCCAGTCCACCACAGTCACAGTCGGCATATTGTTAGAGGATGGGATTCATGAGCCCATCGCAGATTTGCGGCAGAAAGCACAAGAACCCAGCAAGAAAAACAGCAAAATCACGTTTTATTTGATTGTTTCCCTTGCGTCAGTTTCCGCCGTGTCTTTTGTGACCTTTGTGATTTTAGCAGTGAAGTGCGCTAGAAACAGCAGACGTGGGGCGTGTTGCTGTGTCAGACGGCCCGACTGTGACGGATACAAGAATCCCAACCGAAATCTGCAGATCCAGCTGAACACTGACGGGCCTATTAAGTATGTGGAGGTTCTGGGAGGAGACATGATGTCTCAGAGTCAGTCCTTCAGGTCCTGCCTCTCTCCAGTGTCAGAGTTCAGTGATTACACCTTCGTTAAGCCCAGTAGCACCTCTGACTTTAAGGATGTGATCAGTGTCCTTGATGCATCATTGCCCGACAGCGCGTGGACTTTCGAGAGTCAACAGGTGAGAGCGGTGTAGTGAAATCACACGTTATCATTTCAATCGCTGTTGTTCTGAGGTATTAATTGATGTTGGCTGGTAATGTAATCGATGTTCTTGTAACTCACTAATAGATCCAACGCTTTGCCTATGCGTTACATCATTAAATTATACCCATGAGTATCATATTTTAACTGCGTTTTCAATGTCTTCAATTAAATAGGCCTATTATGTTTCACAAGTACATACAATTATACTATTTACCATGGTCCTGTAATAATAAAAAAAAAGAAATATTTTCAGTGGCATTTAGGCTACATGTTGTCATGTTTGTTTAGAAAGAGTCTTCGCGGAGCTTTTTTTTTTTTGCAAAATTGCGTGTTTCTCGAAGGTTCTGCTGCAGTCATTTCTGGGTTTGCAAGGCTCAATTCTCATACTTGAAAACGATTAGGCTACGTTCTTGTAACGCCAATTTTATTCTAAAAGTTTGTTTTGAAGCCAACCATTATTATTATTATTATTATTATTATTATTATTATTACTACTACTACTACTGCTGCTGCTGCTGCTACCACTGCCACCATTATTAGTAGTAGTCGCTAGTTGTACTACTTTGAGGTGAAGTAATGAATCGCATGAATCGCGAACATTATGTTGTATCGGTGTACTATCGCTGCCTTGGGCTGTCTATTCTTGAAGTTCAACCATGGTCAAATTTTATAATTACTTAGTTTTTAAGCCGTCGAACTAGTTTTTGGAGGTTGCCATGCAATATTTTAGATATCGGTCTGATGACAGCAACGCTTTCAGTGACGACGAAAACTGTAAAAATCTCGCCCCCTTGTGGTACTACATATTATGACGTAGAGAACGCACGAGGTCCGTTCGCACCTTTGTCCCGCATTCTGATGCCTTCTGAAACTTCGAAGTGTCTCTTCACCTCTTTGGCAGCGCCACGTGAATATGATGAGAGGGGGGGGGGGTGGGGGGGGGAAGTCTCTACTAAGAGGACTTAAAACAGCAGCGATTAATCAGAATACAGCCATCATCCACATGTAGGCGTTGTTTCGAGAAAAAAAAGTTGGATAAATAGGCTAGTGATTTAAAAAATAGTATAAAATAATAAAGAATTATTTATGATAACTTTTTTCTACGAAGGTCACTGACTGTGATTTATATAGCCTAGGAACAGAATTAACAAGGTTATCAAAGTTGCCACAACTTTCTCTGCTGAGTTGGGAGTCACACTGGAGGAAATAACAGCGCCCTCCTCCAATAGGGCGCCGGGCTCTGTGATGCGGCTCGCCCCCGCCCCTCACAGAATAGCAGAAAATTCTTCAGTGCTGGAAACTTTGTGCGGTGAGATGGAGTTTTGTGTTCTCGGTTTTTATCTCCCGAAGAGAAGTTAGGCGTCATGAGTCGCATAATCTTTTTCGCGATTGTTTCCATCGATCGTCGTTGCTTGTGGACTGTTCCACAAAATAATTTGAACCGGACTATGGATTTATTACGATAAAAGACGAACTTTTATTTCTCCGTATCTGGGGTCTTTTCATAATGGAACGCAGAAAGAGGAGACGGACTCCAGAGTGGCTGGCTGCGTGGTTGTCTTTTTCCTTCGCTGGCTTGACGATTGTGGCCGCTGATCTTACATATTCCGTATCGGAAGAATTAAAAACAGGGGCTTTTGTTGGGAATATTGCGAAAGATCTTGGACTCGATGTCCGTGGGATTATAGACAGAAATTTACGTGTGGTTTCGGATAAAAATTCCCAGTATTTTGAAGTCAACTCAGCGAGTGGATCCTTGGTCATTAAACAGACTATCGACAGAGAAAGTTTTTGCGGATTGAGTTTAACATGTACAATAAACCTTCAGATCATGCTGCAGAACCCTCTGGAAATGCATCGCATTGTTATTAATATTGTTGATGTAAACGACAACGCACCTCAGTTTCCAAACAAAAATGTATCATTGGAAATATCAGAGGCTGCCGCACCGGGGACCAAATTTCAGCTTGAGAGTGCACAGGATCCAGATGTGGGAATCAATTCATTGCGAACTTACAGCCTTACGCCTAACGATTATTTCATTTTAAATGTGGAAACTAAAACGGATGGCAGTAAATTCCCAGAGTTGGTGTTGGAGAAAAGTTTAGACCGAGAGAAGCAGGCCGCTTTTAGCCTGTTGCTGATCGCGTTGGACGGAGGGCAGCCGGAGAAGTCAGGGACTACTTCGTTACTTATCACTGTCCTGGATGTAAATGATAACGCGCCAGTTTTTGACGAGCCGATAGTAAAAGTAAGTCTTCTGGAAAACTCTCCACCTGGTACGTTGGTGACTAAACTTAATGCCACGGATTTGGATTACGGTTCAAACGGGGAGGTTTCCTTCCTTTTTAGTAAGTACACCCCCGAACGGGTGCTCCAGCTCTTCAGCATGGATTCAAAAACGGGGGAAATTCGTGTTGTTGGTGAGGTGGATTATGAAATGGCGGACGTTTATCATATTAGCGTACAAGCTAGAGATCGAGGAACTCCCGCTATGGAGGGATCGGGCAGTATAATAGTCTCGATCATCGATGTTAATGACAATTCTCCCGAGTTAACAATAACTTCCCTCACCGATACAGTCAGAGAGGATGCTCAATCGGGAACTGCCATTGCGCTTGTTAAGGCCATTGATCTCGACTCTGCGAAAAATGGGGAAGTTGCCGTGCATATTCCACCTGGCTTGCCATTTAAATTGAACTCTCATTTTGGAGAGCATTTCACTTTAGTAACAGACGTGCCTCTTGACAGGGAGAAGGTGCCCCAGTACACTCTTCAGATTACAGCCACGGACTCAGGGTCCCCTCCCCGCTCTTCTCAAAAAAGCTTGACTATCACCCTCTCTGATGTGAATGACAATGCACCTATATTTTCTCAGCCGTCCTACTCCGTGGACATAGCTGAGAACAATGACCCTGGCAGTCCCATTTTGACCGTGACCGCATCCGACCCCGACGCGGGTAGCAACGCCCACCTATCTTACTCCATCCTGCCAAGTTTGGTCGGGGGCATGTCCGTGTCTTCCTTCGTCTTAATCAACGCCGAGACAGGACAAATCTCCACCATGCGCAAGCTGGACTACGAGCAGGTGAACGCTTTCCGCATTGAGGTGCAGGCCCGGGACTGGGGGACGCCTCCAAGGGCCTCCAACGTGACTGTGCATGTGTTCTTGATCGACGAGAACGACAACGTCCCGGCGCTGGTGCACCCGACCCCGCCGGAAGACGGGCCGCTGCAGCTTAGCGTTCCCCGGGCCGCAGGGCCGGGACACCTCATCAGCAAGATCGTGTGCATAGACCCGGACAGCGGTCACAACGCCTGGCTCTCCTACAGTTTCGCCTCCGAGGGGGACACCCTTCGCTTCCGCATTGGCCACCACACGGGCGAGCTGAGGACCGCGCAGAAGTTCACCGAGGAGGAGGCGGGGGCCACATACAGCATCCTGGTGGTGGTGCAGGATAACGGGACGCCCCGCCTCTCCACCACGGTGGCGGTTAGCGTCACGGTGGAGGAGGAGGACTTGAGTAGCGTCTCCGACCACAGGAAGACGTCAACGCGGAATGGCGGTTTGAACAACGTGACCCTGTACTTGATCATCGCCCTGGCCGTAGTGTCGGTGGTGTCGTTCGTGATGTTCGTTCTGCTGCTGGTGAGGTGTTTTAGGCGCAGGGACCCGCTGGGCGGAGGCTGTGGGGACTGCTGCTACAGCCGTAAGAGCCTGCGCTCCAGACATGCCCAGCATCAGCGCGCCCAGAAGAACCTCCACCTGCAGCTCAACACCGACGGACCAATCAAATACATGGAGGTGGTGGGCGGGCCCATGGATCACCATGGACACACCTACCGACCCTGCTACTCCACGCTCTCCAATAGGAGCGACTTTGTGTTCATCAAAACTCTGAGCCCCTCTACGCCTATGATGAGCAATGCCAACACACTGAGCATGACCCTGTCCAGGAAACACTTACTTTCCTCCCCAACCAATGAGGTGAGGGCTCACTGCATCCAAGCAAATCAGATAAATGGGGACTTTCCAACCTTATGGAGTAAAAGTTCACTGCTTTAACCTCTTAGTTTCTCTTCTAAATACTTGGATAAAATTGTCAACCACTTCAATGCCGATGACACCAGTATTATCAACAACGCTGCACTGCTCATGGAGGATGTATTTTTATTCATTGTAGCAGGATTACGTATGCATTTTGCTGTAGGCTGGGCAATGGAATCCCCCGTCACACCTCCTTTGTGGAATGAGCTGCCGGTTAGTGATTCACAGGAAAAGTCCCACATGTGTTTCTTATGGAGATGGAAGAGGGGGGTGTATTGGAGCCTACTGGCTCAGTAACAGGAACCTTGGGGGTCACTGGTTGACCTTTGACTTCCTGTTATCTTGTGAGGCACAATGCTGACCCTAAGGCCCATGACTAAAAGCAGGCATATGGGGCCTTATGCGGTCATCTTAATGATGTCCACAGCCTTTAAAGCCGCACTCTCTCGCCTTCTCTTCTCCAGCAGAACCTTGCTTTTGCTGAAGCAGAAGTTGATAGTCGCTCCTCATGCTGTGGAAAAATCAGTGCCAGCTTCAGTAATGGTTTCAGGGACTTTGGCATAGTGTCCAGGCGTTCATTCCTTTCTCAAAATGATTGAAACATCCCATTTGGCTTGTGAGGGAATGTTCTGGAAACATTTTAGCATTCTATGCAACAGAAAGCTTGAAGTTGAGTGTCTGAGACAGGTTGGGTCCATCTGCATTACGCTTGTATATCGGCACATGGGTGTGTGCGAGTGGGTAAATATAGAGTTTGTTTGTGTGTGTGTGCGTGCGCCGGTATGTGTGTGCCATTCGCGCCCTGCTTACACCAGTGTGACGGGCATGAGCTGAACCAGAGAACTTGTTACACGCCCCACTGCATCTTGCTCAGAGCGGGACCATCTGTCCGTGAGCTTTTGTGACACGTGCCGTCCCATGGAAACGTGCGCCGTGGCGACAGACGGCCCGGTTCGCTGATGCTGTGCAGCTGGGTCAGAGGTGGGCGAGTGAGGGCTGGGTTACTGCTGATGCGTCACTGTCAGTGTGTGTTCAGTGGGAGATTAAAATATGGCAGCCCTCTCCACCCTGTACCTGCCCCACTTTGCCTGCTGTGCTGGGCAGTTATTGCACCTTCATATCTATTCAGTGAATGAGGCCGTGCATTACAGGAGTCTGCTTTAGGTCAATATTGAGGCATTATGGAGGCAATTACATAAAGATTACTGGGTTTCAGGGATTTGAACCTTGCTGTTTTTTCTAGCCTTTATTAAGAGTAAGAGAGACGAGCGGGAGAGAGAAAGCAAGACGGCAAAGAAGTATTTCGTGCACAAACTTGATTTATTTTGGGAGATAATTTTTCCGTAAGGTCTACATGTTTTGGTCGGAATTTTCTCTGTTCTGTTGTCCGTTTTTATTTTCTTGAGTTTAGACAATGAGACTAGTTAGTGCCGATTAAATGTTAAGTGTCCTTCAGTGAAGTTAGCATTGGCAGTTCCCTCGGAGTTTGGTGTTGTTTCAACAGGTTGCGTAGTATTGGTGGAAGTGTGCCTCATCACTCAGGGGAAAAGAGTCCTGTACAGGGTTAAGTTTTGCAGTTTCACCAGTAGCAGTAAGAAGAGGTGGGGGTTCGGAGCTGTGTGAGGGTAGTACCCAGATGTGGGTTTCCCGTGATTATTGGCATCCTGCTGTCCGAGAAACGCACTGACCCCAGCCCAGCCCCCAGTCGCAGGGTTCAGTCTCTCGTGCTGCCCTGGCGGGGGGTTTCTGGGTGTGACGGTCACATCTTAGCGCTCAGGCATTCAGTTTGTAGGCCTTAACTGGGTCACAAAGTGGAAAGAAATCCGTCTATATTTGCAGGAGAGGAGTAGATAAATAACATTTTTTGTAGTCTAAACCAGCACATTTTTGTGATGACTTTTAATCATTCAAATTAGAGGCGGTTCTTATCAAAATCTGTATGAGAAAAATAAAGTCTGAATCACATTGAAAATGGAGTCTTGAAAGTGTTGGTTGTAATTCAGGAAATCTGTCATTATGAAGTTGGGATCAGCAGTAGGTGATTAGATGGCTGTGCTGCTGGCGAGGGAGTTGTTTAATATAAAGACCAAGACTGTGAGTGCAGCGTTACTGTTCTTCCTGTCTCTGGGTGCAGTTTGAGGTTTGACCTTGCGGGTGACCCTGAGAGCAGTTGTTTATGTGTAGCCCACCATCAGGGCCTCGCTGGGACTGGAATTTCATATAAATGTCAACCTCCAGCCTCACACAGCCGGGCTAATGTTTCTGATGAGACACCAACGGGTTGAGGTCTGATCATCTGATTGAACAAAACCTCCCAATTGGTCCGTGTAACTTTCATCAGATTTTTGGCCATGAACCATTCTTTAATTTACACTCTTTTTTTTTTTTTTTAACTGAAATGATTAGAAAATATGAAGTTATTGTACAGCTGATTTAACATTGATCCTTCATATTGTTTAATAAAAACAAGAAACACGCCTAAAAATAAAAAACCCAAAAGACCTATTGAAAAATGGATTCAAGCAAGTAAACATCAGCTTCTAATGATAACCATATTTATAGAAAGTCTTTCTGAATTCACAATGAATATGCTTTCTGGCTTGTATACTTGCAGCATTTAACAGTGTGCAGGTAGTTCCCTGAGAGCTATTTTAATCTGGACTGCACTGAGTTCTCTGTCCTGATGCAGTCAAGGGTGAGTGCAGTTGACAGGATGAGTTCAATAATTTATTTGCTGTTTTCATTTTCCCCCCTGAGAGCTGTTTTTCTGGGTTAATAGATGTGTTGGTCTGCGGCTGAGTGATTTTCCCACTTGGCGCCCGGCAAAGGAGAGCATACTTTTTACCGTCTTTTCAAAGACACACCTTCCATTTCTATTTATAATCCATTCTGTTTATAGTGCCCTGATGACTTACTTAAGGGGCTACAAGATCTGCTCGTGTTTTGTCAAGGTCATCGTCAGAACATTCTCGGAACATAGCGTCTGTTCAGTGTACAGATAATTGACCAACTCTTATTCATTTTCCTAACACTGAGTTTAGTGTGTGCGTGCGTGTGTGTGTGTGTGTGTGCGCGTGCGTGTGTATATACACACATTGCTGCTTATTAAAGGCTCGATGAGTTTGTCTCTCTCAGCAGTGGCACGAAATGGCCGCTGACTCTTGCGAAATGTTACCTTGTCCCCTTCTCTCCCTCAGCGATGACGGCATCACAGGAAACCGAGGAGGAAATGATTCCCTGGAATTGATGCTGGACGAGCAGATGAACGGACAAACCAGCCCCTGAAAAACACTCAAATTAACGCTCTGCTTTTCTCTTTTCAGCAAAAACCCCCCAACAATGACTGGCGCTTCTCCCAGAACCAGAGACCTGGAACCAGCGGGTGAGTGAGCTCTGTTCCTACTCTGTATACACACACACAAACAAAACCACACTGGCCCTTTCCTACAAACACAAACTCACTCATTTGTTCTGACTGTACAGAACTGAGTAGCTTGCGTATGTGATTAAAAAGCACTCTATTGTCTGACTGTTGGAGTGGACTCATTGAGCAGCTCGAAGAAGAAATTGTGTAAAGCTGTGTGTGTGTGTGCCTGCCGAGGAGATTTCACTCTTCAGATAGCACCGACTGAAGCTGCCGCACTCTTGTAGCTTTAGCTACAGCTTCTCTGAGCCTCAGCCAGTAGATTAGTGGTACATAAATTTCCAAAACCCCAAAGAGCCCCTGGCACTTAAATGGCCATGATCCAAAATACCAATCCCGATCCAAAAAACACATAACCCTAGGTCTAAGGATGAAAATGAGCCTTCTTGGATTATATTCCAGTTTGCTGCATTTATGTTAACGTTTACCAACCTTATTAAATGAAATCTAATATTGGATAAATCAGAGCCCTTGTTTGTGCATCTGTAGAAAGTCCTGGAACTGCACAGTCAATAGAGCCTTGTTTCTGGCATTTCTCCTTTTGTCCCTCTGAACCCTGTAGTGTAATCACAGACCAGCACTTTGTCAGGTATTAAAGCTGGCTTTAGCAAAATGGTGGATGAAAATGAGATCGAGGGAGAGGGGGGACGCGTAAACTCCAAAGCTGTCATCTCCATCGTGGCCCAGCCTGGGGGCGGGTCAGGGCCATGATTGATTGGAGCTGCGGCCTCCACTACCCACCCCCCCCCCCTTCTCCCCTCCCGCAAGCTCCTGGCTGGCTCGTCCTTGGGTGATGGTAATTTGCGCTCCCGCAGCAGTGAGTGGAATAGAGATTAGAGGGCCGCTGTTGTTTTTCGCTAATAATTATTCAGCTCTGCTCAACATTCCTAAAGGACTCCCTTGTGCAGCCTTAAAAATGTTCCCTTTAAAGATGACTCATTCTGGGTGCGGGATTTAAGGACAAACAACCCGCCTTCCCCACTGAGCTGGTCACCATAGAGACCTGTAGAGATGCATGAAAATTACCCCAGTGATGTCCAGACTCGGAGTACCAGTTTGGCTGAATGACCTCTCTGTGTTTCAGTCAGTCCAAGTACAACACGACGCAGATAAGATGGACGCCGTATGGGAAATCGAGGTATTGTTGTGGAGGCTGTGCTGCAGTAGCCTGGCTCTGCTGCTGAGCTCTATGTAGGCCATGTTCTCTAGGCTGTGGTGAGATGTGTGGTTCGTCCCTGTAGTCTTAGCTGGCTTCAGCGCTCGCTGGTCGAGGGCCTTTCTATGTCTGTTCGTTCCTGTATTTGTGGTAGTTTGTCATAGAGCTCTTTTCACTCAAGTACGCCGGGCTGGTTACTTTTTCTTTTATTTATTTTTTGCTTGGTAGAAAAATGTTTGGTTCTACTTGCAGGCTTTTCTATGTTGTTCATAGGTTTTGTTTTTTTTTTTTTTTATTGTAGAAACTTTTGCAAAGAAATCCAAAATTAAACTGGGTTTTATTTTATGAGGGGTGTCAAACTGGTCCGTATAAGGGCTACAGGGCTGCTGGTTTTCATTCCAACTGATACGATTGTGCAGGCTGAGATGAGCTGTATCAGGTTTGCTCCTGCTTGTTTGGTTTGAAAACCTGCAACCCCTTAGCCATTTTACCGAACAGTTTAAGACCCCTGTTCTACATGCTCATGGTGCCATTTTAATGTCTCTGTCTGCTTTGAGCATGCTCAGTGTGTGCTTCAGGCTTCTATGGTGCATGTTACTGGTGTGGCTCCACACCGCAGATGTACCCAGTGATTAACAAGGGCAACAGTGCCCATGCAGGTGTGCTGACTGCACGCTGTTTTCATTACTAATATCAGTCAAACATGACAGAGGCACATTTAATTTGAATTTACCAATGTAATTTGTGTGACTGTATAATGTGGAGGGGAACCATAGGGGGAGAAAAATTTGATATGAGATGAGAAAATTACCATTGATGTGGTCAAAGACTCTTCAGTGTCACAACAGAAACACATCCTCATATCCTGTGAGACCCAGGGAGAAACAATAACTGCTGGTCTTAACCCTTTACTCCCTGATACCGCCTACAGTCGTGATAATTTAGGTCGCTGTGCAGGCGAGTCCCGACTACAGGCGTGATAAACACATTGCTTCTGCCGGCGAATCCCAACTACAGTCGTGGTATTTACCTGTTGTGAAACGATGCATGATTGGCCGAGATGTGATATTCCAGAGGAAAACCTTGAAAACTAATGAAAATTTGGTAAATAAATATTAAGAATTAAGAAAGCTACACCAGCCATATTGTTTAGGGCACCAGGGGTCAGTGGCTGCTAGGGCAGCAGTCTAAGATGGCTACTAGGGAGTAAAGAGTTAACTCATGAACTGTATAATCTGTACTGCTTCAACATACACTGGGACAAAAATGAAGTAAAAAGAAGATATTTTCAGTGCTGGATGTTTGTTATCTAGGATGCATGTATTGTCTAAAAAACATAAACTAAACGTTTTCTGCTGGGTCCTGAGGGGACACTGGGTTGTGGGTGTTGGTTCCACTATGGTGGTTTTGCCGCTGAGCCGTAACTTCTTAACAGATAAGAAACGACACCCCTGTGAGTTCTTAGTTGACGATGACGGAATTTAATGGGAGCCACGATAGTAGATCTCCCTGCAGGCACTGGGGCATGGATAAGTCACTGCTCAGTCCACATCCGGTGAGCTCTGTGACCACAGGAAGTGAGAAGTGTAGATAAGAAGTCTGTGGAAGGATATCATCAGAACAAGCAGGAAATGAGCCGTCTGCTTCCTTCCATAATTCTCACCCCCCCACCACCACCCTTGTGAAGCACACTCACATTTGAATGCTATGCTACATAGCGGCATGTTTGCTGAAATGCTCTGTAACCAGCAGCAGCTTCCTAGGTGTGCCTCCAAAGCAGGACGGGGACAAAACGAAGTCCCAAAGGGGCCTAAAAGTTGGTTTCCGAGTAGTGCCTGGTCTGTTAGTCTCAAAAACATCGAAATTGAGGTGGATGGGGTAACCATTTCAAGAAATTTTCACAAGCATCCATATGTCAAACACTGAGATAAGGCATCAGTTCTAAGTTAATGCCCTCTGAATGTACTGAAAGTTACCTGGTAGAATAATTGCTGATAACCACAAAACTACTGCTATAAAAAGCACTCAATGAATCAATCCAAATGACAATTCATGAGCTTCAAAAGCCTAGTATTTATGGCTGTGTGTTTGATTTGATGACCCCCTTGTTCTGTAGATTGTTTGCACTCTCTGGCTACGTGTGTCTGTGTATGTGTGTGTCTGTGAGTGTGTGTAAGAGAGAGAGGGAGAGAATCTGGCCATCTCTCCTCAGTACCCTTATCTAATACCCTACTACCTCCTTTTTCCCCACCTCCAGCTGCATGGCTCTCAGTGGACCCCAGTTTAATTGTCCTCAAAGACTCAGGGATCAGAGGAAGCATTTTGTTTTATAGCTGCTCATATAAGTGAGGAAACGGTTGTTGTGCAGGGCTGCTGTTAACTCATTATGCTCTGATTGGAGAACTCAGGGGTTAATGGAGGGCAGATTTAATGGGACAATGTTACTGTCCATCCAATAGGCTCAAAGCTCTCTCCACGTCCCCCTGGACTCCCCGCTGTCCTTGGCGGTAATTAGGCTGCTCATAATTGAGAACGGCTGCTGTTTTTTTCCCTCCTTCCTTTTTTCGCTGGGATACAAATTGTGCGCATTGTTACACACACTCGCGCCTTTGAAGGTGAATGTGTTACAGATGGGGTTTCTGTCTGGGATGCGGATTTGATTCACTGCAAGCGTGCGTGGGTGCCTTTTGTGAGGAAGTGTATGTTAGCGTGGTTGTTAGCGTGTGTTTGTGAGAGTGCTTGTGCATGTGTGTGTGAGTTTGTATGCATGTGGGTGCATATGCGTGTGAGGGATTGTGTATGCAGGTCTTTGTGTGTGTGTGTGAGGGGTTGAGTTTGTAGGTCTTTGTCTTTGTGTGAGGGTGTGTGAATGTGTGTATGGCCGTGTGTTTGTTCAGTCCCTAGACCGAGATTGTTATAATCTCACAAAGCTCACACCTGTCGTGGTGTCATTCAGAGGTGCTTGAATAAACAGCTGCCCTTCAGAGCGATGTTTTAGCCTCCAGGTAATGGAACTCCACCCCAAACCCTCCCATCCTGCCCTACACACCGTCCCACCCCTAACCCTCCCATCCTGCCCCACACACTGTGTCTCCACAGTAAACATCAGCACCTGCTGATGAACTCCTCATGTGCCCTGCCATTCAACAACACTGGTACAAAGCAGGTCAAATCCAGGGGTGGTCAACAGGCTGTGAATTTCCGATCTAAACACTGCCTGCTCATAACCTTACCTAAGCTGTAGAGTGAGGAAGCTAAACTGTCCTCAGATCAGCACGTAGCAGGACTTCCGCTCGCAGTCTTATGGAAACCCATTTCTCAGCTCCTCCACTGTATCACAAAATGGCTGCCGCTGCAGCTGCCATGAGAGGAGATGGTAGCTCTCCCCTGATGTTAACCTCCCCCTCCCCCCCCCCCTGCTCTCTGTCCCTCTGCAGGGCTGCCCCCCCACCTGAGGGTGCCGCTGGAACCGGACCGTGGCCCAACCCCCCCACTGAGGCCGAGCAGCTCCAGGCCCTGATGGCCGCCGCTAACGGTAAAAACGTCTGTCTCTCCCTCTCGCTCTTCCTCTGGCTCTCTGTGCTGTCAGCTCACTCTCTCCTGTCCGGCTTTTGCCCTTTTACTCTCCCTCTCCATCTCTTATCTCTCTCCTCCACCTGCTCTGTGATCCGCTCTCCGTCACTCTCTCCATCTCTTTCTTCCTCAGGCTGTTTTTCTGCCTCTTTCATTTATATTCTGCCTCTCCAGTCCTCTCTTTCACTCCTGCCTCTCAACCACTCCTTCAACTTCCATTCTCCATCTCGGCTACACTTGAAAAAATAACCATTGTAAAAAAAATATGGTAAAATGGATGAGTTAATTAAACTGCAGTTAATGGCTATTTTATTGTTAACAAGCGAATTATAATAGTTTACAAATGATTAGTTAGGCTGTAATTTTGTCATTACTTTTTGTATTTTGAATTGCTTACTTTATAGTATATAAGTATGCATATATTGTATTATAGCTGATTGGAGATAAATAGGAAAAAGCATCAATTTCATTATGAATGATTGGTAATATTAATCATTTCATGGCTTGTTAACAGTACATTACTATTAACCAAAAGTCAGTGAACTATCATTTCACCTCGTATTATATTATTAATGGTTATGATAAAGTGTCACCCCCATCTCTCCTCACTCTCTCCCACCTCCTCTTTTATCCATCTCTCTCAGTCTCTCTTACCCCACTCCTCCTCTCACTGCAAAAAAACTGCCTATTTGCGCACTCTCTTTATAATGAGACTAAAAACCTGCCCTCCCCTCCAGCTCAATACGTATCTTGGTTTAAGTCACTGTTAGTTTTACAAGTGAAATGTTCTTACCCCACTGGCAAGTCTCAAAAGTGGGTCACAACATTGTGCGTCACTGGCAATATTTTTATCATACAAAGCTGAAAAGTAACCCGCGTAAGATGTTAATTCCTAACGCAAGACTAAAAAAAGGCAGACTTATTTTTCATTGTAACAGTGCTCTTTCTGGATGGTAGTACACAGGCACGGAGCCAGAGAGAGAGAGAGATCGCTGTTCTTTTGTAGTGCTGTGTGCCAGTGCAGCTGACAGCAATAACATCAATGCAGTTCTGTTCCCATTAAGAGACATGGCGTATTCTACCGCAGGGTCCAGTAGAGGTTGGGAGAGGGGGATAGGGCTGATGCACGGAGAGATGAAGAGCCTTGGAGCAGGGTGGGGTGGTTGGGGAGAGGAGAGGAGACAGACAGATGCACAGACAGGAAGAGGAGGCTGGATTTGGGGAAGCAGAGTGCCAGAGATTGGCGCGATACAGGGAGCGCTTTGTCTCCGGGCGGCACAGCTGCGGTCCGGCGCGCCGCCGTTAAAACATGCCCCCCCCCCCCGGCCGCCCTCGACGATCAGAGCACCGCTGCTCTCCTGCCAGGAGAGATCTGAGACCAACACTTTCCCTCTCACTGTTTAACCTCACTGTGAAGACACAGCCCCCCAGAGACCGGTGACACTCCCAACGCTCTGGTGGCAAACAGAATAGTGGGCCAGCTTTTTCCAATTCTGCAGTCAGATTTACGCTACAGATTGTCATTTTGTGTTATATTTTAAGTTCCATATTATATTTCAGTGAGACAATGCTCCTGCTCACACTGCAAAACATAGTGGCAACTTGACAACAATTCCTTTGGTCTCATGATTTGGGCTTGTCAGAGTCCTGGTTTAAACTCTATTTTTGGTCTCGCATACACTTCAGATTTTCAGGGAAACTTTTATTGACCTTTAATCAACTGCCTGATGTCATAAACACTGGGTGTATAAATATTGACACCACTTTCTATTAAAAGCTGCCTGCAGGTTTTCCTGCGGGGCCTCAGTGGTTAAAGAAATCTGAGGGTTATTATGCAAGAAAAAAAAAAAATTCAATTTCCTGCCAGTTTTCGGTCCATTGTTCATTCGCAGGAGTGTACATCATGGCTGCAGGTGGGACAGTAGCGAGAACTCAAGAATGGGAGCCATTTAGTGTCCATCGTGTGAAACCTAGCTGTTATGCGCAATGGAAATTATTGCATTCTTCTTTGTTATTGTCTTGGAAATGAAATGTATTAATTTTGGAGGGAAACAATAAACCAGCTAACAATATCATATAATTGACTGGCATGAGAGAGCAAAATGTTCAGGCACAAGGGGGGGGGGGAAGAGTCTCAATTTATTGGAGTAGTGCAATACATTTCAGTCTCTTCTTTAAGAGCATTCTCTATTTTTTCCCCTGTGTGAAACGAGGATCTCTTTATAGACTACATGGTTTTCTTTGCCTTCATTTACAATTCTTTAGTTTGTTTAATGACAATTCTATGTCTGTTGCATAATCATTTTACAGGGAATTATTACAAATATGCAACACGTATGGAACATGAAAAGCAGTCAAAAAAAGTTCTGCAGTCAAAAAAATGAAACTTCCCTTCTAAACCACAGGGCTGTCTGATGGCAAGGTAAAGCTGTGAAATTATTCTAAATACAGCATACACTTTTACTGAAGCCGATTTTTTTTTTTTTAGATGGATCTTTTTAGGCGATTACAATACGGCTTTGCTGCTGGCCCGTCTATGACAGTACATTTCTTAGCTTCCGTACCTTTAGCTTTACCTGCCTCTGTGAACAGCTTGCTGATCATGGCTAATATGCTGACAATGGAGAAGTAATTCATACAACCTTAAGGTGCTAAGCTAGCCAAAACAAATGCTCGCTACTTACTGTATACGTAATTGTTTATGCAAATATGGTTGACATTGTGGAAGCGGGTTAATCACAGCTTATCACTACAAATGTGAATCTCTGTGCTGTCATCGAGCTGTCTCTGAGGCTGAGTGGCGGTTATATGGATGGTTAAATGAATTTTGTGGTTTGTCTTTCTTAGGAAGTCCCGTAATATTGTTCTGATATTTCCAGTCTTCGCGAGCCATTTCGTACCATGCTCTATCAAGTAAAGGAAAAGCATTTATTTCAGTCAGGAACTGTGAAAGAACAAATCCCAATCAAAATTAATTACAAGAGGAAGGAGTCGCCTCGCGAGTAAACGATGACGAGGTTGGTTTCCATCCTTCCATCAGACTTTAACAGCCCTTATTTTAGTTCTTTTTTGGATCAGCTGGGAACCTGTGCATTTTTTGGCCTTTCTCTGACCTTTTGTTACTGCCATAGGTGCAGCAACCTGTGCTATTAACAAATTTTGAATGTGTACCTTTCGAATGATGAACTAATTAAGATCGTGCCTAATAATGCGATGGGAAAAAATTGCGCCATTGCCAGATTTTCTGGAACCCTGACGTTGTAACTATCTAGGAACTGTGGCCCAGACTACAAAGACAGTGTTTCACCTGCCATATATGATGGAACATTCTAGACTTGTTCTGCATGTTCTCCTCCCTGGCTTGCTTGGTTTCTCAAAGAACACTTCATCCTAACTTGACCCCTGTGGTACGCCAGATTTTCATGCAGTCAGAATAAAACATTTCCATTTACCTGCATTTTTCACTCCAAGAAAGGTATAAGCAAATTGGTGAGCTTCAGGAATTCTACATGGCCATGTATTAGTCAGTAGTTGGATTACTCATTATAACTGTCCTACTCATGTATCAATAAAGTCCATACAAAAAGCTTGGGGTCGTTTGAGAATAGTTCGGACCTTGAGAGTGTCTCATCTGTAAAGGTTGATCAGTCATTCACTGGAGAAACATAGCTGTTGGATGGATAAGCATACAGCCAGGCCAGTCTAGTGAATAAAGGCTGGAGATCGGGTCTGGACTGCTCCACTGTCAGAGTAGAACAAAATGCTTCTGCTCATTGTCTGGGTATTGCTCATATTATGAATGGATAATGAAGGAATTATGGGTGCTATGGGACAAGCATTATTATTTCAGATGCTGGCCTGACGTGCTCCCTGCTCGGGGCTAGCATACAGAGGGCTGGAGGCATTGGAAACTTGTTAAATTGCATGGAGGTTTCTCCTCTAAAATGCTCAAAGCCACCCTTTTCTTCACGCGCGAGCACACACACATGCACCGCTAACATGTGGTGAGCGGTAATGAGTTGTGAGCGAGTGAAATTTGGCACAAAGTTCTCACCCCTTTTCTGTTTCTACCCTCTCCCATTTCCCAAACCCAACCAGCCACCCGTGGCCTCATTATTCCCCCTCTTTCTATTTTCTTTCCCTTTCTTGCTCACTCACTCTCTCGCTGCTCTGGGTGGTTGTTGTAGAACATAATGAGACATTGTGCCATTTTTGTCATGGTTGGGCTTGCTCAGTAAGGCTTAGTCAGTGCTGGCTGCGGGCTCATCTCATACAATGGCTGGTCTCTGAAGACTCACACTGGTCTCTTGAGTCAGACCGCACTTGGGAGGACATTACTGGTTAATTGAAGGTTAAATGCCACTTCTATAGATAGACGAAGAAGCCCACACAGACCCCGAACTGATGTGGTAGCCTTGAACACAGAATGACAGAACTTTAACTGAGTGACTCGGGCATATGCGACTCTGCCACCACACTCACTTTCCCCAACCTCTTGCTAATGGAACACATTTTAGCATATTGGTAGATAAAGGGGGAGATGAATCACACTACTGGGCATGCTCACTCAAGGCCATAGGAAGCAAACAGAAGCATCGAGTTGAAGACCTGCAACCTTTTAATGCTGTTACTGGTGTAAGCAGTGATAATTTATCACCGTCGTTAAATGGGTGACGGTGTCAAGACCTCCAAGAAGTCAGATCTATTGTTGTTAAAAGGAACTTGTATCAGCTCTTACTTATTTCTCTGTCTCTCTCTCAGAGGTGAGCGAGGCGACCGCAACCTTGGGACCAGGCACCATGGGACTGAGCACCCGTTACAGCCCGCAGTTCACCCTGCAGCATGTGCCCGACTACCGCCAGAACGTCTACATCCCGGGCAGCACCGCCACGCTGACGGCCAATCAACAGCAGCAGCAACAGCAGCCTCCGCAGCCTGCCCTCCCCCAGCCCCCACCCCAGGCTGAGGCCCCCAAGGCTGCACCGACCCCCGCCAGCAAGAAGAAATCCGCCAAGAAGGACAAGAAATAAAACGGAAGCCGGCTGGGGGAAAAAAAAAAAAAATTCCTCCGACCACGCCTCGTGAAAACGACAACTCCGCCGTCCTTCCTCCCCCCCGCCGCCCCTGCTAAGATCGCTACGCTTCCTCTTTCGTTTGCTTTTAAAGTCTGAACGTTGCAAAGTGATGACGTGGTGAGCATACGAGTCTTTTTTTTTGAAAATTTTTTCTTGGGTTTTTTCCCCCGCTTATTTTTTTTCCTCCAACTTTTTTTTTCCAAAAACCTTTGTTAGTAGTGTGGATATATCTTGCTGTCTTGAATATAACAGAAACTTGGTTGGCTTTGTTATTGATGCTTAAGTTTTCTGTAGAGGAAAGAAGGGGGGGGTTGGTTGTTAATCATGAAACATTTGATGTCTGAATCCGGATGGATTCTACTGAGGTTAAGTTCAAAAGATGTAACTGAACACCGATTTTATGGGCAGGGCTCTGCCCTTTAACATAGTATTAGAATGGCTATTAATCATTTTACTTAATATGTGTCATGTTGACTTTTTGTTTTGTCAAAATGCAAAATAGGCACTTCTAAGTGGTGACAAGAATGACACTAGTTTTGAGTTGAGTTTCTTAGAACAGCTTGGATAACCTTTTCAGTAGTTTGTAGAGACAGGCAGGTAACACTTTGCATGGGCCGCCCTTAAGCTATACGCAAGACCACAGAAGTGGAACTATGCATCGCATTCGGAGAACGTCTCCAGTTTTCACGGGAAAGTAAATGAAAATGCATTTGTAGCACTGACTTTTCGACGTAGCAAAAAAATTAAAAATTGGTATTTTCCAAGTTCAGCATTTTTGCAAAGCTTGAATGACCGACTCCAACTGAAGGTGCTCTGAGTAAATTAGCCAGTGATCACAAAGGCCAAAATATTTTGTCAATGTTTGCACAGTATTGCTACGCCAAGGTGA
Source organism: Gymnothorax reevesii (assembly GCA_029721435.1). Lineage (NCBI taxonomy): Eukaryota > Metazoa > Chordata > Actinopteri > Anguilliformes > Muraenidae > Gymnothorax > Gymnothorax reevesii. The sequence goes on from CM056590.1 coordinate 40,678,562, forward strand.
GAATTCTGTGGTACGGCTTTGGGAACGTTGGACTGGTGCCAGAGAATTCCCGAGAAAGCTTCTGGCGTCACGCCCTTTTGCTCTACCCTCTGGTTTGTCCCGACATTGGGGATGTTGGGTATCTAGATGGCGATAACTGTCCATAGTAAACTGGGAGTCCCACAGTCTCCATGGTAACTTGTTGCATGTGCTCCTACAATCCTCCCTTTTGCGTCCCAAACACTCATGGAGAACGCACTGTTTTCTTACCTCGCCACCTTACACACCCGTCCAGAGGCCTGCATCGCATGAGCCGGCAGCTTCCTGAGTGCAAGACCTGCCCCCTGAGCGCTTGGAGGGAGGGGTCTGGGGTGAGGGTGGAGCCTGGGAATCTTCCTGAATGTACAAGATATGGTCCTTCAGAGATTTAGGTTCAGGACCAGCATTGTGGTTGGGATTGGCACATTAGACCTGGGTTCAGTCACAATTATGCTCTCAACATTTCCTCTAATCTGAAAATGCTGCCACACAACTTGTAATTTAACAGTGACTAGGGATTTGCATGACCGGTTCCAGTACTGTAGTTATCTTTTTTTTTTTTAGCTGGCATAAATTTAAGTAAATGATTAATTTCAGGGTTGTCCCTGAAATATGGTTACTTTTGTAACTGATTGATTATGTATTGTTGAACCCAGATCAGAGGATCGAATAATGCTGGATCAGAGAAGTGCTGCTGATGACATAGAGACTCTGAGACTTCACTATGAGCCAAGGTGTAGGTTGAGTTTTGGGAAAAGTTGAATTTGGAATTTTCCAGAAAACCTTTGTAAGAGGTTGCCTGTCTACTGGCACTCAGCAATGAGGCAGTCAATCCGATCAAAGGTGAAGTCTGGGATGGTGAGCCTGTGTGAGTGAGTTAATGCTGGAACATCCCCTACTCAAGAGTCATAGACCAAATACTTTGAGCTTTTTAGGCTTCTAACATTCAGACTGATGCCTTACTGCTCTATTTCTACCGCTCCTCTGATACATAACACTGTATGTATCCTGGTCATTGTGGTCAAACACTACACAGGATGGAGAGCTGGGGGGTACTACAACGCTGGCTTTTTGATTAAGCCAGACTTCGGCACTTAGTAAAAGCAGGAACCTCTTCAAATCTGGAACACGGACTAAAGTGAAAGGAGCAGCTCCAGGTTTTACTTAAGCTTAGAGTCAGGCTTAGTCACAAAGCCAGCTTCGTGGTGTACCCCCCTGATCTGAAACTGCCTGACTCATGAGGCTTAGACCAATATTTGACCAGGGAAAGAGCCAAGGAAGAGTGGGAAAATTCTTCATGCTGAATGAAAGCGGTTTCCCCATCTGCTCAGACCCCACCACCCCTCCCATCCAGTCCACTTCTGTATTACCACTCTGTTCAAATGTAAATAAGACCCCGTCATGTTTATGAACCAGCTGTCTGTACGGACCATGTTTGAAACGAGATTCAAAATTAAAGCCACTTTCTCGTGACTTACTACTGGAATGTGTTGCATATTTTTCAGAAAAAAAAATGCAAAAATGATTAAAAAAAAAAAAATGAAATGTTCTTCAAAAATAAGTGTAGTTATGTAGTAAGTAAGCACCAAGATGGCTGACTATTCCTGAGTGTAAATAAACGTTAACTTTAAAAAAAATAATAAAAACACAAACGTAAAGTAGGATCTTGTGAACTGTTCTTTTTTTTTTTTCGTCACTCTGTGCTTCAAATTAAAAGGCAAAAAAATAATATAAACGTTTCTATCCATCTTTCCTTTTTTATGTGTTTGTGAGTTCTCTTTTGTGCCTGTGCTGCTGGAATGCTCTCCTATAAATCAATATATCTGTGTCTGCTCATGAATTACACTTCCGTATTCTGCTGTAATATCTTTCTTATAAAATAGATCAGTGCTCCTGTGTTACACTATTATTTTATATGCTAATATTTATATTGCTGTTATATTTTCTCTTGTACACTGACATTTCAAATAAAAAGCTCTTCTTAAATCATGATTATTCTCATCAATTGTTTTCTTGTTCAAAGTTGAATATTCATGTGCGAGTTAAGATGATTAATTGTGCTCTTTGATTTAAAGCTCAGCATTTGGCATGCTCTGACAAGGCGCATACCTTTCTGGCCGCTAAACCCTGTTCCTAAAGCGCTGTCATCCTGTTGCTTTAGATTTCTACACTAATTTGCCTTACATTATTCCACTTATCTTTTGAATGAGGTTTTCTTTGTTATAGTTAAAGTGAAAACCGGTTGGACAATAAATTAGGGGTCTGCAGACTTTGGGCAGCCATGGTTTCTCCAGTGACTTGACACAAGCTCCACAGATAATGTTTTAGCTGATAACAATGGATTTTTCTGGAAGCATGCATACGGCAGAGCCATGAAATGAATGTTAAATATGGTCACAAGAGAGGTTGGTAAAGTGGAGCTTTAAGGATCTGATGGGTCTGGGGGGGGTGCAAAGTACATATTGATGGGACAAGAAAACAATGTAAAATGCTCATTTAGGTTTGTAACCAATGAGGCCATTTTAAATGGGGTGCTTCTGGCATTTGGTTCCTAATGTGTCAATAGTAAAAAAAACCATCATGATTCACCATAATGTCACACCACACATCCTGGCCGGTGCAATAGAGCTGTTAGCTGTTGCACAGTCTAATCAGGCCATTGAATTTGGAAACGATTAATGAATGTGTATTTTCAAGCTTCTCATTAGCTAATGACCTCCAATGGAAACTCACTCTTGCACATTACATCATTCCTGAACCTTTCGAAGTAACAGTGACTGGGTGTGGACCACCCAATCAGCATTGAGGGCTGGGCGGGTCACAACTTCAGTGATGATGAGAAACAGTTAAGACTGAATGAAGGCCTTCATTGTGTACAGCTTTGTCTCACGTGTACACATCAGAATCCATAACACACCACATGATTCACTCCAATTTGAATAAGATATTGTGCTCAATATATTTCTTGGCAAATTAAAATATATGACAAGGGGGGATAAAATTGAATTTGGGAGATGAGGGGTTACCAAAATATGGTACGTCAAAAAACAGAGGTGGTGTTGAAAGTTAATTGACAGAACTTTGGGAGAAGCAAATACTTAATATATTGAGACTAAAATGTGCTTATCGCCATCCCATGTTTATGAGCTCATGGTTTGCAACGTGTTTGCATTCTAAAATTAGAGAATAATATTACTCACTGGTCCCAAAAGCTACCTCATCTGTAGGGCTAATTTCCTCTGCTCTGGTAATCTCCTTACAGCTGATGAATCAGCTTTTTCATATTGTCTGCCTCAATTGCTCACAAACAGGCCAGAGGAGTCATTTACCTAAACCATATGAATCTGTTAGTTGGGAATCTCAACATTATTTTGTCAATTTGTTCCAGCTTAAGAATTGTACAATTATCCCCAAGCCATGAATTCTGGTAATGAAAATTATCCATTCATTCTTTATCCACTGTTTAACTCCATGGCATAATGAAATTCACATTGAAACTGTTGCAAACAAATGTCCTCTCAGAAGTCAATATTTTTGGTCGAGCTGACCAACTGAGATCTATACAAATTGATCGAAGACTTACACCCTGAAAAGCTGCAGTGAGCACAGTAACTACCTTGACTGCACCAATCAAAAGACTTTTCCCACAATTGTAAAACACTATGATTGGTGCATATCAGTAAGCCTGATGTTTGCTCCATCCGAAGTACATAGATGCATCCACAGTCTCCCGGAGAAACATGAAAGTGCAGTGCAGTCTTTGCACGCTGCTCTCCAATAAGCTTTGCAAGAGGGCTGGCAACAACTGCTGGGGTCCGTCATGGCCTTTATTTGTGGAACAAAAGAGGCTGAGATCCCAGAGTTCCTGAGAGAGGAGGGGGAAACTGGAGCCAAGTTCATTCTGCACTGAGGCAACGTAGGAGGGCAGTGCAGAACACACACACACCTCTCTCTCTATCCATCTCTTTCTCTCTCTCTCTTTCTCACACACACACAGGTTATGTGGACAATCTGAACTGAGTTGGAAGAGAAATCCACAGCAGTAAAGTAAATGCCCCTCAGAGTGAGGAGTTGCCAGCACCCTGGCTTCTTTTGACTCCCTCTCACCTCCTCTTTCAGTTCCCATTTCAAAACAACTCCCCTGTCCAAGTGCTTTTGCCTGGAGTACCTGGACCCTGTCCAAAAACAGTCTCCATGTCCAGAAGTGTACCCTGTTTTACACTAAACAAAAATAATCAAAATTCCTTGCTTAGGCCAATGAAGGCTCTAAAAGTATATTAACCCTATCCCACACTAAATCATAATGGCTATAATTGAAATCCCTTCTACTCTGGACTTCATCTCCCAGCAGCACATCTGCATAACATATCACAATACTAATACGCAATACTTTTACAGCCCCGCAAATGAATGCGTGGATAAGAGGTGGATGGTCAATTGAGTTGCTTTTATTGCAGATGGGTCATTGCATCTTCCTGACAGAGGGAAAAGGTCACAGCCCAGCTCCTGTCAGACCTACATTTCATTTTCAGCCGACATTTTGTGAAGGACAAAAACCTCCTGCAATAAGACTGAACTTGCAATTAGAGGCAATGTACCTCCCTCCGCCCAGATACAGTAACTGATGCAAAATGTAATGATGACAGTCCAACGTCGCACCCCTTCAGTCTAACTCAAACTTAATATACTGACAATAGATACTGCCCATTCACCATTTAAAGATTCAAGCATTATTTTTCAGTGTGCCAGAAGAGTGAGCAAAAACCTCCATTTTCAAGCTCAGGTCCGCAGCTCTGCTGAACGTGCCCCTCCTGCCACGGACACAAAATGGCTGCCGACTCACTCTGCAGAGGGTGGCTGTGCAGCTGCGGTTGCCAAGGTGATCAGCGTACTCCGGCTTTTTGACTGGCGTGGGGTCAGCGTTCTCCACCATCTAACAACAAAACATGAAAAATTACCAACAATGTTTAATTTTCGTTTAACGTCCATTTCTCCATTTAAAAATCAAATGATATCCCCCATGACTGAGAGAAAATAAATGTAAGAAATACGCAAGTCCCTGAATCTGGTCAGGATAGAGTAATGAGAGAGAGGATGTACACAGATAAAATGAGAGTAAATCAAGGATGTCGATGCTAATCCTTTGAAATGTTTCCGCTGCTACAGTTAATGTTCTGTTAGCATAATTATTCTTCAAGTGAATACATTCAGCCACATTCACAGTATGTATAATTGAAAAAAATATCTTCAAGTCTGTTAAGCTCAAGGTCATAAAAGAATTTTAAATTGAGACAGTACACAGAGCAGCAACGGAGTCATAATTTTCAGACAGAGATATGTTCCATGCTGGGCTGTGGCACAAAACAGATCTCGACCCTCACTTGGAAAAACACGTTACATTTGAGCACAGTCCATTTCCTCTGCAAACGCTGACAGAGTCAATTCCTTTAGCTTGTTTACACACTTTAAGACCACCTCTTTTTCCTTTCCTCGAATCAAATCAGAGCAGGAAAAAAAACAAAAAAAAAAAAAAAAACAGAAATGTCAAATGGTGCCAGTTCTGCCACAAAAGTCGTCACGAATAGAAGTTAGTAAAAATAAGTTTCACATTTATATTGGTTGGCTTTTTTTCCTATGCAGCCTTGATCAGATTATGCAATAGCTTGTCAAGTAATGTTCATATTAGAGGCAGAAACCCAAGGTAGTTTCAAGACCAGGCTTGGTACAATGGTAGACGCCATCCACAGAAGTATCCACTGCCTCAGAGGTAAACAAATGGAGAGTTTAGTTGATCGGAATGGCCTGTTGTCATTGTTATGTTACGTCACATTGCATGACATTACATACATTGTACAATATTAAAACAACGTCATTGGAAATATTTCGAAGGCACGTTGCCATGAAATCTCATGGACACATTCTCTCTCTCAGCCAGAAAGAGAGCTGAGTTCTCAGTGAATAGACTTACTGCCTGTTGTATGTATGTGAGAGTTAGCAGGACACTGCCCTGGGGGCTCTGACTGCCCCAACCAATCAGCTTCCCTTGATGAGGCGGGAACAAGACTTTGGCCTCTGTGCGAGAGACACATGTGAACCAGGCCTTGATGAACTCAAGACACAGGATACTGGAAGGGCTTTGTTTAGCTACCCGTCTCAGACATTCCAAATGAAGGCCACAGCACGTGGCGCAGTGCATTGTGGGAAGGTCTGCCAGCAGCAACTGACCAAAAAAGCCTCAGTTTAGCTTGCTTGGCCACCTCAATAGCAAGGCAGTGCAGAGCAAAGAAAGATGACAACGCTTGGGAAAAAAAATAAAGGAGAAAGGAATAGTTGGAGGGATGAATAATAGATAAAAATATCCACAGACAAACAGCGAGGAAGAAATATTCAACCCTCTGGCCAAACACATGCACACAGAATTATCATTCTACAATAAAATAATACAAAAAAAAAATCAGGGGACTGTATGCAGAGGTTCCTCTCAGCTTTTTATGATTGGGAGGTACAAAGCAATTCAATGCCTGCACCTCTCTAAGTGTCACGGATGTCACTTCAATTAAAGCGAAGGCAAGCACTCGAGAGTCATGGTCCTTCCACAGGTTGAATGCTCTGCATTTCCGCTGCTCTTAGGTAATCCTGAGTCAGGCACCAGGAGTTTTAACTGTTGATGTGACCATTTGCATGATGACTATTCACTATAGACTCATTTAGAGACGGAGAGCCAGGGGCTCTTACACACAACCAACACTACAGACTCAGTTACAGACAGAGCTGAGGAACTACAGACTTAAATTCTGGCATGCGGGCACATGCAGTTGATAGACAGTGTTATGAATCAGTTGTACAAACTAAAATCACAGACATAGAGCCAAACAACCAGCTACTACAGACTATAAATAATAAATAAAGAGTTACAGACATCATGAAAAAAAAAACATGACACAACAGCACATTAAGAGTCTCAGACAGAGCTGAAGAATGACACAAACATCCAACCGATTTCATGTCGAGAGATGACAGCCGCAAAAGTGAGGGAACGTTTTCTGGGGGAAACATAGCAACCATAACAGTGACATACTGCAGCCGCATCGACGCGGTCTGGAAGAGGTTAAAGTGAGTTATTTTGGAGGAATGTGACTTCCTGTCAGACACGTGGAAATAAAGCCATTTGAATATTAGCTGGCAAGCGTTTCAAACTGGGCAAGCGTTTTGGAAAGACAAGGAAATAAAAACACAGAAGTTGGAGCTAATCTCCGAACAGATGTGTGGAGCTATAAGACTCGGCACTGGAGATATAAGGACAGCCGAGTTAGCCTGCTTACATCTGAAAAGATTTATTAATAAGGAGATGGGTTGAATCTTGGAGATAAATAGTTACTGGTGTTTTTGCTACATGTTGGCGCAGTGCACAGTTCAGCGTTGGATTCTTTCCCTCACAGTGGGTAGAGCTTGTACGCACTTAAGTTAAAGACAGTTTAACGCTCCTCTCACATCTGAAACTAGTAATGTGGATATTTAAGTGGATGAAGTCCAGCCCTGATAAAGTTTTACTACCAACCAGCACATAATACTGGACGCACTGCACAGTAAAACCCACCAGCCCCAAGTTTCTCTCCTCTCTACTATGTTCCACACATGCTGTGGATTGCACACATGTAAACAAAATTAATAAATAAATAAATAAAATAGTAAAAAGATCTGCCTATGTACAATCGCATTTAAGATTCAGTTTTTTTGTTTGTACAATTGAAAAACCCTTGAACAAAGGAAGCTATATTTCATCTATTCTAGCGACAAAAGTCTTTCATGTTGTCTTTTTCAGCATCTTGGCTGATTAAAGGATATCAGAGGATTTATTGTTTTCTGGGTCTGTATTGTCCTTGATTCGCTATTTTTAATCTATCTAACTGCATGCCCTTGTGAGATCTGGAGTATGACTGGGTTATCTCTGAATGCACACCAGTCACTAAAAAGGGCTTTTAAAAGAAAGCATGTGTTGTCCTCAGTTGTCTCTAGCCATCTGTGGCTATGACTCATGAATGCTTCAGGGCAAGGCTCTGCGCTTGGGTCGGGTGAATAATGTGACCTGCTCTCCAGCGATGGCGACACAGAATTTCACTGTTTCCCCCTCCACCAAAACTGTTCAGTCACCATGTGTTCTGCATCTGAGGCCATCGGACTAACCAGTAACCATGGGGACCTTCCTGGTCAACAAAAAGCCAACACACAAATTTCAGAAACCAAAAACAAGTCAATAAACAATATGATCATAAGAATATTGTATCGCTTATTTTATTTTATTTTTTTTTACAGACAGTGAGGTCAGACAGATTGAATCTTTCGTAGTTTTACTAATGAGGTGATAAAATTTCAATCATCAGCAAAATGTATTAAAAAACACTCAAATATTTGAAAAAGGAAGATTACCAGGCAAAAACATTTAAGACCAACCATTTGTAGTAAACACACACACATACCTGAACTTCCTTCCTTGTGAGGACATTGCATTGACTTCCATTCATTATTTGTAGGTCTCTACAGCCTTTACCTACACCAACCATAACCAACTCATGCTTAATCCAAAGTGTTACCCTAATCCTAACCTGTCCCTAATCCTAACCTTACCCCTAACCTTAACTCACAAGACTTAATTTACCGTTTTGGTTGCCAGGATAGGCGTAAATGTCCTCACTTCTCAATAATGTCCCCAATCTGTAGGAGGAAAAAAATTCTGGTCCTCGCTTTGTTGCAAGTATAAGAACACAAACACACACGTACACACCCATATACTGACATCTTTGTGAGGACATTACTTTGACTTCCATTCATTCTTCCCATAGCTCTACAGCCTTTCCCTAATCTTAACAATAAGCAATGTATGCCTAACCCAAACCCTTACCCGAACCTTAACCTATCCCTAATTCTAACCTTTTCCCTAACCTTAAATAAGAAGCCACAATTTGCCTTTGTAGAAGTGAGGACCGGCCAAAATGCCCTCACTTCCCAAAAAATACTTCACGTTGTTGGTTAAAAACCTCATGCCGGTCCCTCAGAACGTAACAAGTACAAGAACTCACACACACACACACAGCTGCGCTGGCTTCGTAAAAATGGTCAATGCTGCAGTAAGTATTCAGTAGGCTGCTGAAGAAATATCACCTCCTGAACAAAAGATTATTTTCCATAACATCCATATCTTACCCACCAACAAAAGATTTTTCAACAATCATCCAACCATCTACAGCTTAGCACCACAAAAAGGGAATCAAGCAAGCTGTGAAGGAGGAAAGGAAATAAAGGTCCCCTGTACTAACTCACTAAGCACAATGACATCCAGCACATTTCATCCCACTCGGTACGTACAGTTACATCGCATTGCCTGGTTTCAGGCAAGATGGGTATGACTGTGAGTGAGAGAGCCTGGATGAATCAAATTTGATGGTGGTGGTAGGAGGAGGGTGTCTGAATTGGGGGGGAGGGGGGAAAATCTGTCCTCTTCATTGCGAGATAAACTCAGAACAGACTCACAAATCAGCACTCCCCGAGCCAAATCCATTCCTACTGCAGTCTCCGTTGCCGTGGCAACGCAGAGCGAGTGAAGCGACTGCGAGCCAGATCTCTGTGCTGGATCACTTATGCAGACTCAATGCCCCAGAAAAATGTCTGCAATAGACTCAGAGAAACGAGCATTAGCTAAAAATGTACTACAGGTTCACAGAGAGACACACAACATCCAAGGCTACATGCATCTTCAACACAGGGTATACAGAAAAGAATAAAATATGAACTTTGGTGTTTAAAAGATGTTGGGATTCCCTTTGATAATATAATCTGGAACAATCTGGAACAATACAGTCTTAAGCCAAGCCCCTGTGCTAGAGATAAAATGGAATAGCATACACTATCTAACATATTCCCAGCGTCAGAAACGGTAGCTATCACCATTGTAAATAGCATATAAACTGCATTATAAGAGTATTTTTTCAAAGAATTTTTCCTTTATTTGACAGTTATACAGTGTAGAGAGACAGGAAAGTTGGGGAGAAGAATGGGGGAAGACATGCAGCAAATGACCTAAGCCGGAGTCTAGCCTGGGTCGCCGCGGGAAGGACACAGCCCCCACGGCATACACGCCCAGATCAATGAGCCACCGAGGCGCCCGCTTATAAGGGTATTTTTGACATATACATACCACATCCGGACAAATACTCTTAACAGCACACACACAAGGGAGTGGATGATGTGAATTTTCACAGCATTGAATATCATAATTCACAGTAAACGTATTTTCGCAATTTTTGTTGCATTTAAGCTGGAACTTTGAGGATATGGGCTCATACTGACCTGTAATCAGCGCAAATAAGCGACATGTTAAGAGTGTATGGGAGGAATGGCAATAATGTAACTACTAAATGCCTCAATAGCAGATGGATATGTGGGCATCGGTGTAGTTAAGGGCAACAGTGCAGCTGTTGGACAATATTTTTAGACATATGACTCACACCCCATAATAAAATTCATTCCATTGACACAGTTGCTTGTATAGGAGCCAGTTTGTCATCCAGTTGCTGGTCGGACCAAATTACTATTCTGTCCCTGTCCCTTAGGATCAGAAGTTTTAGAATGAATACATTTACCAGTGTTCTCTCGGTTCCGGTTGAGTCATTGCGAGTTACATAACGGAGTCATTGCCATACAACTTTACTTAAAAAAAAAAAAACAAAAAAAAAACAAAAGAAAACTCTGTGATCCACATTCAATTTCCACCATTTGAAAATATTATACTTAAAAAATATATAATGACTACGCTATAGTCTCAGACCAGCACTGACCTGAGATCAGTAGGATCCTGAGCGCAGAAGTTTTCCTGGGCTTATCTTGTCCAATTTCAGATCCCCGAAGTGCTTTCCTCCCAGCAATAAAGGAACTGAAATCACAGCCTGGTGGACCACATTCACACACACTAAAACAAACACTAACTCAGTCTGAGACGGGTGACACACACTGCACCACACAGTCACAGTACATCATAATAGAAGACATGAGGTTAAGACCCAAATGAAGAATACGTTTTTTCTTGGAATGCTACTATGAAAATGTTAAATTATGGGGCGGCCTGGTGGCTCATCGGTCTAAGCGCACGTACCATAAAGGCTGTGTCCTTCCTGCAGCGACCTGGGTTCGACTTCAGCTCTGGTCATTTGCTGCATGTCTGTCCCCATTCTTCTCCCCAACTTTCCTGTCACTCTACACTACTATCAAATAAAGGAAAAATTCCCAAAAAAATGTTAAATTATAAGGGCTTTCAGTTACCAGTGATGACAGTTCTATCAGAAGTAAAATGTTCAGATCTAATTATAAATTTTGACCTCATGGCTTAAAAGGTTCATGACACAGGGGAAAGCTCTGTTCTTGCTGGGACTGAAATCACTTAAGCCGCAGGGAAACCCAGCTGTTAGTCGCTTGACTGGTTAGAGCTCTTGTTAGGGGATTCTAACCTGCATCTGGTGAGATGAAGTTGAGAAGAACTTTACAGTTGGACCCTTGAGCAAGACCCTTTACACCCCAAAACGGCTCCAGGGGCTTAAAGCGTGTATTCGCGTCTTTGCATTGACTTTGAAAGTAATCTGTCGTGCTAAAAATTCGTTTCGCATCCAGTGTGATACCGGCTTAAGAATTTGTACTGAGGTGTACTGTCCCTGCCAAATAAGGCTAGAAAAAACAGGTCATTTATTTTTAAACCATCTGAGAGAGATTCAGTATCGCCAAGAAGAGGTTATAGGTTGCGTTCATGAAAGAAGTGCCTCAAGTTCAGAATTAATCAACATCCAAAATATCTCTGTGAAGTACTTTGCATAAATATTCATAAATATGGATATGTATGTACCTCCTGGCACTGCAATGTCTTTCCTCAGCAAAGTAAAATTGGACAGAAATCAAAATACAATACTATCCACAGGAGACCAGTGGAAATTGTATTGTTCCAAATGAAATGGCATGTTGTACAGACTGAAAAGCATCGCTCTCATGCATGACAAAGATGGACAGACACCCTTCTACTCTGGTGTCTTTATGGCATCAGCCATTTTAAGGGAGAATATAAGGTACCAGTGCGTTTTTTCAGAGAATAAGCAGCAGAATGAAAGCCTGAATGAAGCAGATCGCAGCTCTCAAGGAGTCGAGCGACTCTCTCCCCTTCCCATCCCCCCCGCTCCAGTTCAGCTGAGCTGCTCTACTGCAGAGCGGGGGCTGACCGTGGGGAGGGGGGGGGGAGCGCACTCAGTAGCGTTTCATTCTGCTCAGTTATTCACGGCGAACAGCCGCTGCACGGAATGAGAAACATGGTTAATCGAGCGCGCCCCAGCTCCCCGATTTCCCGTATCCATGGCAACCCGGCTCTCTCAAACCCCCCCCCCCAAACCGGTACTTTTGACTCTTCGTCATCAGCGAGATGTTTTCAGGTCGCTTTGTTTCGTTTGACAGGTCGGGGTAAGGGGGTTGGAGTTATGCATGCATACTTACAGGTGTGCAGTAGTGACAAGGCTCTCTATTACTTGACACACTAACCTCGACAGTGCACATCACACACTGCCAGTACCAATACAGTGCCAGTCTCTCAGTCTGCATTAGCACTGCACTCCATCCCCCCTCCCAAAAAAGACGCGCAGAGAACACAGACTGTAGCAGCGGAGACATGGGGAGTCGACTCTCAGTCACGCTTTTACATGCTTGATGGGGGCCATTTCAAGGTGAGAAGGGTCTGGGGAGCAGTTTTCCAAATGCTTTATTGTCTCCACAAAACTAATCCCGCAATGGCGAATCATTCTGGCATTCTTCTCCCACACAAAATGCAGGCTTCTGGGACATGAGACCATAAGCTGCTTACTGTAGTGAGACAGCCGCACATACCCTTCCATGTCTTCTCTTTGTTCTTTCTCTCTCTCTCCCTTTTTCCTCTCATCTTTGTCACTTCCCTTTGTTCTGCCAGAGCAGTGCTGTGTTTTCTTGACGTGCAGAGCGTGTGGGCGATTGAGGTATAAATCTGTCACCGGCTCAGTCGCTCTGAGTATTGATCATCTGCTAACAGGAGAGGAAAAATGTCACCCGCTCTCTCTCTCGGACTCAAACACTCATACATGTGCAATTACACACATGCACTCTCATTAATTCAGACAATAAAGCATCAGTCCCAGAGGAAGGAATGCCAGCACCTCAATTAGTGCGTCGTCCCCAATAAACACCTGTGACTAGTGAAAGTACGATGCTGAGACTCGAATGTTGCTTTGTGTGCTGGAAAGCAAAAATGCTTTGTAGTCGAAAAACAAAATTAGATGCATGAAATATGGCTTTGATTAAAGAGCACAGCGGGATGCCCAGCTATACTCAAATGTCTACCCATGATCCTTTGCAATCACAGGAATAAAAACCAGAGGTGGCTGGCAGAGGTTTGGGGCAGACAGTTTTCTACTCGCCAGTTACACCGTTTGTGAGAAACCGTAAGCGTGTCTGCAATCCGAATGGCTGTCTGAGTAGATCGACCAGTCAATGCTTGATTGGTTGATGTTATGGCTTTGTACGGAGCTGTGATTTTTGTAAAGCTGTCTGCATTATCTGCTTGTGTTATAGGGGTTTTCTGAAAATGACAGCTGTGACAATGCCTGTTCAGACTGGCCTGTTACAGTAGGGAACCTTTGCCTGAAACCTGCCCGGTGTGACTTTACCCTGTATTACGGTGCACCACATGTGATTCAGCTCTGTGAATATTTCTTCAGCTATATTGCTTGTGTTACTGTGTCTTTAACAGAGCATCTGTGCCGGGGAGATGGGGCAAACAGGGAAATGTAGAAAAAGAACAAAGAGATGAAAAAGAAAGGAGGGAGGGAGGGAGGGAAGAGAAAATATGAGAGATGAGAGCGGTACAGAAGAGAGGAGAGGAGAGGAGAAGGGAGGGGGGGAAGACAGGAGAGATTTGTGAGCAGGGGGGGTTGATGTTCATCAGTGGAGAACATGGGTAACCATGGCAACTGCCTCAAAGTGCTGACGTCACGGCTCACAGCGAACCATTTTCTGGGTGAGGGGAGATGGAGGAGCTCTTCGGAGACAAAATCGGAATTTTATTCACTGAGACATCTGTGCCTCCTTTTCCATAATTAAAAGCACATCCTTCTATCACTGGCTGCAATAAACAAAACGATGAAAGACCCCAGTTAGTTTATTTCTCTATTAGGCTGCTCAGATTTGCCGACCTTAACCATTTAAGCTCAGTCCACCTATGAAATCCCAATTCCTTTTTCAGACAGAAAAAAAAAAAAAAACATAAGATGTCAAAACCTCTGCCTGGACTAAACTGTATTAACACTGAAATAATGTCATTAATGGGTATGTGTTCTGTAGTGGGTACTGGAGGGTATTTTGATACAGTGTTCTCAGTCGAGGTTTGGCTGGTGTGTGGTCAGTGATGTTTGAAGAGGATCACTGTAAATCACATGGTCGAGGGTCTCTGCATCGCTCTCTCCTGCCCTTCGCCATCTGCAGTGTCTGCTCCCGCGTGCAGTCGGTTTCTGTGACAGAGGAAGGAAATGAGCGGAGTATGGAATGACCCACATTTCCACAGACCTGCACGAGGGAGGGGTCAGAGGTAAAAACAGAGGCGGTCGATGTGAACGCTCTAAATATGACCTTCGGATTTCCACATTTCCTCTGGAACGAATTCCTGCACTCCAACGCCTAAAACACGTAGCGTTAACAGAGGGAGATCTACACTATGTTGGGCTTTCAGGTATCGAACACATTGTAAACTTTGTCATAATAATCATGCGCAGGTAGGTGTTACTGGCGTTTGTTTGTGGAGTGTGTAGCCCTGGTTCTTCAGCGCAGAACGTACAGTAAAGAGCTCAGGGCAATCCAACAGTGCAACCTCATTAGCTTCTCCTAACCAGTACTATCATCATCATCGTAATCATAATCAAGTGTCATTAATTCTTTCACCTTCCTCAGTTACTCTGTCCTAGACATCACAATCCTCAGCATCAGAGCCAGGCAGTATCAGCAGACTTTCCGCAAGCAATCCAGGGACAAAATCCAAGGAAACACAGGGTCACAGAGGGGTCAATGTTTCTGCCTGGGGAGGGTCCTCATCTATGCCAGTCCTGACCCAGAAAATGGACCAGTGTGACTATCAGTCAACTGTATGCTGGCCGGCAGTAGTTCATATATACAAGAGGACATGAATGAACCACATCTATAGCGATACTACAAATGATGATGTGATGATACAGCAATAATATTGATTAATGTACATATAAGCATCATCATCATGATTAAAATTATTATTATTAAAGATATCTGTATTATTCTGGTTACTCTGTCTAATCTGCTACCTCAAAGACAGTCACATTAAACAGTAAATACACTACAACTCAGAAGTTTGGAGTGACCTGTCATTTGAGTGGTTCTAGCCATTTTATTCAATAAAAGTGTTTGCATAAAAGAAACTACCCAAATTACAGATTTTATCCACTTCATCAGATAAAATTCTAATGGATAAACAGCAATCTGTTCTGGTTATTTCTCATCAAAGTATCAACCAAGAGATTTGATCACCGCCTTGCAAATTTTTGGCATTCAGGATATTAATTTTACAAAGGCAGCATTCTCATTGAATTTTCATGAGAAAAGCAATATTTCCCATTGGGATGTCTTTGAAGACTGTCACGGATGTGTTATTATCCACATGGTCTGTACTCATAGGCAGCTGTACAGGGTATAAACCCGGCGAATGAGCTGGCCATTCAATTTCTTGATTCGTCAGCTCAGAAAAGTTTTACAGAATTTGGACCTATGTATATTTGGTTTGTTGCCCTGTTGTAACACAAAGCTTCTTTCATTCGATCTATGCTGGTGACTCCAAACTTTTGTGTTGCTGCCTTTGAACTATAACACATTAAGATGGCCATTGTTTTTAATACAGGCTTCAATATGCCCTTAGACGTTCCTTTGTGAGTCCCAGTTAGATGGAAACGACGCCACCAAAACGCAGGGAAGACAGGATGATTCAGAGAATACATACAGTAGTTCGCGATGTCACACAGCCAACACTAATCAGATCACAGTTTGAATATTCTCACACTTACGCAGCAATGCAAAAAGCTTCATGAAAGAAAGGGAGGGAAAAAAAAAAAACTGCTTACCAACCCCGTTTGATTAGCACTTCCACAAACACCTCTCTTCACACCCACCTCTACCCTACGGAAGCACAGTCAGTCAAGTCTGCAAGGACGACCTTGGAAAGGAAAAGCATTTTTTACCTCTCTAAATGGCACATTGTTCAAGCTCATCTCTATCCATCGAGCAGAGCCTGGACTGTCCCGGCCTGCCAGAGCTCAGGTCACGGGCACTGGTGATGGAGGCCATGTCCGAGCGCAGGAGAGTAATGAAGACGCCACTGATAATGACAGCGTGGTAATCAGCTGACCACACCGTGTCCACCATTAATTAGCCTGATGCTTGTTTTACATGAAACTGTGTAATGCATTTAGTAAGGCCAGTTATGGAAACACGGTGATGGGGAGCACAGACACCATTGAAGTACAATGATGGCAGAAAGATATGAGCTTACAAACTCAACTTCTGGGGTTTGATATTGCAGAAAAAACAGAAATGTACAATGCGATATGATGCAAGGTCTGCAAAGCATATCATACAAAATGCAACCCCACAACCATCGCTCTCTCTCTCCCTCACACACACACACAGTAAAAAGAGTGAATACCAAATTACCTTCAGGTTGTCTTCTTGTGAAAATAGCTGACCATCCAATGGCACGAGTGGTGTGTTTTCTAATGACAAATTATTCACTCTTAATATCACTGTGATAAACCACCAGAGTTAGAGGAGTGGCTTGCTTTATGGGCTTTTCAATTTATAAATCTCACTCACTGGAGCTATCAGTATCGGTCAGAAATGTCATGTAATGTCATGTCATAACATAACACAACATAACATGGCGAGAACAGGCCATTCAGCCCAACTAAGCTCACCAGTTTCCTTATACAAAATTGTGAATATATCCCTTCAGATACTAAATGACAGAGTGGTATCTAGCTTTAAGTCCAGCCTGCTCTTGACAACCCCCAAGGTCTCTGCCTCAACAATATGGTCAGGCAAGCTATTCTACATTGAAAATACTCTTTGGGTGAAGAAATATTTTCGAATATCAGTGCTAAATTTACCTTTGGTCAACTTCCATTTGTGACCCCGAGTTCTACTCACAACACTTGGTTGAAGGAATCCTACATAATTCACTTTGTTAATCCCTTCTCACTCAAGCTACATTTGTGGCTGCAAAAACAGGAGAGATCATCAGAGATAAATAAAGGAGGCCAAAAATCTCCCACAGAACATTTTGGTACAATCAGAGGTGTTGCACAAAACTGTGACGGGATAAATTATTCATCAACTTCTTTTCAGCTGAAATAGTCAGTATTCACCTCTTGACATAATTGAATTGGATAAAAAACAGCAATAACAAGGACACATTTATACAGAGCGCAGATTAATTTGAACTCAGATCAGCCCACGAAACAAAGGAGGCTGTGAATGTGTTGCCTTTTCCTGTAATGAGGCACACTGACCCAGAGGCTGATGGGAAATGCTCCCAAGGGATAAAGCTGCTACCTGGAGACCACAGTAACATGCTGCGGCCAATCCGCGCCCTGAGAAAAAAAGGGCACTTCGCTGTGATTGGGCAGTGCTTTGATACTGGAACTCAGCGTGTCTGGGTGTCACTGTGCAGTCTGGATCTGACTGAGCCAATTATGCACAGCCTCTTTTGTTTTCCTGACGGAGGGAGGAGATGCGGCATATCTATCCTCATCTCTTTTCATTTTGTTCATCAGTCCAGTACATCCATCCACTACAGGACAAAATGTTCAAGAACTTGTGAGAGACTGCAAAATTTCTAAAGACTGGAGAAACACAAAATGTTTACCAGGGACAGCAGCGTCGGCTGATATTTTTTCACCTTACAAATCGTGTTTGTGTGTGTGTGTGTGTGTGTGTGATCCTGAAGACATTAACAGAAGCACAAATTAAACCGGGAGTGGTTTTGAGTTCTTTGCTGGGTGTTTATATCACTGTTTGCAGATAGAGTTTGTCACCGCAGTGCTTCACAGCTGTGCAAGGTGCGGTCACAAAACTTTACAGGTGTGCTGTCGATATTAGCATGAAGGCCGAGTTCAAAGCTGGGTGAACGTCGAGCGAGGGGACTGGAACTGGACATTAGGAAGCGTAGCTCATGTGTCAATAGTCATTATTATGATTTTTATTATTATTATAATTATAATAATAATACTGAAATATTTCATTATCAGAGATGGGAAAAGTACACGTTTATTATATTTTTTGTAAATCGAACCACTTGCTAAAGAACTGCAACTTGAAAAAATGCCACACAGAGCAAGGTCAACATACAGTAAATCACAATGGTTGAAAAACTACACTGTCACTTTCATTATTATTTCAAGCACATTATTAAAACTCATTGTACTGCGCCCCATTCCACCCAGGGTGCATTAATTAACATTAGTTAATGCAATAAGAAGCATTAACTATCAGTTAATTAACAGTAAACTAATGGGTCTACTAATCACGTACTAATGGTGCTCATGTTAACCAAGGTATTAATTTAATATTTTATATTATTGAATAGCTTGATAGTTTGAGGTGTTACTCAAAAGATACTTCAGGGATGTTTTCAACTTCTTGATAACGATGTCAAAGAGCATTAATAAATGGTAAGTTAAGGTTATCTAATGCAGCTCTCTGATGCATTAGTTAACTGTTAATTGGTAGTTAATGCTTATTACTGCATTAACTAATATACCCTTATTGTAAAGTGTTATCGAACGAGGCTTCTGCTTTCATAGCATTCACTTCTCGGCAGGCATGGGGCAATTAATTAACTTAATCGCTAACTTAATCAAGTTAAAGTCCTATTAACTGAACTAGTTAACTTTAGAGAAGGGATATTAACTTAATTGATTTTTGCAGATTGTTTTTTTTCTTTCAATTCATTTTCAATTAGGTTTTGATTAACTTCATAATTTTTGCTACAATGTCGACCTGATAATGCAGACTACTTGCGTATCTAAACATCTAACTTCCGCATAGACGAGATTTTGTCCTCATAATTATAATGGTTTGCAATGACAAAGAATCTTAACTTATGTTTTTCTACAAATATATATATATATATATATATATATATATATATATACATATATATATATAAATAAATATATAAAATCAGCTGTGTTATGTTCTTGAATTTTAACAAGGCTCGTACACTGAAAGTCCGACAGTCACTGGATTGCCAATAACCTTTTGTATTAATAGAATGAAAGACACAAGTGTATGTAAATGTACGCTATGAGTTTTTACAGGCCATGTATGAGGTACACACAGATTATGATTACAATATGATACATTGCTGATAATATGACGACTTGTTTTCAAATGTATATATGTGTATTGACAAAACTAGATGCAGTTGAAATAACAACTACAGACTTAAGATAAAGTTTTAAGTCAATAAACATGTTTGAAAATATTGTCAATGGCATGGAAACAACAAAGTAAACTTTTAACTTAACTGGTTAACCTGTCAAAATTAACAAGTTTATTTCCAAATAGACATGAACTTAATTGATGAAATTTTAGTATTAATTTGTTGGATTAACTAGTTAAGTTAATCGCCCCATGCCTGATTCCCGGCATGGCTCTGACTTAAGCCGCTTCAAATAAACCATTTCAAACCATGTTACAAACACATCTGTCAGACACCTGAGCCCTCAACCCCCCACCTCCGCCTGACCCACAGAGTTATTCCGGATAATTCCAGGTCAGGTATATGAAATACATGGCCAACAGACCCGCAAAATCATATTTACCTCCAGGAGTCGCAGACAGAATTCAAATCAAAGATCTCATGATGCGCTCCAGTGAGCCCCGTCCACAGACACAGGTGCATCTCTCTGCCCTTTATTACATTTGACAGAGGACACGGAAATATCCCAGAGCACTCTGCTCAGGTCCCGTCAGAAAAGCATCACTGAAGCGGCCATTCAAGTTACTGTGGATGGAGCAAGTGCCACAAGAACTGCCTATTGAGGTACTGCAGGTGGGGTAATCAAAGTTAGTGCTGACAATGGACTCAATTGAAGAAATATTCTCTCCTTCTTGTCACCACAGAAGAAAAGAAATGTCACAATAGCACCATCTTTACTACCAACAGGTTGATGGAACCCTGAAAAACACTTGAGAAACACTAAAGAATTCTTGAGCAAAGAGACACATAAAAATCTCCTGAGGACATTTTTTTTTTTTGAAGTGATGACCTTGTGAGTTTAACTGCCCATCTGTCAACCCTCTAATGGTCATCACTTCAACCTGATGAAAGAACACAGATATTTATTTGCCCATTATAAGCTTTTGCAATTCCTCCATCCTTTTGTCCTTCTTAACTTACTGTTATTGTAATTTATAATGATTGGAGCTAAAGAATAGATGTAATGAAAGGAAGCAAGTAGTAAATATAAGTGACAAAGAGCCCAATTAATGTCTTATGATGGGACAAGTGCCACTGGAGTTATCACCACTCAAGAGGAGGTAAGAAAAGTATGCCAACTAAGTAAATAAGTATGCACGGCAGAGATGACGATGGAGGAACTGAGCCATGCGTTTGGCAAATGGGAGGCCCTCCTTCAGTTAGCCATTATTTTTAAGCCATGACAAATGTAGCGGCTATGTAGACAAGGACCCAAATATCGATGATGCACGTTTCCCTATCAAATAATGATGCTAGGACCCAGTCTCTGATGGAGGAGCACCTTAAATTGTAAAGTAATTAAAGCATAATTTCTCAAATTTATCTGCTGGTTCCGGTATGGAATGAGAGAGATAAGTATGGATGAAACTTGTCCGCATGGGTGCAACTCCCCAAGTACCTGCTTGTTATGTCTTCAAAACTCCGATCTCTATAGCGTTCACAAGGCAGGCACTAAAACGTGTACATATTCAGCATGAAATCGTGCTTTATACGGCCAATTCCACTGCCATGGCAACCAAAATCGATAGGTGTCATGACCTAACCATAACCTGTCCCCATCGCTGATATCAAAGGAATCGGTCGAAATTAATGGTCTGGAGAGAGTCCACAAGAAAATCTGTGAGCATGTGGCAGCAAAGAAAACGGCCATGAACCCACTGGCCGCCCAACTGCGTCCGGACGTTACAATAAGCAAAAGGAATGGGCCCATTATCCTGCAACCGGAGATGGCACTCATTTTGGATCACAAGGACACAGTAAGCGCTGATAGAGTCGTTCCATGGGGGTGGAGTACGAGGTCCCGGGGGATTGTGGGTACCGAAGGGACCGGAACAGTTTAGTATGTAAAATAAAATGCTGATTTTGAAAGGGGATGGGCACATTGATCTGAGTGCATGTGTTAGTACTGCCACCACTGGTGTTCAAAGGAGCTCCTGGGGGTTGAACGAGGCAACTCAGCTGGGACTAATCCCCTTTCATCTTCCCTCAGGCTCTCCTCAGCTGCCTCCTCTCACTTTCACGCCCTCAACAGCTTCAGCAGCCTCTCCCTCCCCAAAATTTCCACACAGGTAAGCAGAACATTATGGGAGAGACTGGGGTCCGATAAGCCATAAGGGCCAATGAGACACATCACTATTTTTCCAATTTTAAGCAGCTCTGACATCTATTGATTACAATTTTGGAAAATGGCTAATTAGTCCTCATAACTCATCAGACCCAGGTCTTCCCTACAGTGTTATGGTGGACTTCAAACTGAAAAAAAAAAAAAACCCTGGTAAGGATGGAGGATGGGAGACAATTTTCAAAGCTGCAGTCAATGTCCCCAGCTGCCAGTGGCTGGTCAATTTGATATGATGATTTTAAAGATGAAAGCAAGATGTGCCAGTCCTATGAATAGCCACCAGATTTCAACAACCTCTTGTAAACCCCTCCACACCACAGCCAAACTCAAACCAACTCACTCTGCACAACCATCGCAACCCGGCCCTTTGTCTCCTGAACCCATTTGTTAGTCCATCTGTTTATGGCACAGAGTACCCAGCTGAAGAAAACAAGGCACGACCCAAGAGCCTGTGGCATATTGGAAGCCAGTAAGAAAGAGCCAAGCTTCTCGTGGAAAGTGTCCAATGGCAGTGTAGCATATGGGCTGGTACAAAGAGGTTCTCCTCATTCAAATTTTCCCCCCCCCTCAACAGTCGGACTGATTAGTAGCAGATGTTTTCAGCTGGATGGGGAATGTTGGTTCCAGACTCCCTCTCTCCCCCTTCCTCCCTCACACACAAGCAGGAGCAGCGATGGCAATAAACCATAGAAAATGCGCAGGGCTCGTCACCTGGAATGAACGAGGGATGATTTTCAAGAGAAAATATTCCCGCCAACTATAGACACTGCACTTCCTCAAAGCAAGTTAATGCCTCAAATGATCAAAGCTTTTCCCCCAGGGAGCAAGGAAGACTCACCAGAATCACAGTCAAGCAACTGAGGAGAAGGCCCACTGCATGTGGATGATGTGACTTTAGACAGTGCCGATGTTTCTGCATATGCGAGTGAAGAATTCTGTGAACAAGTCAAATTAACTTCTGTGCGTCTGCAATCAGGTGGTAAGTGAGGCAATGATATGATTTGCCCCGTTAAGGGCATGAAAGCACATCCAACCAGTCCTAAAAGTGGAGACAAGTGATAATCAGGCACCACTGTCAAAATGTCCTGTACTGATAAGTACAACAAAAAGTTCTTTACTGATTAACACAAAGAAGAATAATAGATCTAAACTGGTTTTCAGGTGAGACTCATTATGACGGTAGTGCTGAAATCAGGTTTGGTAAAATGAGCCCTTGTTCCCCTTGACTGGTGGCTCTCACTCCAGAAATTAAGTGAAGCTTTAACAAAACTTCTCAGTCTTCTGTATAAGGTGACAGGAATATGAGCGGGCAGGATTACGATGCAAGAGGAGAGCAGTGGTCAAGAATAAATGAAGAGTTTGGTTCCAAAAATACAAAAACTGAGAAAATACCATTGAGCAATAGTTCTGCGCTTCTTACACATGGTGCGAAAACCCGTCATTAGAAATGCATACTATATGGTGTATTTTTTCATGGTCAAAGTTTGTATTTTTCTATAAAATGCAACAGGCGCCAACACAGAAAAAGCTGATTTACTCAAAATGACTGAAATGGATATACTGCATTTTGGAACCAAACTCTTCAAATATGCCAACTGCCTGTAAACAAGTATTATTTCCAGAAGCAAACAACTAGTTCTTAGCTTTTCACTTCCTCTTTAAACAGAAGAATAGGTGGCTCAGAGCAGAGTTAATTTTGTTCCTCTCCAGCAGTTTCAGTCAAAGGCAGTTTAGAAAAGGGATTACATTGCAGCTCCAGGTGCAGTTTTTTGCTGTGGCCTTAGCTAACAGAATAATGTTTATCAGGCCCTTGGGCAGACCTGCCCGCAGGGCAAAATGGCAAATGCTGACCCTGATGTTCCATATTTCTGTTCATGTAAACCTGTACAGAGCTATAAAACGAGACAGAGCAACACTACACAACAGCAGAACAGAGAATTTCGATAGAAAAGCAAAAAACTTGCGAAACTATACTGCATCAATAGACTTCGTTCACTTCAGACTATTTTCCTCCTGGCAGTGAACAACAAGGCAGAACACAAAAAACCCAGACCCTCTAAGGTTCAACAGACACATTAGCCAACATGTCTAACTGAGCTTCAGGGCGAATAACGTATGGGGATAAGAGAGGGCAAAGTGACATTGTTGGGAGACAGCGCGCGCACCGTTTATTGCATCCAGATGAACAGTTGAAACGCAGCCACGTTCATCTCAAAGAGCGTATTTGCATTTCAGTTGAAGCCCTTTATCAGAGCTCGGCACTCATTTACAAATAATCACCATAAAAACAACAGCTGTCCGACTCTCCTCAACTTTCGCCCCTCAGGGCTGCGGTGACATCACAGCTGTTAGAGAGCTGTAAACTTCACTGAAAGCACCTTTGAGCGCCAGTCGCCATTTTTTCCCGACTAGAGAAAGCCTCCGATTCTCAGCTGGTACAACTCAAAGCCAAAGTACTAAACGAGGAAAGAAATGCATCACTCAATGGTAAAAAGTTGACATTTAACAAATGGTATTTTTCAGACATTGCAAAATGAAAATGTTATGATGCAAGCTACTGAAATAGCAATCCATTGAATATTTCAAATATTGACATCACACTGCTGACACAATTCTATCAAAAGCACCCCTACCTTGCCTCACTACCCGAAGCAAGCAGGTAAACAGCTGCACCAACATCCAAGACTGTTGCAAAGAGAACTGGGAACAAATTACGACTGCAATATGCAGGACAAATTCTGCTCCGTTCCGCCACAATAATTCAAAATGTTGCCTTTGCCCTAGGGGGTCACAATACTTAAACCAGAAAGGGTGACAGCGACCACAGGCTTGAGTGTTTTGCTGTCAGACAACAGCCAATTCAGACTTTGAGAAAGAGTCTGTATGAATACTGTGGTCATATATAGCAAATAACACACAAGCTGGAACACAGAATCTGCAGACACTTCTGACCAGCAGCATTGGATCTGACACCCACATTTAGCCTTGCCACACTTCTGCCGGAAGTGTGTATGTGAATCTTCCCCAATATTCCATTCTGTCCCTTCCTTTTCTGGGCTCTGTGCCCAGGTGTTTCCTGTACGAATCACACCAAGGACCATCACCAGGCCTGAGGAAGTGTTTTCTTCCATTGCCTTCAACCATTACAGCGAGCCTCCACTCGAGGGGGGGTGTCAACCATCAGCACTGCACAGCCCAGGCTCCGAACGTGATGATGGGAGATGTAGTTCTGGGAAGGAGGTTGCATAAGCTGGCTCTGAGCGCACTTCTCCACAGCCGAGATAATTGTGGCTGGCCTGAAGGGAGCTATGGGTACCCCCTTAAAACAGAACAGTCAAATTAAGGAACGCTTTGAAGAATCTGCACTCAGCAGAGGAAAACCCACGTGATACAATCTTGAACTTTACTGCAGCTTCCTCATGCCTCACTTGTGTGTGAGCATGTGTGTGTGTGTGTGTGTGAGCAGGGCCAGCAGTCTATTTGCATGCCGTAATGTTGAACTTTTGACAGAGTCCCCCCCCCCTTCCCCTCCACCCCCCGTGTCGGTTGAGAAATGTGCTCTTGAGTGGAATTTCCTCTGGATTGGCTCCAGGAGCACAGATCGGAGGGAGGTCCATTCTACAGCAGGCACTCACACACCAACCCACACTCAAACACACACAATCACTAACCCAGGGATTCTACTGCGCGAGTGCGCATGCATCTGCCTGTAAATAAGAGCAAGAATGTACCAGTAAGAAGTTTTTGCACACTACAGTGATGTTTTCACTCATGTTTTCATTCGTTTTTAGTGAAATATTGGCAGTTAAAAAAATTCAAACAACTTGAAATGTGAAGAAATGAGAATAATGAGATATGAAAAGGCATCTCTCATTTCAAAGGGTAATCATATATATTTAAAAAAAAGAAAATCATGTGAAGCACTTACAGTGCTTAACGAGAACAAATATTTTAGAAATTTATCAACAACTTGTTTAAAACTAAAAATTATATTGTTATTTATTTGGAAAATAAACTGAAACAACTAAATAGTACTAATTCACCCATAAAAACAACAACAAAAAAACCTAATATTCCGTATATCCTCCTTTGGTCTTGATAACAGCTCGCATTCAGCCACTAAAACTAATTTTTATGTTCAGGAAGGCACGTAAATAACTGTTACTTGGAATCTTTATCAAGCAATAATAATGCGCTTAACTTTTTTTCTGCTTTTTTGTAAAACCGTGAATTCAAAAATTCAGATAAAAACAATAATTATATTTTCGCATTAAAAATTTCAACTAAACAGCTTGCGCATACCAGTGGATTATAACCATTACAGAAACATAAAAATAGGCGTGCAATGCACGAAATAACCCTCAGCCCGATGTTGAAGTTTTTGGAGACGTCCGACCGACCAACCGCACGAAGGATAGCAATACCCCGTCAGCCTTGAGGGCTGAGGGGTAAAAAATGATGTTGTTATTGCCAATACTCTCAATTTAGGGCAGATGTGGCATAAACCTTACGTTGGGTGGTGGTCTAATTAATTTATTCTGCACTGTATTTTGGAAAAAGGAAGCCATTTTCTATTAAACGTCCCCCAGATATTTAAAAACTGCCCCTCAGACATTTTTCATTTAAAAAAAAGGTGCTTTTTCACATATCTTA
This sequence comes from Gymnothorax reevesii, assembly GCA_029721435.1. Taxonomy (NCBI): domain Eukaryota; kingdom Metazoa; phylum Chordata; class Actinopteri; order Anguilliformes; family Muraenidae; genus Gymnothorax; species Gymnothorax reevesii. The sequence continues at coordinate 40,704,961 of CM056590.1, forward strand.
ACAAAACATTTTAATGGTTGTGTAAATGTGAGATATAGGTGAGTGGTTGGGATGGAGGAAACAGGAAACTGACCGCCTGAAGCCCTTCTGACCTCTGAAACACAGAGGACATACACTATCCTCTCGCTAACGATCCCTGCCCACTGCGCTAAGCATAACCGCCGTCTGTCTTCTTTACGCATGCATCAAAGTCAGGCCCGATAGGTATGCTCTTCCCTGGTCAGGCAGGCCTTATTTCACCCATACATACGGTCCATATTTTACACCCATGCCGTTTTACTCATTCACTGTTACGAGGTTAACCCATCAGAGACGTGTCGAAAGACTACAGGTGTCAGGCGAGGTGGGAACTATGGAAAAAGCAGTAAAGTGATGGAAATGCCAGCAGGTCTGGAGTCAGTGTCACAGTCCTCACTTTAACACTATCCACAGTGAAACACACACACACATTTCAAAGCACAATTCCCCTGAGTCCCCAAAACCAACCTTCAGTGATTTTTAACCTCAAAATGTATTCACTTATAAACTGGTCAAATTTCACCAAGAACATCCCCGACGTACAAAAAATGTGCAGGAAGTAGGCTTCAAAAAAAAAAAAAAAAAGGAAATATTTCCACTGTCCAACAATTAACGGTCACCTTCAGGGAAAGTCAAGTTTCGGGCTGATAAAACGCCGTTTCGGGTGTTCTTTCGGGGGTTCAAATCTGACCAAAACCGTATGTAATGGCTAATGAAATCTTCGGTGTCATTCTACAGCTATACGGAGAAAACAAACCAGAATTTATTTTTGCTGAATGGTAGCGGCAGTTTAAGGTAAATCCCATCAGGATTTGTCTGACGACAGAGTCAAGCTTTATCACTTCTGCTGCCGTCCCTTGGAGGAACTTTTTCCTCAAAAAGCCTCTCTCTTTCTTATGGTGATCAAATGACAGACTCTACTCAGGATAAATAAAATTGTGTGCGACAACACAGTCACAAAAAGAACAGTAGACAATGAGTAACTAAAAGAAGACGATGACCCTCCATTTGCAAATGACAGCCCCGACAAGTGAATAATATTTCAGTAAATACATTTCAAGGAAAGGAGGAGAGAAAAAAGAAAACATTCGAGACACTTTAATTGTTTGGGTTTGGAAAGAAAAACCTTAACAGAAACATCTAAATAAAGTATTATAGTTCAAAATACAAATAAGCACAGTGAACTGAAAGATCTCGGTCAAACAAAATACGATTTTTTGCTGATCTTCTGGTACATTAAAACATTAACTGCAATAAAAATTGGTATAGAAATTTTCTTTAAAAAAAGAAAAAAAAAAAAAAAAACCAAAGAAAACTCCAGCATGTTGGCTGCAGCCCACTTACGAAGGAATCACAGTGTTAACTCCATCCACCTCATGTAAAGAAAAGAGCATTCCAGGCCGAGGCCTAGTGCTAACATCCTAACTTTGTGCTGGTCATTAACAGTGCATGGCGAGTACTGAGGATAGTCCTCCATATTGCAACCTAAAGCTGGAGTTTCACTATCCTTAGAAGCTGGAGTCAAAATGGCATCGTTTTTTTTTTTTTTTGTAGCCGGAACCAAAATGGCATCCTGTTCTCAGGAGCTGGATCCACAATGGGGGGTCATTGCTGTACGATGGCTTAGACTCCAGCTTCAGGAAAAGCGAAGCTCTGACACTGCTCTCGCCCTGGAAGAAATGAGGCTCCTGGCCCCCGGCCCCGCACACTAACATAAACAGGAAGTAAAAAGAATAGGCGAGGCACAGAAGAGACACTGCTTTTTGCCTGAACCATCTCCATTAACCTACTTAAAGCAGCGTCAGAAAAAAAAACACTAGTTTAGGCCCAGCAGAAGAGAGACGGAGGGACAGTGCTTCTATAGAGGCTGCAGGTTTCACCAACAAGGTTGATATTTACACAGCAACTAATCGAAGATGTTCCAGTGATGTCCTTGAGCTTGACCTGGAAGTGTTCAGCAGGACATCTGACGCGATCAGCAGTGACTCATCAAATGAGACATTTTCAAGGTGAGTAGTCATGAATGACTGAGATGCTTGCAGGGACAAACAGTCAGGTGCTCGACTGGCAGGTTCTTGAAGTGACTTAGGAGTCATCACCGGCACCTCTGAGTTTCAATAAGGTGGTGTCAACGTTTCGGAAGCAATCTGAAAGGTTTTCATCTGCGCTTAGCGACTTCGTCAGTAACTGAAAGCATCGTCAGACAGATGAGGCCCTCATCGCGACTTTGGCATCAAAATGTGACCAGAAACATCTCCAGGAATGTAAAAAAAAAAAATAAAAAATCCTACTAGAATCAGCCCAAAGTGACTGTGAGATGAAAAATCACTGTTCCCTTGGCTTATGTAAAATTGTGTTAATATTGAGCCATTGCTACATAAGGGTAGGACAGAAAGCACTGTTTATATTCATACGCCAGGGAACGCGAAGCAGAGACTTGCTGACAGAACACGACGGCCAAATGTGCCTGCAGGGAAAACGGTTTCCGTTAACCACCATTCAGTGTCCTCAGAGGTCCACCGGTATGTGCTGTCCAGTGTCCTCAGAGGTCCACCTGTATGTGCTGTCCAGTGTCCTCAGAGGTCCACCTGTATCAGCTGACCAGTGTCCTCAGAGGTCCACCTGTATCTGCTGTCCAGTGTCCTCAGAGGTCCACCTGTATCTGCCGTCTAGTGTCCTCAGAGGTCCACCTGTACTTGCTGTCCAGTGTCCTCAGAGGTCCACCTGTACTTGCTGTCCAGTGTCCTGAGGTACACTTGTACTTGCTGTCCAGTGTCCTCAGAGGTCCACCTGTACTTGCTGTCCAGTGTCCTCAGAGGTCCATCAGAGACCCCCAGTGAGGGTTTACAGTGTCTCTGACCGCAGTGAGATAGAAAAACCAGTTTACAGAAGCACATGCACAGACAAACGCATACATACTTTATTCTCCCATTGCTTTTGTGTGAGTTTTCTTAGGTCCAGTGCTTTGGGAGAGATGACTACCTGAAAAGCACAGGGTGTATTTTTTTTTTTAAAAAAAAGGAAAGAAGAGACTATTGACATTCCAGCATAAACAGTATATTCCCACCAACAGCCTCCTGAAAAAGAAACTAAAGTGGAGACCAGAATCAAACCATGTCCAAGCAGTTGACCGTTACAATCCTCAGTGTGCAAGCTGAACAGGGGTGCCTGCTCAACTGCGAGACATTCGCTCCGGCACCTCGCTTGATATGTGCGGTTCATTGGCACTTGACGGTAACATTAGGTTGAACCCTCTCTCTCAGGGTCGTGTACGAGACTAAACCCAGTCCCAATGGAACGACTTCAGACTCGTCCTGCTAAGGGTTCACCGCAAAATTGACTGGAGGGATTAAAATGACAAAAGCAGGATAAAATAATGATAGTGGAGAGTTCCACGGGACGGTGTGAACAGCATGAGTTTACAGAGAAGTTTCGCTGCAGGGGGGCACAAACAGGGAGCTGGCTAAGATTGAGATTTAGAAGAGCTGTCCTAAACCATACTAGAGAACGGAGTGATGAGAGAGGAAAGGAGGGGATGGTTGAAAAAAGAAGCAGAAGAGGTATGAGAGAGGAATGAGGGAGGGAGAAACAGGAAAATTGAAGTAAGATATGAAGGGGAAAGGCAGAGAGGAGATATAATGGGGAAAATAAAGGCCTTGAGGGAGAGAGGGAGGGAGAAGTGCTAAAAGAATAAATGATTGAGGGAGAGAGTGAGGGGAAAAACGAAGGGATTGAAGGGGAGAGAGAGTGAAAGAGTGACATGGGGCAATGGAGGGGGGGTGTGTGTGCTGGTAGCGAAATGCGGTTTGGAAGCCTCTGAGCATTAGCGGGCGAGATATTGCGGGCGGGTGATCAAGGGGTGAAGCAGCATTGGGAGGGCCCGCCAGAGGCTGGGGGTCGTGTGTCTCAGTGCAGACAGTTTTCAGCACCCCCCGCGCGTGCACACGTACAGTGTCCACGCTCTATCAGGTCAGAGTTCAAATCCCTCCTTTAGCAGGTGGAAGAGGGGTCAGCCTCCAGCAGGTCCTCCAGGGACCCCTCCACTGCTGACGGCTCTTCAGTCTTCTTCTCTTCTTTTTTCTCTGCCTTCACTACCTCCTGCAATTTGGTCCTCTTGGGCGATGCAGACTCCTGCAGCAGCTCTTTGGCCAGGATGGAGGTCACTGCATTGCCAGCTCTTCGATTGGCTACAGGACAGAGACAGACAGACAGACAGAGAACACTTAGACCCACCTTTGTAGCAGTTCCACAAAACATACATGTCTTGTTCAATATATTTTCACAAAATCACAGGCACATCTGCAGGGACTAACACAAAAAAATGCGACACGACTGTTCATGCGCCAAATGTGAAGGCGCAGCCAACCACTGCCCGAAGGAGAGAGCGCGGGAGCTGAAAGAAGCAGCAGGACACAGAAATGCCACCCAAAACAATATCAAACAGACCTGCCATTCAAAGTCAGGGCCAGGGACAAGAGGTCATGCTATCAAGAGAGGCATTGCCACATACAGGACGGTTCTCTGCCACTGACCTCTGATCAGTGAGCTCATAGCAGCAGAGCAGGCTAGTTCTTAAAATGGTGTCTGTAGGCACCGAAAAGAGCCTGACTCGAGCATTAAAATCCAGCCAGGAGACACAGGGAGGGAGGTGCTTTGTTCTGCCAGATCAGATCGGCTTGCACAGGGCAGGCCAATACAAATACGCAATACCCCCCTCCTCCCCAGCTGTACAGGAAGTGACACGCCGTCTCCACTGGTTTCGGCGGCGCTGGCACCATGTACATGTAAACACGGCGTCATCGGTTTTCCTTTACTCCCAGTCAGAGATGATGGCAAGGGCCAAGCTTGTGATGTCAACACCACGTCTGCACGCGAATGGCTCAGTTACGGAAAGGAGACTCACCTCGAGAACAGCCTTGCACAGGCCGTCAAAAACCATTCACCAGGTTTCCAGCACAAAAAAAAAAACAAGCTTAGGCTACTGTGCAGGCCTGATAAACAGCTCTGAACTTAGATGATTACATCTCACTTGACCTTCAAATACAACCTTATTTACTTTAAAGGTCAAAGGGAAGTTTGGCGCACCCGTTATTATTGTCCAACATTAAATCTGATCCAAGCTAAGAAAAGTAAATTTGCTTCACATTTCAGACATGATTACATGAAAAAGCATATCTGCAGTGCTTGTAAACTGCCTGTTGTGTCAGTGCTCGATTGCAGCCTAGGACATCAGCCTTTGTTGTCTTGAAGAAAACGAGGCATTCACAAATAACTGCGGAGCAATCTTCAAGGCAAGATGCTACTTTATGGTAACAACAGATTTCTGAGGTGGCTACATCACCCTGGAGTCTGAAATTTAAAAAAAAAAAAAAAAGTGTCTTTTTTTTAACCAAGAGATTTAATTCCAATTCACTTTTGAAGTATTTAAATTATTTTTTGAGATTCCGCGTCATATTTTGAAGTAAATAAACAAGTTGTTTATCTAGACTGTGATCACCTATTATTAAAATCTTTTTAATTTTTTTGCCCACATGCTAACCCTCCAATTAGTGTAAAAACTAAATGTCCCATGATCCACCTGGGTCCCAAAACAAAAGAGGACAGAGATTTGCATTAGGAAGCTGCAGGCACCTTGCCATCTTTGATATTAAGTGAGGCTTAAAATGCAATACAGCCTGGTGAGTTAGCCAGCTAATTCGTTTGCAACTGAATGTTCTACTTAGTTAAGCAAACAACGCCAGTAATAAAGTTACGTAGCAAGCTAGCACTAATTTAAACATTTGGCCAATGTCAGTCATTGTAAATACCGGGTAACTAGTATACTAGCTAGCCAGCTAATTAAATCAATGCTCTCAAAGCGTCCCTGATCTAGCTTGAGAAATAATCACTACTTGCTGACCTAACAAGTTGCAAATAATCAAAATGAACTGTTCTCTGGTGATTTCTAAGCTCCAAATATAGCAAGTTGATAGTAGCCTTCAAACTAACAAGCCAATTGATCAATTTGGCCAGCATGCCACTGAACTAGCCAAATGCTAGATAAGTAGCAAAATAATAGTCATTCACTATTTTCTGTTTATTTCCATGACCCACTTGTTAACTGGCTAGTGGTAGCCTGCAGTAAAATAAGTTCTTTCAGTAGCAGATTCCACGTTTTTTCGGTGGTAGCCAGTGTCCATCAAACACAGCATCGACTTTGGTCTCTGTCAGGATACATTCAGAAACCTTTGCTGAAACTGAGGTACCTGATTGGCCGGAAATAAATTCATTCGTCGTGAATATGTAGTTCGCAAATATGGACTACTAACCGGACTGCAAATGTAACAGAGACATTACAATTCTGACAAACTTCAAATTTGAATAGGTATACCGCATAGATTAATTTTGGCGCGTGCCAGCTCATAACATTAACTCATCCGCAAGTCATGCGGAAAAGTGTGCAAACCCCATTATAAATTTCCACAAGGATTTTACTTCCGACATCACAAGCTAAGTAGCAGTTACGTAGTCATCACATGACTCTATAAAGACTCCTTAGGAAGGTTAATCACCATCATACATTTTGTTTGGGAGATGAATGTGGATTGGAACATGAAACCTTTGGGACCGATTCATTTAGGACATGACGCCCCGTTTGGGACACGAGACCTGTTTGGGACATTTGCTTAGGACTAGGACATAAATCCCTCTTGAAACATGATGTTGATTTAGGACAAGTCCCCTTTGGGATGTGGCTTTTGTTTAGGACGAGAAACTTGTCCGGGACGTGACACTCATCTAAGACAAGGCTTACCATGAAGACATGAAACCAGTTTGGGATATGACTTTTGTCATAGATATGAAAACTAATAGGGATATGCAACCTGTTTGGGATATCACACCCTATTGGAGGGTAGCTTTTTAGGAAATGACACCAATCTGAGACAAGACTTTCCTTAAGGACATCCCACCCGCTCGGGACACGCCTTGAAATGGCAGATGTGCAAATGCAGTTGGAGAAGCAGCCAATTTCTGCAGTGATTCACGAAGGCCCACAGAAAATATACAGCAAATCCCCAAAAGAACAATGCGCACGGCAAAAAAATCCTACCCAAAAGCAGCCCCACAAACATGACAATACAGAGACTTTACATGGAGTGCGTTGTTGTTGTGAATGTGCATCTTATGTCATATTTTATCCGCAATTCTGCACACAATCTCCATAAGTCACAAGTTTTAGTAGACTTTATATACAGTATCTGTGCTGTTTCACAGTAACCTAAAATGACTCAAGGTCAGGGGTAAATATTCAGAAGTTAAATTCCAGGCGATGATGCAAATTTTAGAGTTTGTCAAAAGAAGTCTTACGAGCTGGGTGGAAACACACAGCACTATTAGAGCATTTTCTACAGCAGAAGGGGGAGTGAACCAACAGAGCCATATGATTGCTCTAGTGGGGGAATAAAAGATTTCATTTTGGAGAAAGATAATAATGATTCATCAAAATTTTTTATATCATGTTTTATTGCTGAGGATTATGTATATATAAAAATGCTAAGCCCGTAGAGAACATCATAATGCATAAACAGAGATGCCCAGACACAGAGAGAGCAGCCCCGGTTGTTCACACACAGTTCTGACAGGACTACTGCCCTTGTGGGATTAGTCAGCATTTCCTCTCGCAGGCTATCGGAGACGCTGAGAGAATTCCATCACGATCTGTAATCTAATATGAGACCATTAAAAGCACTAAGGGAGCAAGTGCATCACACTGAAGAGACAACCTATTAACTACCGGCACCTTCATCTGGACACGATACCCAGAGTCTGTGTGTGTGTGTGTGTGTGTGTGTGTGGGAATGTATGTGTCTGAATGATTGAGTGATGGAATTTTTGTGTTAGCGAGAGCAAGCAGTGTGTGTGAGTATGCACGAGCTTGTACATACAGTGGATGCTGTGCATGTCTCCGATATTGCGTGTGAATATGTGCATGTTTGTAAGCATATACATGAGTGTTACATGTGCCACGCGTGTATATATGAGCCAGTAAATGCGCATGAGCAAGTGTGCGTGTCTGAAAGCATTTGCATAATTTCTATATGCGCGACGCATACACGATGAAGTGTGTGCGCATGAGCATGTTCGTGTCCATGCGTGTGTTCGTGTGCACAGGGAGATATGCAGAGGGACAGAGCAGCACTGGCCTCGAAAGAGCAGAGTAAGAACAGCGGCGGCTCGCTGCTGCAATGCAGGTGTGAATTGCGCATTGCCAGGAGGATGACATCATCGGCAGGCTGTTAAGGCTCTCCGCTCCAGCGCACAACCGCGCACAGAAACGAGCCTCGCGCGCTTCTACAGACACTCTACAGTACCTCACTGCGTCCGCACCCCCATAACACACCCACACCTTCTGTCAGCAGGGGAGGAAAGGGTTAAGCGCAGGAGAGAAAGAAAGGGACAGAGAGAGAGAGAATGCAGGGCAGAGAGAGAGAGAGAGATGGGAAAGGCAGTGTGTGAAAGAGAGAGGGAGGGGGCGTAGGGGGATGAAACGGAGGATGGAGGAGGAGGAGGAGGAGGAGGGGGAGGGGGGATAAAGTGAGGGAGAGTGAGGAAAGGGGAGAGAGAGATACACAGAGAGCAAGAGGATATTGGCAAGCACGAGGCTTTGCTTGGTTCACAGAAGGGTGGAGGGTTTACAATGAGCATCTCTGATACAGAGGAAAGGGAGGGGCCAGAGACAGGAAGTGGACACACGCTGAGCAGGAAGCGACAGAAGACAAAGACACCTGCAGGCGGACACTGTACATCCTGCCGGCAGTGTTCCAATCCCTCTCTCTCATTCTCCCTCCGTCTGTCGCTCTTCCTCCCTCCGCTCTCTCGCTCCCCCCCTCCTGCAGTCTCTCCAGAGCAGTGAGGGGTGGGGTGAGGGGGGGGCCTTCAGCTGTGCGGTGGCGGCCATATTGGATTATTTAGGTCAGTGGGAGATTGTGCTTAGGAGGGCGGCCATATTAACCCCGTTCACACCATCCGTGCGTGTGTGTGTGTTCTCGTATTTGTGCGTGTACGTGAGGATACTCTCAACAAGTCCGCCCACACGTGCCTTGGCGTCATAAATCGGCTCAGCTTGATGTGCCCAGATAAGCCATAATCCTCAGCACGATTTCGCTGTGCGGTCAGTCTCTTCAGATACGGATAAAACAAGCTAACAGTTACTACACAAATCCTCCATTACCCATGACACAGTAACGGCAAACATGGCCTTGTGGAAATCGCAGCATCGTGGAGGAATATGTATACTAAATATCCAGTGATAAAAATGGACAGATTGTTGAATGTAAGGTGCGCACATCACCCTGGTATCACTGGGTAAAGTAGGCAAGAGAGTCAGCGCCCCACTGATAAAGCAGCAAAAGCAGCCAAAACTGAAGAACGGTCCTGCTTTGTCTGAAACTAAACTACATCCCCCATAATGCACCTCAGCCTAGTCTGAAATATCGAGATGATAATGACTACGAGGCATACAGAAATGCAAAGCGAGCCGATGTCTCTTCATAAGGGTCAAAGCGGTGAATTTATATGTTGACAAAAGAGTGACAGTTCGTACTTTGGGCGTATTATAACATGTTAAAATCTCAAAGAAGCCACTGACCGGCTATTGCATATTATAACAAAATCCCTTAAAATTGCAAGTGCTTTATTAGGCTCTGGGCCCAACACTAAGGCAATGAACAGGATATAAATCTATGCCAAGAAACACTGGCAAACTAGAAAGCTGGGGGAGGTGTAGCCGACTTATGTAAAATACAGAATATTAATCTCATTGAGCCGGCAACTGAAGACTTGCAAGAGCCTTTCACCACCCGGCTCAGCGGAGACGTTCAGCGGCAGATTAACTCACCTGCAAACATGCAAATCCTGAGAGTGAGTGAGTGAGTCAGGGCTTTACTCTATAACTGGCACAGACGGGCAGAAACACAGGAAGCACAGAGGCGCGGATGAGCATCTTAGCAAAGCAGAAAAAGATCTTTAGACATTTCCTCTCTGATCAAACTGCTGGAGGGGTCCGGGAGACTTCTCTACATATCAAAGAGAGAGGGGGAGGGAGGGAGAGAGAGAGAGAGAGAGCAGGGAGGTGTGGGGGAGGGAGAGAGAGAGGGGGGGAGGGAGAAGAATATATCGAAAGGAAATTGGAACGAAAGGAGAGAATTTGGGGGGAGGAACGAACCGGAAAATCTGCCAATACCACACAGCACACGAAGAGAAAAGAGGTGCGAAGATGACAGCATGCATGTGGAATACCAGGATGTGCGTGGGAGTGTGTCAGAGTAAGAGTGTGTGTGTGCATGTGTGTGAGTGTGCGTCTGTCCGCTACGTCTGTCCGCTACGTCTGTGTATGAACGCCTACACATGAGGTAACCAACTGAGAGAGAGGAATGTGAGAGACAGACCGTGCATGCGTCTGCATACTCAGCTTTTCATTGACAAAGACGGGAAAACGGCCAAAAGCAAGCCCACTCCACCACACACACACACAAACACACTCACACACAACACTGAGTTACCAGGCTGGTGTCCAAAGTTAGTTCAGACAGGGAGAGCACGGAGTCTACAGAGAGAAGAAAACAGATTAGACGGTGTGTGTGTGTGTGTGTGAGAGAGAGAGAGAGAGAGAGAGAGAGAGCGAGCACGTGCTTGTGCATACGCCCCACTTTACCAGCATGAGCGAGAACTGGGTAGGATGAAGTCACAGCATCCAGCATTAGAGTGAAGAGGGCAGTGTGTGGGTGTGGCAGAATTAGGCCTCTGGCCTGACATGGCCAGTATTACCATGTTCTAAGAGGGCTAAACCCTCCACAGTGTTAATGAGGACCGAACAGGATTAACACTGACTGCGGTTACAGACTGAGGACCAAACATGATAAACACACTGACTGTGGTAACAATGGGAGGACCAAACACAACACACACACGATTTGTGGTAACAGTGTGAGGGCCAAATACAGTGAACATTATCTGTGGTTACAGTGCCAGAATCAAACATGTAAAGCACAGTATTTGTGGTACTTTGTGATTAGATGGACTGTCCAACAACTTCTTGCGAAAACCCAAATAGGACAGTCTGGTCAAGACTCATCCAAACGCAAACCTAATTCCCAGAGAAGGAAAAACTATTCCTGACATCACCCATCTCCCGATAAAACAGAGTGAAACCTGTAAAATGCCCATGTTCCTGCTAATGAAAGCCGGCAGCTGTAGAATTAAATTAGCACCTCGTTACAGCCCGCGTGGAAGCTCAAACAGGGACCACACGTCCCCAACTAAAACTCATTAACATTATGTAAATGTCCCAAAAAAGTAAGCCAGAGAACTCATCTGCTGCACATAAAACTTCAAAGGGAAGGAAATTAACTGTGGAAAGTTTTTTGTTCTAAGACTGAAGGGATCCCGACAGCTGTGGTTTTGCGGCGCTCCGGGTTGACAGTGGTGTTTGGGGCACGTGTTCGCAATAATGGCGGTTATGGAGTTTCAACACACAAACTAAGGAAGAAAATCAACGGTCTGGACATGTCCCAGCATCCTCTCTTCACAATTCAACACAAAAGCCAGTAGAAGGGCGCTCAGAGAGCGCAGACCTCTGCAAAGGCTAAACACTCAATCTCACGATGTTGACAAAAGTGAAAAATTATTTGCGTATCTGCCCAGTGACTCAAATCCACTCCAAAAATTAATTGGTTCTTCCTTAGCCTATGTTACATCGTTCAACCAAGGCAATATTTGGCCACTGGTTTTCCTGTAATCCTGCTGAAAAACAGACAAACGAACAAACCAAACTGTAAACATAACCTCCTTGGCAGACATAACAACAACTACAAGCCAAAAGATGTACGGTGGGGATGGGAGTGGACGATGAACAGGGGAGCCTATTAATGCCGAGGACACGAGGTGACAGACATGAGACAGACCCGACCCCCCCCGACCCACACAAGGACAGACAGAAAATGCATCTGGGAGTCATAGCAGTTACACACAGCACAGACACAAACAAAACTCCCCGTAACACTGCCTGCCCAGGGCATCACTAATTACAAGCCGGGGATCTGCACTCGTCTTGCGCTCATGGGCAGGAAAAAAACAGAGAGAGAGAGAGAGACTGAATGAGCGGGAGAGAGAGAGTTTGTAGAAAAAAAGAGCAATTTCTGTACAAGGAGATCTGCACTGAAATAAATGTTAATCTCAGGGCTAACCTACAGAAATCTTTCAACCATAAATCCATATTGTGGTGGCATCAGCAGAAACGGAGAGAGAAAGACTATGCAGTTTGTCTGTGCTTGAAGTAACATTAGATATGGAGCCAGAGCATGTTTTACAGGGTGTTCTGGGAAGCGTTTTTACACGGTGTTGTGAAGGACCAAGCAGACTAAAGGGATAACCTTAAAGCGCCGGAGCGTCCTTGCATTTGTATGTACGTCAGCAGTTAGACCAGCATGATAAAGAACAAGAAGAATATGCGCACATCTGAAACAATACAGATTGTGCTCAGTGCGCAGCATCTCCATATAATGGAGAGTTTGTGCATATACTGTGCACCCTGCTACGTCAGAAAAAAAACCACTGATGTTGCATTAAATCGCGTGCCTCATCATGGCAGCCCATTTCTCGAGGATTCTAACTACATTAATTCTCATCCATAGCGTTTGCTCTCTGAATTTGGCTGGGCCTACAGATTGGGCTCGCTGAGATGCAGTGCCCCCTGCAGGTGTAGAAGATCAGCGCACACACAGCAGCTCTGTCTCCGGGCAGGGTAGAGCTGTGAGGTGATTAGCTCTCTGCAGTGGGAGATCTATTGTAGCGCTGCAGATGCTCTCTGTGTGAGTGCTGTGATGTCACTACAGATTCCCATTGTGATACAGTCTGCATTCAAGCACACAGAGCGTGTGACAGACACACTCCGGCCCCGCTACGGGAAACGCCCTCTTATTGCGCGCGCACACACACACACACACACACACACACACACGCACACACACATATACACACACACACACACACACACACACACACAAACATCCTCACACCACACACACACACAAACATACACACACAGACAAAACACACCACACATACACACACACGCATGTCCTAAAACAACTATGCACATACACACACACACGCTGACACAAATGCACACATACACATATAAACACATACACATACACACGTCCACCCACATAGACATATATAATATAGACAAATTCACACACACATTCACAGAAAAACACACAAACAAATAGACATAACCAAGACTCATACACACTCAAGCACATACACAAAAAGATGCTGACTTCACAAAAACACACAAAGGCACTTGCAAACATAGATATACGCCCACAAGATTGTATATATATATACAATATATAAAAATAATCACTCACATGCCTTCACGCACTCATGCCCAAAAAGCACTGAAATACACAAAGACACACAAACATGGGCCCCAGTTCAGCTTTACAGGGAGTTACTTTATTTGACGTGGGCGGAACAGAAGGGGCGGTGTGGGTCTTTGTTTGGGCAGAACGTGCGTGTCTAGATCCTGGCTCTGAAACAGCAGCACAGACAGACGGAGGGCAGCTGCACCCCAATCTAAAGGCCCAGGGGTCAGAGGTCACGGAAAGTTCCAGAAGTGAGCATCAGCTCAGTCACACTGCTGCTAAAGCACAGAGACAGCTCACTTTCACAGGAAACACTGGTGGCCCCTGATTTATGCAACAAGTGGCCCATCTCACAATGGCCCAAACAGACTGTGTGTTGGAGTGTGTGAGATAGCGTGTGTGAGGGTGTGAGAGAGAGTGTGGGTGTGTGTGTCTGTCTGTCTGCGGAAAGGTGCGCACAGTTGTATGTTGTCTCTGTGTATAAATGGATGGGTTTACTTCGACTTGGGGTAACCATAAGAGCCCAGAAGAATAGAAAAGTCTGAGGGGTCCCTTAAAGAAAAAAAGGCTTAATTCTGGGCCAAGGGCTCGGTTTAGGACTGGTATTACAGTTGGGCTAATATTTAGGACTTGGTCTAGTTTTAAGGTTTGGTATCAGAATGAAGCTCAAGCTTAAGGTTAGGTGTTAAACTATGGTAAACAATGGGTTATTTTGGGGTGTTTGTAGTTTAGAGTTAAGAGTTAGGGTAAGAGAAGGGGTTAGGGTTAGGATTTAGTATTTATGGAATTTTGATGCAAAATTAATTGTGTGGTCCACACAAGTATAGAAAAACAAACTTGATTGTGTATGAGTGGGCAGACCCATGTCACATGACAAGGAGAGAAAAACAGGCCATGCTTTTGTAAGCACCATTGGATACAGTGAGCGGAAGCTTGCATTTCGTTATCACTCATTAACGAACACTGGCACTGTCAAGACTCTTCCTCCTCCGCGCAAAGAATAAAAACAAGGAAGAGTATATCAGGAGCCTCCACAACACCAGCCAGCCCCGATGAGTCACACTCCGAACAGGAAGAACTTATGAATGTGTTGGCGCTTGTGTGAGAGTGAGCTTGCATAAGCTGGGATTACAAAGTCTCTGAAGAAAAACACACAACTCTCACAGGAGTAACTGGGCAAAAACTGGCCAGTTCAATGAACACCCACCATTTTCTTACCAACATACTCTGCCCAAGGCCCACCTAAACTAATAAGTCACAGTGTTCTACCTGACAAGCGCTAAGTGCTATACTACAGAGAGTAGTGTACCCCATCCACGCTCACTCCACGCAGACAGACTCACACAGCCTGGCCTGCGCCACAGAACAGCAGCCCTTGCTCATAAAATTAGGCCCGGAACCTTCTATTCTCCACTGTTGTTATGGCAGCACACAGCAAAAATGTTCCCTTGCGTCAGAGGAGTGGGACTTGGAAGTGCAGTGCTGGGTAATTTGATATACTCTGGCATCGGGGAAGATAGGTAAGGATTCCAAAAAGGAATTGCAAAAAAGATTGAGCACAGAACAGACAGTGCAGCGGAAGGAGAGGCAGATCAGTAGGGAGAACAGGCAGATTGGAACATACAAACAGAGCAGCGGACAAACAGAACAAACAGACAGACAGTAAAGCAAACAGACAAGAGAACCAAACAGAACCGGGTGTCTTACTGTAAAAAACAACAAACAAAAAACATTTAATGTATTCTATGTGAAAGGGGCTGGGTGGGGTCTGTTCCTCCATTTCAAATACTGCACTTATTTTAAGCGCAACCTCTGAGGGGGAGACATGTCTCCGTTTTTTTCCTGTATAGGCGCCTTGTGACCCACGCGCCCTGGTCTGGGCCTGTAATCCGGCTCCACAGGGAGAGACAGCTGCCTTGACATTACAGAGAGGGTCAGTCCCTCCAGCACAGCCTCCTGGGAGTTACAGGGTTGGGCCCTACCGCACGGTGTTTGACACAACTTTCGCCATGCTGCATGAGAATGGTGGGCGTTCCCTCATCAACTGTTTGTAATTCTGGAATTAAAAAGTCTTGTCAGAAATGAATGTAAAAAGCCTATTTTCTCGACTAGAATTCATGCTTACTTACTGTGCTGTGTTTTTGAATGTCCTTGAGTATACAGTGTTTTTGGCTGCGCATGCGCGGGCACACACACACACACACACACACAAGCACGCACAGCCCCGCTTCATTCATTTCCATCGTTAATCTGTCCCAAGACACCCATCTCTCCAAGGGGGGGGGGGATTCCGGCCAAAAACTACTCACCCCCCACTGCCTTGCTGACTTTACTGGCTAATGGCACTGTCATGTCATCTAGGGCAGTGCTTTTGAGAGGATGAAGAGAAGGGTGAGATTAGAGTTACCACATTTCACCACGGTGGCGTTTCCCAGCCAACATCTGTGCCCTGCACATTTATGACAGCCAGATATGCATATAAACGCATTCCGGCACAAACCTGTGCGAAAACATACACATTCAAGGTGACACACACACACACACACAAAATCACTATCACATCCACACGCGAACACATAACACAAGCCAGTACATACTGTACATAGAGTACATACAGTCTCAATCAGCCTCTTGACGGCTTGTAAAGACCCAAAGGCATTTATGACTCATTTAGCCAGAATGAATGAGGGCAGAGTCTCTAAAGATGATTTTAGACTGAGCAGTTCCCGGGACTCAGTGGACTGGCCCACTGGAGAGCTCCCCTGAGAGATGCATACCTTCAAAGGCAATTTTTCTGTTTGCATTCACATCGTCAACAGCAGCACTGAAGTCACGCAAGCTAACTGGCAGCTGGTAAATCTGTGTGTCCTCATTACTGTTTTCAAACCACATTTCCATCATTTACTGTTTTTTTACCTGTATTTCCATCATTTACCCCATTTTTAATCAAACAAATAGCATTCTATGGAACTGATGTTGGTTAGGGGCTAGATTTTGCCATCTTCAGAGCAAGCAACCTATTCATTGCTCTTTTAAGTTATATAAGGTTACATTGTAAGTCAGTATTTTCTATGAATGTTCCTAAGTATGCAAGGAGCCACTCCACTGGAGCCTTCCATTGGTGGACTGCAGCTCCAGGTGTTCAGACAGGAAGCCGAGAGAAAATGCTCGACAAGAATATTTTGATCGCATTTGATTTCATATGTTGCCGTAATCTGCTTTGATAAGTCAATATTGCGTTTTATTTTCCCTGTCAGATAAAGTCAATGCTCAGTAAAGCCTGGACTTCATTATCGATCCAGTTCTGTATTCTATCCTGTTTTTTACCCACAATTTTTTTTTTGGGTTGTTTGAGTTGTCTGTTTTTAACACCATACACTCACATCACTCAGGGTTCCTCTTGTGGCTGGTCGGTACCTACTCAGAAATAGGAGCCATCAATGCCCCAAAAAACACCCTTCAAAAAGCTATGATTGTCCTTAGTACTTGAAGTGCAGACACAAAAAAAGGGGATCTTAATAAACAACTTTGCAAAAGTTGCCCCCGAAAACGCCTTTTATGGTCCACCGAAAGAACAACTCTGCAGACAGGCCATAGCAGCTGACGTTTAGCAAACAAAACTAGAATATTAGCATTATTTTGTCTCTTTCATTCACCATAGAACACTAAATTGATAGTTAAATGATGCTAGCCTTACAGAAGACATCAACGGTTGGTTTTAGGGAGAACTTTTTGTGAATTAATGTGCTTTTTTGCACCCCATGAGAGTTCGAGCTTCACAGTCTGAAGAGCATCGTCTACAATCAACTGAACCTCAACACCCGGCAGTGAATCCGGACACAGAATCAGCAGTGGCGATCAAAGATCATATAAGTCAGGTCTGCACAGCTCATGCAGAGAGTAAACAGTCTGGTCATGTTCTTGCCCAGAATATCCACATCCACACACGCACACACACACACACACACACACACACACACGCACGCACGCAGCAAGGAAGGCACAAGAAAACACACTAAAAACTCAGACACACAAAAATACTGCAGAAATACCCAAATCGGCCAAGGTTAACAGAAAAAGTTATATGACAAAGCAAAGTACACAATGAAACACAAATACAATGTTCGCCTTCTCTCACAGAAGCGTGAACTGCTTCACACAAAGAGGCACAAAAACATTAGCACACAAATAATACACACACACACACACACACACACGTGCAGGCACATGCAGACACACACGCACGCGCACGCGCACGCGCACACGCACACGCACACGCACACGCACACGCACACAAAAGGCAGTATAAAGGAGCAGTTTGACAGACAGGATGTTTAGAGAGGAGAAAGAGGCTAACGACAGGCTGAGAGGACGAGGGAGGAGTGTTGCGGTCGGGCAGATGGCAGAGCCCGGGGTGTCTGGGTAATCTCCAGAGTGGTGTATTTCAGAGTGCCAACAACAGGGCAGAGCTGGCATTCAACCCACATGTATGGCCCAATCACAAGAGAGGAACACAAGCTAAAGGCTCCTGTCAGTGTGTAACAGGCTTCTATAGGGGCAGGACAGCACAGAGATATGAAACCAGGGTCAGCGATTGCTGCTGTGTGCACAGCATTTAACAAGGAATTTTGCTGCTTTATGCGCAACATCGACGGGAAAAACGCATCCCAAACGTAAACTGGGTGGAGCTCCAAAATTTTAGGCAACTGCTCAGAAAATAGGAACAAACTTAAGAAGAGGAATCTGAGTAATAATTACAACAGTCAGCCTTTTCATCAAACTCAAACCAGCCTAAACACTTTAATCGCCCTCCTGAATGGACTGTTCTACAGCTGAAGACCGGCATCGCAATGTGCTTAACCAGACCCCTAAAACACCGACTGCCGGCAAAAAAGATACCTTTACACATTATTGCAAGTACAATATAGTATGGTATGTCTGTCATATGCTTAATTTACTTGAGGTCCATATCGAAATATAAAATGTGTAATGAACGACGCTGATTATTATATTACCAAGGCCATCAGAACAATAGCTTTTTAAAAGCCACGATACAGAGAGCACTGGGCGAGCGACAAATCTTTTTGAGGGAAGTTATTCCAACGTTCAATACGGTTAGGATCATCAAAATGATCTTAATAGACAAAGACGACCTGAGTAAACGCAAGATGTAGTTTTATCAAGATGATAAAGCAGACTGAAGATAAAAAAAGCTACCCAACCCTATTTGGCCCTATATGAAAAAGTAATGGCCCCTTAGTAACTATACCACCCAATTAAACCAATTTAATTAATAATTAAGTTCAATTTCACTAAAGAAACCCAAGGATAATTCCTGCCTGCCCTGTTAAGTCTAAACATTACTTAAATAGAACTCGTCTGGCAATGTGAAGTAGGTAAAAAGCAGCATGCGAGGTCACGATCCAAAGAAAGTTAAGAAGAGATGAGAAAAGGTTGCCGAGATCCATCAGTTTGGAAAAGTTTACAAAGCCATCTTTAAGGCTGTAGGACTCCAGAAAACCACAGTGAGAGCCATTATCTACAAATGGAGAAAACTTGGAACAATGACGAACCCATTAGCTGCCAGTCAATCAAAATTCCTCCAAAAATGCATCGACGACTCATTCAGTAGGTCTCAACAGAACAGAGACTAACATCTAAAGCACAGCAGAATTCACTGGCCCCAGTTAAGGACAGTGATCACTGCTCCAGAATTTAAAAAAAGAACTGGGTAAAAATGTAATCCACAGGAGAGCTGCAATGAAAGAAATATTACTGCAGACCAAAAAGAACACAAAGGTTCATGTCACATTTGACAAAAAGCATCTTGATGACCCAGAGGTGTTTGGGATAAAATTACGTTGATTGATCAATCAAATGTGTACATTTTTAGATGACGTGGATCCTGTTATATCAGTCATAAAGCTATCACAGCCTTCTACAATAAGAACATAAACATACAGTCTAACGTGGTGGTGGTGGTAGTGTGATGGTCTCGGGCCGCATGGCTGCTTTAGGATTCGGGCAACTAGTCATAATGGATTTATTCTGACAAGCGATATAGGTTTTGAATAATTCTTTACCTACAATAGATCAAATGATCTATTCAAAGCTTCATTTTGTGTTTACTCACATTGCTTTTGATTTATTCAGAAATTAATTGGATGATCAGAAATATTTAAATGAATAAAGTTAAGATGAAAGAAATGGGGGAGGGGGCAAATACTTTTCCACAATTAGGTCACTGTATATGGACGCAAGTACCCTCAAATTAGACTGCAGCGTTGTATCTGATACCCTCCGTGTTACTTAGAAATCAGAGAAATGTGATTAAAAATATAGAGAGAGGAATGCATTTTTCTTGAGCGCTGTCTCTCGGGTTATGACTGAATTTCCGAAAGAAGGTGGGTTCAGAGGACCCCCCCCTCTCAGAAGAACGGGCCACCCAGTGCCCACAAGGGCCAGATGGTCAAGGAACGCAGCGAAAAACGCACTCCATCTGGACCCGCCGACAGATCAGCCGCCGTCCTGGGTGTCCAGGCCGCGCCTCCACCCCGTCAACTGTGCCTTTTAACCTCCAGGCATGGTCGGATCCCCACCCTAAGGGAAAATCTAAATTCCTCCCTGGTAGGGAAACTTATGTGGGACGAACCCCCTTCCCCATTTTTCTGGTGCGGGTGTGACTGCTGAGTCGCCAGAATTAGAACAACATAGCAGCTGCTGGGAAGGGGAGGGGGTGTATTTAAGATGTGAAAGTGTGGGAGAGAGTGGCGATGATTACCCACAATACCCCTCTGTATAAACTCTTAAGGAGTGACCTTTCATGGAGGGAAAGAGCTGGTTAATCCATGAGGATATTCTCTGAAACTTACTGTGGGGGTTTTCTGGTCTTCAAATAAACTTCTAACACAGTTTATTTGTGGAGAGAATACAGCATTGAGCCAAAGTAAGGAGAAAATTACGAGTGAAGGGATGCTTAAATACCAGTTCAGGGTAAAGTTAGCCACATCCAACAATGTGTACAGCTACTGAGGAATTATACTCAATAACTGCATGTTTTCTTTCCAGTCAATGCCAAAGCCATAAATGTTTACACTACTAACATTCCACCAAGTGCATATTTTATAATTCATGTGTATAAATAAAGATTAATGCAGGGACATAGATAACAACTCAGTTCTTTTCGGCACAGTGGTATTCAAGGTCAAGATCATGCAGTCTCGTAAAACAGCGGAAAAATAGTGGTCTTGCTGTGATGATGTCACCGTGAGGCATTCCAAACATTCTCCTGCTAGAATGTAATTTCAGCTGTATCCTCTTTCTCAAAAGCAGTAAAAACAGCACAAAAGTGGGGTGGGAGACTGTGTTTCATACGGGACAGAAGTGCATCACTGCGTATTCAACTGGGGACAGAACACGCTAACATCATGCGGCGGGGGACAAGTGCGCATTAGCATAAAGTATACATATAAAGCCCGAGAGGAAACAGAGAGGCCTGGCCATCCCGCTTTCTCACGACCCGCTGACAAGCACGAACAGAGTGAGAAAACGGCCTCTCTCATCCCAGCGCACACAGAGGGAGCTGCACCATTTCCTGTTGCTGGATCCTGTTACATTACCGTCCAGAGACAGCCGCTATCCTCAGCACAGCTGCGCACGCCACTGCAGAGCGCACGCTCATCGATCTCGGCCTATCGCTCCATCAATACCCTCGTTACGGGAAACGCGGGGGAAACGCGAATTCAGCCAGGACCCGTTATTCAAGCGCATTTTTACTGGTTCCCGATAACGCTGAGTCCTAAGAAAGCGGCTCAAGGGGTGGCAGAGTGTGTGGAGAGTAATTTGTGTGGGGATTGGAGAACCTCGCTGTCAGTAAACAGTGTTAAACGCCAGTGCGGCAGGACCCGGGCCAGGTCTGACAGAAGGGATCTGCAATTTCCATCTGAAGCGGCGCAGAGAGTTCCACATTCCAGTGCATTTAATCTGTCCCCCATCGTCACAGGCAAACCATCACTCACAGATTTCATAATGCTCTGATACTGCAATGCCGCAGAAAAATGCCTCCGCTGTAACACTGCAGAACACTGGTCTGCAACAATGCTGCAGTACAGACAAAATGGGGACTGCAATATCCAATATAAATGATACCTTCTGCATACCAATACGAATGTGCGCCATGTTTAGAATTTAGCAATATGACCTATACCTGCAGAAAAAAAGACTAAAATCAACATTACAGTCTCAGTACAAAATTTCAGATCAGTAAACAGGGCTATTCAATAGGCGGTGCCCACAGCTCTCCGGGGCAACTACGTGATTTGTTCAGGCCAACTGACCAATTTATTACTCGCCAAATCGGGCCAACACGACAAATTTTACCAGATACTTGCATGCCTTTAAAAGCATTTTCTCGTGATCAAATTGTTGCACATGTATATAGCACCCAAAATTGAATATACATGGCAACAGAAATGTTAGGCCTTAACGTCCAGACAGTGTCGTGACACAGTAACTGTGTGATTCAGTGCACAGAAACTGGCAGGGCAAACACGAAGGCTAAAAAGTGGATCTAGGCCACGTGTTACGCAACACCTCCGTTTGAGTGTGGTTCAGGTAGGGGGCGGGGGGGATTCTGGGTCATATGGATTGTTCCAGAGCCTTGCAGCCTATTAGAGGCATATCCCCAGCCTCACCATATCAGGAAACGTCGTCTCATCTGGGGCAAATGGATTTACCCAGCATGGAACCAGGCATCTCTCAGTCAGAGACAGAGTTTCATTCTCGCCACGAGAGCAGAGCGCTGTTCAATTAGTTCAGAACTGAGCAAATCAAAGGCCATTCTGTGATGAGCCCAGCAATTAAGACATTTTAGAGCACAGAAAGAGACACACACACTCACATGCGCGCGCGCGCACACACACACACACACACACACACACACACACAGAGGTACATCAGGATGGTCAATGCGGAGGAAATGCTCAGTCAGGAAAGTAAGGGGCAGCTCACTGGGAATGCACACAGAGCAGCACTAATGAGGCTCAGTGGGACGGCTGCAGTTGTCTCTCCAACTTCATGACTGTTGACTCTGCAGCCAACAGTACTGCTTTGGGAGACACTTAAAACAGATGCACTGCACACATCTTTGTTTTCAATGAAAACAAGTTTAGTGCAAGCTCTGTGGATCAATGTAAGCAACTAAGGAGTTTAATTGGCAAAGACATGACATTATGGGCATTAATGGAGTCCTTTTTTCCAAAGCAGATTACAGTTGATTAGTCTAAGCAGGGCCAAAGGCCTCCAAGAGTTATCTGGCGTTCGTAGCTGTGCTCTTGGGCCTAACAGCCAATCATCTTACAGCGGCCGCACTGGGGTTTGGAGCACCGGCATTTCAAGTCCAGGGCTAACACCTCAGCCATTAGGTCGCCTGAACTGCATGCCCCTTTTGAGTAAAACGAGTGTAAATCTTTGGAACTTTAAGGCTACAAAAGTTAAAACCCCTCTGAGGTCCAACGTATCAGGGAAAGTTCCAGGAGATATTGGACATCAGTACAACTGTGTGGACGGGTCGATGGAGCTCCAAATTTTATTTTTAGGAGAACGGCCCCTTTAAAAACAAATATGTAGCTTTTCCTCAAGGGAGACAGTCAGCTGGAGGGGTAACCTCTAAACATTTGAGGGCTTGGCACACCACACCAGTGTGAGTGTATATTATTTGTATGTGGTTTCTGGGTGTGTAAGAATACCACAACAGTTTAGGAATGTGCAACTATACCGCGGTAAGACAGAAGTATTTATAGAAATGCAGACGCATTTTGGTGAGATTCACGGATTTACACCCTGTCAGCAAGCTGAGGTATAAAAAGCATAATTTGCGATTTGCGTGCGCAGTGATGACAGTCGCTCACTCTGGGAAGGTAAAATGCTGGCGTACACTGCTTCTTTTTCAGGATGAGGAGTCATCAGTTTATTTTCAAAACCATCCATTTGCTCTCTCTCACCATTTGATTATTTAGCATCCTCCTCTCGGCACTTCCAATCTTATCAACATTCTGTTCTCTTCACTGATGAGACTGGGACATTTATTTACATTCACTTTAAAAATACTGACTGGAGTGTCCACTGCTTATGGCTATATAATGCTGGAAAAAAAAACCCTTCCGGATTTCTTCCATTTTCTTTTCTTTTCTTTTTTTTTTACATATTTGACACACTTAAATATTGTTCATCAAACTAATTTTAATGTTAGACAAGGAAAAATTGCGCAAATACAACATGCAGTATTTAAATGATGTCTCATACTTAAGGAAAAACGCTATCTAACCCTACATGGACCAAGATAAAAGTTTATTGCCCCCTTAGCTACCATATCAACATTTTAAAAGGGACTTATTCTGCTAATCCTTCTTTTAATACATATTAGTAATGCTATAATGTTGGATGTTCACATCCATCCTCTGGTTCCTTAACATAAGATACAGGGGTTTTGCCGTAATCCAAGAACGTGATTTCGTGAACGTGCTTTCCTTTCTGAACAGCTGGTCGTGAGATCTTCACGAGATCTGGGCAAAACCTGACATCAGGTTGTGCCGTCCAATTAATACAGACCTAGCTGGAGCCAATCACGGAGATAGACCTGCCCACACCGGGAACTATTCTAGCAGGCACTAAAAATGGCAGATCATGCTATGCCTTAGTAGCGTCTACACATTTGGAAATACAAAGGAGGAACCGCAGATCATTTGAGGTGCAGTTTTGTCAGTATCTCTCCCAAAGCTGCTTGTCCGATTACTTTTGGACGCAAAGAAAAGCACCTATTTCTCTTCCAAAAGACGATGCCACCAGAAATCAGTGGGTAGCTTCTTTTGTTTGCTGGTAGCAAACAGCCACGGTCAAAGGGAACGTTAGCTGTTTGAACTCAGCATTTCATCAAAGACAGCTTTGTCAACAAGAGTCATCAGAAGATGACATATCCCACCGGTTCCATATAATTCGAGATTTGTTGCAGAGTTTTTGAATTCTGCTGTAGAATTTTTGGGCTGTTTTTGGCATAGAAATGAAAAATTTTGGGCAGAATGGAACTGAAACCCCCGAAAGGCACAACTACAGCATAAGGGTAAGTTCCATACCAAATTTGAAGTTTCTGAGTGGCATAGTTTTTAAGTTCTGTCCCGGAAACGAGACAAAGTCCAATTTTAGGGCTGTTTTTGGTGAAAATTTCCAAAATTATGGGTAGCATGGAACTGAAACCCCCAAAAGGCACAACTACGCCATAAGAGTAAGTTCCATAGCAAATTTGAAGTTTGTAAGTGGTACATTTTTTGAGTTCTGCTCCGGAAATGAAAATGATTACGGACGGACGGATACATTTTGGGCACCATAATTTCAAAATGCCCAAAAGGCACAATGGGATCACTAGAATAACATGCGTACTTACTATGAAGTTTGTAAGTGGCAGAGTTTTTGAATTCTGCTCTAGAAAAGGGACAAAGTCCAATTTTTGGGCTGTTTTTGGTGTAGAAATAAAAAATTTTGGGCAGCATGGAACTGAAACCCCTGAAAGGCACAACTACACCATAAGGGCAAGTTCCGTAGCAAATGTGAAGTTTGTAAGTGGCATACTTTTTGAGTTCTGCCCCGGAAATGAGAGAAAGTGCAATTTTAGGGTTGTTTTTGGTGGGAATTTCCAAAGTTATGGGCAGCACGGAACTGAAACCCCCAAAAGGCACAACTACACCATAAGAGTAAGTTCCATAGCAAATTTGAAGTTTGCAAGTGGTAAAGTTCTTGAGTTCTGCTCCGGAAATGAGAATGATTACGGACGGACAGACAAACGGACAGGGCGATGACTATATCCCACGGTATTCCCTACCGGTGGGATAATAAAGGATACTTCGACACAGGATAAGCGTTTCAGCTGCTTCTCAAACCAGAAGCAGCTGCATTGATTAAGTGCTCGGAGCCATAAGCTGTAAGTAACGATATAACAACAAATAATATAAGTGAAGTTAACGTGTAACGGGTGGCTAGCAGGACCGCTAACGATAGTTAGTGCTAACAACTGGCCTCAAAAGCAGGCTTTGTAAAATCATGGATCGGTAGCGACTGTCCACGGTAACGAAACTTGCGGTTTGTAAAACCTGTATTGCAAGGGTTTGTCTCTGTGGTTGTTATGACCGCTCAGTTACCAGCTACTGCATGTTAGTCCGCGTGCCGTGCTAATTAAAAATGCTCCTGGTTAACTTATATGCAGTAATTATGATCGGTATGCTCGTGTTACTTCGGTAAGCATCAATGTGGCAGTTTCATCAAAACGTTGCCCAATTGTAGCCACTACAGTTGAAGCTATCCGGAGAGGTGCTGCATGTGTCTGCAGTCGGGCTGAAAAGGCTGCAGTTAGACCAGACGTAGGTTTTGCAGAGCTTGGGTTACGTGTTTGGGTTGGTTTACGGCTGCTTAGTTGTGATCGCTTCACTTATCCATGACCGGGATCAGCCAGATACTTCACAAATATCTGGGCTAGCTCTCTGATTCTACCGTGAAAGCCATCGCGAAACGCAGAAGCTCCAACGTGACTGGTATAACAAACCATTTCTCTGCACTACCATGACATAATTTCACGCCCCTTTAGAAATTGTTGTGGCTAATAAAAAGCCGAAAAAGGCGGAGAGTAAATAGGAAATTCTTTCCTGTAGAGGTGATCGATTCGCTTGCTCCACAACTTGTCCACGCTAACGAAACTTATGGTCTGTAAAACTGAGCTCTCTCTAGCTGTCGCGTACCATCCATAAAGCTGCTTTCACACCGGACGCGAGACAGATTACATTCGAGGTAATGCAAAGACGCGAATACACGCATTTTGGGCGCGTTAAGCAGCTTTCACACCGGACACGAAACTAATTTTTTGCGCGACAAATTGCAATGAAAGTCAATGCAAAGTTAATGGATGCATTTGAATGTAATCTGTCTAACAAAAAATTTGTTTCGTGTCCAGTGTGAAAGCGGGGTAAACCATTACCACAGGCAATTTCCGAAAAGGCTGTTTTGCCTGGAGCTTTCACCCCTTCGTCATATACCAGTGCAGAGGCTGTTCGTTACACCACACTAACGACACACCACAGTTATACGAACTAGCAGGTCCTAATACACACCGAAGCAGTCCATAAGTTGTTGGTCCACTTTTTGCAGCTCCTCACTGTCCATGTTTCCTTATAAGCTCAGACAAACCGGATTTCTACGGTCTCTAGTCTATACTAGGGCTGGGTATCAAATCAAATTTTAAGAATCGATTTCATTCCGATTCACAAGATTCAGAATCGATTATGACGATTCGACTCAATCCAATCTCGATTCGGTTAATGTTATAAAAACTTTTATTTTAATTTTGTCATGGCCATTTGGCCCACAAACAGCTGTGAACACCACTTGTAGGGTCATAGTAAACAATATGCTGCATGTTGTGCAGACTCTCCAGTCAGAACAGCAGCATCAGTGTGAAAACCAGCAAGATTGATAAACCATTGCTTCCAATCCAATGCAGTCACTTATCAATATGAAAAACAATGACAAAGATACAACCAGGGTAAATGTAGTGCTGGTTACTGGCTTCAAAGTAACCAAACTATCATTATATGTCATTGTTCCCACAGACCAAGAAGCAATGTGTGATGCAAGACCTGGGGGGGGGGATAGGGAGGCGGATGGAGTAGTATGCTTTCCATTTCCACAGCTTCCCATCTTGTTGAGCGTGGGGTGCACGCCACTGTTACTGTGCAAGTTCCACGTGTTCCAGCATTTCCAATTTTTTTTTACGTGCACATCAGTGGCGGGCGGTGGACGGAAAACTGGGGGGGGGGGCGGAAAACATCCCTTAAAACTGATGAAATTAGTGACCCGATTTCAATCATTGTTCTAGGTCAACATGTTAGTTTCCTTTATAATGATATGCTTGGGCGAGTGAACAATAAATTCTATAAAAAGTTCAATTCACATTCCTTAAAGGCAACGCTTCAGGAAAGAACCACTGTGGATTTTCCGCCTTAAAATTTTGTCACATCCTAAGCAAGTCGTCAAACCTGTGCGTAATGATTGTTTAATTGAAAAAGATTGAAATGCGCTCTTTTTGCGTTCAACTGGTGCATTTGATTTCTCGTATTAACAAAGACAATTGGCTACACCTGAGAGAGGAGAGTTAAAGTGTCTTTTACAAGGGAAATTGACTGAAAACAGAAAAAGACTAATAAGCAGTTTAAAGACATGTTTATCGCCCTCCTTGTTCTCTGTCCGCCGCCTGACACTAGTGCCCATACATTATCAACAGCCGGCGATTGCGCAATGACTCAGAATTAACAGGAATCAATTTGTGGCGGGAAAAATATATAGGCTATATAAAAATACTGATCTTTGGACGTACAGGTCGATCTTTACGAATTAAAATGAGAATCGATCCAGAATTGGAGAACAGATTTTTTCAACACAGGCCTAGTCTACACTTGGGTATGTCGACCCGTTCTACAAATGTGTCTGTATGGGGTGGATTCTAGCTTCCCCTCAATCCTAGCCTTAGAGTAGAAACACCGGTGTACTCACCATAGTAGCCATCGGTAGACAGCAAATTCCAGACTTTCACACTTCGTCCTCTACTTTCGCCGTTGTGTTTATTAGAACAAGTTCATTTCATTAGATCTATGCACATGTACTGCGTTTGATTGCGGAATTTTCCCGTCAATTCCATCTCAGATGGCAGACTAATGACCCATAAGACTTTTATGATAATTTTCTGTGGACTGATCAGTCAAAAGGAGAACTTGTCAGAAGACATGGGTCCTGTTGGTCTCGTGTAAGGCTGCCACAGCATCCCACAAAAAGAACATCATACTAAAAGTCAAAAACAGTGGCAAGTGACAGCCTGGAGCTGCCATGCTGCTCAAGGACTGTGACACTTGCCATATTCGATGAAACCATGAATTCTGCTCTCACCCAGAAAATCCCCGAGAAGAATGTCTGACCATAGGAGCGGTGCCTATAGCTCAATCGCAGCTAATTCATGCAGCAATGATCTGAAGCACACAAGCTAGTCCACCTCAGAATGGCTCTAAAGAAAAAAAAAAGGTTTTGGAGCGGCCCAGTCAAAGTCCTGATTTTAGTCCAATTGAGATGCTGCGGCATGACCTTTAACAGAGGATTCATTAAAAAAAAAAAAAAACCATCCACTGTGGCCGAGTTAAAGCAATTCTGCAAAGAGTGGGCAAAATTCCTCCACAGCAATGTAAAAGACTCTTGGCTAGTTATCACAAACCCTTGACTGTAAAAAAAAAAAAAGTCTGCAAATTGCAAAAGTCTGCTTCACCTGTTTCCTACAAAGTCTAAACTTCTGCCGATAAGCCTCTGGGCAGAGCTCATATGCTCTCAACACAGCAGCCTTAAGCTGATCATAATCTAGGCTATCTGCAGTTGCCAGTGACGCATACGCCACCTGAGCTTTACCAGTGAGGACACACTGCAATAACAAAGTCCACACCTCTCTTGGCCATTTCAAAGATGCAGCAGCACGCTCAAATACAGCAAAGTATGTGTCAACCTCATCCTCACGGAAAGGAGGAACAAAACGAATGTGCTTACTAGCGTCAAAGGGAGCAGGGGCTACCACATCGTGGTGCACTCCCCTATTGGCCTCACGAGCCTTTTCCTGCTCAATCTGCGTGCGGGCTAACTCAAGCTCAAGTTGTTTTAACTGCAGCATCTCAGCAATTGAGGCCTTTGCCTCAACCCCCCTAGTAGCCCCAGATGGCTCGGTCAACTGCCCAACAGACAGACCAGGCAAGACTTGATAGTGTACCAAAGCCAACAGCAACTCATGCTTAAAGCCTGCCTTATTAAACTTCGCTTTAGGGATTGCCAAACCATAATGATCAGACACACTAACCAACTGGTCCTTACTACAAAGATCCAATTGCTCAGCAGTAGGATTAACAACAAACTCCTCAAGCTTAAACTCAGCCATTTTGGAATTTTAGAACCAAAAAAAAAAAACCCCTGCCTTTACCAGAAAACCAAAAAGACAATAACCAAAATGCTCTACTCCTCCTGCCTACCCCACCACTAAAGCCAGTAATTGTTACCACATGCTACCAAAACAAAAAAAAAAAAAAAAAGACTTTATCTAACCTGTAACGAGTGCACCTGGTACAACCTACCTATCTCCACTGAAAAACTGCATAAATAAACCTCTCTAATCTTCATCAGCTTTCCCGGGTAC
Source organism: Gymnothorax reevesii (assembly GCA_029721435.1). Classification (NCBI taxonomy): domain Eukaryota; kingdom Metazoa; phylum Chordata; class Actinopteri; order Anguilliformes; family Muraenidae; genus Gymnothorax; species Gymnothorax reevesii. The sequence goes on from CM056590.1 coordinate 40,734,646, forward strand.
GCATGAGCCCTCCCAGGGTTACTGACAAAAACAATAAAGACAAAACAATGCAGACTAACTAGACCAGGTAACACTCAGAACTTACCTCATGTGGCAACAGCTACTTGGCTTTCTAACCAATCTAGGCTAGCAAACAAACCAAAATTCAAATGTCTAGAGGAAAACAAACTAATCAACCAATTAACTTAAACGGACGAGCCCCCAATTTATGTTACGGCATGGCAGAACCCATAACACAAAAGGGAGACCAGACAAAAGTTTGGCTATAAAAAAAAAATAATGAATTTATTAAATTACACTGAAACTAAGACAAACATAAACAATGAATCAAAAAAGAAAAAAGTGAACAAAAGCCAAGAGCCAAACAAACAAAGGTCTGGTCTAGGCAGGCAGGTGAGAGAGAGTGTGAGCCTGGAACAGCCACTTATATAGGCTGCCCAAGACCCAGGTGTCTCTCCTTTGCAATCAGAAGAATCCATGTGGCTTCCAGAGGGAGGGGAGAAAACAGGAATTAGTCCACAATACCCTCACCCCACATCACTACCCTCTAGAGGAGGGAGGAGCACGTAACAGCCAGCGATAATGGCACAATCTGTCAAAAGATTGAGGGGGGCAGTCATTTTTTTTTTAATGGGTGATAAAGGTTTTGAATAACTCCACCTCCAATACATGAAACAATCATTTAAAAGCTGCATTTTGTGTTATTTCACAATGCCTAATGGGTATATAGAAATTACTGGGATGTCCTGATACATTTTAATATAACAAATCAGTAAAACCATAACAAATCAGCGCAGGGACAAACACGTCTTCACAACACCGTATGTAAGCCTGCCTGTCTAGTCGAGATGTGCTGGCTGGGTACATAGAAGCCAGGTCCAAACACTAATCAGAAATGAATGTGTTTGATGTCTTGAAATGCTCTTCAATTAGCTGAATAAGGACGGAGAAAACATAAAATGTACTTGTGAATGATGGCAAAATTTACTCTGACGCAAAATATTACCCCGAATGTTATGAGCAATCTCACTGTTCAAATGCTGGGTCTCCAGGGTATAACAAAGGAATAGAAAACAAGTCGACATGGTCAACAACATCCCCCGCCAGTCACGTGCTTCTTATTTTCGGTCTCCATCAAGGCCTTTATGGTCTGACGCTACAAAGCAAATTCGGTTGTCCTATCTGTGATAGTTTCTGAGAAAAGTTGTCCCCTTTCTCTCGGACGGACGGACGGACGCACACACGCACGGACGGAGGTCAAACCTGTATCCCCCTCCCACTTTCTGTTGGCGGGGGAGAATAATAAGCCATTAAAGACCAGAGGTGGTTAAAAGTGAGTCCCAAAAAAATGAACGGACAAAATTTACTTCTGTGTACTGCATAATATTGCCCAGTTTCCAATTCTACAGCATAACAAAGGAACAGCACCCTCACCTGGACAGTATACAACAGAAGATACTGCATGAGAGAGAGGAGACTCCCTTGCAGTGGGTGAGCACACGTCCGCGAGCGTCTGTGTGTCTATGCCATTGAGTTTCTGTGCGTGTGTGTGCCAATCATCATCATAATAAGACAAGGTCATTAGAAACATCTTTCTCTGATGATCTGATGTCATTGTGCATATTGGGCACCCGCTCACTTGCAACCATGTGTTCAATAATTCAAATAATAACGACCCAATTACAACCATTGGTTACCAACAATATGGGGCACCACTGAGGATCACCACAGGCTACGAAACATGATTTTCACAAAATTCTCACTAATAAAGTTATATTATTAAGGTGTTGCAATGCACTGTCCACGTGTCTTTGCCTGTGTGCCAGTGCATATCTTTCTTTGTGTGCATGTGTGTCTCAGTAAAGGCTTGTTTCAATCGTGAAGTTATTATGGCACAAGAGAGATAATAAGTCTTCCATTATTAATGCAATACTTCCCTGGTTGAAAGTGCACAAACCCATTGAACAGCAGACGAAGGTTCAGGTTCAGATGTGACTGCATTACAGGGGGCGTGGCTCCCTGTGTGTGGGCGTGGCTCCGCAGTTGGATATGGGCGTGACTCACCTGCTTGCCGTGGACCTCTCTTCCTCCTGAAAGCAGCTCCTGACTGCAGCGCCTCCAGCAGGCCATCCATGATACCCGTCTCGTCACCCTCTGTTAACAACACACACATAAGCCCGATAAATACTCGTGATACCATCTCATTTCCGACAGTGAACACACACACACACAATACCCAGAAAGTATGTTGGCACCATCTCATTTCCCTCCCTGAAAACCTGAACACAAACACACACATGGACACAAACACACACACATGCTCTCAAATTCTGAAGCACAGACACCGCACAGTGGAGAAGGTGTGCTGTTCCCATGGCCAGCTCTCAATAAAGCTTTGGGAGCTCAAAACCAGTGGTGTTACAGTTCCTATGGCGACGGGACAAAATGGCAGCCTGGCTGTGAGCAGTGGGGTGTGAATGAGGCTGAGGAAGTACAGGGGAGCAGCCTACTGTCCGCAGGCAGAGCTGCACCACACCAGGAGCAACTCTTACAGTAAACAGCACATTCTGATACAGCTCATGCTATATTCAGGCTCGTTAGGGCTCACCGTTTCAAATCTGGAATCAGACAGGGAGATAACAACATGTAGAGGCAGTTACGAAAATCATAGTTCCAGTCCCTTTAAAGTGCACATGGCAGAAAATCAGGAACATTCTGTGAAGCATCCTGCCTCCTGGCCAATCTAACGCTGCGGCAGTAATGGTTCAACAGGCAGAGGGAAAATCAACTCATTCTGATCACTGCGGGCGCCTATTTTTATGCTGCCAAGTGGTACTCCATTGTCAGCGTCGTACGCGTTAATTATGTAAAGGGCGGAGGGAATTGGGGAGCACGCCTCCCTGTATAGTACATCACTGTCCAATCCAGACAGGAGGACAAGCGCACCGGCCACACACATGTAAGGCGTTTGTGCTCACAGGTGAATACACAACTGATAAAGCGTTAGAGGAGGAGAGAAAGATGGACAGATGAGAAGAGAGGAGAGTGAGAGGGGGATTTTCCTGTTCTCTAATCTCATTTCTCAAGGGTCTTATCCATCTGCCTCCCACATCTCCTCCTCTGCTCCTCTATATCAGTGAGTGGAGAAGGGCATAAATGAGTGGACAGGAGCGCCCCCTATCTTCACCTCTGTCACAGCGAGTCAACCTGTCACATCGGCACAGTGGCCACTTAACCACAGTAACCTACATGAGCAGTGACCTACTTACACTACACTGCTGTAAATGGTGCCGGGGGGGGCATGGCCACACACACACACACACACACACACTGAGGCAGAGACACACACACCAGCGTGCATATCGTGAACACACATTTGCACGAGCATGTGCACATACGAGCACACACTCACACACACGGCCCAGTTCCCACAGTCAGAGCTGGGATTAGGATTAATGGAATAAATCGGGGTTGAATATCGGAGGTGAGGCCTCTGTTCCCAGGACAATTACAGCGGCGACGGTCATGAACAAAGCACTCAGCTGGTGCTAAACTCCAGGGACAAAATGGAGATCAGCGCCCGTGCCCCAGTGAGGTGGTGTGCAGACAGCACACACAGACACACACACACACAGTTCAGAGTGCTTCATTAGGCTGAAGTGAGGATATAATCCCTGTGACCGACTGACAGTCTCAATGAAAGCGGATCAGAAGCAGAAATCAGACCAATGACATCAACAGCAATAAGTCACAGCTCTGGCCCACACGCGCATGTTTGCACTGAGGTCATCATAAAGAAATACAGAACACGACAGTTACGTGGGCTCTTCTGCATGTGTGTGCGCACTCCACATTCTTACCGTTTGCTCTCTCTGCGCTCCGAGCTTGTGTTGTGGTGTACAGTAGAGCAGCGTAAACAGCAGATCAGAGATGTGTGTTTTTAAAATGGGAGCTGTGGGAGAGCACACATGAAGGCCACAGGCAGGCAGATGGCTTTAATTATCTCCATTCTGAGTGGAGAAGGTTAAAGGTTTTTAGCCTTCGTGGCCTAAATAGAGATTAGCGCTGTGTGGAGATGCCACCGCCGAACCACCTCCCCCACCATCCTCTAAACAGACACCAGATGGACGCATGTACACCCCCCTACACACCACTGAATGTCAACAACAGCAGGAGGGAGAGCGAGGACGAAATATAGATCGAATGCACCACCCAGTGGCCGCAAAGTGGAACTACGGGCACGCAACTTCGTGCTGGTTCTGCTCTCGGAGAGGGAATCTGGCCCACGCGCTGACGTAAAAAGCGCATTTGTGCCGTCCCTGAGATGTGGATAACAAGCCCATGCGTGTCCATGTGGTCCACTTTAGAGGAAGGGCTTACATCATATATGTTTAAGAGCACAGAGGAATAAGCGGTTCTGATCCCGCGCTCCACAGCTGTGACCCACTAACCTCAAATGGGAAAATACACTATTGACAACTTCCATCGGTGCCAATTATAATGAGCTCTGATAAATGCCAATAGTTAATATTTGAGCACATGCATACACAAAGTCAGAAGTTATAGTTTAAGTAAGTCGCAAGTGAATTAACAATGGCAGTGTACAGCATTCCTCCGGATGCACTCACAGAGCCATTCTTGTCTAGCCTCAGGCAAACAAAACTGGTAAAAAGACACTGTTTTTTCTCTTCAAGGACAGTGCCCAAGGTTGGACGCGCCCAGTAACGAGGAACACTGAGATTGAATCTTGCCTAATGGCAGCTGGATTCAGCGAGAGGCTTTAAAGCAAATTAATAAATTACCTAAATAACGAAACACTGCACTGTGCGATTCCCTTTCACAAAATGAACTCTGTCCAAAGATAAGAAGGAAAGTAAACCTCTCTCTCCGAGGAACAGGACTGGTCCCCTGGAGCAGCTGCGACTGGGACCAGTGCTGAAGGGGTTAACAACTCTGTACTATAACCACGGGACTGAGGGATGAGAGGATGAGAAGGCGGTGTCATCCCAGCGAGCCACGTGTGTCCGCACTGCAGCGCCCTCGCATAGCGACAACACTGACACCTAATGGTCAGAAAAAGAAACTGCCCTTGTCCCACATCGGAAGAAAGCTGCTCTCCTGCGCAGACCAGAGGCCACTCAGAAGCGCACACACAGGAGTCATAGAGATGAAGGAGCAGGTTATCTGAGCAGGCAGCACAAAGGTTGTCCTTTCAGGAGTAACACTGTCATAGTCTTGGCGTTTCCATGATATAATTTCAATAAAAGTCCAAAATGTGAGCAAGTATATTTAATAGCAAGGTCAAGCTGATGCCAAATTGTCACAAAACAACTATAGTGGTATCCACTTGGGAACAAATGACTGCTAACTGGCACTGCAAAAGCAATAATAACAAACACGATTTTCAAAATAGTAGTTTATGAAAACTTTATGATAAGCCTGGTCATACACAGACCCGAAGACATGGAAAAAACAACCTTTTTAAAGTGTTCAGTCATCAGTCCTTTTCCCGGTCACTTCAGTTCCCCTCTGTAGTCTATGAGGTGGACACAGTGCCAGTGTCTCCAAGACAACGAGCCCCAACTGACACATCCAAAGCAAACATTCCACATCGCTCTGCTCCCTGCTCAACAAACACTGATCTCCTTACTCATGTAAAAAACAACCACAGGATACTGTGATCAAAAGGCACATTCTATCCTGTCTTCCCCAGGTGGAAGAGGCTCAGCTACTGTTTTTGGGTTTCCACGGCTACACTGGCTTTCAAACCCCTATGGGCCTCACAAAGATGCACCCGTGCAGCTGTGAGAGGGCCTGATTGACACTGCCTTCACTTATTGCTTTGGGACAATAAAAGGATTGATCAATTGTTTTGCACAATAGTTCCTGTGATAACACTGGCTAGATTGATTGCTTTGGCAAAGTGTTGCTGTGAAAACGTAGACTTGACTTTCAGTTTTGTGAAAAGGTTTCTGAGGTAACACTGACTTGATTTGTTTTGAGAAAGGGTTTCAGTGATAACACTGACCTGATTTATTGTTCTGTGTGAAAGGGTTTCAGCGATAACGCTGGCCTGATTTACTGTTATGAGACAGGGTCTCTGTGATAACACTGGCTTGATACTAAGAAAGGGTTTCTGTAATAACACGGACTTGATTTATTGTTTTTAAAAATGGTTTCTGTGATAACACTGACTTGATTTATTGTATTTAAAAACTGTCTCTGTGATGACACTGATTAGATTTATTGCTTTTAAAAACAGTTTCTGTGATTACACTGACTTGATTTATTGTTTTTTTAAATGGTTTCTGTGATAACACCGACATAATTTATTGTTTTTTAAAACGGTTTCTGCGATAACACTTAACGCTGGGTTGATTTGTTGTTTTGAGAAAGGATTTCTGTGATGAGACTGGATTGATTTTTTGTCTCGAGAAAGGGTTTCTGTGATAACCCTGGGTTGATTTGTTGTATTGAGAAAGGATTTCTGTGATAAGACTGGATTGATTTATTGTCTCGAGAAAGGGTTTCTGTGATAACCCTGGGTTGATTTGTTGTTTTGAGAAAGGATTTCTGTGATAAGACTGGATTGATTTATTGTCTCGAGAAAGGGTTTCTGTGATAACCCTGGGTTGATTCGTTGTTTTGAGAAAGGATTTCTGTGATAAGACTGGATTGATTTATTGTCTCGAGAAAGGGTTTCTGTGATAACCCTGGGTTGATTTGTTGTTTTGAGAAAGGATTTCTGTGATGAGACTGGATTGACTTATTGTCTCGAGAAAGGGTTTCTGTGATAACCCTGGGTTGATTTGTTGTTTTGAGAAAGGATTTCGGTGATAAGACTGGATTGATTTATTGTCTCCAGAAAGGGTTTCTGTGATAACCCTGGGTTGATTCGTTGTTTTGAGAAAGGATTTCTGTGATAAGACTGGATTGATTTATTGTCTCCAGAAAGGGTTTCTGTGATAACCCTGGGTTGATTTGTTGTATTGAGAAAGGATTTCTGTGATGAGACTGGATTGATTTTTTGTCTCGAGAAAGGGTTTCTGTGATAACCCTGGGTTGATTTGTTGTATTGAGAAAGGATTTCTGTGATAAGACTGGATTGATTTATTGTCTCGAGAAAGGGTTTCTGTGATAACCCTGGGTTGATTTGTTGTATTGAGAAAGGATTTCTGTGATGAGACTGGATTGATTTATTGTCTCGAGAAAGGGTTTCTGTGATAACCCTGGGTTGATTTGTCGTTTTGAGAAAGGATTTCTGTGATAAGACTGGATTGATTTATTGTCTCGAGAAAGGGTTTCTGTGATAACCCTGGGTTGATTTGTTGTTTTGAGAAAGGATTTCTGTAATAAGACTGGATTGATTTATTGTCTCGAGAAAGGGTTTCGGTGATAACATTGGCTCGACTCTTCATTTTGAGAAAGTATTTCAATAGTAACACTGGGTTGATTTTTTGCTTTGAGAAAGGGTTTCTATGATTACACTGCCATCCTTTAACATGACAATCGAGATACAAATCAGGATGATATTGCACCGAGGCTCTAAAAGAAGATAATTTAGCATAGCCCTGGGTTGTAAATCAGGATGCTTTGTCACAGCACTAGGGGACCACATCAGGTAGATTAAACATCGCACTTTGACTCTATATCAGGGTCTATCAGCAACACGCTATGGCTCTAAATAAAAGTTATTTAACATGACACTGAAGCTTGAAATTTGGGTTTTTTCGCATAGCACTGGGGCTCTTATTCACAGGGTTTTAATCTGGCACTATGGCGATGATTTACAGGAAAGACTATTTGGGGGGCTTGGCATGGACTGCTGAGAGCTGTCAGCTGTAATGGGCCAGGGGTACAGGAACTTCAAGAGCGGAAACTCCAATAACTCACAGCTACACCCCACACACACACACACACACACACACCTCTGTTGAAATTATTCATGTCCTCAGCAGAGCAGGAAACCGGGCAGACAGAAAAACAGCGTCTCTCAGGAAAGCAGCAGCTCATTTTCATTATGTTTCAGAACTGGTCTCCGCGCGACCCGAGACTCTGTACTTCCAGCAGCCTGTGAGGCAGCTGGGAGGGGAGAATACCGCTAACCCCAGCAGTCTAACGCTCCGCTAACTTTAACATGTATGGAGGAAAGACAGAACACAAGGGTGTCCAGATACTCCAGAACATTTTGTCTCATGTCCTGCACTCCTCAGGTGTGGAAGGAGAGAAAAAGAAGGGAAGCAGGGCATCTAATGTGGAAGAAAACAAAAGAGCGAAAAGGGCAGACTGCAGCCTTTACATCCGCGTCAGAGGGGCGGTAAACATTTCTGGGAATTGTGCAGGAAGTAAAGGATGTGGCACGAGGCTCTATGCAAAGCAGACGCAGCAGCGGTATGCAAACCGTCCGGCACAGGTGCCTCAGCACAGACCCTGTAAAACAGCACTGTAAAACACATCCCTCTCAGGAACATGTCCTCCCTCAGACCTACAGTCAGACACGCTAACTGCACATCATCTCCAGCTCGGCTCTGAATTCTGCATCTAATTTAGGGTGTTTTTAACACAGCATTGTGAATCGAGGTATTTTTAGCATTGTGCAACGGCTCTAAATTAGGGTGTTTAAGCGCGGCACCGTCCAAATCAGAGGGTTTTTAAGCCAAAGCGAAGTTTTGCAGTGGAGTGATACAGCCGGCCTGGAGAGAGAGAGAGATTGCCTCGTCAGAGGCCGGGGAAGTGCGTCCAAATTTCAGTAATAAGTCAGAGGAGAACGAAGACACGCCAGACAAGTGTCGGAACGGCAGCAATAATTTTAAGCAGAACAAAGTTATTTTCTTTTTTCCAGAATGTTCCTTTGAGAGGGTCTGAAAGGAACAGGAGGGGGAGGGCGGAGGAGAGCTTGACACGACACATCTTTGGAATGAGAGACTGAGCTTTGGGGGGGGGGGGGGGGGGGGGGGGTTGCAGGCAAAGGGCAGTTAGACCGAGGCGATCCAGGAGATTTTGGGGGTATGGGGTGATGGTGGGGGGGGTAGCGTCAGGGATGACAGGCATCCTGGGGCCACAGGGGAGGATAAGGGGGGGGGGGTTCTACGGACACACAGATCCAGAGGTTTGAGGTTAGGGGCATTTCAGCGGGAAACTCTGTGATTGGCTGCTGAGCTGGCAGAGTGAGGGCACTGCGGGTCTGAGGGAGAAGCGGGAGGGTTTCTGATTGGCTACTTAAGCCTCCGTGTGATGGGAAACAGATGTTGGAGAGAGAGGAAGGGGGCCCACATGCACGCTGCACTCAGCCAAAAACTCTGGCGCATGCCTCAAATATGAGCAGCAACCACAACTGAGCCTGATCCGGTCCACATTCCTCCTACTGAGACCCGTGACGCACACTGCTGTCCTCCCGCTATAAACACTAATGCCACTCCTGCACTGTCAAAGCACACTGCTGCATCTGCAGTACATCTGCAGCGTGAGCCGAAGAGCTGTACACACTGTCACTCCTATCAACGTACAATGTTACGAGGGTGAACACACACCGTCGCCACCATGAACAAATACTTAATAATACGACACGAAGAGCTGGTGCATCAGAAATATCGTGTGTGTGCGCACATGCCTGCCTGTGTGTCTTTTCCCATGTGGGTACAGCTGACTGTAAATCTCACATTGATAATGAGGGGATGAAAATGATAAAATGAAAGTTAAACTCCAACAGAGAGCGAGAGGAGGGGCATCGCTCATTAAAACCTCATTAAAAACACTTACCTGCACTCACCATAAAGGGTCTGACCCAATTCTCAAAAGCAGAACTAGGCTTCAGCATTAACTGCAATACCATCTAACACAAATACATATACAGTCATATGAAAAAGTTTGGGCACCCCTGATCATTTTCAAGATTTTTCTTTATAAATCATTGGTTGTTCGGATCAGCAATTTCAGTTAAATATATCATATAGCAGACAAACACAGTAATATTTGAGAAGTGAAATGAAGTTTATAGGATTTACAGAAAGTGTGCAATAATTACTTAAACAAAAGTAGGCATGTGCATAAATTTGGGCACCCCAACAGAAAAATTACATCAATATTTAGTAGATCCTCCTTTTGCAGAAATAACAGCCTCTAAACGCTTCCTATAGGGTCTGGATTCTGGTTGAAGGTTTTTTTGACCATTCTTCTTTACAAAACATCTCCAGTTCAGTCAGGTTTGATGGTTTCCGAGCATGGACAGCCCGCTTTAAATCACACCACAGATTTTCAATAATATTCAGGTCTGGGGAATGAGATGGCCATTCCAGAACATTGTACTTGTTCCTCTGCATGAATGCCTTATTTGAATTTGAGCAGTGTTTAGGGTCCTTGTCTTGTTGAAGTATCCAGCCCCGGCGCAACTTCAACTTTGTCACTGATTGTTGAACATTGTTCACAAGAATCTGCTGATACTGACTGGAATCCATGCGACCTTCAACTTTTACAAGATTGCCAGAACCTGAACTGGTCACACAGCCCCACAGCATGATGGAACCACCACCAAATTTTACTGTGGGTACCAAGTGTTTGTCTTGGAATTCTGTGTTCTTCTTCCGCCATGCATACCGCCCCTTGTTATTTCCAAATAACTCAATTTCAGTTTCATCAGTCCACAGGACCTTATTCCAAAATGAAGCTGGCATGTCCAAATGTGCTTTAGCATACCTGAAGCGACTCTGTTTGTGGCATGTGCACAGAAAAGGCTTCTGCCGCATTACTCTCCCATACAGCATCTCCTTGTGCAAAGTGCGCTGAATAGCTGAACGATGCACAGTGTCACCATCTGCAGCTAGATCATGTTGTAGGTCTTTGGAGCTGGTCTGTGGGTTGAGTTTGACTGTTCTCACCATCCTTCGCCTCTGCTTGTCTGAGATTTTTCTTGGCCTGCCACTCCGGGCCTTAACTAGAATTGTGCCAGTGGTCTTCCATTTCCTCACTATGTTCCTCACAGTGGAAACTGACAGCTGAAATCTCTGAGCTAGCCTTTTGTATCCTTCCCCTAAACCATGATGTTGAACAATCTTTGTTTTCAGGTCATTTGACAGTTGTTTTGAGGCTCCCATGTTTCCACTCTCCAGAGAAGATGCAAAGAGGAGAACAACTTGCCACTGGCCACCTTAAATACCCTTTCTCGTGATTGGCTTCACCTGTGTATGTAGGTCAAGGGTCAATGAGCTTACAAAACAAATTTTGTGTTCCAATAATTAGTGATGTAGGTATTCAAACCAATAACACAACAAGGGTGCCCAAATTTATGCACCTACCTACTTTTGCTTAAGTAATTATTGCACACTTTCTGTAAATCCTAAAAACTTTGTTTATCTTCTCAAATATCACTGCGTTTGTCGGCTATATGATATATTTAACTGAAATTGCTGATCCGAACGACCAATGATTTATAAAGGAAAATCTTGAAAATGATCAGGGGTGCCCAAACTTTTTCACATGACTGTAAATCAAACCAAGCTGTGTGAAGTACAGGGCTCGTTGAGAAAATAAACCACTGGCTGCTGGAAAAGACTTAATCTCAACATGACCCAGTATAGAGTTCTGAAGCTCATTTTGTACCACGCAGACTGACTGCAGAAGCTTTTTTCACATAAGTACCAGTGTCCTTGGTCCTCTGTTAAAGGGATTAATGTGATCCAATACCCTGCCTCTATGGCGGATGGATTAACGGGTCTCATAGCACAGCCCTCTTTGACAAGGGCCAGAACAGAACCGCAGGTCCAAAGGCACAGCGGCGTATACACACACAAAAAGTGCTTTTCCTTTTTTTCTGCCTCAAACATTTCTCATCTCCTTTAGACATTTACAACACAGGCTTCTCTGGCGCCGAGATTACACTGACCTCTCTTTCTTCTGGATTTTATTGGCAGGGGACAGAGTTCCTCTCAACAGTCTACACAATCATATCTGCAGATACAACAGCTGCACTTTTCAAGGCTTAACAAAATTGGCCTTTCCCACACGTCGAATTCCTGTGCTGCGGTCGAACCGTGGACCCAGAGCTCCTCCAAATGGAGGACAGGTGAACTGCAGCTGCTGAGCGGAGGGGCAGAGCAGCTGTTTCCCGGCCTGAGAGCTGTCTCATCGGCCGCAGTCGAGTTCACCAGGGGAGGACAAGCAAAATAAAACGGGACTGCAACCGCAAGCAATTAGCGCTGCAAAAATGGCTGACCTTTAAAACAGTGTTTAGGCGCTGAGCTGTTTATCAGATGTGCGCTGAGTGTTTGTATTTTCCAAATGATGGAGGAGTGGGGACTATGCCTCTCAATGTTTAAATGCCGGCATAATGGGTTTTAACATAAGAGAAAGTGATACGGACATCCTGTGGCTAATGAACAGATTTGAGAGGATGATGCAGTGCATCATGGGAGTTGTAGTGTTTCTCCACAGTACCTGCATTGATGTCCAGCATCTGGCTCCTCTTCGCCTTCTCCTCCTTCTCCCTCTCCGCCTTTTCCTTCGCCAGCTTCGCTCGCCGGATCTTCTCCTCCGTTTCTTTCCTCTTCTGGTTCTCCTTAACCGCTTGCTGAAGGACAGAGAGAAGGGGAGAGGATAAGAGGGAGGGGTGCTCCGTCACCCAAAACATATCGTCCGGCGTGCACCATAGACCCATAAATCACGCGCCGCACACAGACGGGGCGTAAATCTCTGCGCTCGCTTCAGGAGCATCACAAGGAGAGCTGTGTGTGCTCGCCGAGTTTGCCATTATCTTGTCACTCATTTAAACTGCTACCACTTACTCTTGGAATGGACCTCTTAAACTAACAGTAACAAATCTTATTGTACAGTGTTTGCATACATCTGAGAGTGTGTGTGTGTGCGTGTATGTGTGTGTATGTGGGTCTGGAGTGATGCCAGCATAACTGTTTAAGTTGAAGTTAAAGAGGGAATACAGCAGTTAACTTACAGTTTGCTTTACAGTTTGGGAGCAGGGCGGTGCAGAGATTAGTGAGTGTGTGTAGTGATCTGGCCGTTTGCCAATAAGAGCACAAAGACTGGCTCCATGGCTGTACAGTGCGCAGAGCGAAGCGACGCTCACCACCTGTGCACCCGTCTCACAGGGACGAAGGGTGTGACATCACCTGCAGGTGCACAAAGGGAGCTCAGACCTCGCACATCCCCCTACAATAACCTGTCTGTATGGTCGGTCTGTGTGTGTGTTCAGCGCGCACTTCAGATGTGTGAAATATAGCACATCTCCAGGGAATGCCTTCACAGTCGATTAAAATAGTCTCTCCCTCTCTCTCACTTACACACGCATTTCTCTTTTCAGTTGCATGTACGTACACACACACACACACTTTCCTCTATTTTTGCTACAGTACAAGTCTTCAAAGAGAACAAAATGAATGAGTCTTTGTCTTCTTCCAAGGACAGACTGCACTATGCCTGGGGCTTTCCAGAAATTTCACAAGTCTTATCAGCACCCTGGAAAAAAGCCCCAGATGCATCGTTACGTTTGTTAGCCGTGTGTGTGTGTGTGTGTGCATTTTGTGTGGTGTGTAAGTCCACAGTAGGGCTGTGTAACCAGGTTCCCCAGTGACCACAATATTTGTATTAGTTAATGTTTTCACAGATCGCCAGGTGTCCAACAAAGAGCCACTGTTGATGGTGTTTGTTAAGCAAACAGGCAGAGCTGGTTTGCATGTTGTAGGTAAACACTGTGAAACATCATGCAGATCAAGCCCATAACTGCCAAATCCAGAACAATACAGTTTGCATCCAAACGATGCCTCAGCCTGCCCTTCCACAGGAAAAATGATTCAGGCTGATTACCTGGAACATGCCACAGAAGTTGTTGAGGTCACCAAAGAACTCCTCGATCGAGATCTTCTTGGGGTTGAAGACGAAGTACTTCCCCAGCTCCTCGTATTGCTTCTCCATGCTCTTGTGCATGAGGTCCACCTTCTCGTACTGCTCCCGCGCCACGCTAACGAAGCTGTGCTAACAGGGTTAAAGAGCCTTCATGCCATGGACCAAAAGGCCTTAAAAATAGTCATGTACAGCCACAACCACTACCTCAGATATTAAACTCACTGACACCACCTGTACATTCAAACTCAACACACCCACAGCCTGAACGTTCAAACTCAATCAACCACAGCCTAAAATGTGAACTCTATGCGACCCACACATAAAACTATTCGGACATGAATCAGCTCATGAGAACTAAACCCAGAAACACTGGGAATCTGAACTGACCCGTATGAAAGAATGCAGTACATACAATGTTCAGAGAATCACCTATATTCCCATGAATGCACCTACTGTGCTTGTTTTCACAGATACATGCATTAATGAGCCAAAATATTATGACCACTAACAGAAGCAGGGTGTCACATTGATTAACCTGTAACTCAGGTGAATGTCAAGGTCTGCGAACAGGCCGCAGATGTTAAACCAGCAGTTGCTTGTCGTAGTCAACAAGTTGAATGCAGCAGACATCAAAGACTTTAAAAAGGGCCCAAATAGTCATGGCTATAATGGATAAACAACTGGGTAATGCTTGCGTGATGTACCCGGTCAGTAGGGGTGACTAAATACAGACGGCGGTCCGAGGAGGGACCAACCGAAGGCTCACTGACGCACTGCGCACTGTGGGATGCTCTGAAAAATGCTCAGCAGGAGGACCTTGGGTCCAGTAAAAGACTACGTTAAAATGACAGAGCATTTCTAGTGGCACGCAGAGGTTAAACGGCATATTTGGCAGGATGTGATGTGTGTGTTTTGGCTCATCAGTGTGTATTACACACAGCACATAATGGCACATAATAAAGCACCATTCTTCGCCCTTTATCTACTCAGTTTTAATACTTTTTGGTGTACAAAGTGGAAAGGAATACAAAGGAGTCCCGTACACTGTCTAAATTGCAAATAGCAAAAGTTTCATTGTGACGTTTCGGTACTTAAACCTTCATCAGACAAATCAGACCAGTTTTTGTCTGATGAAGGTTTAAGTACCGAAACGTCACAATAAAACTTTTGCCATTTGCAAGTTTTACAGTGTGTGGGACTCCTTTGTTTACCTTTGAGTTGTTTATCCTAGTCGGACGCACCTATCGTTAGAAATAGATGTGCGAAGTATCTACTCGTTAGTGTACAAAGTGGACAAAGTCCTCGAAGGGCCTACTTTAGCTCATGAGATACTGACTGTTTTCATACTAATTCTTGCAAAGCTCATTTGACCGCCATACATCTTGAAGATTACCCAATTACCAGACACATGTCAAACAACTGTGCTGTAACACTTAGGGCTTTTTCTGTGCAAAAACAATTCACAGGACCCAAATCTTCGCTGAAAATTAGGAGGCGGGGTGCGACGGCTCAGACATTTGGTGAGCCCCTCTTTAATCGCTTTTTTTTAGCATGCAGTCAGGCCTGGGATCCCGTCTCGAGGCGCACAGTGGCCACAGTGACGCGCCTTCGTTAAAGACAGGATCTCCGGACATAGGCCCTCACTACCAGCGCGTGACTCATTTGGCCTGAAGAGACTACGGCTTCGTCACTCTGCTGCATTGAATGGGCCGAAGAGCAACATCCTGACTCCCAGTCAATGAACGCCTGTTACATCACTACACAAAGAGAGCTTTTATGGTCTTCAGAGGGACGGAAATCTAACACATTGTCTGACGTCAGCCGACCGTGACAATAGTCATTGACCCTTAGAGAGCTGAATGCAGCTATTGTTGTTCAATGATGCAAGATTTCAAGATCAAAGCTGTGGAAAACCCATCACGTGGCAACTTGTTTAAAAGAACTCCCCGGAGCCCTTTTAAACAAGTTGCAACATGATAGGTTTTTGACAGCGCAAAATCATTTATTTAGAATTTTTCGAAAATTTATGTCAGTGCTCTAAGGGTTAAGGCAGAAGGGTTATGTTGGAGGTCATGCGGCGAAATCCATGTGAGAGTACCCCAAATGCCACTTCTTTTTACTTTCACAGTCCACTATGCCTAACAATGGGGTTTACGGAGTCAGTGTACCACACACTACCACGAAAAACACTTCTAGATCTATGCAAGAGGTCACAGTGTCCATGACTCAAAAAGTACCACTTGATTCCCACTACAAGTCATTTTAACAGGTGCTGCCAGGTAGAACATACCCCACTCGGTTTTTCAGCGACCTTTACTTTGATACAATTAGGTCCAAGTTATTACCAGGTTATCCACAGACCATTCCACAACCTTCCAGAAAATTGCAAGTAATTTGATCAAACCGCGTTACATTGCCGACAGACAGGCGAACAAACTAACAAATTAAATCAGTCGGAGAGCAATAACTTGGCAAAATCTTGACATTCATTAGCAAATTACACTTCAGTAACCTCAGATTACCATTCTTCATGCTGGGGTCTAATGGACAGAGGGCAACACAGGAAACAACTGAGAGGTAAATGTGGATTCCCATTCTAAATATAGGTGGCTGCCGAATGGACAGTCTGCAGCAGGAGCGTGTAGAAGGACAGAGCATACTAATCTACATGTGTCTGTCAAATTACACGTCAAAGGGAGCAAGTTTGACAAAGAAATTAATTTTTGAAGATTCATTATGATAAAAGATAGAGATTTTTAAAATTTCAGAAAGTTTTTTTTTTTGCAGCCTGTGGTTCAATTTTCAGAGTCAGTAATTCTCAGGTGGACACAAAAACAAACTAACAAAATGATTTTCCAAAGTGAGACACAAACATACGCCACCAAAAACAATATCCGTCACCCCTCGTCAAGTAGAGTAGCGAACAAGGTACGTACAACTTGGCCATAACTACCATACGCTTTAGTAAGTAAAAGTAGCCATAAAGAAGCTATATTATTCCAACCAGTAGGACATTTCTCTTATGTCATGTGACAGGAAGTGAAAGGATATGGTCATCTTCTCCACAAACTTGTCCTTGTCGCTTTGCGGAGGGGGAAAGGTCTCGATGTCCTTCTCCAGGGCCTTGATTTGTCGGCCCATCTGCTCAACGTTCTTCTGCAGCGTCTCAGCGGACACTGTTAAGGAGAGGATGGGGGTCGTCACAGAGAGAACCAAAAACATCACCATGATTCCTGACTCACGCCTTTTCATTTCAACTTACAAAGAGCACATCGCATGTATAAGACCCATGGAGGTACTGTATGGGGTGAACAAGCCAAGAAGACTGAAAATGTAAAGATCTCATCTTGTATGGCCTGTTCGTCCCTGTCACCACAGTGAAATAGTGGGGAAAACAAAAGGACCACTGATCACTAAAGATGACCACATAATGCTAAAAAACTAATAAAAAAAAAAAAAAAATCTAGATAACTTGGTCACCACAGGGCGACTCAGTAAGTCGTTTATCTCCCCGATCCCCAAATGTTGGACAAAATGGCCGCCGACAGCCATATGGTTCGTCCAAAATTCGCAAAAATCGGTCTTGAGCATCGTCCAATCAATATCTTCACCTCTGTGTAATTTGGAGAAATTCTTGTAATAATTGTGGCTTCCAGAGCCCGGAAAAGAAAATCTCTGCAGCGACGGCGGCGGCCCGAGAACTAAACCATAGCATCTCCTGACTATCGTCGTCGGGGAGATACAAAAAACATGGAAAGTTCAGAAAAAAACAACAACAAAAAACCCGCAACATCTGAAAATGGTGCGTTGAACAAGGATTAGGTCCTTTAAAGAAGTAGCATCCAGAGAAGCTAGTGCAAATGCCACAGGAAGTGCACACTGAAACGGTAATTAGAAAACACTCTCTGAGATTAAAATTTATACTATAGGAGGATAAACACTACTCTTCACTGCTTCTTCTGAGACCTTTAGAGGCCAAAAATGGCTGTGCAGTGGGAGTAGCATTTCTATCCCAGTCGAAGGTGGAGTTAGAAGGATAGGTGCAAGCATGGTCCGGGTACGCACAGGAACGATACCTCTGTTAGTTTGCAGACAACAACGCAAAAAAAAAAAGAAAAAAAGTGATAATTACAGCGTAAATTTTATGCATTCCTTGTTTAATTAGAGGAAATGGTACAGAAACCCAGGTTAAAATCCTAATTAGCGGATTCCGCAACAGCCTACAGCCAAACGGTAAACAAACACTAAGTTCATCAGCTAACAGCAGAAGAAATCCCCCCAACATCCCCCTCAAAAGCAAACAGCAATGCTGGCATCACCCCAACACAAACACACACAACCCTTTAGGCAAGAAAAACTCATTAAAACCCAAAGTAGCAGAAAGTTTCTATCCTCAGATAAATCCTGTTTGCATAACTGTCGTCCTTAAAATTCCGCTAACAGCTAGCACGTGGTCTTGATGTGCATTTGGGACTTCAGGGACCCTTTGGGTTCTTTCTGCAGAGTAGGAATAATGGTTTTAAATGGTCAGCGGATCGCTGGGTGCTGACGCAGATCTGCTGCGGTGGGGGAAAGTCTCAGTGGAGATGAGGGAGTCGGTATGAAGGTGGCCTGCGATGCTGCAAGGTGAGCTATTCCATGGCACCTCCTTCACATTAGAGGCTGCTGCAGAGTGACGCGCAGTCAGATCCCTGCGAACATGAGGGTGTCCTCAACAGCTTGAACTCTGCCTTCCTTCCCTTCGATACCTATTTTACATTTAACCCCTTTAACCCTTACTTTTCACTTAAGTTCTCCCTTAAGTAGTTTCCAAGCCCGAATATCCATTTTTTCTCATATTATGGAGCAATGCCAGATACATATTCTGTATCTGCTGATTGCAGCACTTCACTGAAGCGAGAGAAATATTCAGACCCAGGGCATCTTATTTTTTAAGGCCACAGCATTACACCGAATGGACAATATCTAGATCTTGAGCATCATTTCATACACATTCCCCATAATGCAACAGGATTTGGGAGTGTTGGAAACTTTGGGATCTCCGCTAAAATTCAAAATAGACTTGACGTTCTACAGGTTTTAATACAGTAGCTGAATCCGACACACCTACACATAAGTCCCTGGCTTTTATGGGGTTAATTAATCAGAGTATTCAGCCCTTCTTCATAATAGGGAAGACTCTCCATTCACAAAATGTCGCTCTGCCAACAGCAGCAAGGAAATCACAGATTCAGCATCTTCCTGTACTCTTTGTCCCCCAAATGCATCGGAATTCCTCTCACAAGTAAAGCCAATCAACACATGGAGGAAAAACAAGAGGAGGAAATAAAAATGAGAATTGGCAGAGGAAATGGGATAGAGATGAAGGAGAGGCTGTGTGTGTGTGTGTGTGTGTGTGTGTGTGTGTGCGTGTGCGTGTGCGTGTGTGTGCGAGAGAGAGAGAGAACATGCTCTTCAAGACCTGTGGGGAACAAGAATGATGTGTGGGGACTCAAAGACCCCATGAGTGCAGTAAAGTCAGAAAAAAAGGACAGTGGGGACATTTCTTGAGGAAAAGTCTAGTTTTTATTTTTTTTTATTTATTTAACCCTTATTTAACCAGGGAAGTCTCGTTGAGATTAAAATCTCTTTTTCAAGGGAGCCCTGGGGGAGGAGGTGGGGAGGGACAGAGGAATTGCACAGCCAATTAGATCAGGGGATGATTAGGCGGCAGATCGAAAGAGCCAGGTTGGGATTTTAGCCATGACAACGGGGAACTCCCTACTCTTATCGAAGAGTGTCATAGGATCTTTAATGACCACTGTGAGTCAGGACCTCGGTTTAACATCTCATCCGAAAGACTGTTTTAACTTTGAAGGTTAAGTACTAGACTTAGGCCCATATTCAGACACTCACCCTCACCCTCCACTCACCATATAGTGAGAACGATTGAAATGTAACTGGAGTGTGAGAAAGAGATCGACCGACCACTAAACGAGAGAGCGGTCCCACTCCTCGCCAGATGATATTAACAAACACCACTCGAGCATAACTGACAGTAGTGGGCACTGAGTACCACAGGCGGTGCATTGGCTGGTGCAAAGGGACGCTCAATCCTCACCCTTCAGTGCTGCATGACCTAAACCTGTCGCGGTTTACTTTTCTTGATTAGAAAGTTTCTCAGACTAATTGGTAAAACGACAATCAAACTTTTTTTTAATTGTGCTGTTATGCATTGCTTCACAAAATTGAGGCGTTTCTTTCGCACATAAATGATGATGTAAATATCTGCATGTCTTCATAAATTCTGTGGTCGAGTGGCTCGTGAAAGGCGCGGGCTCACTAAGCAACAAGCTGTGCAACGTGCCAAACATTTCCTTCTACATTCAGCAATTAAGAATGTAGAAAAGAATAGAATCTCGTGACTTACAGCTACATGAGCCTTGCAGACCAATCCACACGCGCCCCACGAGCCGCTGAGCGCAGAATTTTCCAACCCATGAGTAAAGAAAAGCACGAGAAATCCAAATGCTTGAGATTTGACAGATTTGCGTCATTCATGAAAACTAGCCACACCTGATAATGTTGAGAGTTTTCGGAGTTTTTGCAATAGTAATTTAAATGAATTTAAAACAGGAAATGTCCAATCATTATTTTTAAGGGATAGTTTTGAGTAGGGCTGTCACGTTAATTAATCGCAGTTAATTAACGCGACAGCCCTAGTTTTGAGTTCCTGTTGCCAGTTCACCAGTCGCCACTGGTGGGGACACAAATGCTAACCTTGAGTTCACCACAGTGCAGTTTGTAAACACTGAAACCAGGTGGTTAGTTTGTAAGTTACCAGCGTCGTAATTTGCGTAGTTGCGATTGCGTCGAGCACGTGATCCAGAGTTTCTATTGTTTGTAACCGCCTGAAGGCCATGACAATGAAATACCGGCACAAGTTAACGCAGCTCAAGGGAGGTGTTCCCTGCAGTCAACCTTCACTCAGAAAAAGACATTATTTTCCACATGAGTGAGGTCTCTGAAAGCAAATGACTCGTTCAGTATAACCTGACACTAACTTTTAGCACGCACACTCAATTAGTGTGTGTCGTTTCTGAATACGGGCCTTAGGCTCTAGATTTAGGAGGTTTTCATTTAAGATAAAAAAAAAAAAAAAAAAAAACTGGGCTTGAAAAATTGGTTTAAAATTTGAGGTTTCAAGGTGAGGGTTAAGCGTAAGCAACAGGTTAAGAATACTGCTGATTTTAGGATTGGAGAGTACAGAAATAAGATTTTATAGCAAAAAATATTTTTCTAATGCCCCTGATAACATAAAAAGAAACACGTGCTTGCATTGGTCTAAGGATGTGTGTGTGAGTGCGGGGTCAGGATGTGTGTATGAGTGCAGGATGTGGGTGTGGGGTCAGGACGTGTGTATAGGTGCAGGATGTGGGTGTGGGGTCAGGATGTGTGTATAGGTGCAGGATGTGTGTATAGGTGCAGGATGTGGGTGTGGGGTCAGGACGTGTGGGTGTGGGGTCAGGATGTGTGTATAGGTGCAGGATGTGGGTGTGGGGTCAGGATGTGTGTATAGGTGCAGGATGTGGGTGTGGGGTCAGGATGTGTGTTTGAGTGCAGGATGTGGGTGTGGGGTCAGGGTGTGTGGGTGTGGGGTCAGGATGTGTGTTTGAGTGCAGGATGTGGGTGTGGGGTCAGGATGTGTGTGTGGGGTCAGGATGTGTGTTTGAGTGCAGGATGTGGGTGTGGGGTCAGGATGTGTGGGTGGGGTCAGGATGTGTGTTTGAGTGCAGGATGTGGGTGTGGGGTCAGGATGTGTGTTTCAGTGCAGGATGTGGGTGTGGGGTCAGGATGTGTGGGTGTGGGGGCAGGATGTGTGTATAGGTGCAGGATGTGGGTGTGTGGGGTCAGGATGTATGTGTGGGGTCAGGATGTGTGGGTGTGGGGTCAGGATGTGTGTATGAGTGCAGGACGTATGTGTGGGGTCAGGATGTGCGCTGCTCAGACACAGTCACCTCTGCTGGCCTTCTCCACATGAATGAGTTCGTCGGTGAAGTGCATGACATCAGGGTACTGCTCTTGACACACATCAACCAAGAAGTGCAGCAACGTCATCTTATGATCCGCAGACTTGGTGTCTCGCAGCTGAGGGAAGGGGAAAAGGTCAGAGTGAGAGACACACACACTTTTGGCACGAGTATGCATGGACACACACACACACACACACACACACATATACGCAACCACAGATAAAAAACACAAACATGAAAACAAAAGAACCTGTAATGGCCAGAAGACATATTTCATTAAAGGTACGCTAAGCATTTCATCTGTCGTCCGTTGGGGCAGAAATCAGAGACGTCCCACCCGGGCTGAGTTAGGCTCCCTGTGACATCATCAGAAGAGGTCTGGACCGCACAGGGATGATTCCCCAACGAATTTTCGTCCCTGGATTCTTAGTCCTGGACTTTTCCTCCCCCTGAACTTTTCGTCTATGGATGGTTCATCCCCCACAATGCTTTGCCCATCTCCTGTATTCTAACACTGTCCCTAAACTTAACTTTAACCCTTATAATAGTCCTCGGGGACAAAAAGTTCAGGGACGAAAAGTCCTTGGGGACAAAAAGCCCAGGTTAAAAAGTCCTGTAACCGATTCAGACGATGGTCAATTGAGGATGAGAAGGTGCGGAGGACCTTGCACAGGTAGCTGATGCTGAAGCCGAAGGCCTTGGCGTTCCTGGAGCCGGCGTTCATGAAGTTTCCCACCAGCAGGATGATCTCCAGCAGCTGGGCGAAGCTCTGACTCTTGTGCAGCTCCTCGCAGGCCGCCGTCACCGACACCACGTCTGGCTTGATGTTATTCATCAGCTCGTCGAACTGCATCTTGAACAGGATGGCGTTGAGCCGCGGCTTCAGTCTTTTCACCGAGCTCATCTGTGGGACAGGCCTGAGGTC
This sequence comes from Gymnothorax reevesii, assembly GCA_029721435.1. NCBI lineage: Eukaryota > Metazoa > Chordata > Actinopteri > Anguilliformes > Muraenidae > Gymnothorax > Gymnothorax reevesii. Next base: position 40,757,434 of record CM056590.1, read on the forward strand.
AGGGGTCAAGGGTCGCACGCTACAAGCAAGGAGCCTGAGGTGACAGGTCAAGTTTCTATTCAACTACCATAGCAGGCCTTTTGTCGGTAAGCGGCTTCGGCTATTTTAGCGGTAATATGTGGAATGCTTCAGAGATGGTGGAAGAGAGAGTACTTGCAAATCTAAACCACATTCAGGGTCAATTAACATTTAATTTGAGCAGATGTGGAATTATCATAAAGTGCTATCGAGCAAAGTAAATGATTTAGGGGTCTTTGGGCCAAAATGTTGTTAACCTGTAACACTTAGGGGGTGGACAGTGGAACAGCTCCGATTGTGAATGTGTGTGTGGGGGGAGAGAGAGAGAGATTTTTGCGCGTGTGTGTGTGTCTGCAAAGGCACATGTGCATCACGGCACTCACCACCACTCCAAACTGCTCTGCCTCAGCCAGGTCATCGTACTCGTCTTTCATTTCTGCCAGGACACCGAGCTGCTCCGGCTCGGGCAGCTGCTTAATCAGGTTCTGAGACGGAGGAAGAGGCAGAGGAGCGGAGAGGGGGAAGGAGGGAGGGAGAGAGGAAGAGGCAGAGGAGCGGAGAGGGGGAAGGAGGGAGGGAGAGAGGAAGAGGCAGAGGAGCGGAGAGGGGGAACGGAGGAGGGAGAGAGGAAGAGGCAGAGGAGCGGAGAGGGGGAAGGAGGGAGGGAGAGAGGAAGAGGCAGAGGAGCGGAGAGGGGGAACGAGGGAGGGAGAGAGGAAGAGGCAGAGGAGCGGAGAGGGGGAACGAGGGAGGGAGAGAGGAAGAGGCAGAGGAGCGGAGAGGGGGAACGAGGGAGGGAGAGAGAAAGAGGCAGGGGAGCGGAGATGGGGAACGAGGGAGGGAGAGAGGAAGAGGCAGAGGAGCGGAGAGGGGGAACGAGGGAGGGAGAGAGAAAGAGGCAGGGGAGCGGAGATGGGGAACGAGGGAGGGAGAGAGGAAGAGGCAGAGGAGCGGAGAGGGGGAACGAGGGAGGGAGAGAGGAAGAGGCAGAGGAGCGGAGAGGGGGAACGAGGGAGGGAGAGAGGAAGAGGCAGAGGAGCGGAGAGGGGGAACGAGGGAGGGAGAGAGAAAGAGGCAGGGGAGCGGAGATGGGGAACGAGGGAGGGAGAGAGGAAGAGGCAGAGGAGCGGAGAGGGGGAACGAGGGAGGGAGAGAGGAAGAGGCAGAGGAGCGGAGAGGGGGAACGGAGGAGGGAGAGAGAAAGAGGCAGAGGAGCGGAGAGGGGGAACGAGGGAGGTAGAGAGGAAGAGGCAGAGGAGCGGAGAGGGGGAACGAGGGAGGGAGAGAGGAAGAGGCAGAGGAGCGGAGAGGGGGAACGGAGGAGGGAGAGAGAAAGAGGCAGAGGAGCGGAGAGGGGGAACGGAGGAGGGAGAGAGAAAGAGGCAGAGGAGCGGAGAGGGGGAACGAGGGAGGGAGAGAGAAAGAGGCAGGGGAGCGGAGATGGGGAAGGAGGGAGGGAGAGAGGAAGAGGCAGAGGAGCGGAGAGGGGGAAGGAGGGAGGGAGAGAGGAAGAGGCAGAGGAGCGGAGAGGGGGAACGAGGGAGGGAGGGAGAGGAAGAGGCAGCGGAGCAGAGAGGGGGAACGAGGGAGGGAGAGAGGAAGAGGCAGGGGAGCGGAGATGGGGAAGGAGGGAGGGAGAGAGGAAGAGGCAGAGGAGCGGAGAGGGGGAAGGAGGGAGGGAGAGAGGAAGAGGCAGAGGAGCGGAGAGGGGGAACGAGGGAGGGAGAGAGGAAGAGGCAGAGGAGCGGAGAGGGGGAACGAGGGAGGGAGAGAGGAAGAGGCAGAGGAGCGGAGAGGGGGAACGAGGGAGGGAGAGAGAAAGAGGCAGGGGAGCGGAGATGGGGAACGAGGGAGGGAGAGAGGAAGAGGCAGAGGAGCGGAGAGGGGGAACGAGGGAGGGAGAGAGAAAGAGGCAGGGGAGCGGAGATGGGGAACGAGGGAGGGAGAGAGGAAGAGGCAGAGGAGCGGAGAGGGGGAACGAGGGAGGGAGAGAGGAAGAGGCAGAGGAGCGGAGAGGGGGAACGAGGGAGGGAGAGAGGAAGAGGCAGAGGAGCGGAGAGGGGGAACGGAGGAGGGAGAGAGAAAGAGGCAGAGGAGCGGAGAGGGGGAACGAGGGAGGTAGAGAGGAAGAGGCAGAGGAGCGGAGAGGGGGAACGAGGGAGGGAGAGAGGAAGAGGCAGAGGAGCGGAGAGGGGGAACGGAGGAGGGAGAGAGAAAGAGGCAGAGGAGCGGAGAGGGGGAACGGAGGAGGGAGAGAGAAAGAGGCAGAGGAGCGGAGAGGGGGAACGAGGGAGGGAGAGAGAAAGAGGCAGGGGAGCGGAGAGGGGGAACGAGGGAGGGAGAGAGGAAGAGGCAGAGGAGCGGAGAGGGGGAACGGAGGAGGGAGAGAGGAAGAGGCAGAGGAGCGGAGAGGGGGAACGGAGGAGGGAGAGAGGAAGAGGCAGAGGAGCGGAGAGGGGGAACGAGGGAGGGAGAGAGGAAGAGGCAGAGGAGCGGAGAGGGGGAACGAGGGAGGGAGAGAGGAAGAGGCAGCGGAGCAGAGAGGGGGAACGAGGGAGGGAGAGAGGAAGAGGCAGAGGAGCGGAGAGGGGGAACGAGGGAGGGAGAGAGGAGGAGGCAGAGGAGCGGAGAGGGGGAACGAGGGAGGGAGAGAGGAAGAGGCAGAGGAGCGGAGAGGGGGAACGAGGGAGGGAGAGAGGAAGAGGCAGAGGAGCGGAGAGGGGGAACGGAGGAGGGAGAGAGGAAGAGGCAGCGGAGCAGAGAGGGGGAACGGAGGAGGGAGAGAGGAGGAGGCAGAGGAGCGGAGAGGGGGAACGAGGGAGGGAGGGAGAGGAAGAGGCAGCGGAGCAGAGAGGGGGAACGAGGGAGGGAGAGAGGAAGAGGCAGAGGAGCGGAGAGGGGGAACGAGGGAGGGAGAGAGGAGGAGGCAGAGGAGCGGAGAGGGGGAACGAGGGAGGGAGGGAGAGGAAGAGGCAGCGGAGCAGAGAGGGGGAACCAGGGAGGGAGAGAGGAAGAGGCAGCGGAGCAGAGAGGGGGAACGAGGGAGGGAGAGAGGAGAAGAGGAGGGGAGAGACAGACGGAGGCCGAATCTCAGAGATACAGAACAAACCCATGATTTTCACTCACACACAGCGGTTCCCATATCAGAGGCCGCTAACAGTTTGCACAGCGCAGTGAGCCTGGCGATGCTACCATTCAAATCACACCCCACAGAGCCCCAGTGCTCCCTTCAGGCATAAATATTTGTATTTTAAAAACACCGTTTTTCCTCTCCTAAGGTCAAAGCGACTGAACTCTCCCAACAGACTGTTTATTATTCAAATAAGGCAGCGTTCCTGCAGTGCTTCAGGGACTTGTTTACAGCAGGAGAAGGAGACCAGACAAAACAGCGGAGTTCATTAACACCAGCAGTCGTTTAATGAGGTGAGAAAGGGCTCTCGGCGCCAAAACTCATTTTGCTCATATTTGACGGGCAAATTTTGGAGGTGAGGGAAATAACTGGGTCTGGTATGCAGATTGCAGAGTGAAAGCCTGTGCAGTACTAACCTCAATCAGTCGTGCTTTTCTCCGCTAAATTCCAATTTACATTGTTGTGTAGCTCTGACTATTGTAGCTTTGACTACTGGCAGTGGGCCTGCATTTGAAAGATGGGCTCCATCTCTAAGCCCAGTTTCTTCTAAAACTTCACAGCAGGAAGAGCTCACAGACTCTGTCTGAGGGCTTTGGAGATTGTGTTTTAGGTAGGTCAGGCACTACTGTTCATTTCTGCTTGATTTACATCTGAAGTGTATTTGTCAGGTTGTCTCTGCAATATATTTAAACTGAACACACACACACACCCCGCTACTCACACGGTTGTTCAGACACACAAACAGGTGTCAAACTCCAGCTCTTACACACACACACACACACTCACACACACACAGTTACTCAGACTCCATCTCCCTCTCTCTCACACACACACACACACACACACACACACAAAATTCATTAAATCACTGCCATATTGAGGTCCACGGTCGTATATTAATGTGACAGTCGCTTGGTCCCTTGACAGATCAGATGAGGACAGCATCTGGATTTATGTAGCAGAAGATTTCGAGGACGAAGTTTGAGCTCAGTGCTTAATCTCAGAAAGAAGCAGTTAAGATGCCATAAAGCAGCTTAAACTTCATCCACTGACCCCTTCAGTCAGGGCAGCCAGCGGCAGTCATTTTCTGCACACAAATTTGTTGAGATGCGGGTACAGAGTTATCATTTAATTTCAATACTCTTCAGTCGTACAGCTTCATGCTAAGGGCTGAATGTGGATTTGGCGTTTATATGAATGCAATAAATCCTGCCTTAAATGTAAGTACAAGCCAAAAGAGCTAAAGTCAGATAACGGCTAAACTTACTGTTAAAAAATCATAGCAACAGCGCACAGAGACTTAGAGCCACTGTCAGTCTTAATCATTTCCAACAGAAAGGCTTTCCAGGAGCCAGTGATGATAAGACTCAGAGAAGCCTTTGATAAGACAGGCTGTAAGCAAGTGATTGGTCACCAAAGAACCTGTCTGGACCAGGATTATTTGAGGATTTAGGTGCAAATGATAGGTAAACACTGTGAGACAGACAGTGTAAGGATGCAGTACATGTCTGAGGAGGAGTGTAACTGGATGTAGGGGCTGATGTACCTGCACCATGGACTCTGTGAGGACGCTCTCCTTCACTTCCAGAATGACGGTCTTAATCTCTTCATACGGCAACCGGAAGGACCCCAGGAAAATGCCTGAAATAAAAGCAATGACATCACCCAATCAACCTCATAACTGTCACTGCACCGCCAAACACAATCTTCACAGCCCATGACATCACGTATTCAGGCCATGACATCACTCCCATCGCACTAACCTGGACATCGCTTTCAGAGGCTTGGCAATCACATTAGCAACATTAAGGTGTCAAACGCTCAGACATGAGGTTAAAACAAGACAAGGGTTAGCCCTGCAAAATCACACATCTGTCACTAGTATTATCCAAGACTTTCAGGTGCCAAGGTAATTTATTATCATCAAATGACTAAGGTTGAAATCAATGCAACCTGTTAATTGTTACGCCTCCGCCAGCCAAAGAGTCATACGCCCATAAAGTTCCTCTTCGGTTCCAGCATACAGCTGACCTTACTTGACCTTGCCCCTTGACCTGATGACCTCCAAAACCTAATCAAATTCTGCAAACCTGCCGCTGCCGGGTGGCTCACACGGTTAAGGCACTGCTCTGCAGTGCAGAGGTGATCACCACGTCGCGAGTTCGAGCCTCGGCGTACCATCCGGCAGGGGTCGGCAGCTTTTTCAGAGTAGCGCACAATTGGCCATCGCGCAACAGGGTTTCAAATTGGGAAGGGACTGCCGGATTTGGGTGTATAACAACAGCTTTGTTCGTTGCTCCAGCGCCTCCTGTTGGCCAGACAGGCGCTCGTCAGGAAGACTCCGGGTTGGTTCATGTCCGGGTATCCTCTGCCCAAGTTCTGAACTTGCGAAGATTCAACCAATGAGTGCATAAGAATCAGTGGCAGACAGGCACGTGCTTCGGAGGAGAGCCGTGAACTGTCTCACTATCCTGAGTTGGCAGCAGGGGGTCGCATACGAGCAAGCTTTGTACATAGTTCCCCAATTGGGCATTCAAGATTCGGGTGGGATTGGATATGCCAAATTCAAAAAAAAAAAAAAATTCTGCAAACCTCATTTGGAAGTTACCATCCATCCTTTCCAATTGTAGACATTACACACACAAGATATGTGTGATGGACAGATGACTGGAGAACAGAACGCCCTCCCATCACCCACAGTGTGTGATGGAGGCATAATATAGCAATGTGTGTTTGATATATGCTGTAAGCATACTGGTAGAGGAGCACACCTGAGGTTCTCACAAGACCTTATGATGAACGGCACCCAAAACAGTCACTGTCCACTCTCCTGGCTGGCCATGACTGCAGCCATATTGGCTCTGGAAACAAAAACTCACTGAGATTCTGCGATGACTTGGAGTCCAGGACCTTCAGCTCCTTCACCTTCTTCTTAGCAGTGCTCTTCTTCTCCTCCGCTCCTTCCTGGTCCTTCTTGGCTGTGAGACACAGGGCAGAGGGCACATTCAGAGGCAGGGCTGATGATTTTAACACCGACCGCACGAATCTGGCAGAAATGTGAAAGGGGCTTTCACACGCGAATGGCTTTAGCAGACAGGGCTGTAGGTGGTGTTTCTGTGGGAAGGATATTAGTGACGCACACAGGTTAGCGGGATCAGATCAGGGGCTGCACCGCTGCAGGATCCACAATGTGTCACTGGAGTTTTTCTTATTATACTGAGGAAAGAAGTGTAACGGCAAACATTGATCACGAGTGCAATTTAAGCCAATCATATGAAGGGAGAGGGATCAACAAATCATCTCCTTGCTTTTGGTAGTTACTTACAAAATATTTGACTCCTCACGTTAAACTGCGTTTTGTTCTTCGCAGAGATGTTGTAACAGGCTGAACACACTCATTAAGAACAGAAAGCTTAATTACCATAGAGTAAATTATATACAAAAGTAGTTTACTCTAGGGTCTATATTCTTCTTCCATCTAGAATTACATTCGAGATGTACCGCTTCTTATGGAAACCCCCGGCGTTACGCATTATAGAGGGAGAATTGCAGTCTCCCCCGAGGGACGGGTGTCTGGTGTCACTCTACAGTTCAGATGTGACCCCTCTGACATCGCAGCCTGTCCGATGGAGTGCACCAATTACCCTAAAGGCATTCTGTCATTCAGTTAACCAAGGACCTCCAATCTACAGCCTCATAAATCTTAACCCCACTGTGAAATGTGTAACTGTTACTTGAGAGCTCAGTGTGTGAAACGCAGCACTATTTCACGACCAAATAGCCACATCGCCTGCATACACAGCGCCGCTTAACAAAGTTACCTCACAGTTGATTAATTGGCATGGCCGATCATTATGAATGCAGTCTTGCAGAAACACAAATATTGAATCACACAAATCGTAGAGCACACAGCTCCCGAGCGCAGCCAAAAGGTCAGCTCCGCCTCCTTTCCGCAAATCTATGCAAATCTGCAACTGCCATTGGCTAATGGTGACATCATCTTTTTAGCAATCGCATTAAGGGAGAAATGCTGTACTGTGCTGGGGGTCGACTGTGGTCCGGCCGTAAATCACCAATTTTAAAAAGAGGTGTAGACCACTCAGCCTACATACCGCTGAATGATAGCGAGTAAAGCAAACCGCACAACACTGGAATCAGCAAATAAAACACAATCCCCCTCATCCCTGCCGGCTAATCACGAAAACGACAGACAACTTGCAAACCAAGTCAAGCAAATATGGACAGAATTGCCCTTGCAAAACACGAGGCCGGCCTGTTTGACTGTTATGTCTGGGGTCTAATCAGATTCATCATTCGCTCATTCCCAAAACTCGATTATTCATCTGCTTGAGGAGATACGGTCTTAAATGGCTAGCATGTGAGCATCTTGTGTATAGTGGCCGCTTCCCTCAGCCTGCAGAGCCACAATGTCTCCGTTGTGCCCGATTAGCACATCCTCTCACGCGTCTCGACCGCAAGCCCAAGGACACAAGCCTCTCTGACCGAGGGAGAGACGGACGGTGTGATGTGTGGAATATTAAATTGGAGGAGACAAACTCAGGCGCCTGATAAGGGTCCTTCACCTCAAAGCCCTGCTCGGTTTCCCATCATGCATTTGGGGAGCCAAGTCATAGGTTACGGAAGGGTCACGCAAAGCACTGCAGCCTGTCAGTTAATTGGCTGAGAGCTGCAGCTACAGCTGGCTATATCAGCTGCTGGAATCCCAATGTGACTCAGCTGTAGAGTGAGGTCTCCGCTCACAGCAGGAGGAGCGGCATGTGGACAAAGACTCGGGGATAATGGCCGCAGCAGCTGCAGGGTCTCTGAAGAAAGGCAGCCGCACGTCGGCGGGCTTGAGCGTGTTGCCACAAGCATTCCTAAACAGAGAGCTCCCTTTCACCCTCAGATCAATTATTCACAGGCTTTGTAGCGGCATAACGTGAGCTCCTGCCCCCCCCCCCCCCCCCAGTGAGGGACGTGTGCCGAAAAAAGGGGGGGGTGGTGTGTGCATTGTAGGGGTGTGCGGGTGTAAATTACTCCAGGGTGAGGTATAGGGGTGTCCTCAATAGGGGCAGCTGCCGGCTTGACCCTGAGGTGAGGAACACGAGCAGTTTTGGTCACAGACGCCGTGTTTGTGTATTGTTATGCGGGACATCTGGGAAGCCTTGACTTGTGTGTATAGGTATGTGTGCTAATAAATCAGTCTGTGTATGTGTGTGTTAGAATGTAATTTTATGCATAAATCAGTTTGTGTCTAACAGAGAGCCAGAGACAATATTAGCAGGCAAGTCTTCATGCGTACACAATTGTCTAAGAGATGCATAAGTGTGTACACGTGTGTGCTTGCGCGTGAAAGAATTCCCAGAGGAATGACATTTATATGGTTTTCGGACGCACATATCCACACAGACTCTACCCCTCTGAGATTCAGGTGACCTGATAGTGAGGTCACTTCCTGTGTACGCATACGGTCTAAATCCCAGGACCTACAGGGCGGCGGTGGTGACCTTGGAGCTGCTCTCTGAAATACAGAGGCTGACCTCTGAGCGAGAGAGGAATGCTTCGACACAACAAAATATCAGCTGTTTATTGTGCTCCTGTGAGAGTGTGTGTGTGAGAGAGAGTGTGTGGGTGTATAAAAGTGTGAGTGCATGTATGCCTGAGGGAAAGGGAAAGACAATGAGTACCCGAATGTATGTGTACGAAAGTGTGTGAGACTGTGAACACAGTAAATACCTGTGTGAGTGTGTGTGCGCGCACATATGTTTGCGTGCGTGTGGGGGTGTTTGTGTGTGTGTGTGTGTGTGTGTGTGTGTTTGAGGGGGCGAAATGTGAGCATGTGTGTGTGTGCGCATGTAGGGGTGTGAATGTGTTTGCGTGTATGTGTGTGTGTGTGTGTTTGAGGGGGCGAGATGCGAGCGTGTGTGTGCATGCACCTGCACTGACAGACTATCAGTCATATTAATTTACAATAAGGCTGATTCCACAGTGGGACGTAAAATGGAGCAGAGAGCTCATAAAATGGCTGCTCTCAGTGCAGTAGCAGCTCATTCACAGCTCAATGGCACACCCCTGCTGACTGATCCGGGAACAGCCACCAATTCCTCCCCCCCCCTCCCCCCCAGAGTCGCTCTCATCCACAGCTCGATGGCACTCCCCTACCGACTGATCCGGGAACAGCCTCAAGCATCTACTCCTGAGTCACTCTTCCTCTCCCATATGGAAATGATTTCAGTCCCTAATTAGAGGCATGTCGAAATTACAGGCGAACCAATCAGAGGGAATCATATCTGACATATTTTCTTCCCAGAAAAGAAGTTGGGAAACGTTTGCTGGTGAAGGCGAATGTGGGGGGCTGGAAGGCAGCTCCCACACACAGATGTGTTGGGTCCAGAGCCCTGCTCTGTGTCAGACTGGAACAGGGGGGTAGAGGGTTTGAAATGTTCGTGGTCAAAATGCTGGTCACTTCCTCTCCCTGAAACGTCGCCTTTCATTCAGCATCTGCTGCACTGAGCTGAGACCCAGCACACTCTGTCCTCTCTCTCTCTCGACAGCTGTGTGTTTGGGACAGGGGTGGAGGCTGGGGGTGGGGTGGGGGGGGCAGGGGTGTATCTTTTCCCCCCATGAGACTGTGACCCACAGCAGCACAGAGTGTACAGTGTCAACTCGCAGCGTCTGTGGCATTTACAGATTAAACAGAAGACATCAGCCAGCCCTCATACACCTCTGTATTCATATCAGCCCTACACACAGAAACACACACACACACACACACACACGCTGTGTGACAAACACAGACAGGCACACGAGCAAACACACATAGGTACACACAAACACACACCGTCAGACAAACACACACACAGGCGTACAAATATGCTGACATAAACACAATAGGGCATGCACACACACTGTTTGACAAACACACAAACACAGCCACACGCATAAACAGTGTTAGATACACACACACACATCCTAAGACAAACCCACACTCAGGCGCACACATGTACTGACAAAAAAAAAAAAAAAAAAAAAAAAAAAAACAAAGTTGCACGCGCACAAACTGTTTGACAAACACACATACATACAGACAGACACATACATGCGTAAACAGTGTGTCAGATACACACACATGCATAAAAAAGATTGCCAAGAACACAGTATAGAGTGAGCCGTATACATAAGCACCTCACACAGACACATGTGCGCGGACACACACACACACACACACAAAGTTTTTCTCTTTGTTACTGCCCATAAAAGGTGTGGATCGCAGAAGAAAGAGGGTTAGAAAGCTGGGAAGGGAGGATCTGACTGATCTGAATAATATACTGTGTTTAAAAAACCCTGTGTGATTACTCTCCAGGTCTATAAAAGAGCCTCTCTTTCCTACCCTGCCCCCACTGCAATCCTCCCTTCACTTACATCCTTTTGTGTGGGTGAGGTTATGACTATTTTTATAATAAAAGCTTACAGATGACAGACTCTTTTGTTCAAGGAAGAGGCAAACCACGGGTCAGCGGTGCTCTATTGTCCTCTATTGGAGAATATGTGGAACTGCAGGCCCATGAACTTCCTTTAGTAAAATTTTCCATGAACACATTCTGCGGCTTTCTGCGGAATTCTGCCCAGAAAAAAAGTGCTTAAACACTGTAAAATGATACTTTTACACTGAACTTGACCTTTTTCAGCGCTAAAATATGTATCACAGAGAAAACTGCCGTGTTTGTTCCTAATACAACTGAATTAAGGCTCAGGTAAAATAATTCAGCTTAAACTTGTACAAGTCAATCAAACGCTTGCCGAAAGCACTTCGGCAAATAAACAGAAAAGTGTCTGACCCAAAATGTCTCCAGCCTGTAAACAGACTACACTTTACAGCACTCAAAGTAATCAACACGAGAGCAGGGAATCTCGGATGTGCTGGTACTGTATGAGAGTCTGAGAAGCTAAAAAGTAAACAGCTTTTCAGAGGTTTTTAAACTTAGTTTTGATCTCCGACAGTTTCAAGCGAACGCCTTTGAACTTCTGTGGTTTCTGAACGAGTAGTTTTGGGGATAAAAGAACACCCTGTTTTTCCGAGACATGTTTTTTAAAAACTGTTTGAAAGTGCTGTTAGCACACTGATTTTTCTTGATGTGCACTGTCAGTGGTCTTGAAGGGAGCCCTTTAAACTTTAAAAGTCCAAACAAAGAGTGGTGGGGTGTTGGTGGGGGGTAGGTGAGGGTACTCAGCGAACAGTGGAAGGTGGCTGGCGAGCCGGTTGCCAGGGACGACGGCACAAAGACAGGGAGAGGGGGGCGAGTTCCCCGGAGAGTGAATAGCTGAAAGAGGCTCTTTATCCTGTTTGTGTAGAGAAAGGCAGGAAGAAAATGGAGCCAGGCCAGCGGCAGCTGTGACTCACAACATGTCTGACGCTGGAACAGATGGCCGGGTGCGGCCAGGAAAGAGGCCCCGCGGGGAGGAAATGGGAGGGCCTGACTAGAGGGGAGGGCTCAGGGGAGGGGCTTCCACCCTGCTCACTTGCGCACCCCTGGTGTCTGTTTAGCGCAACTGCAGCATGAATTTCTAAAACTGCTTTCTAATCAATTCATTTCCTTATTTATCATTAAAATTGCACAGATTTCAGTGTAAAATATGGGCTGAAAAATGTGTGAATAAATTTAGGATTAAATAACACTTAAAAACAATATTCCTAGGGTATATGGACAATTTAGGCATGGGAATAATGTGTCCGAGGGTCAGAACGTAGGAGTTCTTACCCGTTTCATCCATTCAATTACTCAGTTTGCCAATTTCACAAATTAGTTCAATACCCAGAAGATTTAAGACCCCACACCTGGGATTTTAGGCAGACACAAGGCAGTTCAGCCAATAAACTCCATTATGCATTTCTTCAAGGCGAAACAACTGACATTTGGACAAAAAGTATAACTTGGATAATGGAGAATGACAGCCACAAAAGGACAAGAAATTAGTATGAACCAAACTCAACCTTACAATTATAAGTCTAAATAACAATCTATTTCACACTCATGTCTGATGAAGCACATGGGCAAAAATGTATTAACCCTTAGAGTGCTGAAATACTTTTTTTAATGAATTACATTATTAAATTAGTTTACATTAAATTATCTTGTGCTGTTGAAAACCTATCATGAGATGACTTGTCGCCAAATGATGGGTTTTCAACAGCTCTGAATTTGAAATCTTACATCATTGAGCAACAATATTATTTAGCACTCGAAGGGTAAAAATAAGCTTTTTTTTTTTTTTTTTTACATTGGCTATACAGGCAAGTGTTTTGTAGTACATGCAGGCTAAATACCAGCCATATTTTTGGCTTGCAAACAGTTTTTCCAAAAGATAATCAGGCTAAATAAGCTTGTTAGAGTATGAGCAAGTCTCTCAGAGCAGAATTGTTTCCTGCTGCCACTGTGTCGCATTCTTGTGCGCGCGGATATCTGTGCCTCAGATGGCAATGTGATAAACAAGTAATAATTTAACAGGCTCTGCTTTGATGGCCTTGGATCTCTAGTGCACAGAAAGTGTCACTAAGCTTCATGGATATTGCTCCAGTGAGATCAAAAAGAGTCTGTGTGTGTGCGTGAGTGTGTGAGAGTGTAAATGAATGATGGGTCTTAGTAATGACCTAGGGACACTCCACTGCACTTGATTCGTTCCACCTGTATTACAGCAGGATCGTTTATCCGTGAGTAAACAGTGCCCTCCACTGGCCAAAGAGAAAACTGCACCGTTTGCTAGGGGAGATTGTCCACTTCTGAGTGTTAATACGCCTCGTAAACCCTGACGCGAGTATTTTCAAAGGGCAAAAGAACGTATGTATACGGTGAGCACCGTTTATGCGCATGTGTGCGTGTCCATGCGTGAGTGGGCATGCGTCAGCGAGCAGGAGAGAAAGATATAGAGTGTGGGTTGAATTTCGGGTGATGCTTTGCATCTGTGCTAAAGAGGGGTGGAATGCAGACGTGCCTGTGACAAGGAGGGACACAGACAGAACAGAGACAGAAAAACAACGCGATACAAAGGAATATAATATTAGTACATAGCTTTGTGAGGCGAATAACTGTCCGTATGGAGAAGGACGAGGTCGCTCACACCCAAAGCCCCTGCCCCAGGTTCTGCCTGCGGACAGGAGGCTACAGAGAGAGCTTCTGCCTGCCTGCTCTCCGGAGAAGTTACTCAGCCAAAGCAGCACAGCATTAATGAGGCCCGGGAGGGTGAGTCCAGGCAGAGGGTGTGTGTGTGTGTGTGTAAGGAGAATGAGTGTTTGCGTGTTTGTTTGTGTGTGCATGTGTGAGGGGAGTGAGGCTAAGAGTGTGTGTGTGTTTTTGTGCAGGTATGTGTGTGTGAGGGGAGTGAGGCTGTGTTTATATATATCTGTGTGTGTGTGTGTGTGTGTGTTCGTGTGCGTGCCAGGCAGTGGACTGGCCTAAGTGCTGTGAAGGCCCTGCGGTGCCCTCACATCACCTTCTCGCAGTCAAATGTTAGATATCACGCGCACACACACACACTCAAAGTCAAACTAGCCACAGCGCAGACACGCAGAGCCATTACAGTGCACAACCCAAAGAACGAAGCCGCAATTAGAATGGCGTAATTATAGCAGCCAATCAATGATGAGAGAGAGAGTGAGGGGTGCTACAGAGCAGAGTGAAAGGGCGATAGAGGGGGAGAGCAGGAAGTAGAGATAGAGAGGACTGAAAATAGGGAGGACCCCCACCCCCCCGACATATCCGAGGTCAAACAAGGAGAGTTACAGACTCGATATGCCACCAATCAAGATCCTCTGTTCAGTCCTCTGAGATTAAGGTGAGGGAAACCATTTACTCAACTCTGATTATAACCCCTGAAAACCCCGCGTCCCCAATCCAATCACACAAGGGCCAGCCATCACACCACACCGCAAACCTCCGAATGACACATGAACCAGGAACCTCAAAAATACAGCGCATCCCCAAATTAAGTACATCCAGGATGACTACCTAAACCAGATGGGTCCAGTTGGAGGGCGTCACACCTGCGGCACAGTGTATCCCAGTTCACCTCCAAACTCACCGTTCTCTCAGATATACACCCCCAAAGAAACCTCAACACCTACGACCCACGCGATCATGCAAACATCTCAGGACCCCTGAAAAACTCGGTACTGCTCTCCAAACCGCACACGCCCCAGACCAGAGGACAACCTCTAGAAAAAAATCAAGGTTGCACAGCTGTCGGATATGCAAAAGTAGGTACTTGATGAGTAGAAGTGCCTACTGCAGATTGGTGGTTCACTGCAAGCTTAGAAGGTTTACATACTGACTTGCGGTCTTACAACTTAATAGCATAGTGCTTACTCGTGCATGCACAGTAGACACAAAAACCTGCCTGCAGCAGCGAAGATCTTTCACAGACCTGGCTGCAATACAGCAACCATGAGCAGCCACAAACCAGACTGAACCAGGGCAGGGACCATTTACGGGTGGGGTGCTGGAGAATTCAACTTGAGCTGTGGCCTGCTGTGGACGTGGGCGGGGAGGAGGTCTCTTCACTGCAGGTTTGGTGTCCTGTTAGCATTTCCACTTCACAATATTCTGCTGCTGCAGGCCACAAGGGGGCAGAAGGACAGAGATGGACAGACTAACGCAGACCGAGGGGTCTTTGGGGTGACAACCACCTCTTACTCTCCTCTCCCCCACCTCCTCTTCTCTTCAGCTCATCCCCCGCTGTTCCTCTGCACACAGGAGTGTCTCACCGATCCAGGACCAGACAGACATGGAGAAGTGCTCATTCCACAAAACCACGGAAAAATCTAAGTTCAAAAAAGCTAAAAACCTCCCCAGCATTTTCTCCAATCACTTGTGTGAATTAAAGAGTCAATTCTTCAAAGGAACTAGTGAAATTAGTGGGTGGAGAAAACAGCTGGTTGTGCATTTACTTCTGTAGCCACCATTTTCTACCAACACCCAAAACTCAAGGGGGTCAAAATGGGTCTGATTGAAGACACTGCATTGCCTATTCTGGGCCTAAATGGCCTAAAAACAGCAGACTAAAAATCTCAAAATGAATACAAGTAAATGTGTCAGGGCACAGGGTCTGTCATTCTGGGTAATAATCAGGACAGCTCCTCGGCTGAGCCCCAGTGCACCAGCTTAACTCTCATTGGTCAGATGCCCATACAGGGAGACCATTGCCCTCCTCATACTGACACAGGCCAGTCAAAGCTGCACAGAATCGGTGCCGCCCACGTCTGCCCACATGTGAACACTCAGCAGACCTGAGATGTGGTTAAGCCTTCCCTTCATACCAAGACTTTAATCTGGCGCAGTGAGTTTAGGGCAAGTGCACCTGTCCTGAAGTGAACCTGTTCCTCTCTGTCGCTCTCTCTCAGTTTCTCTCTCTCTCTCTGTCGGCTCTAATGGCCGCGCTCAGAGCCGTTAAAAATCGCCATGAAGTGTGAGCCGTGTGTGAAGGAGAGATGAAGGAGGGGGAGGATCATTATAATGCAGCATCTGTCAGGAGCAGAGCGGCATTCTGGGTAAGGACAGGGACACAGACCGAGTCATGCCTGAGACAATGTCCTCGCCTACTCTTGAGTAAACATAATAATGCAACATGTATACTCGATAGCAGACAAGTGAACCGTTTCTGACTTGACCTTAACGTCAGGGTGTGAATCCTGGGTACTGAAGAAAACAGCTCTGATGCTTTGGATTTACAGTCCATTCAACATTCTCCCAGTTCTGCTAATAATTTTAGTTGGTAACTATTTCAGTGCTATTGTACAGTACAAGAAGTCCACGGTTGCAAATCATGCAACTTTGAGCCGAGCAAGACTGAACGTGACCAAATTACGGGGCATCATTCCCGGCTCTTCTGAACTGCACGTAGAGCCGAGAGCCTCACGCCCTGCGATGTCCCAGAATTCCTCTCGGAGACGAATGGTCACCTCCCGCTGCACATGACTGGTAGCAAGACCGCGCCAGATGAAATTGCGTTCAGTGCGTCTCCAGACTGAATGAGCTCAGCCAAAGCATTAGACTGGAACTTTCTTGGCAAGGAGACAGACAGAAGGGAATGAGTACCTTCAACAGGCATAGCTCTCTATGTCAGGGAACAGAACTGTATTCTACCAGGGAAATTCATTCACTCATCCCACAGGACGCTGAGAGCAGCAATCGGTGATCACATGTTGTTATAACATCATGTGTGTAAATCAGAGCTGTATAGACCAGTCAGCCACAGCATTAATACCACCTGTCCTATTTTATCTAGCCCCAAGACGTTGGCAGAAGATCGTATAAAAGTGTTTTAAGCTGCGAGGTTTCGATCCAAAGATCAAACTTATTTTCTTGCACAGTCCACAGATGCATGTTTCCATTGAGATCTGGGAAATTCGGAGGCCAAATCAACACCTTGAACTCTTGTCAAGTTCCTCAAAAATTCCTGAACAATTCTTGCAGTGTAGCAGGGCACATTACCCCGATGAAAGAGGCCACTGCCATCAGGGATTACAGTTGCTGTGAAGGGGTGTATTTGGTCTGGGAAAATGTTAAGGAGGCGGTACATGTGAAATAACATCCTCACGAATGGCAGGACCCAAAGTATCCCAACAGACCACTGTCCATTTCCCTTGGCTTGCTTGCTTTTTTTCCCCCATAGTGCGCCCTGGTGCTCCCTCCTCCCCAGGTAAATGACACACACACACACACACACACACACACACACACACACACACACACACACACACACACACACACAGAGTCATCCACATGATGTGAAAGAAAATGTAATTCATCAGAATAGGCCTCCTTCAATTGCTCCACTGTCCAGTTCTGACACCCATGAGCCCTCTGTAGGTGCTCTCACTGATAGGCAGGGGTCAGCATAAACACAGTGACTGGTGTGCGGCTACACAGCCCCATAGGTGCTCTAACTCCTGTCTATAAACGCAACCATTAACCTTTGCATCCATTTGAACGACGGTGGCTCTTCGGAGGGATCAGATGAGATTCTTCGCTTCCCCAGAGCATGAATGAGCCTTGGCCACCCGTGACCCAATCAGTGATTCTTTGGTTACTTTTCTTTGGACCACTTTTGCTGGGTACTAACCCCTGCAGACCAGGAGCACCCCACAAGAGCTGCAGTTTCAGAGATGCTTGGACCCAGTCCTCTACCAATCACAATTTGGCCCCGTCACAGTCGCTCAAATCCTTACACTTGCCCATTTCTCCAGTTTTCAGCATGTCAACTTCAAGAACTGACTGTTCACTTGCTACCTACAATTCCATCCCTTGTCGGGTGCTATTGCAGCGAGATGGTCAATGTCATTTACAGCACAGGTCAGTGATTTTAATACTGTGGCTGTTCCATGTATAAAGTGCAAAGCTAACTGCAATGAAATGGGTCAGCATCCTCCATAAATGAGAAACACACTCACAGCAGTTTCTGTGTGTGCGCTGCATGTGCAAAATGCATGCATGTCCATGTGTGCACATCGAAATCATGGACTTCGTCTTCCTGAAGCACAGTTCATTCCCCCAGCAGTACCACAGGACTCGAGCTGCCAGCTCGTACAGTGAAGGTTAAGCCTTTGCAGAAAAAATAACTCATCTCACAGATTTATAATTCCCGTCTCCCTTGGGGACCCTGAAGCAGGACAGGCAAAGGCGTACGAGTGCTACTGTTCCTGAGACAGGGGTACAATAATCCCTCCTGCTGCCCCGCATTTTTAGTTTGGGTGCAGGGTAATCGGCAATGACAACTGTCCCAACGTCATCGCGAAACAAAGCCATTGACCTTCAGCAGTCACCCCAGGTAAGTGCGCGCGCGCACACGAACGCACGCACCTGAACACACACACATGCATGCGTGCGGCCACACACACTCACACATTTTGCTTAGGGAGGCCAAGTCGTTCTCCTTGTCGTCCACCTTCACAATGAGATAAAGCTCTCGTCCCCAGTTTGACTTCCACTTAATAACCAACAGCGTGTTGACAGTTTATGAAATCCTCACCGACATGCCCAGAAAATGGACACACTGAAATTCCATATATCTTGACATTTAAATTGAATTTGGAATGAACTGGTCATTGAGGGCTGAAAGGACACTTTCATCTTTCATTTGGGGGTATTTTCATACAATTCTACCCCACTATCCAGAAACGGCCACCCTTTCTGTACGTGGCATCCCTCTTCTTCACAATGCAAATTTCATTAAGGGAGGGGGTGAATGGGTAAAATACCACAAAATCGCACGGGTAAAACGGATATGATTTTGAATACCCTCAAATGAAAGTTGAATGTCAGTCCTACAAGGTCAAACTGACCAATTAATGCTGAATTCAGCTCAACTGACGCATATTTAGAATAAAACAATGCACATTTTATAAGTGCATCAATGAGGTATCATTGAAATGTCCACACACTTTTGGCTATAGTTTATAATGATTACTTTAACGGGTGCCGAGGTTCCATCTGTTCTCGAAAGCCTGTCCCTCACCCCTCTGATACAACCCAGTTCACACGACGGCTCTGCTCAGGCCTCGCTAGCATATCCCTGCAAAATCATGTGTGCCGTGCAGCCAAATGTAGCGTGCAGCCCAAGATAATGACGGTCATAAAACCCAGGCATAAATGTTAGAAAGTAAAAGCCCAGCCATGCGTTTGCTCAACACATTAGCAAAGCCGGTCCATTTCACACATTTGTTCTGCCGTCTGACTGTAGACTTGCAAATATTATTCAAGCTTTATGGTTAGAATTAAATTTTGGGAAGGACAATTACTTTCTGAGACTGGAAATGACACCTCTAAGTAATGATACACAGGTCCATTAGCAGCGCTGAAAACAACAGAGCTAAAGAGCTAACCGGAAAAGCGGGAACTGACGACCCATAAACCAGGCAGGTCAATTCAGACCCAGAACTCAGAGCAGGCTGCAGCCAGGCAATTGCTCCTGACAGAGCTCAACTGCGCACACCTGCTGGAATAAAGTAGAACTGCAGTCTATAAGCTGGTCAACACCGCGCAAGTCATCAACATCATGACGTGCGCCCTCTTGTGGTACAAAAGGAAATTAAGCAACATGAGATCAATTACATTTCAAACACGGACTGTGTTCTTTTTAGAGGGTGAAATCTCCTCATAAGACATGATCAGCTTCCTTGACACCAGGCCAGGAAAGAGTTGCTGCATTTGGCTGAGCTTGTTGAATTTCCATCGACTCAGAATGAAAAGGCGGCTCAGATGGGTACGGAGCTTATGGTTACAATAACAATTCAGCCTCCACAGGAGTGGCGAATTCAAGCACTTCTGTGGTAGCTTGATGTGTTGAAAATAACGTGCATAAAGCAGCCAGTTCTCACATCAAGACGTCTCACCAACTGGACTATCCGCCATGGCGATTCCCCTCCCATCCCCACTGCAGCAGTCTCTGAGGGTCGTCCGTCGCCAGCCCCCCGGAGCCCTGCACTTGTTCCACAAGCTGTGCATCCTATTGTGCCAGGAAAGTTAGGCAGACCCAGAATACCTCTCCCCCTCGCTCTCTCCTCCACCCCAATTCTCACACTCTCACTCGTGCTCTGCTTCAGACTCGCTCTCTCTGACTTGGTTTCTAGACCTTTCTCCATTCTGCTCAGTTAGCCCAAGTCTCTCTCACTCTAAGCTCACAGGTAGGTGCACAGCGCTGAGGAAATGCATTTACCTCTTCCCATTTCTTCCATATTTGTCACACTTAAATGTTTCAGATCGAGCTCATTTTAATCTCAGACGAAGATAACTTGAGAAAACAGTTTTCTTTTTTTTTTAATGACGATTTTATTTACTGACTGACAAAAGCAATCCAACCCTACGTAGCCTTCTGTGAAAAACGCTGTTATGCCCCGAGTCACTAAGTCTAAAAAAGCTGCATTTATAAGCTGCATTTTGCCTTCACTCACATTGTCATCGTCTCATATTAAAATGAGCTGATCTGAACACATTAAATATGGTGATTAAGCAGCAATCAAAGAACTCGGGAAGGGGAAAAATACTTTTTCGCAGCACTGTGTATAACCTTGCAAGCACAGTAACTGAGCAGGTGCTCATAGGACAGTGAGGAGCAGAGGGGCATCTGTGACTCTGGACTGCATTATGAAGGAGGACACGATGCCAACTCGATGGAGTGAAAGACAAAGGGAGTGATAGAGGAGGAAGTGATGAGAGTCCAGAGCGTAACGAGAGAGGCAGAACAGCGGATTAGATGGAGAGCAGGAACAAGGGACAGAGTAACGCCGCTTTCACCCCGGACGCGAAACGAATTTTTCGCACGACAGATTACATTACCGGACGCGAAACGAATTTTTCGCGCGACAAATTACATTCAAAGTCAATGCAGAGGCGCGAATACACACGAAACGCGTGTATTCGCGCCTATGCATTGACTTTGAATGTAATCTGTCGCGCGAAAAATTCGTTTCGCGTCCGGTGTGAAAGCGGCTTAACAGTTAGAAACTCTCCACCGTCATGACCAGAGGGGTAAATTTGGCTCCTTGACCCATTAAATTGGCAATCAATTTCCTGTTCTTTGTCAATTTTGGGTCAGCAGAACCGTCAGTTTCACGCCAACAGAAGGGTGCCATTATATAACCAACTCTCAGGGCATGAGGTACAGAGCTGGATCCAGACAGCATGGAAAATGCTGTTAAAAAGAACCAAATCCGTGGAGGAAAATGTAAAAGTAATATATTTAACAACATTTCAGGCAATACCTATAAAAAAATCCTGCCTGGAGCGGAACAATTCAGCTCCCACCTTCGTAAAACTTGGGAATTAAAAAGTTTTGAAGTTGAAAAAAAGGTCCATAATGTCATAAAGATGAGGCTCGAAGATTGTCGTGTGACATTTTACAGCCAGCACTAAGGTTCCAAAAATATTAAACCCATTTCATAGACAGGCATTATTGTGACAGGCACAAATCCTTATCTTATCTCCCTCTTGCACAGCGTTCTGTTAGTGTTTTTTTTTTTATTTTAATAAATTTAGCAAAGTCTTATCTGTGTACCTCCTTTAATTTAAAAACTCAAATCAGAGCGCAATTCTTTTAAACTAAATAACATTCTGCCTATCTGACTCAGACTTAATCTCATGCATCTGATTGCAGCATTATACACGCAGACGTGCACACACACACACACACACACACACACACACACACACACACACACACAGGCTAAAATAATGCAGTTTACGAGCACTAAAACTCTAGAATCATTGCTCTAACGCCTGTCAACCTGCCTTATAGAGATATCCGGGCGCTCGAGCAGCACAGATCATGCTCGCCCAAACGCTAGCAAAACGTGCGGCAAACATAACCACAAAGGACACACACGGCCACAAAACCTCAGCAGCAATGGGCAAGAAAAGCAAGGAAGTGAGGGAAGTGAGAATGCTTAAATCTCAGGCAGAGTTTAACGGAAGAGCCCACGCCCCCCTCTCTCCCTCCCCCTGCCACACTGGCCCCTGGGGGCCCGGCGGGAACGGGATGTTACAGGGAATGAGAGCAGGCACAAGTTTACTGCCTGTTCCTGTCACCATCAAATATTCATGGAGGCAATTTTCGCGCCGCCATGGCCCTATGCGGAACGCGTGCGTGTCCGGTCTCTCCGAGCTCGTGATGTGCGAAGAAGACTGAGAGAAGGCAAGAGGGACCGAGAGAAAGAGAGGGAAAGTGATAGAAACATGGTGCCGCACGGCAGATAACAGCGAGCGGCACGACAGATGAGGGCTCTCACACCTCAGGCTCACGCCTGCAGGACTCCCAGCCCGACATCTCCTCCCTCCCTCCCTCTCCCTCCATCCCCTGTTCCCTCGCTCCAGAAAGGAGGACAACAGAAAGCACTCAGGGTTAGGCCCAAAGGCCCGTGATTACCCCACGCTTGCCAAATGCTATTTGGGAGAAACTGGTCTTTCAAAAATGTAAAATGTCAAGAACAACGGATGCGTGGAGACTTGGAGGAGAGAGATAGCGTGTGCGGCGGACTCGCGGACCCTCACACGTTCAGACCACTCGTAAAATTACACGGTTTCCGCGTGAAGGAGCCAGGGAGCCCAAAGGCAACTTTAGAGCAGAAGAAGAACTGGAGAGTAACGGCGTTAGCATGGTGAACAAGTGCCACAGCCTTTTCCCCCGAAACTCCACTGGGACGCCAAGGCTGTCGGAGCAGTTAGCAGTTTTCCCTTCACTTGCCATATGCGCCCTTTCTAATGGGAGTCAGTCAGGACCTAAACTTAACCACCCCAAGATCACCTTTACCATCAACTTTCTCTTCACTCTCTCAGCCTGTTACACGCACTGACAGCTGCATGGAAAATAAAGCAGAGGCCTCAGATAATATGCAGTTTCTTGAGAAAAGAATTCCTCATCTAGTGCAGACCGTTAAATGACCCTCAGGTTGGAGAACACGCTCAGAGGCAGAAAGATGTAGGGTCCACATACTGACTTATACGGTCAACAAAGGGTCAGCCTACAGAAATTTTGGCAGAGATCCGTATGGATTTTCTTCATAGTTGAACTTTATAGTAGAAATGCTCATAAATTCCTGCATTTCCGAAGACTGACATGGAAATACTGCTCCGGCTTTGTTTGAAGGTGGTGATCCAACTGAGTACAGCGGCTAACGCATCTACAAACACGCGCGCAGAAGCGAAGACAAAGGCACACGCTGCCTCGACACAGGCGGGGTCTCATCAGTGACAGACATCAAGACGAAAAATCAAACAGAACAAGGCAAAGGAAAGATGAAGAGAGGGATGAAGAACAGAAGGCAATGGAGGAAAGGACACTGTGCGTGTGTTTGTATAGAGGACAAAGGGAGGGAAGGTGACTACTAAACACGAAGTCGAGTCACTTCCATTTCCCCCTGCTGCTGCACTGAAACAAAGCCAGATCTCTAAACTAATTCACCGAAATCTATCACATGCTCACTGAGAACATTACCATGTAAAATACGAAGCCTGCACATAAATGGAGTACTATTCTCCAGCAAACAAAAGGTTAAAGAGAAGTCCTCACTCCCTTCCCCCCGTTTACGTGGCTCCCAAATCAGCAATCGCCTTTGCCAACTCCTCTGTGACAGATGAGATTTCCATAAAAATTTCACGCCAAAATCACATATGAGCAAACTGGCTCCAGGGTAGGAATTTTGTACGGGCAGGAATTGGCGAGTGAAGCGCAAATCAGCCCAATCTGGCATATCAAACAGCGGGGAAATGTGGCGTTGTGACAGAGTTGGCACTGAACGCAGCCGCCTATAAAGCGATATAACTTCTTTTATTCAGTCGTTTCAAACTGTGTAAACACTGCTGATTGGTGCGCAGGCATCGTGTTGATAGGGTCAGACAACTTATTTTGGACGCACAAATGAACAGATTTCACGAGCTTTACGTTTTCCAGAAGGACGTCTTTGTCAATTCCTTTATTTCACACCAAGATGACTCCGAGGGAATGACTCGTTTAATAAAATAAGACCGTTTTCCAGAAAGACGTTATTTGGAAACGTCGTTCCGGCAGATCGGCTTGGATTAGAACGGCAACAGTGGCGCGGTTCGCCTAAATTTCACGGTCGGGGAGTCTGACACGCATGTTGCTCTAATTAAAAATGCGCATCACATCCTAACTGAAAGCCTCGCACGCTGAGGGGCACGCGGATGGAGCCAGCGTCACTTCGCACTAACACCGCGCACTGAATCGCAAAGGGCGCGGAAACCGCCACTCGCTGTCAGATTGAGCAATACGTCTATCCAAAACAGTATTAATATTAAAAGACAAAGCCTTAATGCGCTCTTTCGGTCCAGCCCGGAGCTTCATTACGGTAATGTACCGGAGCGAGCGAGCTTTTATTTACAGTGGTATTATGTATTAAATGGCACGAGTTTATCGAGACAGACCGCATAGTTATAGCGATGAGCTGACTTAATCTGGCTCATATCCCGGACTCGAGCGGCCCAGTTCAGTCGCGCGGGAGATCTGGCTTTTCCAGCCAAGGCATCAGCAGCGAGCTGATAGTAATTTTAGAACAGCGAACACGTGGCGGCGATGCGCGAGGCTAAGCTTCAGAACTGCAGGCCAGTGGGCGGCTGAGCCAGGAACACCTGGACGGACCCACTCCGGGGATTAATGACCTCAGCACGACAAATGGCCCGCAGTAAACGTCTGCCGCTATATAATCTGATTTGCCCAGCTGTGTAACTGTGACCTACCTCAGCAACATAACTATAAAATCATCCTCAGCCTCCGCCCCCCTTCCCCCCCAAACCCCCTTATCAGCACAAAGCCAAGTGTGCATCTGTGTCCATTAAAACACAACTCAGGAACTACTGTCATAATTTGGCACTCGTAAAAGCAAATGTGGGCTCAACAACCTCCAAATTTGCTGCTTATGTCCACGGTGTGATCCAGAAGAAGGAGGAAGTGATAAGCCAACCGCATTTCAGGCCAGTGAAGACCACTGGGGCTCTGTATACACAAACACAAAATCAAGCTTCTCAAAGGAAATTGCAGTTTGCTTAACCAGCCTCACAGAACAGAGATAGATTATACACAGCTGGTAACTGCTTTACAATCTTACCTCTCATCAGAAACTGCACAACACTCCTTGAATCTCCTTTCCAAGGACACATTTGAGTCATTGACTGCACATCACACAGGACTGGTGCAACCATTGTGAAAGGAACTAAACCCATGTTCAAGTAGAACTTACAAACGCAGCTGATGTGCTATTCCTAGACCTAAACAGTGGTAACCCATGGGTTAAGTACACAAGACCCCAAACATCTCAGTACATACAGAGTGAACTTCATCACTCTCAGTTCCAACAAGACAAGGTCAAAACTTTGTTTATGGCTGGATTGTTTAGTATCTATGTGCAAAAAAATTGTGGGAAATTTGTTACAGGGATGGGATCTGTGAGGATCCATCATCAACGCACACCAATGGCGTGACACAATCCTCACAACAAATCAGCTTGAAAGAGCAATGGCCTATGGGGAAAGTACACTCGGCCAGCCAACGACTGGTGTCACTAACTCACTCACTCACAAAAAAGACTACTTTCCTCGTAGATCTACTGTCCAAACCACTATTTAACATAACCCTACAGGGATGGCCCATTCCATAGCATCAAGCCGCAAATGTGACTCTAACCCAGTCACATTAGTCACCAGGACCAAATATGCTCCACAGGCATCTTCAGATAAATTAAAAAATGTTCAATAAAACACATGCTGAGTATTAGGACAGTACGTAGGGGCAGAGTTTCAACACAATTCATTTGATACGAAAACAAATGCCCTGATAATACTGCTGCCCGTGCGTGCGTGAGGTCATCCGCTTCCATATGGAGTGAACTGAGCAGGAATTAAATCCCTTTGTAATTGTGTCACCGTCCAAACACTCTAAACCTCACTGTAATCCGCTCCTCTGAAGCTCTGATTGCTGCATGAAATGAAGCAGCCTCGGCTCTCGGGAAAGCGCCGGAAGACTTAGAGAGTAGCAGCTGTTTGTGCGCATCATGCCCTCTGGTGACCAAACACACCCCCACACCCCCAATCCGCCTTGGATGTGGGGCTCAGCCACCAGCGGGGTCAGTGTGTTCGGCTGCGGCGGGGTCGGGGTCCGCCGCCGAGCATGCTGGGAGCAATAAGGCTCAGCGTCAGAGGGCGCCGCTCTTGGGGTGACACGCTTCGCGGCACACGTCAGCTCTGATTGGTCAGACATGAGGAGGCAAGAGCTGGCGTCTGATAAAAATTTTATCCCCACGCTAAAACTGCTTGTGACAATGAATGGGTGAGAGCAGACGAGGAGGAGATGGGACCTGCTAGCCGTAAGAGGACGGTAACGCACACAAGCACGCACACACACACACATACACTCATACAGAAGATTCTGCATCTGACCTTATTCGGACATTGCAAGGACTTCTATTCGTTATAAACAACCTGACCCTAACCCTACTCCTGACCACTAACCATAAGAAAATCATGCCATACCCTAACCTTAACCTAATCTCATTTCATACCTGACCGCTAACCTTAACCATGACCTCAGAAATGAGGTTCAGCCATTTTAGGATTAGGCTCTGATCTCCGTAAGACTACCGGTCCCGACAATGTCAGAATTAATACCAGAAAAGGTCCCCAATGGGTAACAAAAACGCGCCCACTCAACACACAAACTCACATACACAAACACACACAGTCACAAAAGCATTACGTGACAACAGCCACAAAAATCACACAACACAGGAAAGAGTCACAAACCATTGTAAAGTCATATTTTACAGAGAAAATAAAGCAATTGCGTCGTTTCGTTGTTCAGTCTTCCCCTGACTGCATTCGCGTGACAAAGTAAAGGAAAATATGCGGAGTGATGGAGGCACCAGATACAAAGAACAAGAGTGTGAACAAGAGGAGAGGCCCAGAGAAATGCTGTTTGCATGTCTGAGCAGTGAATACCAGCGCATCATTCTGCTCAAGTTCTCAGAGAGGAGCTTGTCTACAGGCTGAGAACGAGGTCAGGGCGGGCAGGCGAGTGTGTGTGTGTGTGTGTGTGTGTGTGTGTGTGTGTGTGACGAGAAGAGCACTGCTGAAGTCTTTTTCATGTCGCCCCGTCCCTCCAGGCCTGGTGGATTGTGGGACAGCAGGGCCGGGCTGGAGGCTAGCAGCCTGCACCGCGAGACTCTTAATTACAAATCTAAAGGAAGCCAGAGAACAGGCCTGCTAATGGGGTCACTGTGTGAGGGAGGAGGGGTGTGAGCCTTCATCGCCAACACACGCGTGAGTGTGTGAGCACGTGTGTGTGTGCGTGCGTGAGCGAGTGCACGTGTATGTGTATGAGTGCTGTGCTTGTGTTGGTACACAAGTGAAAACATGGGTGTGTGTGACTGTGCATGTCGTGGTGAGCTCGTGGATGTGTGAGCGTCTGAAAGTGCACTCGAGTGTGTGCGTGTGTGTGAGAGAGAGTGTGTGTGATAGAGGGGGTATATATTCACAGTACGCTCTGTTTCTATTTGCAGTACCTCCTCTCTTACACTCACTCCTGTCCAAACATCCCCACATTCCTGAAGGTCACAGTGGGTGTGAATGAGCAGTGAGACACTCTCCTCATCCATCTTTCTCTCATTCTGCTCTGAAGCACCCCTCTCTCTTTCCCTCCTTCTCTCATCTCTATCCCTCCCTCTCTCTTTCTCCATCTCATCTCTCTGCCTCCCATTTTTCTTCCTTCTCTCCTTCCCTCTCTCTCTTTCATCTCTATCTCTCTTTCCCTCTCCTTCTCTCATCCCCATCCCTCCCTCTCTTTCTCCATCTCACATCTCTGCCCCCTATTCTCCTCCTCTCTGTCGCGTGGCGCTCTGGCCCTGATTGCATTTCCCGCACGGACTCCCTCGCATGATTGGCTGCAGAGATGCAGACGGCGGGGAGCGGAAAGAGAGATATAAAGTGGGGTTTATAGGAGCGAGACGCGGCGGGCGGTGATCGCGGGAGATGGAATGTCACTCTGCGGTGGCGGCCGCGGCCTTATTTCCTGGGCGGAATGACGCCGGCGCTCCTCGGAGAGCGGAGAAGGCGGCCGGATAAAATTACAGCTCCCCCTCAACCAGCTGTGAGGAGACCGGGGGGCAGCAGGGCTGGAGCCCACCGGAGATCAAACCACACACACACACACACACACACACACACACACACACACACACACAGGCGCAGAAGAGCCGCAATCTCTTACAAACCACACAAACACTGCCACACACCTGTCAGACCCACTGTATCTCACGCACGCACGCACGCACGCACGCGCGCACACAACACACACACACACACACACACACACACACACACACACACACACACACACACACACACAGAAGAGCCGCAATCTCTTACAGACCACACAAACACTGCCACACACCTGTCAGACCCACTGTATCTCACACACACAAACAAACACACACACACACTCCATCTCTTGCATGAACAAACAAGCACTGCATCTCTCTTAGAAAGCACACAAACATGCTATACCTCTCACTAACACACAGCAGTTTCCATACACAAAACCACATAAATCACACAACAACTCTCAAACAAAATGTCATACACAATATATATATCTCTCTTTCTCACACACACACACACAAACACGTGCACGCACTTGCACACAAACACACACACACACAAACACGTTTCAGCGCTCCTCAAGAGAATGACCTGGCCCTGCCCTGAGTGTGGAGGGCTGATGGAGTGTGATGGCGGGATTAGGCAGGAGGCCGTTGATTTGTACATGTGAATAATCTGCAGTGTTGGGGAGGGGCAGCACTGAACTCTCCACAGGCTGATTACAGAGAGAGAGACAGAGGCAGATTGCAGGAGTTTAATTAAAAGATAAGATGGAGGGAGCAGCAGAGGGGCAGTGCATCAGCTCCGCTCATCCGCCGGATCGGCCGCGGGGTCGATAACACGCAGATCGCGCCCGGACGCCGTGGCGCAGCTGTAGAGCGCCTCGTAACCCACGCTGGCTGCTCTCGCCCCCAAGTTTTAATTACGAGCTGCGGCTGTATCCTCCCCGATCCGCTGCAGTCGGACGGGTCGTGGAGAGGTCTGGAGAGAGGGGAGGTACTCGGAGACGCGAGGAGTAGAGGGGAGAGGAGAGGAGTGACCTTGAGATGGAGGAGTGTGACCTCCCCTCTCTCCTGCGTCTTCTCACTCGTTCCGGAGGAGAGGCAAGCGACAGCCACAGTCCCGCCTCTGTTCTTATTTTCATTCGTTTCTAAATCTGGCCATATTCAGCCTCTCCATCATCCTACCCTGCACTCCCACCTTCTGTCTGTGTGTCTCCCCCACCCTCCCACTCTCTCACTCTCTCCTATCCTCCATCTCTCTCCCTCCCTCTCTATCCTCCATCTGTTTCCCTCCCCCTCTCTCTCATATCCTCCATCTCTCCCCCCCCCCCTCTCACTCTCTCCTATCCTCTGTCGCTGTCAAATTTCAAATTTAAATGCTTTATTGGCATGACATATTTAAAAATACATATTGCCAAAGCATACCAGGAACAATCAAACCAACAACAATCATAACGAAAATATTAATTCTACTAACAGTAAATGTAATACTATTAAAATTTATCATCTAATGTTAATTAATCAACAATAGAATGAAAACTATGCATGTCATTTTAGGGGGAAAAAATTCTGCGACTAAGATTTTAGCCATTCATTACTGAGTAACAGAGAGCTACTCATTTTCACTGTCCCTTAGGCCACGACAGGCCAGTATGCACTGAGCTGCGAGAGAGGCTGTTGGGGTTGGGCCTTCTCCAAGGAGAACTATATATAAATATATATAACTATATATACTCAGCAACAAAAGTTTCTGTGACACCATTTATGTGTACGTTATAAATGACACGCAAAGATCTCAATGCAATCAATATGTTTATTTAACAGGAGAAACACTGACTTTTCAGTGCCAACGTCACTGAAAACGAAAAATGTCATTTTCATGCGTCATGAAGCACTTGTCTGACGTCTAACCAATTGTGACCTTCACACTTCAATACCGGGTGTGACTTCCTCGTGCCATGATGCAAGCAACGCATCTCCGGCGCATGGACCGAATCAGATGTGCCAGAAATTGCTGTGGGATGTCATTCCAAATCTGACGTAGACGTTGTCGCAATTCCTGGAGTGTAGCTGGCGGGTTATCCAACCGCCGCAAACGTCGATCCATCTCGTCCCAACGATGCTCGATTGGGACATGTCTGGGGATCTGGCTGGCCATGGCAGGACATTGACATGTTGTTGCATCAGATACTGCTGTACAATCCTTGCAACGTGTGGTCTGGCGTTATCATGTTGCAGCGTTATTCCGGGACCATGCTGCATCAAAAACGGTACCACCAATGGCCGTAGCACTTCATCGCGATATCTTTGACCTGTCAGATTTCCATCAATAACAAGCAAATCTGTTCTGTTTCTAGCCGTGATCCCTCCCCAAATCATGACACTACCACCTCCAAAACGATCAAATTCCTGAACACAGTTGTTGGCATAACGTTCTCCACGTCGACGGTATACACGTAAACGACCATCACATCGGTTAAGCATGAATCTTGATTCATCAGTGAAGAGTACAAGATCCCACTGACGTTGGATCCACCGTCGATGTTGTTGTGCCCACTGTAGACGCAGTCGTCGGTGTTGTACTGTGAGTATTGGACGTCTTGCTGGCCGACGTGGGACAATGCCAAAATGACGGAGACGGCGACGGATTGTCTGTGCAGACAGTCGCCTCAAACCAGGTATCGTTCTTGCAGTTATGGTTGCAGGTTGGAATCGATTTCGGAGATGGGTTGTTCGAATCCAGTTGTCCTGTCTGGGAGTGGTTACTCGTGGACGGCCGCTGCGAGGACGGTCTCTGACATGTCTTGTCTGCTGATGACGCTGCCATAAGTTCCAAATGGTGTTTCGGTGGACATTCAGGCGATGAGCAACTTCCCTCTGCGAGGTTCCGGATTCAATCATCCCAATGGCCCTCCACTGATCATTTTCAGACAGTCTTGGCATTTAGAGGGTAGAGTTCCTGATCCGAAATGGCTGTGTTTTCGATAAGTGATGCTTCCGTCGTTCATCAGGCACAATGTGAACATTCCAAAAATTCTCCTCTTTCATTGCCATCCACAAGCATGATTTACGCACATTTTCACGTGCAAAGTCATTTTCTCGCATTTTCATGATTTCCATTTCAATGTTGTGTTTACGTGTACTGTTTCAGTCTGATATCACTATGTATGACAATTTCATAATTGCGTTATGAAAAATAATTAACAATATTGGTGTCACAGAAACTTTTGTTGCTGAGTATATATTTAGGGTTTTAGATATTTGATGAAAATGTGTTTCCCTGATTTCTGTACATTTTTCACAACGGAGGAGGAAATGCACCTCTGTCTCCACCCCTCCTGTCTTACAGTGACCACATATTCGTCCTTCTTTGGGTAGCCATGATTTTTGTGTCGTCCTTTTTCAATTGCCAATGTGTGGTCACTGAGCCTGCACTTGGTTAGGATTTGTCTCTGCTTTGTATCTCTGACGGAGAAGAGATATTCTACTAAATTGTAGTAGTTTAGGTTTAGGGCCAAATAACAATTAAGTCTGTTTTGTGTTTTGGTTTGAATATTTGAATGTTCCAGGTAGTTATCTTTTGTTAGTTTGATGATTTGGTTTATTCTAATTTCTGGTTGTAAAGCAGTGCTGGCCTGAGTTTGATGGGTGTTAGGCATTAATCGGTTAGTGAGTCTCAGGACCAACTGACTAAGGAGACTCTTTTTGGGGTTCAGATCTTGGGTTTTCATTGCTTGAAACTGTAGTGATTCTTCGGGACTTGAATTTAAAATCATCCAAAATTTAAGTGCTCTTTTTTAAAGTTAATTATCAATGGGTATCGACCTAATTCTGCCTTGCATGGTGTTTTTCTTTGGACATGTAGTATTGTTCCGCAAAATTCTGCATGCAGGGACACTAGAGGATGCTTGTCCCACCTAGTGTAGTCGTGATGGCTGAGTGGACCCATATTTCACTGCCATATAAGGCAATAGGCTGGATAAAACACTATTGAATATTTTTTGCCAAATTCTGATTGGTATGTCTATTTTGTGAAATTTTCATCTAATTGCATGAAAGGCTCTGCAGGCTTTTTCTTTATGTGTATTCACTGCCAGACCTCTCTCTCTCTCTCTCTCTCTCTCTCTCTCTCTCTCTCTCTCACCCTCCTATCCTCTGTCTCTCTCCCTCCCTCTCTCATTTCTCCAGTTTATCACTCCCTCTCTGTCAATATAATTAAATTCAGCTTTCTTGGCTTGGCATCCAACACATATTGACAAAACAAACGATTACGATGAACATACAATAAACATTAGCATAGAACCGTACCTCTTCCCAATTTAACTCCCACTCTCTCCCAGTTTTTCATTACTATCTGTTTGCACTCTTCGCTGGGTACACACAGGCTGTAACAGCTGCCAGCATAACTTCATTATTGCCTCAGCAGGACAGACAGACCTGCGTCACCGGCCACGTGTGTGTGTGTGTGTGTAAGCGGGCATATGTGCGTGCCCGTCCATCCCCCCCCTCCACACTGGCGCTTCATAATAACCCAGCCCAAACCCAGACGCGCCGCACGTTTCAAGGTGAGCGGGAGAGAATGGAGACGCGCCGCTGTCTGGACACGAGGGCTGTTTCAAATAGGGTGGGTCAGCTGTGTGTGTGTGTGTGTGTGTGTGTGTGTGTGTGGGGGGGGGGGGCTGTCTAAAGTCAGGAGACAAGGTTATGCATCTGAATGACTGAGAGAGAGAGAGAGAGAGAGAGAGAGAGAGAAGGAGAGAGCACTGTATCCTCATTGTACCCGTCAGCGATAGTCACATTCCTCACCCAGAGGCTAACGCAAGCAGGGTTGGGGTCAATTCCATTTTATCAATTCCAATTCCACTTAATTTCCAAAAAATAAATTCCAGTTCCAATTCCATCCCTGATTTATCAATTCCAATTCCGGAATTGACCCCAACCCTGAACTTAAGTGTGCTAATACCACTTCCCTGTACCCACAACACGCACACAACCACGGCCTTGGCTACCGCAAAAAACGCTCCAGATCACTGCCTCTACCGTACAGCCAGGATGAGGCCGGTCCCAGAGTCTGCCTCTCCTGTGCCCTCCCCAATCAGAGCGCATAACGAGCGTGCAGCGCTCAAACCAGTCAAACCATCGAGACGATCGCACGTGGCGTAATGAGAATGGTCTCCCATTAACGATCTGACACTGACGTAACAATTGCAGCTGATGAGTGAACGAGACGGGGCTCTACAACACTGACTGTGCAATAGAGGAGCCCAACTCAAGGCTCGGGCCGGCTGATCTTGGGTCAGTGGTTTGTTAGAGTCCCTCACAGCTCAATTTCCCCCTGATTCAGCCTGGTGTCGCGCGCACACACACACACACACACACACACACACACACACACACACACACACACACACACACACACACACACACACAGGCTGCAGACTCTTTTTGGGTGCTTTGCTTTTTTGAGGGCTCCGCCACACTCTCCATTCTGGTGTGCTGTCTCTCTGAGCAGTGCTCTGACTGATGGACGGGTCTCTCCCCCGCTGCCCTGTAATTTCAGTATACATGGAGCCCCATTACCTCTCTCAGCCGCCCTGCTCATCAGAGAGAGGCAGAGCAAATGGAGGGGTGTGTGTGTTTGAGTTTGTGTGTGTGTGTGCGCACTCGCTCATGTATCTCTGCATGTATGTGAGCACGCGTGTGCGTCCCAGTGTTACGTGTTTGAGGGGGGTGATGGCAAGAGAAACAACAAGAAAAAGAAAGGTAGAGACAGATGACAGCGAGAGAAAGAGAATAGAGAGAGCGATGGAAACAGAGGGTAAGAAAGCAGAAATGAGTGAGAGAGAGAGAGACAGAGAGAGAGAGAGAAAGAGAGAGAGAGTCTTTTGGCCTAAAGAGCAGAAATCCAGAATTCCTTGAACAAATGAAAGAATTGGATATAATTATTTTTACTAGAAACCTGGTGTAAAGGAGACGCAATCACAGGCTGCCCTCCCGGCTACAAAGAACTAACAGTACCTTCAGTAAAATTACCCAGAATCACCCAAGGCAGGGACTCAGGGGGAATTCTAATTTGGTACAAATCAAATCTAATAAAATCAATAGAACCTATCAAAGAAGGAGAATTTCACATTTGGTTTAAAATTGAAGAAAAAACACTATATACAAAAAATATTTCCCCACGTGCCCCGTATATCCCTCCTTCAGAATCTCCCTATTTCAAAGAGGAAACCTTTCTGTTCTAGAGCAGGGGATCAGCCATTTCCAGGCCCAGGGGAATGTGCTGATCACCGGAGATGATGAACATTTTTAACAAGAGGCCCATGGGCCTTAACAGTCACCCGAGTTGTATAAAAACTGATGTCAATGAAGCAAATATACCCAAAAGTAACATTTTCCTATATAAACTATGGTAAACTTCACCTCCTCCCCCGGGGGCAAACATGGAGCCTCAGGGCCATGAAATGAACAATTTTGAAGAAGCACCTCAGGACCCTTCCATCTATGAAGAGTATTGGTTTTCAGCCTATCTGGGTCTGGAGAAGAGGATTGTTGAAATTTTTGGCAATAGGACTTCATTTCGGCCCCACCCCTCAGCCCCTGGGGGAGAGACAGGGTCAAACATGTCATAGTATGAAACCGTCATCTCATGGTTATAATGCCAATCAAGTTTCAATGATTTCCAGTAGAAAATGAACAAAATATACCCAAAAGTATCATTTTCCTACATAAATTATAGTAAATTTCACCACCTCCCCAGGGGCAAACATGGATCTTGAGGGTCATAAAGTTCACAATTTTGATAAAGCACTTCAAGAGCCTTCCATGTAAGAAGAGTATTGTTTTCCAGCATATCTGGGTCTGAAGAAGATTATTTAAATTTCAGCCAATTTGACCAGTTTTAGCCCCGGCCCTCAGAGCCCCTTGGGGAGGGCACCATAAAATTCACAATTTTGGTGCATATTTGACTAAGGAAGGTTCCTGCAAAATTTTATTGAAATGGGATCAGCGGTTTCTGAGTAGAAGTCAAAAATGTAAATTGTTTACGGACGCACGACGGACGATGACGGACAAAAGGCGATGAGAAAAGGTCAGTTTGAGACTTTGTCTCAGGTGACCTAAAAAACTGGCCAAATTACTTTCTATTTTTTTTCTTTGTCCAACCATTCCGAGTACTATAAAATGTGTTTTAAAATGTATATAGTCATTTGATGTAAATGCTAAGAGTTTGTTAAGACCTCATGTTTCATGAATGTACATATGTATT
Source organism: Gymnothorax reevesii (assembly GCA_029721435.1). Lineage (NCBI taxonomy): Eukaryota > Metazoa > Chordata > Actinopteri > Anguilliformes > Muraenidae > Gymnothorax > Gymnothorax reevesii. Next base: position 40,792,504 of record CM056590.1, read on the forward strand.
ATTCTCTGATGCTTTGGCGACACATGGTAAGATGTCATGCCAATAAAGCATGTGAAACGGTACAGCTCTCTAACAAACTCTGATTCCTGATTGCCTCCATCAGAGAGCTCTGGTCTGGCAGTAAATGCAGGTACGGAGGGGGGGGAGGCCACAGAGCTTTCAGGGTAATCAGCTGCCTAAAATAAGCACACCCATTAGGATGACCACGGAAAGAACAACTGAATGACAATGAGAGAAAAAAAAGAAGAGAGATGGAAACAGAGAGAATAAGAAAGCAGAAATGAGCAAGAGAGAGAGAGAGAGAGAGAGGAAGAGAGAGGTGGTACGGCTCTCTAACAAACTCTGATTCCTGATTACCTCCATCAGAGAGCTCCAGCCTGGCAGTAAATGCAGAGACGGGGGGGAAAAGGCCACGGAGCTTTCAGGGTAATCAGCTGCCTAAAATAAGCACACCCATTAGGAATGGACTAGTGTTTCACTGCAGTCCTGCACATCGCTCTATAGGGTACAGAAATAATGGGGTCCACTCAGCCGACAAGACTGCGCTAAATTGGACAAACAGCCCAACAAATCCCAGCGCGCAGAATTCGACAAGAACAGACCGTCTGGGAGAGAGAACCCACTCCATTTTTTATAGTCAAATGTGCTCGCCGCTAATTATCACTTCCAAAAACGCTGGACTCTGCGATCCGGGCTGAATAAATTCTAATTATATTGTGCAACACTAAGTTATTGAGTATGGGAAGCTCTTCATACAAATAAAAAATAGCCTTTTCCACCACCAAAAAAGTTTTGAGTTAAACTTCTCTTTAGTTTAAGATGGGAAAGTTCTAGTTTTCACCCACAACACACCGCAACAGATCCAGCATTCTCTAAATGTACATTAATTCAGGTCTCTGGTTGGTCAATTAATTAAAGACAGCTACCAAAGTAAGATGAATGTGATCAAGTCACTGATTTTGAAGTTTTTTTTTCCATGCTTTCTTATGAAAATAATAATAAAAAATTGCCAATTAAAACTATTGAAAAAATTGCATAAAAGCTCATGTCACCTGACAATCTTCACACTAGTTTTCCTCATTAGTCAAGCTCTCAGGACTCAAGAACAGAAAATAATTTCACGACAGGGAGTCCCATAATCCTGTTGTACCCAAACAACCTCGTTCTGTTGACAGACCTCAATAGCTGTCGCCTTGATGCACAAACCAGCAATTAGAGTGAACCAGATTAAAAGCTGAACTTCCAAACTGAGTGTCGAAGCCAAATTCCAATAAAAAATTAAACTTCAACCCAGAGGAGATCGCGCACAAAACACGAATAGAACTTCTTCGAAACGCTCCCCAGAGACACAGCGACAGATTGTGACCGAGAAAGGGTTCAGGGATGACAGCTTTACGTTACGGTTGATAATTTTTGAATGTTCCCGAAAGTGATGGTCATTAAAATGCAGAAAATTGCAATGCTTCTGCGAGGCAACAGGTGGCGTGTCTGAGCATTATTAAGAGCAGCAAAACTGGTGTTGGGGTGGGGAGGGGGGACCTCCTGCAGGCATGATGGCTCCATGGAGCCAGTGATTCTCCTGTGCCCTTGAAATGCCCTTGACTGCTGCTCCGGGCTTATTGGGCAGACCTTCAAACTAACAATGCACTTGGGGGGGGGGGGGGGATTGAACTGGGCAACTCCGAGGGGTGTCGATTATTAATTATTCTTTTGTGAGATTAAAGCATCGCTCTTGCGGGGGGGCGGGGTTCTGCCAAATCCTGCCATCCCAGAGGAGAGCAAGGCTCTGAAGATGGAGACCGGATCCGTCTCTGGCAGGAGAACATTGCCGAGGTCTGGAAACAACAGCACGGAATTGCCCACTGATCCCAGGCTGTGCTCTCACACATCTGAACCGCCTCATCTGATTGGTCAGGCTGTAGTCATGTGCCCTCCACACCTAGGGCCAAGCTTTCTCCAGGCAACCGAATAAACACTGTTCCCCCCCTCTGGCAGGGGAGTTTCTCGACAGAGATACACGATCTTGGTTCACAAACTCATACTGACAGCTTTTGGACTAGCCTTGTGCAAACTGGTGAGCCAGTGGAATCTGGAAGCACGGTCAGATGAGAGCGCACGCTCTCTGTGTCCGCCCCCTCCCCTCTCTCGTTAATATTTACATTCTACCAGATATCAAACCCTTGCCTCTCGAATGTATACCTAGGACTTAAGATGGGGCACACCAAGCTGTCAAGCTGCAAACAAATGGCCGACAACCAAGTCACTGTATTGGACCCTGACTGACCTAAAACACACCACAAGCAAAAACTAATATCCAATGAACAAAAGCATACATTATCCATCATTAGGGTTGCGCAATATGGCTGAATAATCATGTCACAGCCATTTCCAGATTGGGGCGGGTATACTGTACATATCTGGATATTTTATGGAATTGTTGTTTATGAAGTCCCCATGAGAGTGAGATTAACAGACAAAGGCTTCTGCAAGTCTGTTCAGACGCTTGGGCTCAGTAACGTTAGTATAATGGGCTGATTTTAACAAGATGGAAACAATATTTTAAAAAGCGATAATAAAAACACTCCAGTAGAGACAACTCTCATGATAGTGGTTTCTTCCCTCATTACAACCACAGAGACCGAAAAATCCTAAACAAAAGGGTGCTAGAGTTGGCTTGCAGACGGAAGGGCATTTCACTGCAAATACCAGCCAATATTTTTCAACAATTCTGTGGCTGTTGCAAGAGCCTGAGGTCAGAGGTGACAGAAAGGTGAAAGAGTGCAAGTTGAGAGAGAGAGAGAAAGAGAAAGGTAGGGAGGGAGGGAGGTGGAACGTGGCCCCGCCGTGAGACAGGCACCAGCTGCCGGGATCGGGGGCGCGGCAGTGACAGCAGGAAATGGGCCAGCTCTCGCCTTGTGGCGCAGGCTATAAAAGTGCAATTTGCTCCACTTTGCAGGAAACCAAATTCAGTTTGCCGCCGTTACAATCTGTTAACATTCAGAAACGGGGCTTCGGCACCAGGCATCAAATTAACCGCCCAGATCTGGTCCTAATGACTGGGTGGATGGAGGGGTGGGATTCAGAGAGAGCGTGATTCGATTTGGCTGTAATGGACTGTGGTGCTGAGTGTGTTTGTGCGCGCGTGTGTGTGTGTGTGTGTGTGTGTGTGTGTGTGTGTGTTGGGGGGGGGCCAGTCTCAGTAGAACCTGAATGGGCTTGGTGCTGCTGGAGCCACATTAGAGCTGTCTGAGAGTTTCTGTCGGCACCCTCCAGCTGCTAACTTTCAAAGAGCCCAAAGTTCATTGCTTTCCTTCTCCATCTGGCCCAGAAACGAGGCTGCACAGCCCAGACTGTCGACAACAGCCTAAGAATATCTCCCAATGTTCCAAATGGAGCCGTTAGCAAATTAAAGCCCTCCCAGTCATTCTGTTTGCCGCACTAATTAGACGAGCTTCCTCTCCTTGCACAATGCAATTATCTGCAGACAGGGAAAGAACAGTCACAGGTTTTCAATGACGCCGATTTCAAGGCTTTGGGAGGCGTCGCTGCCGTACGGACCACTGCACACGGCACACTGACGGGCCAAGACCAGTATTCTACGCCGCGATACGTTTCATTTAAACCACCATTGACGGTTTGTCATTTATTAACATGCGAGGCCGAGATAACGCAGGCGATATGGATGACTTTTCCCATCAAATTTCCATTTGCTGTCAGAGTGTCGAGATGGGAGCGGGCGCTCAAGAAACGCCGACTGGCGGGACTGCTCCCGACTCCAGCTCACGTGCCAGTGGCTGCCGTCGTGAGCGGCCCGGAGACGCGGTAAATCCATAATCATGTCCTTTTTTAAGCGCGACGAGAGAAATCATTCTGGTCACACAGAGCTGTCTGTCAGGAATAAATTGCCCCGCGTCGCCGAGATCTTGTGAACATGTGTTCCACTCCGGGTCGCTCGGTGCCATCTACATTATTCATGCGTCCTAATGCTCCTGGACCAGACGTGTGCGTGAAAAAAGCCGGCGCGTTTATTAAACTTGCACCGAGACATCCTTGAGCGAATGTGACGTGAATGCTAATACCGAACGCAATCACTTGGATAGATGAGGGAATGGCAACATGTCTTGAAGCATTTATGTCCCCGGCACTCAGCCTGCCCTTAATATTCAGAGTACATTTTCATAAGATATTTAACAGGGACACAAGACGAATAATGTGACTAAAAGCCAGGACGTGTCAGGGGCGAGCGCCATGTTAATCTCCGTGGTAGCTAATCAGCTCATCTGCAGGACAAAGGGACAGAGGTGTGCTAATGTGGGCACTGAAATGGACCGCCATCCAGAATCAAACCAAATGAGTGTCACTTCGGCAAAGCTAAGCGAGAAACTGAAGAAAATGCACAGCAATAAGCCAGAAGCGTGTTACTGCCCAGATTTGGAGGGCGTGTACATGCCTACTTCACCCTAACAGATCTGGCGACCGGGGAGTGAAGCGGTAGCCGCGTCGAGAGGGGAGGAAGACACTGATAACGAGTAAAAGAAAGAAGCGTGACTGAGAAAGGGAGGGAAAAACAGGTGGGCAGGGAAATGGAGGAAGAGAAGGGAGGGTAGTGGAAAGTGACAGAAAGACAGGAAGTGGAGAGATGGAGAGCAAGATGGAGAGAAGAAGGGAAGAAAAAACATGCTTGGAGAAAGAGGACAGTGGAGCTCTGGGAGTGCATGATGGGACAGCGGCCAGCGGCTGTGATTGGTTGGGCAGTGAAGTGGGTCTATTTCAGGCCAGTCAGGAGGGGATGAACGTTTGGAGGAAAAGGGGGGGCGGGGTACGCTGTCAGACATATCTGACCTCGTTAAGATTAACACTGAGGCCAAAAGGAGCCAGTGAGGACAACAGGGGAAAGGATGGTACCCATCAACACACGGACATCTTATCCAAGCTCCTTACAACCATAGCTTTCACTACCTGAAGGCCTTCATCTTAGGAAAACCTTGAATACACTACTGCAATTGAGATCGTCTCTCAAGGCACTCCTCTAAATTCTCATTCACATCCAGGGCAGAAGGGATATAGATCTACAAGCATCACCACACAACAGCACATGGGGACAAAGTTACGATAGTGTTTGCATAGGTACGCAGTGTTGGAGCAGGAGTTATTTGCAGTAGACAGTGCCCAGAGACGGGGGGGGGGGGGGGGTGGGGGGAGTACATGATATTTAAACTAAGCAACCAATCAATGTGATATGCATGTAAACCTGTAGCCTAGCGGTGCTTTCTGGCAGCCATTTTGTCTCAATTGGGGTGGTCCCCATTTCATTTATAGCAGCACTTAGGCGCAGTATTGACGGAGTGCTTAAAATGCTTCCCGACAAAAATGGAAAGCAGGTTGTGGAGAAAACACGAAAAAACAAATTGGGTTGTTAGCCGAGCTGTTTACAAAGGCAAATGGGTTTCTTCAGGTCGATGGCTTGTTCATCCTCCACCGTGGGGATTTGACGAATGTCCCAAACTAACCACGCACGACCCCACTTCTCACACTGATAGCAGCCTGCATGGGGGGGATATACCGCTACAGTGCGTACCTGAGGGCGGCAGCTGTCCTCGAGGGCTTGTAGACATGTGAGCACTGACCAAACACTGGCACTAAGCCCTCAGAGAGGAGAGCAACAGCGAAGCCAAAGTGTGACTTCCGCCCCCGCACCGTATCAGCAGCATCGAGTCAGCGGGAGAACCAAACTCAGCCAGACGCAACATAACGAGCCCAGAGTGCAGCGGACCACCGCGATGTGATATTCATTACGACTAAATATGTAAAAGCACAATAACACCAGCGCATACGCTACACCGTCCCTGCGAGTCTATGAGAAAACAAAAGCACATTGTGAGAATTAATGAGGGTATTAAGTTTGTTTGCTATCTGTAAACTGCCTGAGGAGAAAAGGCTCGCAGCCGAATGCATTGATTTTATGGGAAGCAGAATGTGTACTGCCTTCCCGCAGGAAGCCGAAACATGCACCTCTGAGCTTCTGAAACCACTAAAAGCCCAAGCCGCAGCTCAATAAATCTTTAATTACACATTAATGAAAACAATACCATCTCTTCTCGCTCTGGCACACACACGCCGTTCCGCAAAATAGCCTTTCAGTGTCTCTGCTCCGATCTGCTCTGATGAGGCAATCACAATCTCTTATCTGCTTTAATTGCGCTTCTTCCCTCCTCCTGCATACACACGCAGAGTAACACGCGCACAGACACACGCAGGCACCCGCACGCTTGCACACGCATCCCTCTACTTCTATCTTTGTGAGGACATTACATTGACTTCCATTCATTCTTTGTGTCTCTCTCCAGCCATTCCTTAATCGTAACACTAAGCAATGGACGCCTGACCGAAACCCTATCCAAAATGTAAACAGATCCCTTATTTGCACCTTACCCCTAACCTCATCTTCCAAGTCACAATTTGCCTTGGTAGTTGTTAGGACAGGCACACGTCCTCATTTCTCAAAAAATGTCCCCACTCTGTTGGAGGAAAAACATTTTCTAGTCCTCACTGTGTCGCAAGTACAATAACAGCTATACCAGTGAGAACAATGTATTGACTCACACTCATTCTGCACAGCCTATCCCGGACGCTAACCGTGACAAAGTTCAGCTTAAACCTAACCCAAACCAAAATCAGACTATAAACATAATCATAACTTTAACCAATTAGCTGTAATCCTCTCTGAGGACCATCAAAAACGTCCTCACAACCCCAAATGTCCTCATAAGCTCAAACACAAAAACACGTGCACGCACGAACACACGCAAACATACACACACATCCGAGAGACAACAACCTGCTAAAATGAGTAGAAAGCACGCATACAACTATACGGGTTGGTGCTGGAATTACAGGCGGTGTAAAAGAGCGCTGTATACTAGCAGATGGCAGGGTGATGAAGTTGTATTGTAGCAGAGGATGGTGCAAAGGGGTTGTGCTGCAGCAGAGGACAGTATCAGAGAGTAGTACTGTGGCAGTGATGGTACAATAGGGAGTATAGTACTATAGCAGTAAGTGAGGTAATGGAGTCCTTTTGCAGCAGAGAGTGGTGTAATGGGGTTGTATTATACCGGGTGGTGGGATAACGGGGACGGATTGTAGATGATGTTGTAATGGGGCAATGGTGGTGCAGCGGGGCTGTATTACAGCAGAAGGTGATGTAAAGGGTTTGTATGGTCGCAGCTGGCATACTGGAGTTGTATTGTCGCAGGTGGCTGGGTAATAGAACAGTATTATAGCAGAGGGTGGGATAGCGGGGTTTGTACTGCAGCTTATGGGAGCATAATGGGGTTGTAGCAGAGGGTGGTGCAGTGGGGTTATACAGTCCCAGATGACTAAGCTGTACTGTAGCAGGGGGCGATGGATTGGGGCCATTTTGAAGTAAAAGGCAGCGAAACGGAATATGTAGCAGGTGGTGGTGAACAGGCACCATCTTTTACCAGAGGAGGTGGAACTGGGAGGTATATGAGCAGGAGGTGGTGTAAAGGGGGTGTATGGAAGCAGAGGATGGCCGTGTGAGATTGTACAGCGACAGGTGGGGAAATGGGTTTAGTTTCAGACAGTGATGTCATGGGATTTGGAAGTTGCAGAGGTGCTGTAATACAGAGTTCCTTATTACCTGCACTGGATGTCTTTACTCAGAAGAGCCCAGCTTGAAGACCAGCAGGCCTGTATGGCCAGGGGCAAGAATAGGCCCAGTAATGAAGACCAAAGCACTCCTTTCTTCCCTTTCCCACACTAATCTCCATATTTTATGAGTTTTTTTTGAAGTTGAGGATGAATCAAACGCCTCTTCTTACAGCCACACACTCCAAGCAGCTTTGTTCCTATTATCTGAGGACTTTTTTTTTTCCCCCCGAACCGTGTAGCCTGCTAACAGGAGCGTTCGCGGTCCCCGTCTCTAATTACCCTCGCTGGTGTGGTGTCCCAGTTTTTCTCTCCCCCACCCCCAGACTGAAGTCCTGTTTTCCGAGAATCAAAGACTATTATTGCGAGGCTGTTTCCTGGAATGGACCGCAAAAATGTCTCACACCAAAGCGCCCTGCGCTGTGAACCGTGTCCACATACACAACAAGTCAAACATTTGGACACACCCACATTTTTCTTACAATACATGTTAAATAAAGAAAGAAGCACCCTTTATTTTGCAAAAAAAAAAAACCATCTAATTCTCAAATCCAACAAACTAATAAGTGTTTGTTCTCATATTTGCTGAACATACTCTCATTTTTTTCCCCCACAAGGACAGTCATATGCCTAGAATGGGTTTGCAGCTGCATGGCTGTCTAACTTCCCAAAGATGCGCTGCTCTTGGGGATTGCTTTTCATCTGCATTTTTGCCCAATAAGTCCCAAAACAGCTTGACTTTAATTCGGCTGTTGAAAAATGGAGGGAGCTTGTTTGTCAGTTTACTTTGCAAAATATGGCTTCTTTGAGGATTCCAAAATTTTAGACACTATTCAAACAAATAAATTACTCTGTTCTAACTGTTGACTGTTAACCTTTCACAAGATTCCATTAGAGATTATGTAGAGAAGTTAAGACATTTAAATTTCTCTAAAAACAGAATGCTGTGACATCAGCAGTGTCCAAACTTTTGACTGGTACTGCACCTCACTTTGGCGGATTTACCATAGGCTCACATGCAGTTTCTTCAGCACCATCAAGGAAAGCACAAATGTGCACATAAAAAAGCTGGGTGGGGTATGTGTGCTTTTCACAGGGGCATGTATGTGCAATTGTACATATATGTGAGTTACAGGGGTAGGATTATGGACGATGTTTAGACTTGAAGTTGAAGCCTCAGACAGTGGGGCCTGAGTAACCTGCAGAACAGTATTCTGAAGATAGAACTTGCACACTTCTTTGATCAAACATTAAACAAAATTTAGATCTGCAATGGACCTTCCGTCACGGCGACCTGACGAAGATCCACCATAGAATCATCGTCTGATGTTTGAATAAAGACGCCTGGACCGTCCATTGCATGGGTCCCATTTACAAACAGAGTTTACACTCAAGCCATAACTGCTTATGTGCTAAAGATTGAAACCACCACACCACACCAACCACTCCGCACACAAGCTCATTAATACCAATGAGTAATTTGTAATTAACCTACATGGACACTGACTGTCCACAGCCCACATACACTAATGGACCCAGAGAGCAGCGACTCGCTTACGAGCTCAATTTCAGTCGAAGAGAGACAGAGTAACAGAGAATGACAGAGAGAGAGAGAAGGAGGAGATACGGAGAGGAGGAGAGAGGGAGACGGTGACAGAGAGGGAGAGAGATGATCCTCACCGGCTGTCACTCTCCTACACTGACTGGCGTCACGCAGCCCTCAGCCCGTAACAAACTGACAGACTGACATGTGCTCTTCTCCCCACTTCACACACACCCCCCGAACGAACACACAAATCCCCCCCCCCCCCACACACACCCCAACAAACACACAAATCCCCCCCACACACACACACCCACCCACCCACCCCATACACATCCTCCCCCCATAAACACACATATACCCCCCACACACATACCCCAACAAACACACAAATCCCCCACACACACACACACCCCCACCCCACACAAAAACACACACATCCTCTCCCCATAAACACACACACACGCACCTTCCCCCCCACAGCCACACATACACAATCTCCCCCCTGCGCCCGCCCACACACACACACACACACACACACACACACACACACGCGCGCACACACTCAACGAACACACAAATCCCCCCCACACACACACCCCAACAAACACACAAATCACCCACACGCACACACACACACCCCCACCCCGCACATGAACACACACATCCTCTCCCCATAAACACACACACACCATCCCCCCCACAGCCACACACACACAATCTCCCCCCTGCGCCCACACACACACACACACACACACGCGCGCGCACACACTCAACGAACACACAACCCCCCCCCCACACACACACCCCAACAAACACACAAATCCCCCACACGCACACACACACCCCCACCCCACACACGAACACACACATCCTCTCCCCATAAACACACACACACACACACCTTCCCCCCCACAGCCACACACACACAATCTCCCCCCTGCGCCCACACACACACACACACGCGCGCGCGCGCGCGCGCACACACACTCAACGAACACACAAATCCCCCCCCACACACACACCCCAACAAACACACAAATCACCCACACGCACACACACACCCCCACCCCGCACACGAACACACACATCCTCTCCCCATAAACACACACACACACACACACACACACACACCATCCCCCCCACAGCCACACACACACAATCTCCCCCCTGCGCCCACACACACACACACACACACACGCGCGCACACACTCAACGAACACACAAATCCCCCCCCACACACACACCCCAACAAACACACAAATCCCCCACACGCACACACACACACCCCCACCCCGCACACGAACACACACATCCTCTCCCCATAAACACACACACACACACACACCACCCCCCCCCACAGCCACACACACACACACACAATCTCCCCCCTGCGCCCACACACACACACACACACACAAATCCCCCCGACAAACACATCCCCCCCATCCCCAACAGACACACAAATTCCCCCCCCCCCCCCCCACACACACAAACACACACACACTCTCCTCAAGCACCTCCAGCTCAGAGGTACCCCTACTCAGCCGCTCATCAAAACTCGTAGGTAACAACTTCAGCGGAACATTTCACACTTACAGCAGCCCATCACTCACACAGACGGGGGAAGCAGTGGCACCTCTCAGCTCATATAAAAACACTTATGGGGAAGTGCGAGTCCAGATGGAGGTGCGACGGCGCTAATGACACCGCCAGCGGGACAGGCACACTCTCGGACGGATGCGAAGATGGGCAGAGGGACCTTCACCTGAGCCATTAGGCCACACGGCAGCACTCATACACTGATCCCAAACTAGCAGCACATAATCCGACAACTGCAGAGACTGCTGTAAGGCAAACAACTCTCTCCTGCAAGATTTCCCTCCTTCACACCATGTTGCTGCATTACTTTTCTTTTTCTTAATAATAATAATAATAATAATAATAATGCTACACAAATTTATATGATAGCATGATTGTACTCTTGGAAAGCAAATCTTTTCAGTCAAACAAATAAAAATGAGAAAGTAAAGAACAGAAAACAAGAGGGATTGAGAGAGAGAAAGAAAACTGGACAGTAAGTGCAACAGGGAGAGCAAGAGCCTGAAAGATCAAGAAAAAGCTAGAGAGAGAAAAAGGCAGTGAAAGGGAGGAAGCTGAAAACGCTGGAGAAAAAAGGAGAGAAAACAGTGAGGGAGAGAGAGGAGAATCGAGAGGGAAGGAGAGACTGACAGAGGGAGAGAGATTCAGAGAGAGGGAGAGAGATGGAGACACAGCCTCCTACATGCGTCTGCAGCTCGACTGGCAGTGCGAAGCAGTCATGCCTTGGGGCAGATTTTAATGAGAGGAGCTGGTTGTGCCCCCGTGTGCCGCAGAACCAGACAAGTTCGCTTGAATATTAAAGGTCCGAGGCCGTGTCATCCGCAGTCCCTCGTTCAAAAACAGCCGCAAATTAATGCGATCAGAAGGAACTGCGAAGTGTACCTGGCTGCATTATTAACGCCACCACAAGAAACTGAGGCCCGCGGTACAAACCCCATTACCATGTCCCAAATCACAGCAGCACCCTCCGATTCCACATGCGGAGCCTTTTCATATAATCTTGCTGTATACGCAGGTTATTTATTTGGCGCTGGGACGCAGCCGAAATGCCGCGGACAGTTGGCGGTAATGAAAACGAATCGTTCTGCACCGCTTCTCGCCCGTGCCAAACCCGGCAGGCCAATGAGAGGAAAGTCGAATCATTTCCACAGACATTCAACCAGCTAGCGGGAGATTTCGGAGAGAAAACAAGTGAGATTGATAGAGAGAGAGAGAGAGAGAGAGAGAGAGAGAGAGAATGCACTCGTGAGAGAGAGAGAGCAGAGGAAAAGCACAACACGGCTATTCGTTTATAAATACGCTTTAATATATCTATTTGACAGGAAAAGGCTGGAATACAGCATTTCATCGCAGATCAAACAAACATAATAACGGGGATTTGCATTCGATCAGAAATGGAAGCGCAAATATTAGACGGTGAGGTGCCATGTCTGTGTAGGCAGCAATAATTTGCAATCGGTATAAATCAGACGGTGCACGCAGAGTTCAGTTGAAAGCATGAAAGGGAGAAAAAGAATGGGGGCGGATGACGGGGGGGCGGAAGGGGGACATGACCACTTTGGGCAGGAGGTGTGTGTAATTCAGCCGGGGAGCTGGAAATATCACAGCATAAACTTTTCACATTTGGAGCCATTTTTAATGATTTATCAGCCCCGCTCGGAAGTCTGAGAGAGCCCTCTCTGCCCGCGCGCACAATTTCACCACACGCTTCACGGCCCCGGCGCAGAGGCGCTCGGAGAGAGAGAGGAAAAAAAAAGAACGGAAAATATGAAATAAAAATTTCACGTAATGTCACGGCAGGGGGGAAAAAATGCGGTCAATATCCCGGTGTTTTCATTTCTTGAAGAGTGTCCGTCAAAGAGACTGACGGCAAGGAACACAAGAGCCCAGGCAAGGTGACTTTATAGGTGATTTAAAGAGAATTCAAGAAAAGGAATAAAGGAAGCTGGGAGCTTTGAAGACCAGATGAAGAGAGTGAGAGAGGGAAAGAGAAGGCGCGAGGAAAAGAGAGGGGGCAAGGAATAGAAAGGGAAGCAACGAGAAAAAGAGAAACCGTGGACAGAATGAAGGTAAACGATAATGGTGAGAGAAAAGAGAAAAAGGGAGAGATGGTAAAGAAAATGAACAGGAGGAGAGAAGAGAGAGGGAGAGATTTCAGGACAAAGGCTGGCAGCAGAGGAGAGCAGAGGAGGGGAGTTAATGGGAAAAAAGAGGAGTTTTGGAGGGGTATATAAGCAAAGGAAAACTCCCTTTTCATAAGAGTGAACCCAAATCTGAAATGGGCTTTTAATGAGGAAGGCGGCCAACCCCAACAGCAGCAGCGACGAATTACATTCAGCAGCATAACGCCGATAAGATTAAAGTTAAATTCCTAATTAATCCCCATAAAGTAGATTACGGCACAAAGCGGATCTTGACAAGATCATAACTCTGGCCCTGCCCTGGCGAATGGCCCACAGCAAGCTAATGAGAAGCGCACACCCTGGGTGAAAATTACACCGTGACGCTGATAAGGGCCGGAGAGAAAAGATTCCCCTCCCGGCTCTCGGAATTAAAGGCGCACGGCCATATAAGAAATGAAGCACCAGCCTGCAGACCTAAGAATTAATGAAAGCGGCCGGAGCTGCGGCCAACTTTACCACAGGGTGAAATAAACAGAGAGCCACAGCGGAGCAGATGCACAATTAGCACCCAGGAGCAGTGCTGTTACGCTGCAGTGCGTAATAAACACAGAGGCAGAGCCGGCCCGTATTTTTGGCACGAAAGGTAGTAAAAGGGAAGGCAGGTTTCGGCGAGGAGTTTGTTTTCATCGAGGAAAGGCGACACCGGTGATCTAACTCGGAAGACAGGAAATAAATGAAGTGAGAAGGAGAACGAGGGGAGGGGAGGAGAGATGAACGAGTTGTCGTTACTTCGAACAAGCTCGCGGGCACGGCGTCTCCCACCTAACGGGGGGCTGACATTTGGAAAGATGCCTGTTGTAGCCTAGTGTGGCGGAGGGATACGGTGTGGAAGTGACGAGGTCAGCTCATTACAGCCGGAATCGGGCAAAACGAGGCAACATCTTGTTGCAGTCCAGTCTCATCCCAACTCGCCACATAGTGACGCTACCTGAGCAAGTGTCAATATACCACGATAAAGGAGACTTTTGATGTCCTGATTTGACAAAACCATACTCCCAATCCCCAATCCTTACCCCGAACCGTAAACATCAAACAAGGATGCCATAAGCCTGGGGTTTTGTAGTGTATTGACACTTGGTCAGGTAGCAGCACTATATAACAAGTCAGGATGAGAATGTGATGGGTGCTCATCAAGTAAAGCCAGCTCGGGGCCTTTCCAACACTTCCCTGACTCCATCACGGATGGAGAAAAAACAGCAACAAGCATAAGGGCCTTCTGAACAGATGTAAATATCTAAGCAACCCAAGAAACTATTGTTGTAGAATATTGTTTTTTACAGAAGCACGGTCTGATCAGAGTGTAGGTAGACAGAGCGGTGTGAAAGCCGCTAACGAGGACACCATTTGGTCAGTCGGCTTGAAACCAAAAAGGCCTGTGTGTAATTTCTCTGCCATCATTTGGGAGTGGCGTTTAAACTGGAGCTACCTCACGGGCCACATTTAAACGGCTGATGAATAATTGGTCAGTTAAAAGCTCTTTATGCCAAACGCGCTAAAGACCCGAGCGGTCGAAATGAAACTTTCGCCGCAAGGAGTTCGAGAGAAAAGGCCCTTCCTGCGAGAGTCTACACACGCGCCTGTGGACAAGCAGCGCAGCACTCGACAAAACTCGCAGCTCTGAGCCAATTACAACCCTCGACTCCGCCCGACTGTCCAATCGAAGCTCTTCCAGCTGGGGGAGCAGCCCCTCAGGAGGATAATCGGAAGAGACAGACGCACGAGTTAACTTGCTTTATCTATTCTTTATCTGGTATTTTATCATCTTACCACTTGTCCCTCTGCTTTAAGTGGCATGAAATATTAATACCCCTGTCCCAATGGAAGAGGCTTCACTCAGGCTTTTAAAGTCATCTTACAGGACTGGGGGGTGGGGGAAGTAGGAAATAGCTCTCAGTTCCAACAAGGCAGAGTCTTGAGGCAGGCGAGCGCTAAGGGGGTTCTGTGCTAAAGCTCCCCTCTTCGCCCTGAAAGCATTAGCGGCCGCATGTGACTAAACAAAAATGGAAACTTGCACCCTCAACTCCTTACCACCCCCCCCCCCCCCCCCCGCCACCCTCACAACTTACAACCCACAAAAAGCTGAAAATGGACGTCCCCCCCTTTCACCTCCCATTTGCCCGTTCATTGCAGCTGTCACAGTGAATTTGTGCAGCGAGGGATCGGGTGGCTCCAAATCAATGGCAACAGCAGAACATTGCCACCTGTCACAGCTCCGTACATCAAACAAGCCCAGGGCTCTAAGACAAACCCCTCAGCACAGGTATTACACCCTTTTCACCACCAGACTGTACCCGCGAGTCCGTCACTGCTGTGGTCCCACTGTGGTAAAGAACTGTGGTCCTGTTGAGCTGAGGAGCAGAGCCGTGTGGTTCTGAAGAGCTCAGGAACAGCAATCTGTGGTTCTGATGTGGTTAAGGTTCCAGTTCTGCGGTCCAGCTATGTGCTTCTGCTGGGACAAAGAGTGCAGTCCTCCTAAGCTAAGGATCAGTTTAGCTCCGGAGTACCTAGACTGAACTGAATTTCATCCATTGCACAGAAGAACCAAAATCCTAATTCACGGTCAGAGAAAGAGTCCCATTGGACGGTTTTTAAACTGGTTCATGGATTGAATTGGGACTTATTACCTGAACTGAAGGCAAAAGAATGCAGTAGACTCAAGCCCCTGGAATGCTGTAACCTTATTAGAATGTTCACAGCGTCTTTGAGGACATTGTATGAAGTCTCTCTTTGCTTTCATGGGAAGACAGCCAATGAAAAGCCACATGGGCTGGGATGGGTAGATAAAGTATCACAGATGAGGACTCATGAGTTCACTTTAAGGCACAAATGCAGGGTGCAGAGGTGAGGTCAGCGATAGGGGTGGATTTGAGAGAGGGTGTGAAGGTAGGAGAGGAAAGATGAAGGCGGACCAAAGCTTTGGTTTTGCACTGGCACAGATTAGTGTTTTTTTTTTTTTACTTGAGGCTGTCGTGTATGTTTAATTCAAAAAGCCAGTTTAAAAATTCAGAAGCCTGGGATGGGGGTGGCGGGGGCTGGGCAGAGTGAACATACCTGAAAATGGACAAAATGAATGTCTTTAGGGAATTAGCTGGGAAAGCTGTAATCTCGGAGCAAACAGGGAGCAGGCTCTCGTTCTGATTGATGGGGTGGGGTGGAGGGGGGCGCGAGCGAGCGAGAGAGAGAGGGGGACAGCATTTCCATATTCATGACGCCGTAATTGCGCACCTGCTCGGTGAAAGATTAAAGTGCCCGGGAGGGGAGACGAGGTCCTGCGCCAGGGGACAACGAGAAACGCTGGAGAGAGTCTCTAATAAAGGTTAATGGTGCAGGCGGCGAGCTCCTCCGCTCCGCGTTCCGGCCACCATACCTCCAACCGAGCGCCACTACTGCGAACGCTCGGAAATTAAAACTAATTACAGCCCAAGATAGCTCATATGTCTGTCTGTACCGAGAGTTTTATGCAGAACAACACCGCCCTAATGCCTGTTCCATAATTGAGGCTCTGTTGGGCAACAGATCGGAAACGAAAACAGACAAGTTATTTGAAGCCACATATACCCTAGCCTCTACATACCAGTGCCATGCAGTGTCCACGCATGCCCAGAGCAAAGCCAGTCAATAAAACACATTCACACAATGTTGTCGCAACATTAAGTGAACTTTTCTCGGCTCCAGAGACAGAAGATGGACAGACGCCCACACCTGTTTTTGTGTCTGTCATGTTCTGTGGCACAAAAAAAGGCTAAAAGACATTAAAATTGCCCCCATTTCACAACGCTTTCTTTGCGCAGAATTAAACTGATTGACTGCATTATTGTTAATAGAATAAGATGGCACCAATCCAAAGCAATGCCATTCCAGCAAACATTTATTTTATTTTTTTACACAAGCTGTGAGCGTTCAAATGAACAAAATAATTGTAATTACCCACATTATGCAAAGTACGCGCATTATGCAAAGTACTCAGAGCTTACAGTCATTCCAACTACCCGGCTATTGGCAGGTAAGACCATATTTGAATAAACAAAGTACAAAACTTTAATCTTTAAAGGCACGGAAATTTCAAGAACAGGAGCGACTTGAGGGGCACTCAGTAAAGTGAATAGCTCTGCCTGCATATTCCATCTTTCTGGTGACCCTGACCTTTGACCTCGAGCCGCGAAAATCAAATCACCGTCTCACTGTTGACATATGCAACCATCCCACAAAGTTTGATCAAAAATTGGTGGACAACTTTTATCAGTAACCCTGCTCACACACAGACAATATAGAAAGACAATAAACGTCGGCAAAAAAATAACTTTTTGACGGAGGTAACAATGTATCGCTGTATGAAATGAATATAAAGGCCATAAGGCAACACAGTTCATCCAAATAAAACAAAATAAATGGACTCCGCTTCAACCAACAGTTTCAGGATAGAAGTACTGCTGCTTGACAGGAAATGTTTATTCTAAATGTAAGGAAGCCGAGCTATCAAATAGGCCTACATTTTAAAAATGCAAACGAACCTTTTCAGTCACATCATCTCATGACCTGAAAGCAATCACACAGCAATCCAGAGCAGACAAATCCATCACGCTGTATGATGCAATGAAATTCCCACTTGAACAAGTCTCTGAAAAGTAGTACACGGTTCCCCAACGATAATGATAAAAGCACAACCACGTATCTATAAGCCCGGGCTTTGATTCCAAAACACAGATTACCCCCGCCTCTCCACGCAAAAATAAAAACACCCTCATAAACCTCCTATTCAAACAACCAAGTCATCCTAGACATGATCTCATTTTAATCAAGAATCCCCACCCCGATCCTCCCCCAAATCGAAGCAGAATTAATTGAGAGCATCACGCTTCATGAAAATCCAGCATATTGAGGCAATAAGCAAAGGGTTTTAATGCTGCTATCTTGTCATCTCGGTCTTTGAAGATGCTTTTCGTGTGATCTGCACCATCAAAGTACAAACCGGAAAATAAGCCCCTTGCAAGTTAACCCTTAGGGAAGAGGGCATGACAAAATTAAATAAAATAACTATGACTCGCTGTTGATGAGGGTTAAAAAGTTTGCTTGTTATCAGTCTTTTCCCCCTCACGCCTAAAATGCAACTTCTAAAAAGGCATAAGAACATCTAAATTATAAACTCCCCCACATCCTCCATAAAAACATGTCTTAAAAGCGCCAAGAGAAGAGCAAAAATGAAAACAAGTGGGCTGAGAACTTAGATGGAGTGGGCTGTGATTTTCTTTTGGGGAAGAAAAAAAAAAAAACAGAGAAACGGCGCCTCAAATGCTGCAGCGCTTTGGACTGTAAAACCGCTGTTTACTTAGCATTCATAAATGCTTTACCAATCCCCATTAAAGGAAAAAAAATCTCTTCCCTTAATCGGAATCAGCATTTAAATGGTAATGGAGTTCTTTCGATGCTGCAGTCGGTTCAGAGCGAGATGTTTTAAACGTTAATCTGCCAAGAATAAAGCAGAGATTACTGCGAACGCATTATATATCAGAAGCTACTGTAAGGTACACACTTCATTTGCATTGAACATAGAAAAAAGTACGAGACAAAAGCGAGTAGAACTGTTCTGGTAAATAATCCTCGCCATTCTCAGCAGCCAGGCAAAACGGTATGGGGGAAGATGAAGCCATAAACTGTGATAGCTACAAGATGCCACAACTGAATGCTCTTCTATGCATCACAAATAATCAAGTGACGCACTTGGCGTCACTGCCAGTGTGTCCAGTTCAGACTGAATTAAACTTTTCAGTGGACTTTAGGAAGCCAGTCTCACAAACATAGCTTAACGCAGATGGAGGCTACATGGCTGAAATTATACAACTGGGATACGCCAATATGACAGAGGCCCACTTTCAAAATCCCTACGGAACCGCCATTCCAGAAGAGCGAGAGGCAAACTGAGAGAGAAGCAGTTCCACTGCTATGGAGAGCCGTGTAATTGGAGCGATCTGATACTGCGCAAAACTGTTGTAAATCGGGAGATGAGATGAAGGAAGGGGATTTTTGTCGACATCTGCACTTCCGGTAAAAAGACCAGCTTCGCCAAGCCAATGCATGCATGACAAAATGCGATGAGCATTGCGCAGCCTTGCTGTCGAATACCATCGTGGATACACAGATATGAACATGAAAGTACAGCAAAATTCAAATAAACACTACAAATGAGTCAAAGCCGGAGTTCACGTTTTGGAATGAAACGCTATAAATCGCCATTATATTAGCTAGCGTTCGACCGTGCGCGGATACGAGCGGAAGTTCACTCGTCGACATTTTGACATTTGACTCGTGATTTTCTGCTGTAAAATCCGCCTGACGATGTGCCGTATTGCATATCAGATCGCTCCTATTGGATCCCCATGACAACGATAGTCGGGAGACACTATGGTTTAGTCCCGGGCCGCCGCCGCAGCAGAGATTTTCAGTTCCGGGGTCTGGAAGCCACAATTATTATAGGAATTTCTCCAAATTTCACACCGACGAAGATACTGATTGGACAATGCTCAAGATCAATATCTGCGCATTTCTGAGGTCCAATATATTTCGTCCGAAATTTGGGGATCGGGGAGATGCACGACTCGGTCCCCGGGGCGACCGAGTTATCTAGTTCAAATTGCGCGATTTTTTCACAGCCTCGAGAGTCAGAAATTTTCTTTAAGTGATACGACCAAATGCGCTCAGGATTACTTTAGCAAACCTTTTTAAGTACTACAATATTCAGTTACATCCGCAAATGTCATTAAAAACTTTGATTTGCAAAATGAAAGCCTAATGTTAACAGTGTTCAAAAGTGCTATTGACTCCTCTGGGTTCAAGGACATCTGCAATGAACCAGCACACACGGGAAATGGCCTTAGGTGAGTTCATATTTCAGGTCTTCTCTTGAAAGAACAGGACGTCATGTGCAACAGACTGAGGCCGAAAAGGTCCATCTGCATTGTAACCAGCGCCAAGTCCAAAAGTCAAGCTCTGTCATTGTTATGGGGCTGCGTCAGTACCCTAGGCAAAGATAAGCTGCATTTCTGTGAGCTCTCCGTAAAAACTAAAATGTACACTGAGATTTTCGCGCAACATGTTCCATCTTTAAAATAACACATTTTTCAAGGACATCCAAGCATACTTCAACAAGACAGTAGATGCACATTCGCCGCACATTACAGAGGCAGGGCTGTCTAAGAAGGGGCGCAGGTGCTGGACAAGCCTGCGTTAATGATTAAGTTTGATGAAGCTTGAATTTCCACTAATGTATTTGTTTATCAAAAAGGCAGCAGTGTGCAAGAGGATGCACTTTTTTCTCATTGAAAATTACTTCAGTTATTAAACTGCAACACAAATATTCTATTTTTATTGGCCACACACACACACACACACACACACACACACACATACCAGAAACGCCCGCGTTTGAACACCCTCAGCCTGACGGTGCACACACGGACAGACAGACAGACGGATGGACAGACGACGAACTGATGACAATACCCTTCAGCCTGAAGCCGGGCCGAGGGTAAAAAGGAAACCAGACTGAAACTAGGCAGGCTGGTCACCTGCAACCAATGGGTGTTGCCCCTGATCACCAATATTTTTCATTATGGCTTATTTGTCTATTATTTAGTGAATTATGTTACCCTGGCAATCAAAATCCATAGGCACCATATCCTAACCACTGCCATATAGATTCCAAATACCAAAGAACAGCTTTTAATTTGTGACCTGTAGAGCGTCCACAAGGAAATCTCTACAGCAGCGGCGGCAAATGCCTGACGAGGCCAAATCCATCGTAGCCCTGACTTCGTCCAGATGCTACATTAACAGGATACAATGAGTGGTAGGCAAACCCTGGGCCATCATATCTCACTTGGGCCAAACAAATGTGTCACGAAGCATAAAATGGGTAAACATGAGATTGCACTCGCATGCCAACAACCATTTATTTTGGTCAAGAGGTAAGAAAATGGGAAAGAATCTGTGCAAAAAGGAAAATAACCAGAGCATCATACAGCGGCGATAATGAGAATAAAAGATTTTAATTTTCATTTGACCGGGAAGATGATAACTTGCAAAATTTCATTGCAGCCCATAATGAAGACTCAAATCAGCCGATACGGCCGTAAACATTGTTGGGCCCTATATTAAAGGCTAGAGTTTGCAGCAAAAAAGCTCAAACTAAAACATAGTACTTTTTTTCTGATGGTTCTTTTACTTATTTTTTGCAGCAAATTGTGTTTCAAGGGTCGAATGTAATCCAATGTGCACTGACCTGGACATACACTTCAAGCAATTTAGCCTATTCTAATCCATAGTTAAAGGGGCAATAAGCAAAAATGCATCACTTCTAGATTGAAGAAATTAAAAATCGCCATGTGAAGAACGAGAGGTGTAATTTCATCTCGAGTATAGTAGGACATCACACACCCGCTCTCTGTGTTGATCTGCAGCCCATTGTTTACAAGGCCGGTCTAGCCGCGCGTTCATGTATGTTCATGTGAATCGCCACCTCCTCCTTCCCGAGAACGCATTCATACAGCCAGTGAACAGTGGCAGCGCGTATTTTTTATAAAGCGAAATGGCGGAGAGCGGAACAAAACGTTCTACTGAAGACAAGCAGGATCCGAAATTACTTTTAAAGAAACAACGGTCGTTGGCGAAGAAGTTGTCGGATAAAAAGAAAAGGACAGAACCCTGATTAATATTGGGCTAAAGGGGCTACAATTAGACTGGGAGCTAACGTTAGCTCTTCTTCTCCTGGACAGGTAAGTAACAACATAAAGTCAAATGTCTGCTTTAATTAATGTTACAGTAATGTTGCAGTGGCGATTCAATTAAATTTAATGTTACAATCGTAGCATGGTCTCATGTCCGGAGCTCAAGTTGTTAGCGGCTCGGTCCCAGCAATGGGCCAGGCGTAACGGTTGTGTTAGGCGAGTAGCCCGGCAGCCAGCTAACATTTGCAATTAGCGCAAATCTGCAGTTTCATGAGCATTTCAGATTTGATGTACTTAGTAATAACGTCGTAGAAACTTAAAGTGGCCCGTAATTCTACCGAATAGCAGAGGTACAGGGAGGTGTGGCACATGACACAGTTTGTTTTGGTCTACAGGCAGTGCACAACAGTAAACCTAGCGGTGAAACGATTCAGCTTATTGCCCCTTTAACCTTTGTTTTTTTTAGCAGCGAAAGTTTAGAAAAACAGCGCTAATCTCTCCCATTTTTTAACGACAAATTTTGCTAAGAAATCATAACTTCAAAGCAAATATTTTATTTTCATAGGCTACATGAAAAAAATAAGAAACAACAAGGAAGGAAGAGCATACTTAACATATACAATAACACACTCAGTTTACACAAATTGTTAAGCCCTTGTTCTCAGAAGCCAACACCTCCGACGCAGGAAAACTGCACAAGTGGACAGAAGGTTTAAAATCCTGTGAAACTGTCGAGCGCGCTCACACATTCACAACACGCAGACAAGACATTAAACATACGTAAACAACACGTTAACAATGCATTGATTTTTTACAGGTTGAATACACAAAAACAGCATGTTGATAATGCGTGTTTAGCATGTACTATTAGCCTGAAACATGTATATTTATGAATTGCAAGGCTTTCCGTACACTGTGCTAAGTCTAGGCGCTAACCGCATGAGGTTCTCATGTAAACACAACACGACTTGTAAAGCAGAGGCGTTTTATTAACGTCCTCTCAATCAGTTTTGACGATGATGGCTTGATAGCCTTTGCGCAAATGGGGAAAATTTTGTCTTGCTACAGCTCACATGGAAGGCACTTGCCCTTAAAATTATAATACAGGCATACTCTGCGAAAGTTCCAGGGAAGGTGGAGTTTGAGGCGGGAGTAGGTTGTCTTCTCTATAGGTCACTCAAATGAACATATAAAACTAGCCATCAAAAGATACTGCAAGGTTGCTATTGAGATGAGCAGACTTGACAGTCCGGGCCACAGGATGACGTCATTACAGAGCGGGAGCCACCTGTCATCCCTTTGCAGTCTTCTCTCAAAGCACTTGACTCGACAGCTTATTAACCAGCGCGTAAACCCCGCCATTAATTTCACGCCAATTACTACAGCTATATTAGAAATGGGCCTTCGATGCACTTTAACCGAGAACCATTTGCTTGGTTTTACAAGCAGTTTTTCTCAGCCTTCTCCCGGGACGCTGCAAGGCGCGAACAGTCGCCCACGTGCGCACTTGCTTGGTGGTGGCAGCAAACACACCACAAACACTTTACAAACTCAGATAAACAAATGTTTAGAGGAAGAACAATCAACTGCTTCTGCGCCACTCCACGGGGAATTATGAAAAAAACATGTACTGCAGATGCTTTTTAAGATGGATAAACTTTCGTTTTTAACCAAGGCAGTTGGATATTTAGAGATTTAATCCCCCCCCCCCCCCCTCTCTCTCTCTCTCTAAAGAGCCACATGCATCCTTTCATCAACTCTTTGGATTGAAATGAATCGAGAACACGGTAAGACCAAGAGAAAAATGGAGACAGAAAAGGAATGCTATAACAAAACTGTACTCTTGACAGACTGATCACTGTCAGCTGATGCTCACACTACATGGACCTACTGAAAAAATGACAGGTATGGGGAAGAAGGCACTTTAAAGCTTGACAACCTCTTCACAATCCCGCTGCCATTATTTTCATTTCACACAAGCCTACCAATCACATGAATTTATAGGCATTTAGCAGTCACTCATACCCAGTCGTCCATTTCTCAAAAGCTTTGATGCCAATTATGTCAGCAACTTACAAACTTGTCTCTAAATGGACCTGGTTCAAACTATGCAAGCTGCTGACATAGTTAGCAACTACGCTTTTGGGAGAAATACCCGTAGAAAATAGTGTCTACTAATTGCCAGTAATATCATATGATCGGTGTGATGGCTAGTGAGTTGAGACGCCAAACGCAGCGGCCATAATAAAAGGGGGAACATGCAGATGAGAGAGAGACACACAAATAAAAAAAGAGAGCGAGACTCGCGCTTCCAACGGACCCAGATGTAGTCCGAGGCAAGGAAGCAAGGCGAGCTCGATAAGACGAAAGGAAAGGGAAGAAACAGAAAGATTCCCTTGCTATCTAGAACGTCTCCTCAAATATGCAGCTAAACCCCCAACAACTCTCTTACTAGAGACCACCGGCTAAAGTGCAAACATAACACTGACACTCTAGCAAGGGAAGTGAGGCGGAACAAGGGCTTAAATAGAATCCGGGTGACATCCCCAATTAATGCCAGCTGGCCTAGGAATCCGATTGAGAGGAAAACGATATTGTCCCGGACGATAGCAACAAAGAAAGCTCTCAAAGCCTCCAAACCATGACAATCGATAGGCTGGTATGAGCTGATAATGATAGCCGAGGGCTCTGAATCTGTGTCGTGGTTGTTACTGCTCCCTGCAAAGCGGCGCCTGACGCAAGTGAGCCCATCCAGTAGCCAGCGGACATTGTTAAGGGCACAAGTAAGGACTAACCCTTAAAGCCTGGTATGCGATCGCTGTTGTTTCAAATTCTATGGAAGCTACAGAAGGAAGCCAGTGGAGGCCAGATTACTCCATACACTACGTACACAAATGCTGTGTACAAATGCTTAACAACCATCGTAGCACAAATTATGACAACCTTGCAACATCAAAGTGCACACAATATTACCCCAAACACCGTCGTGTCATCATGGCAGGCTCTGCATCTTCGCAGCATGCACACACACTGAATCACCAGGCAGCTGAACACACTTTTATATCGGTAGAAAACAGGAGGTAGGTGAGCTAACTTTTATCCGCCGCTGTGGCAAAGTAATCCCGAAAGAACGAGCAGGGAAGAAGAGCAGAGAGACGGTATTACAGGTGCACTCCTCCGGTCATTCGGCGAGGGTCAATGCGATTCACCCCGCCATACCATCGACTCTGGGTTCTCATCTGACGGGCCGTTGCGCGCTCATTAACGAGCCGACACTTCGCTCCCGCTGCAGGAGCGGGGAAGAGAGGGCAGGTGGGGTGTCAGGGGCATGAGAGGAGTCAGGCTGCCAGATGGCGCCCTGTCGCATCGCCGCGTGCGAGGAAGAGCGGGGAGGAGGGTTCGGGTCACAAACGCCAGTGAATGCTAATGACGGCCCGATTTTAAACTTGAAAAGTTTGCAACAATAAAAAAACGCCCCCGATTCCAGCGTTTCTCAAACTGCAGGTAACACACAAGTGAACATCACATACGCTACATGAGGCATGCAGGGGTGGAGAGAGGGATGAAGGGGAGGAGAGGAGAGAGTGAAGGATGGGTAGTGATGGAGATGGAGGAGAGGAGAGAGATGAAGGGGAGGAAAGGAGAGAGTGAAGGATGGGTAGTGATGGAGATGGAGGAGAGGAGAGAGGGATGAAGGGGAGGAAAGGAGAGAGTGAAGGATGGGTAGTGATGGAGATGGAGGAGAGGAGAGAGATGAAGGGGAGGAAAAGAGAGAGTGAAGGATGGGTAGTGATGGAGATGGAGGAGAGGAGAGAGGGATGCAAGGGAGAAAATGAGAGAGTGAAGGATGGGTAGTGATGCAAATGGAGGAGAGGAAAGAGGGATGAAGGGGAGGAAAGGAGAGAGTGAAGGATGGGTAGTGATGGAGATGGAGGAGAGGAGAGAGATGAAGGGGAGGAAAGGAGAGAGTGAAGGATGGGTAGTGATGGAGATGGAGGAGAGGAGAGAGATGAAGGGGAGGAAAGGAGAGAGTGAAGGATGGGTAGTGATGGAGATGGAGGAGAGGAGAGAGGGATGAAGGGGAGGAAAGGAGAGAGTGAAGGATGGGTAGAGATGCAGATGGAGGAGAGGAGAGAGGGATGAAGGGGAGGAAAGGAGAGAGTGAAGGATGGGTAGTGATGGAGATGGAGGAGAGGGGGATGAAGGGGAGGAAAGGAGAGAGTGAAGGATGGGTAGTGATGGAGATGGAGGAGAGGAGAGAGATGAAGGGGAGGAAAAGAGAGAGTGAAGGATGGGTAGTGATGGAGGAGAGGAGAGAGGGATGCAAGGGAGAAAATGAGAGAGTGAAGGATGGGTAGTGATGCAAATGGAGGAGAGGAAAGAGGGATGAAGGGGAGGAAAGGAGAGAGTGAAGGATGGGTAGTGATGGAGATGGAGGAGAGGAGAGAGGGATGCAAGGGAGAAAATGAGAGTGAAGGATGGGTAGTGATGGAGATGGAGGAGAGGAGAGAGATGAAGGGGAGGAAAGGAGAGAGTGAAGGATGGGAAGGGAGGGAGAGGGAGGAGAGGAGAGAGATGAAGGGGAGGAAATGAGAGAGTGATGGATGGGTAGTAATGGAGATGGAGGAGAGGAGAGAGATGAAGGGGAGGAAAGGAGAGAGTGAAGGATGGGTAGTGATGGAGATGGAGGAGAGGAGAGAGGGATGAAGGGGAGGAAAGGAGAGAGTGAAGGATGGTTAGTGATGGAGATGGAGGAGAGGAGAGAGATGAAAGGGAGGAAAGGAGAGAGTGAAGGATGGGTAGTGATGGAGATGAAGGAGAGGAGAGAGATGAAGGGGAGGAAAGGAGAGAGAGAAGGATGGGTAGTGAGGGAGATGGAGGAGAGGAGAGAGGGATGAAGGGGAGGAAATGAGAGTGAAGGATGGGTAGTGATGGAGATGGAGGAGATGAGAGAGATGGAGGGGAGGAAAGGAGAGAGTGAAGGATGGGTAGTGATGGAGTTAGAGGGGTGGAGAGAATGATGATGGGAGGAGAGAGAAAAGAACAGGTTGTGACAGAGATGTAGAAGTAGTGAGAAATACAGGAGAAAGATGGAGCAGAGGGAATAAAGAGAGATAGAGGGGTGGAGAGAGAGATAGAGGGAGGAGAGACAGAGGGGTAGAGAGAGAGAGTGAGTGAGTGAGTGAAAGAGGCTCTTTCTGGGACGCGCCCCATGAGCCAGAAGACAGGACACCTGGGGGAGGGCCCCTGATTGCTAATTAGTGTAATTAGCCATTATCCCAGGCTAATAATGCACTGCTATTAGCGAGCCAATGGTTCCCACTCCTACCCCCCGGTTCCCTGAGGAACTTCAGAAGTGCTGCTTAACCTATACAGAACCGACACTGAAACAGTACAGAACTGGCACTGAATCAAATCAAATTTGCAAACAGTACAAAACCATCACCCAACTGGCACAGAGCCAGCAAAGAACCAGTGGCAAATTGGCAAAACACCGTGACAGAAGCAGCATCAAACTGGCACAAAACCAGCACAGAACTGGCACTGAACCATTACCAAATTGACAAAACACCATGACAGAAGCAGCACCAATCTGGTACAAAATCCAAACAGAACCAGCACCGAGCTGGCACAAAACCAATACAAAACCAGGATCAAACCAGTGCCAAACTGGCACAAAACCAGTACAGATCAAGCACTGATCCAGTACAAAACTCAATCTGCTTCATGTTGTTGGAGGCTTGTCTTTCTGTACTGGCCGCGAGCAGCGAGCTGTCGGTCATCTTATCCGCACCCGCAACTTCTTGCACTCCCCTTCGCCGACGTCACCAAAACATCATCTGTAATTCAGGAGAGGAGTGAAACTGAAAATGCCCAATGACACAGGCAAGGGTCAGGGACAGAATCTGTCGGTGTTCGGCAAATAAAACCGTTGCCCGGCTCGGGAGCTGCCAACTGCCCTCTCACCCTCCACTGGGGCAGAACCCTGAGGGGCAAGGAGTAATTATTCAGAGACGTGGCCTGGAGACAGAACACTGAAGAGGACAGAGCTGTTCCAATCCAGTGCGTTATTGGGGGGGTGGAGTCTCTTCAGAATGGGGGGAGGGGTTTAAGGTCGCCTGCCCTGCACTCCGCAGGATGGGCCCGTCATCTGCTCACGAATCCGCCCCTCCCTCCCCCGAGCGCACTCCGAGCACGCCCAAGCAGAGGGAAAGCTCTGGAAAGGGCACATTGAGCTCAGGCTCAGACTTGGTAAAAGGTTATTCTGCCTCCAACAGGACAGGAGACAGGAAATAAATAAATATGCCACGGCTCGGAGCGAGGCTGCCAGCGCTGACATTTCGGATGTTTCTTTTCCAGAATATTCCAGTGACTGAAAGGGTCGGCGTACACGCCCCCCCAAACGCAGCCTTCTCAGGGCAACGTCCTCGCCTCCCACGGATAAGACACTCCATAATCATTCTGAGAATACGGGTACAGTTTTTCACTCGAGTACTCACTCACACCCTCACACTCACACACATGCGCACACACAACCTCATACTCATACACGCATATACACAAACGCATACATATATATACACACACAGGCACGCATAAACAAAAACACAACCTCACACTCCCACATGCATATACACAAAAACATGCACACACACCCCCACACAAATACAAATACACACACTCACCTATACATATACATACATACACTAATATACACCCACATTTACACACGCACACACATGAATATATGTGCGCACATACACACATACATACACGCCCTCCCACATACACTTACATGCACTCTCACACACACACGCACACATACACAAGCGCATATATACTTACATGCGCACACACACACACACACACACACACACACACAGTTCCTTTGAAGTGATCTCTCGTGGAGGTCTCTGGTGTCTGAGGGTTAATGAATAATGCAGGGCTGTGATGTGAGCTGAAAGCAGGTGGGTGACTTCCTGTGGGCGGAGAGACGACTGCTGCTGCCGCTGCCCTTGGGTGACGAGGATGAGGGAGCGAGGGAGGGAGAGAGGGGGAGAGAGAGAGAGAGAGAAAGAGGGAGCCACACAGATGTGAAAGGAGGTGAAAGAAGGAAAAGCAATGGAGGAGAGGGATGAAGTGAGAAAAACAGGGAGTGGGAGGTTAGAGAGAGAGAATGAGAGGGAAAGGCAGTGGGCTGACCATACAGTGAGAGAAACAAGTGTCTGCAGACGGATGCTGCAGGACTGCAGGCCTCAGGGGAGGAGAGGATGGAGTACAGAGTGTAACTGCTGCTGTAACCTCTACAGTCCACAGACCTGCACACCCTGGGAGTTACCTTGAGAGAAGGGCAACACACACACACACACACACACACACACACACACACACCCTCTCAAATCAGCAGCCACTCACAGTTTGAGACATAGATTGTGTGTTACATGCTAATGAGATCAGGCCATGATTACAGCCTGACGCACAGGAGGGCTGCAGGTGAGAGAGGAGGGATCTGAGGCGCTCTACGGCGCCCCCACCAGAGCTCAGCTCCATCACGCCTCTCCTCACGCACCTCCTACAGTGCGCCAATCACACCTGCACCTCCGCTGTGACCCATTTCTCCTCAGGCCAGGACACCGAGCCGATCATATTAAGCCCCATACACTGCCAGCATCAACTCCTTCTACTCATCATCATCATCATCAATACTATGATTCCGAGAAAGGCAGCAGACGACTGCGCTTGTGTGCGTTTCAATTTTGGGTTGGTTTCAGTTTGTGTGTGTATGTTTCAATACATGAATGAGTTTCAAAATCTGAGTGTTTCAATCCATGTTTTTCGGTAAGTGACTGCATTTCAAGACGTGTCTCTCAATGTGTGTCTTTCAAAGTGTGTGAGAGATTCAATATGTATGTTTGTTTCATTATCTTTGTGGGCATTTGAATGAGTTTGCGTTTCAATGCATGTGTGTTACCATGCGCGCTCATGAATGTGAGCGTGCGCATGTGTGCTCAAGTGAGTGATTGTGAGTGTAGGCACAGAAAACAAGATGGAGGCACGGATAAGTTTGTTTCAGGTTGCACTTGAGTGTGTGCATCTGTGGCAGTGTGCGCTAAAATGTATGTTTTCCAGGTGACCGCACAAGGACTTTCAAACATAAGCAGTGCGCAATATATCAAAGCCGAGTTAAGGTTGTGTTTAAAACGCACTGAAGTCTTCAGTTGCTGGAAAGCGAGACGTGGCAGTGCACCACCTGTCAGGCCGTATAAGAGCTCGGGGGCTCGTGCTGTTCTGAATTCAAGCTGCGCAGGCAGCGCGCGAGAGGATAACAGGATAAGAGGAGAAACGTTCTCCACGGGTCCCATGTGACCCCGGGGAGTGCAGCGCCGAGCCCTGCTTCAGGACGTGAGGGGCCTTCCAGAATCTTCTCTCCAGTGTCATTTCGGGACGAGGTGGAAATATTTGGGAGGAATCGGCCGTGTTCCCAGTGGGGCCGAATTCCACCGAAACGCTGTTACCCTGTTCCAACCCCCACCCCCTTCTGACTCAGGGAAAAATTTACCCCTCCACCCCCGCGCCCCGTGGCGAGGGGAGAAACCGTGCTCGACCGCGCACACATGACCCTAATGAGTCATTCCGGGCGGCAAAGCACAGCCATGCGCCCTCCGTCCCGACCCCACCTCAAACGCTGGTGTCAAGAACAGGAGAAGGTGAGGAACCTTACCTTTAGAAGCTGTCGGGCAGATGACAAAGGGTGCGAGATGGTTGGGCGGGGCCAGGGAGGGAGAGAGAGAGGGAGAGAGAGAATCAGCATAAATAGCTCCTAAAGCAGTGTGTTGTGACTTATTTAAGGTGCAGTTCTGCTGAAGCAGCCCTCTGTGTGCAGAGGGCAAAACTGCGCCCCTGTCACACTGCAGACAGCACTGTACACTCTGATGAAGGTCACTGCTTACAGTGCAAACACTACACTATACACAACAAATGCGACTCAATCCAACACAGCCACAGAAACTGAAAACAAAGGATGTGTCATGGTCCCAAAATCACTTGAGAGACACAGGGATGCTGGCATACGTTCAGTGTGGTTGAGGAGTGGCAGAAATTAAAGGTGAGCTTGGAAAGAGAGGTGTGAAAGAATCTAGCTTGAAATGAAAGGTGTGGTCGAGGTGCGTTCGAAATGAAAGGTGCGGTCGAGGTGCGTTTGAAATGAAAGGTGCGGTCGAGGTGCATTTGAAATAAAAAGTGCGTTCGAGGTGCGTTTGAACTGAAAGGTGTGGTCGAGGTGCATTTGAAATGAAAGGTGCGGTCGAGCTGCGTTTGAAATAAAAGGTGCGGTCGAGGAGCGTTCGAAATGAAAGGTGCGGTCGAGGTATATTTAAAATGAAAGGTGCGGTCGAGGTGCGTTTGAACTGAAAGGTGTGGTCGAGGTGCATTCGAAATGAAAGGTGCGGTTGAGCTGTGTTTGAAATAAACGGTGCGGTCGAGATGCATTTGAAATGAAAGGTGCGGTCGAGGTGCGTTTGAATTGAAAGGTGTGGTCGAGGTGCGTTTGAATTGAAAGGTGTGGTCGAGGTGCGTTCAAAATGAATGGTGCGGTCAAGGTGCATTCAAAATGAAAAATGTGGTTGAGGTGCGTTTGAAATGAAAGGTGTGGTTGAGGTGCATTCGAAAAGAAAGGTGCGGTCGAGGTGCGTTTGAATTGAAAGGTGTGGTCGAGGTGCGTTCGAAATGAAAGGTGCAGTCGAGGTGCGTTCGAAATGAAAGGTGTGGTTGAGATGCATTCGAAATGAAAGGTGTGGTTGAAGTGCGTTCAAAATGAAAGATGTGGTTGAGGTGTGAGAAATAGGAAAAATGTGAACATCATAAACCTTGTAGAAGAAAGTTCAGATGTAATAAAAGGTGCAGGCGTGTTAGGTAGGGAGGGTGCATGGAAATAAAGGTGTAGGAGGCAACAATTTGTGATTAATGATGCGGTAGAGGCCGCCTCTCTATATGAAACAGAGCGGCACAGGTGAGGTGTTTGGGGCAGGCACTCGTGTGATTTTAGATGCAGTAAAGGCATGTTGAGCAGTAACAGAGCGGTACAGGTGAGGTGTTTGGGGCACGCACTCGTGTGATTTTAGATGCAGTAAAGGCATGTTGAGCAGTAACAGAGCGGTACAGGTGTGGTGTTTGGGGCACGCACTCCTGTGATTTTAGATTCAGTAAAGGCATGTTGAGCAGTAACAGAGCGGTACAGGTGTGGTGTTTGGGGCACGCACTCCTGTGATTTTAGATTCAGTAAAGGCATGTTGAGCAGTAACAGAGCGGTACAGGTGAGGTGTTTGGGGCACGCACTCCTGTGATTTTAGATTCAGTAAAGGCATGTTGAGCAGTGACAGAGCGGTACAGGTGAGGTGTTTGGGGCACGCGCTCGTGTGATTTTAGATGCAGTAAAGGCATTCTGAGCAGTAACAGAGCGGTACAGGTGAGGTGTTTGGGGCACGCATTCCTGTGATTTTAGATTCAGTAAAGGCATGTTGAGCAGTAACAGAGCGGTACAGGTGAGGTGTTTGGGGCACGCACTCCTGTGATTTTAGATGCAGTAAAGGCATGTTGAGCAGTAACAGAGCGGTACAGGTGAGGTGTTTGGGGCACGCACTCTTGTGATTTTAGACGCAGTAATGGCATGTTGAGCAGTAACAGAGCGGTACAGGTGTGGTGTTTGGGGCACGCGCTCGTGTGATTTTAGACGCAGTAAAGGCATGCTGAGCAGTAACAGTGGTACAGGTGAGGTGTTTGGGGCACACACTCCTGTGATTTTAGATTCAGTAAAGGCATGTTGAGCAGTAACAGAGCGGTACAGGTGAGGTGTTTGGGGCACGCACTCCTGTGATTTTAGATGCAGTAAAGGCATGTTGAGCAGTAACAGAGCGGTACAGGTGAGGTGTTTGGGGCACGCACTCTTGTGATTTTAGATGCAGTAAAGGCATGTTGAGCAGTAACAGAGCGGTACAGGTGTGGTGTTTGGGGCACGCGCTCGTGTGATTTTAGACGCAGTAAAGGCATGCTGAGCAGTAACAGTGGTACAGGTGAGATGTTTCGGACTCTTACTCTTGGTCTGGGAGGAGAAGGCCAGGGTGAGCTTGGCGAAGAGCTCCTTGCTCTCATACTTGTCCTCTTTGCTGGAGACCCAGAAGCTCTCCTCAGACAGCTCCTCCACCGCAATCTGAAAGAGTGCAGGAGTCATGGAGCAAACGTATGTCATGAAACACAACCGACACACGCAAACACCCAGTTCCTTCAGACACCCTTAGAGCCCAGTTTCAGTTTGAGTGATAAATGGACAAGTGCAGAGCAATGGGATGTAGTATAGTATCCACCAGAAGTGCAAACTGTAGCACAGTGGAAAAAGTGCATAGATCAAATATGTAATGTATAAATACTGTATATAAAGTGTAGGCACTTGATAGAGTTCACAATGCCAGGACCAATGAAAGAAATGGAGCAGGAATAAGGCTCATTTGGGGATAAACTTTACTCTTTTTGAGACAACAAAAGCAGCAGTTTGTGGTCAAAGCGCTTTATCGCCATCATCTCCAACCATAGCAGCTGCTTTCAAATGAAGATTTTCAAAAGGGCTAAACTCCAGGGCCTTAGATTTGTTCATTCAGCCCAAAAAAATCATTTCCCTAGCACTTCTCGAACAGCTAAGTAGCTCAGTTTTTCTAATTCCAAAATTTCTAGCCCCAATT